>JANJGN010000034.1:9650906-10250906 GCA_026770705.1 Isurus oxyrinchus
GGGAGAGGAACAGTGTGGGAGTGGGAGGGGGGTGAGAGGCAAGGGGGCAGAGACAGAAAGAGAGGGAAGAGGGAGACAGAAACTCGGAGAGAGAGAGAGCGGAGAGAGACAGAAGGGGGGAGTCGGGGAGTGGGGGAGCGGAGGGGTGGTGGAAGAGGAAGGGAGAGAGAGGGAGAAGCAATGTGGTAGAGAAATACTGAAAAGGGATAAATTAGAGTGGGGAGGGAAAGAGGAAAAGAATTGTGGTAAAATCAAAACTTAGGAGGAGAGAGAAGGGCAGAGAGTCACATGGAGGGGATGGGGGTGCAGGTGGAGGGGCTGAGAGAAGGATAAATGAAAGGAGAAAGAAACAGGGAGGAGAGCGAGGATAGAGTGGGAGAGAGCGAGGATAGAGTGGGAGAGAGCGAGGATAGAGTGGGAGAGAGCGAGGATAGAGTGGGAGAGAGCGAGGATAGAGTGGGAGGAGAGAGAGGATAGAGTGGGAGAGAGCGAGGATAGAGTGGGAGAGAGCGAGGATAGAGTGGGAGGAGAGAGAGGATAGAGTGGGAGAGAGTGAGGATAGAGTGGGAGGAGAGAGAGGATAGAGTGGAGGAGAGAGAGGATAGAGTGGGAGAGAGCGAGGATAGAGTGGGAGGAGAGAGAGGATAGAGTGGGAGAGAGCGAGGATAGAGTGGGAGAGAGCGAGGATAGAGTGGGAGGAGAGAGAGGATAGAGTGGGAGAGAGCGAGGATAGAGTGGGAGGAGAGAGAGGATAGAGTGGAGGAGAGAGAGGATAGAGTGGGAGAGAGCGAGGATAGAGTGGGAGAGAGCGAGGATAGAGTGGGAGAGAGCGAGGATAGAGTGGGAGAGAGCGAGGATAGAGTGGGAGGAGAGAGAGGATAGAGTGGAGGAGAGCGAGGATAGAGTGGGAGAGAGCGAGGATAGAGTGGGAGAGAGCGAGGATAGAGTGGGAGAGAGCGAGGATAGAGTGGGAGAGAGCGAGGATAGAGTGGGAGAGAGCGAGGATAGAGTGGGAGGAGAGAGAGGTTGGAGTGGGAGAGAGCGAGGATAGAGTGGGAGGAGAGAGAGGATAGAGTGGGAGAGAGCGAGGATAGAGTGGGAGAGAACGAGGATAGAGTGGGAGAGAGCGAGGATAGAGTGGGAGAGAGTGAGAAGGTGCAAAGGAAGAGGAATGGAGAGGGAACGAGAGGAAAATTGGCAGTGAGGGAGAAGGGAGAGAGACAGACAGACAGAGAGAAATCCTTCTTCTTCTGCAGAGCTCGGAGCCCATTCACTAACCAGCATCACTGGAACAGTCCAGTGTGTCGATGTCCAGGAAGGTCCGATCTTCCAGGGTTGGAATCACGAGCGAGGCTGCCAGGGGGTTGTGGAAAGTCCCATTGGAGATTCCCTGGATGAGTTTCCCCACAGACTTCCGGCAGTCCCAGGAACCTGGAGGGACCAGCTCGGGATTCGCAGTCAGTGCCTGATAAACAGAGCGCGGCATCAGTTAATGCCTTCAAACATAGGGCAATATTAAACAACAGCTCGCAATCCTATAGCGCCTTTCACACAGCAAAGCAAGCCAAGGGGCTTCAGGGGTAGGTAAGCCAAACAGAAATCCCGAGCTAGGGCGGGTGACGAAATGCTTTGTCATAGAGCTCTTTTCTTTTTTAAGGAGTGTCTTAAAGGGGAGGGGGGAGTGGGGGGGGGGGGGGGTAGAGAGAGAGAGAGAGGGGTAGAGAGGTTTAAGGAGGGAATTCCAGAGCTCAGGGCCCCCAGGCAGCTGAAGGCATGGCTGCCAATGGTGGAGCGATGGGAATCAGGGGGATGCTCAAGAGGCCGGAGTTGGAGCAATTCTCAATGTCTAGTCACAGGAACTCCTGACGCTCACTGAAGCATAAGAGGCAGGAGCAAGAGGAGGCCATTTGGTCCATCGAGGCTGCCCTACCATTCAATTAGATCATGGCTGGTCCTCCACCTCAATTCCACTTTCCCGCCCTATCCCTCGATTCTGTTAAGTGCTGAAAAATCTATCAATCCCGGCCTCGAATATACTCAACAACTGAGCATTCGCAGCCCTCTGGGGTAGAGGATTTGGAAGATTCGTAACCCTCGGAGTGAAGAAATTTCTCCTCATCTCAGTCCAAATTAGCCGACTCCTTACCCTGAGATGGACAGAGTCCTTACAGGAAGCGGGGTTCTGTGTTCTAGACTCTGCCGGGGAGGAGACAGTCCCTCAGTGTCTACCCTGCCCAACCCTTCCAGAATTTTATACATTTCACCAATCACTCCTCTAGACTCCAGAGAATATAGAAGCATTCTACAAAATCTCACCCCATAGGACAAGATTTTCAACACTTGAACCAATCTAGTGAACCTTCACTGTACTGCCCCCAGTGCAAGTATATCCTTCCTTCAGTATGAAGAACAAAACAGCATACAGTATTCCAAATGTGGTCTCACCAAAGCCCTGTTGGTTGTCACAATAAATAGGGGATAGCTGGGACACTGGGCTGAGTGGGTAGGGAGTTGTGAGACTAAACAAGTGAATAAGTAAAGAATAGCTCTGTGCCTTGGTTTCACCAACAGGATTGGATCCTGTTAACATGCTAGAATTCCGCACAATTGAGAGGTAACTATGGGGTAAGGATTAAATGCAAGCAGTGTCGACATCCTGAAGACTGGCTGCATGAATGGAGCAGTACCTGGACTGCGAGCCCAGTGGTGCTGAGGTCTCCGACTGTCCCATCACTTTGAACGTTGGCAAGGATACCACTGGTTACACTCTGTAATGCAGACTCAATCGTGGGAGTTCGACGGTCACAGTTTTCAAAACTCATGCACCTCAAGGCGAGGGCAGAGATGGACATGGTATCTAGGAGATAATCAAATATCAGTTGTAAAAAATTGGATGTCACAGAGGTACATCAATTTATATCAAATGCAGCACACTTGGTTAGACCACACTTGGAGCACTGTGCACAGTTCTGGTCTCCATATCCCTTGGTTAGACCACACTTGGAGCACTGTGCACAGTTCTGGTCTCCATATACCTGGTTAGACGAGATTTGGAGCACTGTGCACAGTTCTGGATTCCATATACCTTGGTTAGTCCACACTTGGAGCACTGTGCACAGTTCTGGTCTCCATATACCTTGGTTAGACCACACTTGGAGCACTGTGCACAGTTCTGGTCTCCATATCCCTTGGTTAGACCACACCTGGAGCACTGTGCACAGTTCTGGTCTCCATATACCTGGTTAGATGAGATTTGGAGCACTGTGCACAGTTCTGGACTCATATCCCTTGGTTAGACCACACCTGGAGCACAGTACACAGTCTGGTCTCCATATCCCTTGGGTAGACCACACTTGGCACACTGTGCACTGTTCTGGTCTCCATATACCTAGTTAGATGAGATTTGGAGCACTGTGCACAGTTCTGGATTCCATATATCTTGGTTAGACCACACTTGGAGCACTGTGCACAGTTCTGGTCTCCATATCCCTTGGGTAGACCACACTTGGAGCACTGTGCACATTTCTGGATTCCATACACCTTGGTTAGACCACACTTGGAGCACTGTGCACAGTTCTGGTCTCCATATACCTTGGTCAGACGAGATTTGGAGCACTGTGCACAGTTCTGGACCCCATATCCCTTGGGTAGACCACACTTGGAGCACTGTGCACAGTTCTGGTCTCCATATACCTTGGTCAGACGAGATTTGGAGCACTGTGCACAGTTCTGGTCTCCATATTCCTTGGTTAGACCACACCTGGAGCACAGTACACAGTTCTGGTCTCCACATACCTTGGTTAGACCACACTGGAAGCACTGTGCACAGTTCTGGTCTCCATTTACCTTGGTTAGACCACACTGGAAGCACTGTGCACAGTTCTGGTCTCCATATACCTTGGTCAGACCACACTTGAAGCACTATGCACAGTTCTGGACTCCATATCCCTTGGTTAGACCACACCTGGAGCACAGTACACAGTTCCAGTCTCCATATACAACATAAAAGCAAAATACTGTGGATGCTGGAAATCTGAAACAAAAGCACAATATGCTGGAAAAACTCAGCAGGTCTGGCATCATTTGTGGAGAGAGAAACAGAGTTAATGCTTCGGGTCCATATGGCCCTTCTTCAGAACTAAAGGAAAGTAGAATTGTGATGGAATTTATACTGTTTAAGTGGAGTGGAGCAGATGAAGCAGGAGAGCAGATCAGCGATAGGTGGGGGCTAAGGAGAGGTTGACAAAGATGTCATGGACAAGGGAGTGTTAATGGTGGTGCTAAAGACTAAAGAAGGTGCTGATAGTGGCATAAAGGTAAGATCGGAGAACGTGTTAATAGCAGAACAAGGGTCAGCGCTCGGTGCAAGAACAACATAGAAACAATTGACAGACAGTCTTGTGGTTGTGGGGGTGGATACATTTGGAGGTTCTTGGGGAAGAAGGACAGAAAAAATAAAAATAAATAAAATAAAATTAAAATGAATTTGAAAAAAGGGTTGAGAAAGGGGTAAAGATAGAGGAGAGAGTTCATTGTCTGAAGCTGTTGAACTCAATATTCAGACCGGAAGGCTGTAAAGTGCCTAGTCGGAAGATGAGGTGCTGTTCCTCCAGTTTGCATTGAGCTTCACTGGAACAATGCAGCAGGCCAAGGACAGACATGTGGGCATGAGAGCAGGGTGGAGTGTTGAAATGGCAAGCAACAGGGAGGTCAGGGTAATGCTTGCAGACAGACTGAAGGTGTTCTGCAAAGCGGTCACCCAGTCTGCGTTTGGTCTCTCCAATGTAGAGGAGACCACATTGGGAGCAGCGAATGCAGTAGACTAACTTGAGGGAAATGCAAGTGAAATGCTGCTTCACTTGAAAGGAGTGTTTGAGTCCTTGAGAGGTGAGGAGAGGGGAAGTAAAGTGGCAGGTGTTGCACCTTCTGCAGTTGCATGGTGCTGTGGGAGGAGGATGAGGTTGTTGGGAGTGAGGGAGGAGTGAACCAGGGTGTCCCGGAGGGAACAGTCCCTATGGAATGCCGGGAGGTGAAGGGAAGATGTGTTTGGTGGTGGCATCATGCTGGAGTTGGCAGAAATGGCGGAGGATGATCCTTTGAATGCGGAGGCTATGCGGAGGCTGGTGGGGTGATAAGCAAGGACAAGGGGGACCCTATCATGGTTCTGGGAGGGAAAAGAAGGTGTGAGGGCAGAGGTGTGGGAGATGGGCTGGACATGGTTGAGGGCCCTGCCAACCACTGTGGGTGGAAAACCTCGGTTAAGGAAGAAGGAGGACATGTCCGAGGAACTGTTTTTGAAAGTAGCATCATCAGAACAGATGCGACGGAGGTGAAGGAACTGAGAGAATGGGATGGAGTCCTTACAGGAAGCGGGGTGTGAGGAGCTGTAGTCAAGGTAGCTGTGGGAGTCGGTGGGTTTGTAATGGATATTGGTGGACAGTCTATCACCAAAAATTCAGACAGAGAGGTCAAGGAAGGGAAGGGAAGTGTCGGAGATGGAGCATATGAAGTTGATAGAGGAGTGGAAATTGGAATGAAAATTAATACATTTTTCTAAGACGAGAGCATGAAGCAACACCACAACAGTCATCAACGTACCAGAGAAAGAGTTGGGGGAGGGGGCCGAGTAGGACTGGAACAAGGAATGTTCCACGTACCCCATAAAGAGACAGGCATAGCTGGGGCCCATGCAGGTACCCACAGACACACCTTTTATTTGGAGGAAGTGAGAGGAGTTAAAGGAGAAATTGTTCAACGTGAGAACAAGTTCAGCCAGACGGAGGAGAGTAGTGGTGGATGGGCATTGTTCGGGCCTCTGTTCGAGGAAGAAGCTAAGGGCCATCAGACCATCCTGGTGGGGGATGGAGGTGTAGAGGGATTGGACATCCATGGTGAAGAGGAAGCGGTTGGGGCCAGGGAACTGGAAATTGTTGATGTTATGTAGGGTGTCAGAGGAATCACGGATGTAGGTGGGAAGGGACTGGACAAGGGGAGGGAGAAGGGAGTCAAGATAACGAGAAATGAGTTCCATGGGGCAGGAACAGGCTGACGCGATCGGTCTGCCGGGACAGTTCTGTTTGTGGATTTTGGGTAAGAGGTAGAAGCGGGCCGTCCGAGGTTGGGCGACTATCAGGTTGGAAGCTGTGGGAGGAAGATCTCCAGAGGAGATGAGGTCAGTGTCGGTCCTGGAAACAATGGCTTGATGTTCAGTGGTGGGGTCATGGTCCAGGGAGAGGTAGGAGGAAGTGTCTGCGAGTTGACGCTCAGCCTCCGCTAGGTAGAGGTCAGTGCGCCAGACAACAACAGCACCACCCTTGTCAGCGGGTTTGATGACAATGTCAGGGTTGGACCTGAGAGAACGGAGTGCAGTAAGTTCAGAAGGAGACAGGTTAGAGTGGGTGAGAGGAGCAGAGAAATTGAGACAGCCGATGTCACGCCGTAGGTTCTCAATGAAAAGATCAAGAGCAGGTAAGAGGCCAGGTGGAGGGACAATAATGGAGGCGGGTGAAAGGATCCATTGAACTGGGGGAGGACTCCTGGCCAAAGAAGTGAGCCCGGAGACGAAGACGGCGGAAGAAGAGTTCAGCATCATGCCGAGCCCGAAATTCACTGAGGTGAAAGGTATGAAACTGAGTCCTTTGCTGAGCACTGAACATTCAGCATCAGAGAGGGGAAGGTCAGGGGGTATGGTGAATACACGGCCGGGGCTGGGATTGGAAGACAGGATAGGGTCAGAGGGACAGGCAGGGGTGGAGGGTCCTGGATGGGCGTTGATGTCGATGAGTTGTTGGAGCTTGCGTTCCTTTGCACTTGAAAGAGAGAGATAAAATTTCTTGTTGAGGCGTCGGATGAGATGAAGAATGAAATGAAACTGGGGGCAAGGACAGCTTGGAGACAGGGTGAGTCGGTGCTGCTGGAGGAGGTCAAGTGTGTTCATATGGTGACTCATGGCACTGAGTGTGGATGTCAGGATTCAGCATGAACAGCAGTCCGAGGAGCATTGTATGTCCCGGAGATACCTGTAATCCTGAGAGGATTTGAAAAATGAGGTCTCCACATACCTTGGGAAAACCACATACAGAACACAGTGTACAGTTTTGGCCTCCATATACCTTGGTTAAGCACGCTTAGAGCACTGTACACGGTTCTGGTCTCCATATCCCTTGGGTAGAGCACACTTAGAGCATTGTACACAGTTCTGGTCTCCATATCCCTTGGGTGGAGCACACCTAGAGCATTGTACACAGTTCTGGTATCCATTTCCCTTGGGTGGAGCACATTTAGAGCATTGTACACAGTTCCAGTCTCCATATCCTTTGGGTAGAGCACACTTAGACCACTGTATGCAGTTCTGGTCTCCGATTAACTTGGTTAGACCACACACTTGGAGCACTGTGTCCAGTTCATAAGCACCCCTGGTGTTTCTACTCCACACAAGCCTCCTCCCACCTCTTCATCTCCCTCCATCACCACATCCTTCTATTCCTTTCTCCCTCATGTGTTTACTCAGCTTCCCCCTTAAATTCACCTATGCCATACACCTCAACAACTCCCTGGGGGTAGCAACTTCCACCATCTCTGCGAGCTGGCCATGCAGCTCCTGGGATCATACTGTGCATCAATGTATTGCTGCATTTGCAGCTCTAAGAATTATAGCACATGGCCAGATGGGGGTTGTTGGATCCATCATGCCCTGCCTTCTGCAGTGATCACATGGACATAAAACAGCTTAGGACAATCTGAGGATGAGGAAAAGTGATTTCCTTAACTTGTTCAGGACACATGAGCATCGTTAGCTAGACCAGCATTTATTGCCCATCCCTAATTGCCCCTTGAGAAAGTGGTGCTGAGCCTCCTTCTTGAACCGCTGCAGCCCATGTGGTGTAGGTACACCCACAGTGCTGTTAGGAAGGGAGTTCCAGGATTTTGACCCAGCGACAGTGAAGGAACGGCTGATATATTTCCAAGTCAGGATGGTGAGTGGCTTGGAGGGGAACTTCCAGGTGGGGGTGTTCCCATGTGTCTACTGCCCTTGTCCTTCTAGATGGTAGTGGTCGTAGGTTTGGAAGGTGCTGTCTAAGGACACTTCGTGAGTTCCTCCAGTGCATCTTGTAGATGGTACACACTGCTACTACTGTGCATCAGTGTGGAGGGAGTGAATGTTGAGATTAGGGTGCCAATCAATCGAGCTGCTTTGTTCTGAATAGTGTTGAGTGTGCCATTATGTGTTGATGGTGGAGGGAGTGAATGGTTAAGGTGGTGGATGGGATGCCAATCAAGTGTAAAAGCAAGAAACTGCGGATGCTGGAAATCCAAAGCAAAAATAAAAATACCTGGAAAAACTCAGCAAGTCTGACAGCGTCTGCAGAGAGGAACACAGTTAATGTTTCGAGTCTGTATGACTCCTCAACAGAACTAAGGAAAAATAGAAGAGAGGTGAAATATAAAACAAAAACAGAATTACCTGGAAAAACTCAGCAGGTCTGGCAGCATCGGCGGAGAAGAAAAGAGTTGACGTTTCCAGTCCTCATGACCCTTCAACAGAACTGAGTGAATATTAGGAGAGGGGTGAAATATAAGCTGGTTTAAGGTGTGTGTGTGGTGGGGGTGGGGTGGGGGTGGGTGGGGTTGGGTGGGGGGAGAGAAGTGGGGTGATGGTGGTATGGTTGTAGGGACAAGCAAGCAGTGATAGAAGCAGATCATCAAAAGATAAACAGACAACAGAACAAAAGAACACAGAGGTGTTGAAGTTGGTGATATTATCTAAACGAATGTGCTAATTAAGAATGGATGGTAGGGCACTCAAGGTACAGCTCTAGTGGGGGTGGGGGGAGCATAAAAGATTTAAAAATATTTAAAAATAATGGAAATAGGTGGGAAAAGAAAAATCTATATATTTTATTGGAAAAAACAAAAGGAAGGGGGAAACAGAAAGGGGGTGGGGATGGAGGAGGGAGTTCAAGACCTAAAGTTGTTGAATTCAATATTCAGTCCAGAAGGCTGTAAAGTGCCTAGTCGGAAGATGAGGTGTTGTTCCTTCAGTTTGCGTTGGGCTTCACTGGAACAATGCAGCAAGCCAAGGACAGACATGTGGGCAAGAGAGCAGGGTGGAGTGTTAAAATGGCAAGCGACAGGGAGGTTTGGGTCATTCTTGCGGACAGACCGCAGGTGTTCTGCAAAGCGGTCGCCCAGTTTACGTTTGGTCTCTCCAATGTAGAGGAGACCACATTGGGAGCAACGAATGCAGTAGACTAAGTTGGGGGAAATGCAAGTGAAATGCAACTGCCACTGCTCTTAGGTAAAATATAAGCTGGTTTAAGGGGGGATGAGACAAGAAGAGCTGGATAGAGGGCCAGTGATAGGTGGAGATAACCAAAAGATGTCACAGACAAAAGGACAAAGAGATGTTGACAGTAGTGATATTATCTAAGAAATAGGTGTCATTAAGGGTAGAAAGCAGGACGAGCAAGGTACAGATAGCCCTACTGGGGGTGGGGTGGGGAGAAGGGATCAAAATAGGCTAAAAGGTGGAGGTAAAACAATGGATGGAAATATACTCAAAAATAATGGAAATAGGTGGGAAAAGAAAAATCTATGTAAATTATTGGAAAAAAGGGGGATTGGAAAGGGGGTGGGGATGGAGGAGAGAGTTCATGATCTAAAATTGTTGAACAATCAAGCGGGGCTGCTTTGTCCTGGACGGTGTTGAGCTTCTTGTGTGTTGTGGGAGCTGCACTCATCCAGGCAAGTGGGGAGTATTCCATCACACTCCTGACTTGTGCCTTGTAGATGGTGGACAGGTTTTGGGGAGACAGAAGGTGAGTTACTCATTGCAGGATTCCCAGCCTCTGACCTGCTCTTGTAGCCACAGTATTTATATGGTTAGTCCAGTTCAGTTTCTGGTCAATGATAACCCCCAGGATGTTGATAGTGGGGGATTCAGTGATGGTAATGCCATTGAATGTCAAGGGGCAATGGTTAGATTCTCTCTTGCTGGAGATGGTCATTGCCTGACACTTGTGTGGCGTGAATGTTACTTGCCACTTGTCAGCTCAAGCCTGGATAATGTCCAGGTCTTGCTGCATTTGGACATGGACCATTTCAGTATCTGAGGAGTTGTGAATGGTGCTGAACATTGTCCAATCATCAGTGAACATCACCACTTCTGACCTTATGATGGAAGGAAGGTCATTGATGAAGCAGCCACTTGGGGCTAGAAATGCGAAACCTTCCCCAACTCACCGACAGGGTAGGTGAATTCCCCCTGAATGGAATGCTGAATGGCTGAACGGAAGATGTCCTCGATCGTCTTGGCAGGTAGACATATTGAACTCTTACAGAGCGCTAAGACAGCGAGACTAATCTGATGGTAATCTATCAGACGTCGTCCGCTACCTGTTGAAAATAAATGTTAATCATTGTGACGGAGGACATGACAGCAACAGCAATCACTTGTATTTATGTTGAACCTGTAACACAGCAAACCAACCCACAGCTCATTACCGGAGCGATTGTCAAACACACTTTCACCCCGAGCCCCATGAAAGATATTAGGGACAGGTTACCAAAAGTTTGATCAATGTTTTAAGGAGCGTCTAAAAGAAGGAGAGAGAGAGAGAGAGTGAGGAAGAGAGAGAGAGGGAGGGGCGGAGAGGTTTAAGGAGGGAATTCCAGAGCTTAGGGCCCCCCCCCAGGCAGCTGAAGGCACGGCTATCAATGGTAGAGCGATGGAAATCGGGGGATGGGCAAGAAGCCGGAATTGGAGGAGCGCAGAGATCTCGGAGGGTTGTAGGGTCTGGAGGAGGTTACAGAGATAGGGAGGGTTGTCGGGGCTGGAGGTTACAGAGATAGGGAGGGTTGTAGGGGGCTGGAGGAGGTTACAGAGATAGGGAGGCCTGTAGGATCTGGAGGAAGTTACAGAGATAGGGAGGGTTGTAGGGGATGGAGGAGGTTACAGAGATAGGGAGGGTTGTAGAGGCTGGAGGAGGTTACAGAGATAGGGAGGGTTGTAGGGGCTGGAGGAGGTTACAGAGATAGGGAGGGTTGTAGGGGCTGGAGGAGGTTACAGAGATAGGGAGGGTTGTAGGGACTGGAGGAGGTTACAGAGATAGGGAGGATTGTAGGGGCTGGAGGAGGTTACAGAGATAGGGAGGGTTGTAGGGGCTGGAGGAGGTTACAGAGATAGGGAGGGCTGTTGGGGCTGGAGGCGGTTACAGATATAGGGAGGGGTGTAGGGACTGGAGGAGGTTACAGAGATAGGGAGGGTTATTGGGGCTGGAAGAGGTTACAGAGATAGGGAGGGTTATTGGGGCTGGAAGAGGTTACAGAGATAGGGAGGGGTGTAGGGGCTGGAGGGAGTTACAGAGATAGGGAGATTTGTAGGGACTGGAGGAGGTTACAGAGATAGGGAGGGGTGTAGGGTCTGGAGGAGGTTACGGAGATAGGGAGGGGTGTAGGGTCTGGAGGAGGTTACAGAGATAGGGAGGGTTGTGGGGCTGGAGGGGGTTACAGAGATAGGGAGGGTTGTGGGGCTGGAGGGGGTTACAGAGATAGGGAGGGGTGTAGGGACTGGAGGAGGTTACAGAGATAGGGAGGGGTGTAGGGACTGGAGGAGGTTACAGAGATAGGAAAACAGAGGCAATGGATGGTTTTGAATCAAGGATGAGAATTTTAAAACAAGGTGTTGCTTGACTGTACATCAGTGAGCACAGGGGGTGATGAGTGAACACGGTTTGGTGTGGGGTGGTATTCTCCCTCAACTCTACTTTCCCGCCCCATCCCTCAAGTCGTTTAGTATCCAAAAATCCCTTGATCTGACTCTTGAATGGACTCAGTGACTGAGAGTCCACAGCTCCCTGGGGTAGAGACTTCCAACAATTCACCACCCTCTGAGTGAGGAAATCCCTCCTCACCTCCGTCCAGAAGAGCCGACCCCTAACACTGAGATGGTGACCCCTCCCTCCCTCCACCTGCCCCACTAGTCCTAGCCTCTCCAGCCTAGTGGGGCTGGGGGTTGGGGAGAAACAGCCTATCAGCATCGAACCCATCCAAGCTTCTGTGGGAATTTTATCACCTCTCATAGTGCTAAACTCCAGAGCGTATAGGTCCATTCTACTCCACCTCTCCTCACGGGACACTTCCCTCATCCCAGGAAGCTGTCTGGTGAACCTTCGTGACTCCCCATCTTAAGATAAGCATATTGTCCCTCATGAAGGCCCTGTACAGGGGTAGGAAGCCTCCCTGACATTTATACACCAAACCCCATCCAAGCCCAGGGGATGGCCATTCAACCCACTGAGCCTGCCCTGGTTCTCTTGAAGAAGAATCTAGTTAGTCTCACCTCCCCGCTCTTTTCCCCAATCCCTGTCATCATTGCTCCTTCGAGTGATGGGCAGCTCTGACTGAACCTGCCTGCACCCCAGACTCAGGCAGTGCGTTCCAGACCCCAACCACTCGCTGCTTAAAAATGTTTTTTCTCTGGTTCTTTATCAGTCATCTAAAACTCTGGGTCCTCCTAGTTACCGACCCTCCCGCCACTGGAAACAGTTTCTCCTTATTTGCTCTATCCAAACCCCTCACGATTCTGAACGCCTCGATTCAATCTCCCCCTTAACCTTCTCTGCTCTAAGGAGAACAATCCCAGCGTCTCCAGTCTCTCCACATGAACTGAAGTCCCCTCGTCCCTAGGGCCATTCGAGTGAGTCTCCTCTGCACCCTCCCCAAGGCCTTGACATCCTTCCTAAAGTGAAGGGGCCCAGAATTGGACGCAACCCCCCGCCAGCTGAGGCCTAACCAGAGATTTATAAAAGGATCGTCCTAACTCGCTCTCTGACTTTTGTACTCTCTGCCCCTATTAATGAAACAGGATCAGATGTACATTCATAACGGCTTTGTTAACCCCACCAGGTCTCTCTGTTTCACCTTGTATCCCTTACTGTCTCTCCTAATTCCTCCAAACAAAATCTATCCCTTCACCTTTTACCGTTTCGAATTTCGTCTCCTGACTCCCCAAAGCCTGTCCACCATCTACAAGGCACAAGTCAGGAGTGTTATAGAATACTCCCCACTTGCCTGGATGAGTACAGCTCCCACAACACTCAAGAAGCTCAACATCGTCCAGGACAAAGCAGCCCCGCTTGATTGGCACCCCATCCACTAACATTCACTCCCTCCACCACCGACGCACAGTAGCAGCAGTGTATACCATCTACAAGATGCACTGCAGGAACTCACCAAGTCTCCTTAGACAGCACCTTCCAAACCCATGACCACTACCATCTAGAAGGACAAGGGCAGCAGACACATGGGGAACACCACCAACTGGAAGTTCCCCTCCAAGTCACTCACCATCCTGACTTGGAAATATATCGGCCGTTCCTTCACTGTCGCTGGGTCAAAACCCTGGAGCTCCCTCCCTAACAGCGCTGTGGGTGTACCGACACCACAGGGACTGGCAGCGGTTCAAGAAGGCAGCTTACCACCACCTTCTCAAGGGGGCAATTAGGGATGGGCAATAAATGCTGGGCCCAGCCAGCGAAGCCCACATTCCATGAGCAAATAAATCAAATAAAATTCCACCACTTGCCGATGTCCTCTTTAAATCAGCTGTGATCTTCCTCACTGTAATCCTGCCTTCTCAGAATAACTGCCTCTGGGCTCCAGCTGGGAACTGACCAGGGGTTTGGTTTGACCCCCTTCGCCCAGGCCCCCTGAGGGTGAAAGGTCATGCTCTGACCTTCCTGGTGCCCCTCCATCCCACACAGCCCTCCGCACCCTTCCCCCTCCCACCGCTCCCTTCCCCTCCACCTCCCCACCCCCCAATCCCCGGGACAGGGGTATGAATCCAAAGCGGGTTTGATCCCTCACCTGCGCTAATGAGGTCGGTCTGGAGATTGTCCATAAGTAAAGCCACCAGATTCTGCTGCCGGCCTTTAACCACCACGTTCACCGGGTCGTCACATGAGGCCAGGAGCGCCATTGTGTACCAGGCCGCAGTCCCAGATGAGAATTCAGTGCCTGTCCCCAGAAGAGAGAAGATGGGGACACGTGAAACACCTCATACAGTTGGCGCACAATGAGACTCAGTATTGAAAAGTGACTGGCAAAGGAATGGGAGCTGACATGTGGGGAAAGGGTTTCCATGCAGCGAGCTGGTAAGACCTGGAACGCCCTAGCTCAGAGTGTGGTGGAGGCAGGTTCAATCACCGCTTTCTAAAGGCAATTGGATCAGTATTTGAAATTGGAGGGACAGATAGGAAAGAGCTGGAGAAATGAAACTAGCTAGGCTGTTCTTCGAATGAGCCAGCATGGAATGAATGGGCTGAATGGCCTTCCCTGTGTTGTAACCAGTACTGATTACTGAATACCCTTTGGTAGGAAGGTAGAGATGCTACTGCCTCCTTGGGAAATCAGATTCCGAACGGGCTAGAGGAAGCGAGGGATTGGGGTTACAGGCACAGGAATCATTAAATGTTGTGACACACGCCAGGAAGACCATAAAAACTCACCAAGTTTCATTTCCAGAGAGATAGAATGCAAAGGGGGAGAAGTTAGGTAGTTATATTAAAGACTCATATACACACTTACACACACAGACCCACACACTTACACACACAATCAAGCACACTCTCACACATATGCTCGCACACACACACACACTCCCACACACGCACACGCATTCACACTCTGACACACAGTCACATGCTCTCTCTCTCACACACACACATACACATACACACACACAGTCACATACTCACACAGACCCATACAAATACGTGTGCACCCTGATACACGCACTCACACGCTCTCTCACACACACTCACATGCTCTCACATTCACACGCTCTCACACACCCATACAAACACATGTGCACCCTGACACACGCACTCACACGCTCTCTCACACACACTCACATGCTCTCACACTCACAAGCTCTGACACATGCACTCACACTCTCACTCACACCCATACAAACACATGTGCACCCTGGCACATACACTCACACACTCTCACACACCCAAACACATGTGCACTCTGACACATACACTCACACGCTCTCACACACCCATACAAACACATGTGCACCCTGACACATACACTCACACTCATACTCACATGCTCTCACACCCATACAAATACATGTGCACCCTGACACATACACTCATACGCTCTCACACACCCATACAAATACATGTGCACCCTGTCACATACACTCACACTCTCACTCACACGCTCTCACACACCCATACAAACACATGTGCACCCTGACAGATATACTCACACTCACACACTCTCACACACCCATACAAACACATGTGCACCCTGATACATACACTCACACGCTCCCACACACCCATACAAACACATGTGCACCCTGATACATACACTCACACGCTCCCACACACCCATACAAACACATGTGCACCCTGACACACACACACTCACATGCTCTCACACACCCACTCACACGCTCTCACACACCCATACAAACACATGTGCACCCTGACACATACACTCACACGCTCTCACACACCCATACAAACACATGTGCACCCTGACAGATACACTCACACGCTCTCACACACCCATACAAATACATGTGCACCCTGACACATACACTCACACTCACACGCTCTCACACACCCATACAAACACATGTGCACCGTGACAGATACACTCACAGTCATACTCACATGCTCTCACACCCATACAAATACATGTGCACCCTGACACACACACGCTCTCACACACCCATACAAATACATGCGCACCCTGACACACACACGCTCTCACACACCCATACAAACACATGTGCACCCTGACACACACACACACTCACACGCTCTCACACACATACCCACAAGCTCTGACACACACTCACACACAAACACACAAGCACTCTCACACACATTCCTACCATTCTCTATGACGTTCTGTTTGAGCTGTCTCAGTATCTGCTCCTCTCTGGACAGATCATGCTGCTGGGACAGCCGTAGAGCGATGAGGACACTGGGCTCGGGGGCTGCCTCCTTCAACATTGTCCGGAGGAAGGAGGCGACCAGCCCGCTTTCCTGGACTGGAGTTCCTGAAAGAAAGGGCAGACTCTCATTTCCACAGCACCCTCACAGCATCGCAAAGTGCTTCACAGCCAACCGAGACCTGTACACCGTCTGTTCAGGGTTGTAACGACAAGACGATGCAGCTTGACCAGCCCTCCCCGGCAGCCGCCCAGCTCTGACACCGTTCCAGTAGACCCTCTCCCACAATCTTTCCAGGATCCTGCCTGATTCACCCCGAGCCCAGGCTCGTGAACCTGGCAACAGTCGGAGATTAAACCAGTCCGTCTGTAGCCCTGTTGACACTCAGGTGAGCTCCTGGCTGAGGGAGGGGTATCCAACAAGGCACCGCAACATGGAAGAGGGGAGTGTTGCCCTTGACTTTCTCACTCAGAGCTGCCCATTGAATCATGGTTAACAACTGCTGATCGTATTCTTGCAGCTCTCCCCACGGTGCGATCCAGACACACTGGTTTCGAGAGGCACTTACCACACTGTTCAGACAGCCTTCCTGTGACCATGGGCAGCAGGACAATGAAGAGTTTCAGCCTTGACATTGTGACGCTGTCTCTCTCCGGGGGACAGGTTCCTCTCTGCTCTCCAGTGCAGCCGAATCCGCTTTATATCCAAACCCCAGCTAACCAGAGCCAGTGACAGGAGACTCCCCAAACTGTGGGAGGAGAATGAGTTTCTTTAGAACTACAAAGATTAACTTCCTGCAGCTCCCACTAATTAATGTCCACTTCTCTCCCTCTCTCCCTTCCTCTCTCTCTCTCTCTCCATCCTCCTCTCATTTCCTTTCTGCATCTCCCTTGCTTTCTCTCTTCCTCTCTCCCACATTAATTTCTCCCTGTCTAGCCCACTCCCTCTATCGCTCCCATTGTCCATGACTGCCTTCTTTTTCTCTCTTTCTCTAAATCTCCCATTTCCTTTCAACATCTCTCCCTCTTAGCCCCTTTCCCATTCTTTCCATCTGTCTCCATCTCTCTGCTGCTCTTTCCCTTTCTCATTCTCTCCCTCATGCTGCCTGCCATTCTTACTCCATTCCCCCATCTCTCTTTGTCTCTCTCTCTCTCTCTCTCTGTCTCTCTCTCTCTCCCAGCTCCCTCTGCCACCCTTTTCTCTCTCTCAGTCTCACTCTCTCTGTTTCGCTCTCTCTGTCTGTCTATCTGTCTCTCTCTCACTTGTGGTCCTTCTGTTATCCCCCTCTGTCTCTTGCCCTTTCTCTCTGTCACTCCATCCTTCTACTCATCTCTCTCTCCCTTTTTTCACTCTCACTCTTTCTCTCTCTCCCTCCTCTGTCTCTCCCTCTCTCTCTCCCTCCTCCTCTATCTCTCCCTTTCGCTCTCTCTCCCCATCTCTGTCTCTCCCCCTCTTCCCCTCTCTCTCTCTCCCCCTCTTCCCCTCTCTCTCTCTCCTCCTCTATCTCTCTCTTTCGCGCTCTCTCCCCCTCTCTGTGTCTCCCTCTCTCTCTCTCTTTCTCTCTCCCTCTATGTATCTTCTCTCTCTCTCTCTCCCTCTTCTGGTCCTTCTGTTTCTCTCTCCCTCTCTGTCCCTTGCTCTCTGTCTCGCTGCTGCTCCATCCCTCAGCTCCTTTATCTCTCCCTTTCTCTCACCAGTTGTCTACCCCTCTCTCTCATTTGCTCTCTGCCTCTCAATGCTGTCCTTCAATGCGGAATCAATCTATGATTCTATGCTAGGTTCTGAATCTGACTGCAGAGAACAGTGTCCTAACTAAATGAATAGGAGAGGGTTATGTAAGAAATGAGGAGAAAAGGGTGGGAGGTGGAGATAGAGAGAGAGAAAAGCCAGACAGAACAAAATCTCATTTCTCCCACAACTTTCACTGCATCAGGACATCCCATCCTTACCTGAGGAAGGATGTTCTTGCTATAGAGAGAGCACAGCGAAGGTTTACCAGAATGATTCCTGGGATGGCGAGACTGACATATGAGGAGAGATTGAGTCGGTTAGGATTATATTCACTGGAGTTCAGAAGAATGAGGGGGGATCTCATAGAAACCTATAAAATTCTAACAGGACCAGACTGGGTAGATGCAGGAAGGATGTTCCCGATGGTGGGGGAGTCCAGAACCAGGGGTCACAGTCTGAGGATATGGGGTAGACCATTTAGGACTGAGATGAGGAGACATTTCTTCACCCAGAGAGCGGTGAGCCTGTGGAATTTGTTACCACAGAAAGTAGTTGAGACCAAAATATTGTCTGTTTTCAAGAAGGAGTTAGATATAGCTCTTGGGGTGAAAGGGATCAAAGGGTATGGGGAGAAAGCGGGAGCAGGCTATTGAGTTGGATGATCAGCCATGATCATAATGAATGGCAGAGCAGGCTCAAAGGGCTGAATGGCCTACTCCTGCTCCTAGTTTCTATGTTTCTATGACCTGGGAGTCAATTTGCGCACAGCAAGCTCCCACAAAAAGCAAGGTGATAATGACCAGAGCACCTAATTTTTTTAATGTTATTTGGTCCAGGGATCAATATCACCATCATGAAACAGAGGAGAATTCTCTGCCTCCTCTACTTCTAACAGCATCGTGGGATCATTTACATACAGCTGGCAGGTCAGACTGGGCCTCAGTATAACGTATGCCAGAAAGAAGGTGGCCCTGCCAGTGCAGCCTTCCTTCAGCAATAACCATCCAACAGTGCAGCACTCCCTCAGTACTGACCCTCGGTCAGTGCAGCACTCCCTCAGTATTGACCCACTGAGAGTGCAGCACTCCCTCAGTATTGACCCACTGAGAGTGCAGCACTCCCTCAGTAGTGACCCGTTCACAGTGCAGCACTTCCTCATTACTAACCCTGCGACAGTGCAGCACTCCCTCAGTACTGACCCTCGGTCAGTGCAGCACTCCCTCAGTACTGACCCTCTGATATTGCAGTACTCCCTCAGTATCAACCCTGCGACAGTGCAGCACTCCCACAGTACCTCTGAGAGTGCAGCACTCCCTCAGTACTGACCCTCCAACGGTGCAGCACTCCCACAGTACCTCTGGCAGTGCAACACTCCCTCAGCACTGACTCTCCGACAGTGCAGCATTCCCTCAGTACTGACCCTCGGTCAGTGCAGCACTCCCTCAGTACTGACCGGCTGACAGTGCAGCATTTCCTCAGTATTGACCCTATGACAGTGCAGCACTCCCTCAGTACTGACCCTCTGACAGTGCAGCACTCCCTAAGTACTGACCTGCTGACAGTGCAGCACTACCTCATTACTAACCCTGCAACAGTGCAGCACTCCCTCAGTACTGACCCTGCGACAGTGCAGCACTCCCACAGTACTGACCCTCTGACAGTGCAGCACTCCCTCAGTACTGACCCTGCGACAGTGCAGCACTCCCACAGTACTGACACTCTGACAGTGCAGCACTCCCTCAGTACTGACCCTCTGGCAGTGCAGCACTCCCTCAGTCCTGACCCTCTGGCTGTGCAGCACTCCCTCAGTACTGACTCTCTGACAGTGCAGCACTCCCGCAGTACAGACCCTCCGATAGAGCAGCATTCCTTCAGTACTGACCCTCCAACAGTGCAGGTCTCCCTCAGTACTGACCCTCTGACAGTGCAGCACTCCCTCAGTACTGACCCTCTGGCTGTGCAGCACTCCCTCAGTACTGACCCTCTGGCTGTGCAGCATTCCTTCAGTACTGACCCTCTAACAGTGCAGGTCTCCCTCAGTACTGACCCTCTGAGTGTAGCATGCCTTCATTGCTGGCCTTCTGACAGTACAGCACTCCCTCGGTACTGACACTCTGACAGTGCAGCACTCCCTCAGTACTGACCCTCCGACAGTGCAGCACCCTCTCAGTACTGACACTCTGACAGTGCAGCACTTCCTCAGTACTCGCCTTCCACAGTACAGCACTCCCTTAGCACTGACCCTCCAACAGTTCAGCACTCCCTCAGTACTGACACTTCAACAGTGCAGCACTCCCTCAGTGCTGACCCTGTGACAGTGCAGCACTCCCTCAGTACTGACCCTCTGACAGTACAGCACTCCCTCAGTATTTGCACTCCGACAGTGCAGCACTTCCTCAGTGCTGACCCTCCAACAGTGCAGCACTCCCTCAGTACTGACACTCTGACAGTGCGGCTCTCCCTCAGTACTGACCCTCTGACAGGGCAGCACTCCCTCAGTACTGACCCTCTGACAATGCGGCTCTCCCTCAGTACTGACACTCCAACAGTGCCGCACTCCCACAGTATTGATGCCCGATCGTGCTGAACTCTCTCAGGCAGTGGGATTTTTGGGCTAGATGCTGCAGATTGAGCCTTTGATGTGGGGATTTGAGCACAGGACCTTCTGACTCAGAGTTGAGGGAGGGACCAATCACCCCCGCTGCTCACTGAGCAACACATAGTCAGCTTCAATTTTCAAATTCCCCTACTTGTTTTCAAATCCCTTCAGAGCCTCCACCTCCCTATCTCTGTAACCTCCTCCAGCCCCTACACCCCTCCCTATCTCTGTAACCTCCTCCAGCCCCTACACCCCTCCCTATCTCTGTAACCTCCTCCAGCCCCTACACCCCTCCCTATCTCTGTAACCTCCTCCAGCCCCTACACCCCTCCCTATCTCTGTAACTTCCTCCAGCCCCTACACCCCTCCCTATCTCTGTAACCTCCTCCAGGCCCTATAATCCTCCCTATCTCTGTAACCTCCTCCAGCCCCTATAATCCTCCCTATCTCTGTAACCTCCTCCAGCCCCTACAACCCTCCCTATCTCTGTAACCTCCTCCAGGCCCTATAATCCTCCCTATCTCTCTAACCTCCTCCAGCCCTTACAACCCTCCCCATCCCTGTAACATCATCCAGCCCCTACAAACCTCCCGATCTCTGATACTGCAGTTCACCATCAGTACCAACTCTCCAACAGCGCAGCACTCCCTCAGTACTGACCCTCCGACACTGCAGCACTTCCTCAGTATTGACCCCCCAACAGTGCGGCACTCCCTCAGTACTGACCCCCCAACAGTGCAGCACTCCCTCAGTACTGACCCTCCGACACTGCAGCACTTCCTCAGTACTGACCCCCCAACAGTGCAGCACTCCCTCAGTACTGACCCTCTCACAGTGCAGCACCCCCTCAGTACTGACCCTGCGACAGTGTAGCACTCCCACAGTACTGACCATGCAACTGTTCAGCACTCCGAGTACTGACCCTCCAAGAGTGCAGCATGCACTCTGCAATGACCTTCTGACACTGCTGCACTCCCTCAGTACTGACTCTCAAACAATTCAGCACTCCCTGAGTTCTGACCCTCCAAGAATGCAGCACTGCCTCAGTGCTGAGCCTCTGCAGTGCAGCACGCACTCTGCACTGACCCGCTGACACTGCAGCACTCCCTCAGTACTGACCTCCATATTGTGCACAGCTCCCTCAATACAGGCTGTGGGAATGTTGGTCTAGATACTGCGGACTGAGCCTTCGGTGTGGGGATTTGAACCCAGGACCTTCTGACTCAGAGTTGAGGGAGAGACCACTCAGAATGTCTCTTGAAACCAAGGCCTGGAGCTCAGCTAAACCACCCCCACCCCCTCTCCCCCCTCCTGTTAATGTGAGCTCAGCAATTTTCTCAGCCACTTCCAAACCTGTGTGACCTTCAGGAGAAATTCATCCCAGCTGTGTGATGGGCCCTCTCTCCCTGAATGCACAACGCCCTGTAATATACCTCAGAACAGAGCTAGTGAATAAGGGGCTGGCACCAATGCAGGACTAGAACAATCTGTGACTGAGGAGGGCTGTGGACTAAGACAGAGTTTGATTGATTTTCCTTTGAAGTGGTTACACAGCAACGTCTTGAGATTGGAAACGATTTCTCACAGGTGCCTGACCCAAAGTTTTGCAATGAGTCGATTGTCTTTCATCCCCACAGAATTCCAACATCCTCCCGGAATTGTGTGTGTGCTTTGAGGTGGTTAAACATCCGTGAGGGCTGGACAACGTCTAATTGGAAAATAAATCACTACCTGGGCATTTGGGTGAGACATTTCAGCCCGTGTTGAGTTCCAGCTTCATAACCAATTCCAACAGTGAGACCACCCATTCCCACCTCTGTAACATCGCCCGGCTTTGCTCCTGTCTCAGCTCCGTCAGCTGCTGAATCCCTCCTCCATGTCTCCTTCACCTCTCGACTCGAGTATCCCAACACATTCCCGGCTGTTCTCCCACATCCCACCCTCCGTAAACCTCGGCTCATCCAAAACACCTGCTGCCCCGTTTCCCAACTCGCACTGAATCCTTTTCCCCAGTCACATCCGCAGCCGCCACCCGCCCCAGCGCTCACTGACCGACACAGGGCAACCCCGATTTTCAAATTTTCCCAAGTTGTTTTCAAATCCCTTCAGAGCTTCTATCTCTGTAACCTCCTCCAGCCCCTACAACCCTCCCTATCTCTGTAACCTCCTCCAGCCCCTACAACCCTCCCTATCTCTGTAACCTCCTCCAACCCCTACAACCCTCCCTATCTCTGTAACCTCCTCCAACCCCTACAACCCTCCCTATCTCTGTAACCTCCTCCAACCCCTACAACCCTCCCTATCTCTGTAACCTCCAGCCCTGACAACCCTCCCTATCTCTGTAACCTCCAGCCCCGACAATCCTCCCTATCTCTGTAACCTCCAGCCCCGACAACCCTCCCTATCTCTGTAACCTCCTCCAGCCCCGACAACCCTCCCTATCTCTGTAACCTCCTCCAGCCCCGACAACCCTCCCTATCTCTGTAATCTCCTCCAGCCCCTACAACCCTCCCTATCTCTGTAACCTTCTCCAGCCTCTACAACCCTCCTTTTCTCTGTAACCTCCTCCAGCCCCCACAACCCTCCATATCTCTGTAACCTCCTCCAGCTCCTACAACCCTCCCTTTCCCTGTAACCTCCTCCAGCCTCTACAACCCTCCCTATCTCTGTAACCTCCTCCAGCCCCTACAACCCTCCCTTTCTCTGTAACCTCCTCCAGCCCCTACAACCCTCCCTATCTCTGTAACCTCCTCCAGCCCCTACAATCTTCCCTTTCTCTGTAACCTCCTCCAGCCGCTACAACCCTCCCTATCTCTGTAACCTCCTCCAGCCTCTACAACCCTCCCTATCTCTGTAACCTCCTCCAGCCCCTACAACCCTCCCTATCTCTGTAACCTCCTCCAGCCTCTAGAACCCTCTCTATCTCTGTAACCTCCTCCAGCCCCTAAAAATCGCTCCATCACTGTAACCTCATCCTCCTCCTAAAACCTTACCTAACACTGACAGGGAAGCACTCCCTCAGTACTGACTGTCCAACAGTGCAGTACTCCCTCAGTATTGACCCTTTGAAAGTGCATCACTCCCTCAGTACTGACCTCCAACAGTGCAGCACTCCCACAGTACTGACCCTCTGACAGTGCAGCTCTCCCTCAGTACTGACCCTCTGACACTTTTTCACTTCCTCAGTACTGACTCTCCAACAGTGCAGTGCTAATTCAGTACTGGTTCTCCAACAGTGCAGTATTCCCTCAGTACTGGCCCTCCAAGAGTACACAAGTACTGACCCTCTGACAGTGCAACACTGCTACATTACAGCCCCTGCAACACTGCTGCACTCCCTCAGTACTGACGCTCTGACACTTCAGTGCTCCCTCAGTACTGACCCACTGATATTACAGCCCTCTCTCTAAACATCCCTCTGACACTGCAGCACTCCCTCAGTACTGACCTCCCTATTATGCAGAGCTCCCTCAATACAGGCCGTGGGAATGTTGGTCTAGATACTGCGGACTGAGCCTTCGGTGTGGGGATTTGAACCCAGGACTTTCTGACTCAGAGTTGAGGGAGAGACCACTCAGAAACTCTCTTGAAACCAAGGACTGGAGCTCAGCTGAGCCAACCCCCTACCCCTGTTAATGTGAGCTCAGCAAGTTTCTCAGCCACTTCCAAAGCTGTGTGACCTTCAGGAGAAATTCATCCCAGCATGTGTGATGGGCCCTCTCTCCCTGAATGCAAAACGCCCTGTAACATGCCTCGGAACAGAGCTAGTGAATAAGGGGCTGGCACCAATGCAGGACTAGAACAATCTATGAGTGAGGAGGGCTGTGGACTAAGACAGAGTTTGATTGATTTTCCTTTGAAGTGGTTACACAGCAACGTCTTGAGATTGGAAATGATTTCTCACAGGTGCCTGACCCAAAGTTTTGCAATGAGTCGATTGTCTTTCATCCCCACTGAATTCCAACATCCTCCCGGAATTGTGTGTGTGCTTTGAGGTGGTTAAACATCCGTGAGGGCTGGACAACGTCTAATTGGAAAATAAATCACTACCTGGGCATTTGGGTGAGACATTTCAGCCCGTGTTGAGTTCCAGCTTCATAACCAATTCCAACAGTGAGACCACCCATTCCCACCTCCGTAACATCGCCCGGCTTTGCTCCTGTCTCAGCTCCGTCAGTTGCTGAATCCCTCCTCCATGTCTCCGTGATCTCTCTGTAATCTCCTGCAGCACCTTCAACCCTCCCTATCTTTGTAACCTCCTCCAGCCGCTACAACCCTTCCTATCTCTGTAACCTCTTCCAGTCCCTACAATGCTCCCTATCTTTGTAACCTCCTCCAGCCCCTACAACCCTCCCTATCTCTGTAACCTCTTCACAGCCTCCTTGCTAACTACGCCTGTTAAGTGCCTTGAGATCTCTTACTCTGTCACTGGTGCTATAAGATTGCAGGTCGCTCTTGCTCCAACAGTGAGAATCCATCGAAGAAACGTCCCTGGTTTTGGTGAAATATCTTTTGCAATTCCAGTGGAAAATCTATGTGGCACAATGTGTGGAAAGTAGGTTCCCAGGGTTACAAATATGATTGTAAGATCGCTTATGTTCTGGGACTGTGTCTTTAACTTGGGTTGAAATGAAGAATGTCATGCTAACAACAGGCCTTGTTGACATGGCTGTTAAAGATCAACTGGAAGTGTTTACTGAAAATAAGTTGCAATGTGTTCATACTTGAAGACAATGGTAATAACACCTGTGCTTACAGTGTCTAGGGTGCTAGTTGCCAGAGTCCGAGGATGATATTGAGAATGTCAGGTTTAAGGCAGTTATGCTTTAAGTTGTTCATTTACTTCCAAGAGAAAAGAGAGCTCATCGGCATTTTTACTTGGATACAAGGCCCATGTGATTCACCTTGCCATGGAGATGGGGATTTGAGAAGAGAAGGATTTCTAAGGGATCCAGTGGAAACTCAAAGGCACAGGTGATCTGCCGGGACCCAGGAGCGAGAGAGAGAGAGACAGCACCGAGGGGCCAAAAACCTCTATGGTTCATCATGCAAGAATGTAGGTGGGAGCTCACAGTCAGATTGTAAAGATCAAATTGGTGAGGGTTTAAAACAAGGCTGGAAGATTCACATAGCTTTAGCTACAGGGAGAAGTCTCCAGGAAAAGTCGCACCGTGAAAGACAGTTCTGGAGTTAAATGTTTCCTGGCTCAGAAAGGGAAGGACCAGAATTAAATGCTGGGGGTGGTTGGGTGGGTGGGGGGGTGTTCGAGGGTGGTGGGGGGGCAAGAATCATTTTGGACTGATTCTGGAAGAATTGAAGGAGAGTGCAATGTACAACGAGGAAATGTGTTTATCCATTGTGTTAAAAGTAAAAGAGAAAAGTTCTGTAGTTTAATGTCTAAGTTGCCTAAGAAAATAGTGTTTACTCAATAGTGCTTTTAGTTTGTTACAGTAAAACTCTTAAAATGTGAAATCTTGTCATGTTATCTGTTCAGCAAATTTCAAGTTTCTTTTTTATAAGTTATCAGTCTCTGCAGAGATTGTAGCACCAGATCTCTCTTAGATATTCATTTTCAAATTGAAAATCACACATCACAGGAGGAGGCCATTCAGCCCATCATGCCTGTGCTGGCTCTTTGAAAGATCTATCCAATTAGTCCCCACTTTGCCGCTGCTCTTTCCCCCATAATCCTGCAAACTTATATATCCAATTCCCCTTTTGAATGTTCCCCTATTGAACCTGCTTCCACCGCCCTTTCAGGCAGCACCTTCCAGATCACAACAACTCGCTGTTTCAAAATAAAATTCTCCTCATCTCCCCCTCTGGTTCTTTCCCCGATTCTCTTCAATCTGTGTCCCTCTGGTTACCGACCCTCCTGTCACTGGAAACAGTTTCTCCTTATTGACTCTATCCAAACCCCTCATGATTTTGAATGCCTCCTCCACAGGTCCCCAACATCACAGATGCCAATATTCAGCCAATCCAATTCACTCCATGTGATATCAAGAAACGGCTGAAGGCACTGGATACTGCAAAGGCTATGGGCTCTTACAATATTCCAGCAATAGTGCTGAAGACTTGTGCACCAGAACTTGCTGCACCCCTAGCCAAGCTGTTCCGGTACGGCTACAACACTAGCATCTACCCAGCTATTTGCAAAATTACCCAGGTATGTCCTGAACACAAAAAGCAGGACAAATCCAACCCGGCCAATTACCGCCCCATCAGTCTACTCTCCACATCAGTAAAGTATTGGAAGGGGTCATCAACAGTGCTATCAAGCGGCACTCACTTAGCAATAACCTGCTCAGTAATGCCCAGTTTGGGTTCCACCAATCGAGGATTGGAAGATAGAAGCAAGCGAAAATGTTGAAGAGATGGAATGTAGGGTCTCCTGGGTTGGATTGTGGGGGGATATTGATGCGCTTTTAGTTTTTGTTAACAGATAAAATTGTCAACCACATCTTCCCCTCTCCTCCCTTATCAGTCTTCTGGAGGGACTGTTCCCTCCTCACCACCCTGGTTCACCTCTCAACACCCATCCAATCCCACAGCACCTTCCCATGCAAATACAGGAGGCGTAACACCTCTTTACCTCCTCCCTTCTCACTGCCCCAAAAACCCCCTCCATGGGAACTGGCGAATCACTGGTACTGCTTTCAATTTAGCCTCCTGTACCTTCGGCAATGTGGTGTCCTCTGCATGAGGGACACCAAACATAGACTGGGTGACCACTTTGCAGGGCACCACCGTTCACACTGCAAGTGTGACCCTGACCTTCTGGTTGCCAGTCATTTGAATTCACCGCTCCAGTCCCACTCTGACCTCTCTGTCCTCGGTCTGCTGCAGTCTCCCAATGGAGCTCAACACAAGGTCAATTAAGAGCACCTCATTTTTAAATTAAACACGTTACAACCTTCAAGACTCAACAATGACTTCAGCAATTTCAGAACATAACAATTGCTCCCATTCTTTCATACTACATCTGTTGGTGATAATTAAGCTATAACCATTCACAACAACTCTGGACCCCTCTTTTGCTCCTTCAATAGTCCCATTACCAACCACTCTTTCCTTACTCCATCAACCCTTTTGCCATTTAATCTCTCTTTTCATCCACCCAATCAAAGGCATTCCCTTGTGTCCTTTCACCCCTTCCCTCCCTTCCCTTGTTTCTGCATTTGTTTACCCTCTTTTACATCAGCTAACTTTTTCCACTTCTGATGAATGGTAACACCAACTCCGCTAGGAACGAAACAGGTTTTTTTAAAATTCGTTCATGGGATGTGGGCGTTGCTGGCTGGGCCCAGCATTTATTGCCCATCCCTAATTGCCCCCTTGAGAAGGAGGTGGTGAGCTGCCTTCTTGAACCGCTGCAGTCCATGTGGTGTAGGTACACCCACAGCGCTGTTAGGGAGGGAGTTCCAGGATTTTGACCCAGTGACAGTGAAGGAACGGCCGATATATTTCCAAGTCAGTATGGTGAGTGACTTGGAGGGGAACTTGCAGGTGGTGGTGTTCCCATGTGTCTGCTGCCCTTGTCCTGCTAGATGGGAGCGGCCATGAGTTTGGGAGGTGCTGCTTTAGGCAAATACAGAGGCAACGGCACAGGGAGGGACCACAGTGAAGATCTGTCATAGGGCAGAAGGCAGGAGGGGATTAAATGACAAAACAGAGCGGTAAGTCAAACAAGTACCAAAATAAGAGACGGTCAGCGAAACCAAGTTCCTCCTCCTAAAACCCAGTGGGGCTGAAATCAGGGGCGGGGATGATGCCGCCAGACTAACTACCCTTTGTTGCCATGGTGACGATGGCCAGAAGTTTCTGCTCGTCGGACGGGCATCATCGTGCGATATTTCGGTCGGCTGGCGTGTGCCAGGGTTGACAGAGCGCCCGCCGGCAATTAAAAGGCCCATTAAGGCCCTTAAAAAGGTAATGGGAATAAATTTCTCACTGCCCTTGGAGGTTGGCGACAAGGCGAAGAGGCCAAAGCGGCCTTGGGCCTTTTCGATTTTTAGGAAATCTCATCCAGGGGTGGGATGAGGTTTCCAACAGCAAATAAAAATAAAACAAAAATCTTTTTAAAAATTTAATTAACAACATGCCCCCCACCCCCGCGCCACCCCCCACCCCCCCCCCCATGCCAGGCAGCCAGCGCTGAGCGGGCGTGAGGCGTGAATTGGCCCGGCCAACGTGAAGATCACGTTCCGGGCCCTCATCGCGGGCGGTGATTGACTTCCTGCCCACCCCCCGCCAAGCCCCCCCCCACTCCCCCGTCAAGGGAAAAATACTCCCACACCCCCCCCCCCCTACCCCCACAAAGGGCATCGGCCAACTTGCTCTCAGAAGACCCCCTGAATTCAGCTGGTGGGCAATGCCATTAAAACACAACCTCTACATCAGAGGGTTTACAATGGGGTGACCTCCACAAGCAGGAAGCCACGGTCGTAAGTGAGGCAGTCGGTTTGGAAAATTGTCCCAACGCAGATGTGCGGCTGGATAACAGGAGTTAGCAGGAAGGTGGGCCACCACTTGGATTGTGTAGAATGGGCCAACCAGCTCTGGAGTTTAGAAGAGTGAGAGGTGAGCTCATTGGAACGTATAATCTTCACAGAATCACAGAGTGCAGAAGAGGCCCTTCGGCCCATCGAGTCTGCACTGACACTTGAGAAACACCCGACCTACCTACCTAATCCCATTGACCAGCACTTGGCCCATAGCCTTGAAGGTTATGACGTGCCAAGTGCTCATCCAGGTACTTTTTAAAGGATGGGAGGCAACCACCTCCACCACCCTCCCAGGCAGCGCATTCCAGACCGTCACCACCCTCTAGGTAAAAAAGTTCCCCCCTAAAACTCCTGCCCTTCACCTTGAACTTATGCCACCTTGTGACCGACCCTTCAACTAAGGGGAACAGCTGCTCCCTATCCACCCTGTCCATGCCCTTCATAATCTTGTACACCTCGATCAGGTTGCCCCTCAGTCTTCTCTGCTCCAAGGAAAACAACGCAAGTCTATCCATAACATATCTCTTCATAACTTAAATGTTTCATCCCAGGCAACATCCTGGTGAATCTCCTCTGCACCCCCTCCAGTGCAATCACATCCTTCCTATAATGTGGCGACCAGAACTGCACACAGTACTCCAGCTGTGGCCTCACCAAGGTTCGATACAACTCCAACATGACCTCCCTACTTAGCAGGTTTGACAGGGTAGACACTGAGAGGTCCTTCCCCCACCCACCCACCGCCCCCCGCCCACCCACCCCCACCCCCCACCCCTCACCCACAGCCCCACCAATGTTGGAGCAATGGAAATCAGGGGGAATGGATGAGAGGCCAGAATTGGAGGAGCGCAGAGTTCTGGGGTGTTCACAGTCTTAGGATAAAAGGTTGGCCATTTTCGACTGACTTGAGGAGAAACCTCTTAGCTCAGGGGGCTGCGAACCTTTGGAATTCTCTAAAATCCTCTACCCCAGAGAGCTGTGGGAACTCAGTCACAGAGTCCCTCCACACATGAGAGCGATAGATACTGGGACGCTCAGAGATAGGGTGGGAAAATAGAGTTGAGGCAGAAGATCAGTCATAATCGTACTGAATGGGGAAGCAGGCCTCAGGCCTCCTCCTGCTCCCATACTTAGATTCAGGGGGACCACTGAATAACTGAGGGCAATGGCCTGTTTAGCTAAAATACCACAGTAAAGGACACTCCAGTCCGTAAATTACAGAGACCTTTAATTAGCTGAGATAAACCCCAAAAGAAAACAGACAGCATCCATGACTTTTCCAGAAGGTGGAGACTGAGAGGGAATGCATCACATTTAGAATTAGCAACTCCACTGGTTAAAGGAACAAGGGTTGAGACAATCACCAAGGCAACAGTGGAAAGGATGTAACCAACATATAACATTGATGGGGAGGTTCTTCCAGCCCTCCACACACCTCACGATGGACAGAACATCATGGCTAGGCCTTCCCCCTCCACCCCCCCACCACCCACCCACCCACCCACCATTAGCCAGGCCAAAGAAATAGGTTTTCAGCAAAATCGTCAAGGAGAGAGAGAGAGAGAGTGAGGGAGAGAGAGAGGCGGAAAGGTTTAGGGGGGGGAATTCCAGAGCTCAGGGCCCCAGGCAGCTGAAGGCACGGCCGCCAATGGTGGAGCGATGGGAACAGGGGGATGCTCAAGAGGCCGGAATTGGAGGAGCGCAGAGATCTTGGAGGGTTGTAGGTGCTGGAGGAGGTTACAGAGATAGGGAGGGTTGTAGGGGCTGGAGGAGGTTACAGAGATAGGGAGGGTTGTAGGGACTGGAGGAGGTTACAGAGATAGGGAGGGTTGTAGGGACTGGAGGAGGTTACAGAGATAGGGAGGGTTGTAGGGACTGGAAGAGATTACAGAGATAGGGAGGGTTGTAGGGACTGGAGGAGGTTACAGAGATAGGGAGGGTTGTTGGGAATGGAGGAGGTTACAGAGATAGGGAATGTTGTTGGGAATGGAGGAGGTTACAGAGATAGGGAAGGTTGTTGGGAATGGAGGAGGTTACAGAGATAGGGAGGGTTGTTGGGAATGGAGGAGGTTACAGATATAGAGAGGGTTGTTGGGAATGGAGGAGGTTACAGAGATAGGGAATGTTGTTGGGAATGGAGGAGGTTACAGAGATAGGGAAGGTTGTTGGGAATGGAGGAGGTTACAGAGATAGGGAAGGTTGTTGGGAATGGAGGAGGTTACAGAGATAGGGAAGGTTGTTGGGAATGGAGGAGGTTACAGAGATAGGGAAGGTTGTTGGGAATGGAGGAGGTTACAGAGATAGGGAAGGTTGTTGGGAATGGAGGAGGTTACAGATATAGAGAGGGTTGTTGGGAATGGAGGAGGTTACAGAGATAGGGAGGGTTGTTGGGAATGGAGGAGGTCACAGCGATAGAGAGGGTTGTGCGGGCTGGAGGTGTTGGAGATAGGAAGGGAGAAAGAACACGGAGAGACTTGAAGATGAGAAAAGGACAAATTAGTAATGGAGGCTGTGCTGGACTGAGAACCCGAGATAGTCAGCGAGCAGAGATGCTGAGGTGAGCGGGATGTGGTGCGAGTTAGGATATTGGAGAGCAGAATTTTGGGCATGCTGAAGCTTGCGGAGTTGGAGAGCGAGCAGGGGCCATGACTTTCAGCCCAAAAGAGGAGGCAGTTTGGAACGGTGATTGCCAACGGGCTGGGGAAAGGCTTCCTCCGGCAGCCCTCCCTTCCCATCATTTTCCCATCTCGACACCATCCCCGACCATCCGGATTCACATCAGTAGTGACTGAGCTTTGCAAAGATACGTTCCCCATTGACTGGTCTGTAATCACCAATGCCTGTTAAGAGAAACAAGAAACGTAATCAGAAGGATATCTCTAAATGCTAAATGTCTAGAAAAGAAAGGAGGGGGGAAATAGAAGATGTCAAGATGGAAAGAGAGAGAGGGAGAGAGAGAGTTATTGGGTGGGAGGGTGGATTATTAGTCTAGACCACAGTGATCATAACATGATAGAATGTTACATTCAGTTTGATGGTGAGAAGTGTGGGTCTGTGACTAGTGTCTTACACTTAAAGTAAGCCAATTACAAGGGTATGAGGGCAGAGTTGGCTAAAGTGAACTGGGAAAATAAGTTAAAAGGTAGGACAGTAGAGGAACAGAGGAAGACATTTAAGGAGATATTTCAGAACTGTCGGCAAAGATATATTCCTTTGAAAAAGAAAGATTCTACTAGAAGGATGCACCATCCTTGGCCAACTAAAGAAGTTAAGGAGAGCATCAAATTGAAAGAAAATACCGTGATATTGTGAGGATTAATGGTAGGTCAGAAGGTTGGACAGATTTAAAAAAAACAGCAAAGGATGACTGGAAAAAAATGAGGGAGAATTTAGAGTATGAGAGAAAGCTGGCTAGAAATATAAAAGCACATAGTAAGAGTTTCTACAAGTATTTAAAAAGGAAAAGAGTAGCTAAAGTGAGCGTTGGCCACTTAGAGGGCGAGACTGGGGAATTAATAATGGAAAACAAGGAAATGGCAGAAGCATTGAGTAGGCGTTTTGTGTCTGTCTTCACTGTAGAAGACACAAAAAGGAATACTTGAAAATCGCAAGGTAAAAGGGACGGAGGAACTTCAAACAATAACAATCACTAGGCGGGAAGGTTCTGGGAAAGCTCTTAGAACTCAAGGGTGACAAGACCCCTGCAACTGGAGTCTTGAGTCCGAAAAGAAGTGTTGTGACCTTCCAAGATTCCCAGATTCTGGGAAAGACGCAGCGGATTGGAAGACGGCAGATGTGACACCTCTGATCAAGAAAGGAGAGCGACAGGGAACGGGAAACTTCAGGCCGGCGGGTTTAACATCTGGGATGAAGGGATCACCTTATGAGGAGAGGTTGAGCAGGTTGGGTCTGTACTCGTTGGAGTTTAGGAGGATGAGAGATGAGCGTGTGAAACATATAAGGTCCTGGGGGGGTGGGGGGGTTCTTGAGGGGGTAGATGCTGAGAGGGTAGTCTAGAATTAGGGGGTACATTTTAAAAATAAGGGGTCTCCCTTTTAAGACGGAGATGAGGAGAATTTTTTTTTCTCTCAGAGGGTGGTTGGTGAGTGGGACTCCCTTCCCCAAAGAGCAGTGGAGGCCAGGTCAGTGAATATATTCAAGGCTGAGTCAGAGAAGTTTGTGATTGATAAGGGGGCCGAGGGTTATGGGTGACAGGCTGGTAAGTGGAGTTGAGACCACAACCAGATCAGCCAAGATCTTATCAATGACAGAGCAGGCTTGAGGGGCTGAATGGCCTACTCCTGCTCCTAATTCTTACGTTCTACTGGGCCAACAACCCAGATTAAAGTAATGTAGTCTTTCTGTTACTGGATGAATAATCCAGGGTACAGTAGTGTAAGGGTTATATTACTGGATGAATAATCCAGGGCACAGTAGCGTAGGGGTTATATTACTGGATGAATAATACAGTGTACAGATTTGTAGGGGTTATATTAAAGGAAGAATAATACAGGGTACAGTTGTGTAGGGTTATATTACTGGATGAATAATTGAGGGTACAGTTTTGTAGGGGTTATATTACTGGATGAATAATCCAGGGTACCACACTATAGGGGTTATATTACTAGATGAATAATCCAGGGTACAGTTTTGTAGGGGTTAAATTACTGGATGACTAATCCAGGGTACAGCAGTATAGGCGTTATATTACTGGATGAATAATCCAGGGTACAGTTGTGTAGGGGTTACATTACTGGAAGAATAATGCAGGGTACAATAGTGTAGAGGTTATATTCCTGAATGAATAATCCATGGTACAGTAGTGTAAGGGTTATATTACTGGACTAATAATCCAGGGTACAGTAGTGTAGGGGTTATATTACTGGATGCATAATCCAGGGTACAGTAGTGTAGGGGTTATATTACTGGATGAATAATTGAGGGTACAGTAGTGTAGGGGCTATATTACTGGAGGAATAATCCAGGGTACAGCAGTGTAGGGGTTATATTACTTGACTAATATTCCAGGGTACAGTAGTGTAGGGTGAATATTACTGGATGAATAATCCAGGGTACAGTAGTGTAGGTGTTATATTACTGGATGAATAATCCAGGGTACAGTTGTGTAAGGGTTATATTACTGGATGAATAATCCAGGGTACAGTTGTGTAGGGTTCATATTACTGGATAAATAATCCATGGTACAGTTGTGTAGGAATTATATTACTTGATGAATAATCCAGAGTACAGTTGTGCAGGTGTTATATTACTTGACTAATAATTCAGGGTACAGTAGTGTAGGGTGAATATTACGGGATGAATAATCCAGGGTACAGTAGTGTAAGGGTTATATTACTGGAAGAATAATCCAGGGTACAGCAGTGTAGGGGTTATATTACTGGATGAATAATCCAGGGTACAGTTGTGTAGGGGTTATATTACTGGAAGAATAATGCAGGGTACAATAGTGTAGAGGTTATATTCCTGGATGAATAATCCAGGGTACAGTAGTGTAAGGGTTATATTACTGGAAGAATAATCCAGGGTACAGTTGTGTAGGGGTTATATTACTGGATGAATAATCCAGGGTACAGCAGTGGAGGGGTTATATTACTGGATGAATAATCCAGGGTACAGCAGTGTTGGGGTTATATTACTGGATGAATAATCCAGTGTACAGTAGTGTAGGAGTTATATTACTGGACTAATAATCCAGGGTACAGTTGGGTAGGGGTTGTATTACTGGATGAATAATCCAGGGTACAGTAGTGTTGGGGTTATATTACTGGATGAATAATCCAGGGTACAGCAGTGTTGGGGTTATATTACTGGATGAATAATCCAGGGTATAGTAGTGTAGGGGTTATATTACTGGATGAATAATCCAGGGTACAGTTGGGTAGGGGTTATATTACTGGATGAATAATCCAGGGTACAGTTGTGTAGGGGTTATATTAAAGGAAGAATAATCCAGGGTACAGTTGTGTAGGGTTATATTACTGGATGAATAATCGAGGGTACAGTTTTGTAGGGGTTATATTACTGGATGAATAATCCAGGGTACCGCACTATAGGGGTTATATTACTAGATGAATAATCCAGGGTACAGTTTTGTAGGGGTTATATTACTGGATGACTAATCCAGGGTACAGCAGTGTAGGGGTTATATTACTGGATGCATAATCCAGGGTACAGTAGTGTAGGGGTTATATTACTGGATGAATAATTGAGGGTACAGTAGTGTAGGGGCTATATTACTGGAGGAATAATCCAGGGTACAGCAGTGTAGGGGTTATATTACTTGACTAATATTCCAGGGTACAGTAGTGTAGGGTGAATATTACTGGATGAATAATCCAGGGTACAGTAGTGTAGGTGTTATATTACTGGATGAATAATCCAGGGTACAGTTGTGTAAGGGTTATATTACTGGTTGAATAATCCAGGGTACAGTTGTGTAGGGTTCATATTACTGGATAAATAATCCATGGTACAGTTGTGTAGGAATTATATTACTTGATGAATAATCCAGAGTACAGTTGTGCAGGGGTTATATTCCTGCATGAATAATCCTGGGTACAGTAGTGTTGGGGTTATGTTACTGGATGAATAATCCAGGGTACAGTTGCTTAAGGGTTATATTACTGGATGAATAATCCAGGGTACAGTAGTGTAGGGGTTATATTACTTGATGAATAATCCAGGGTACAGTTTTCTAGGGGTTATATTACTTGATGAATAATCCAGGGTACAGTAGTGTAGGGGTTATAGTACTGGATCAATAATCCAGGGTACAGTTGTGTAGGGGTTATATTACTGGATGAATAATCCAGGGTACAGCAGTGTAGGGGTTATGTTACTTGACTAATAATTCAGGGTACAGTAGTGTAGGGTGAATATTACTGTATGAATAATCCAGGGTACAGTAGTGTAAGGGTTATATTACTGGATGAATAATCCAGGGTACAGCAGTATAGGGGTTATATTACTGGATGAATAAACCAGGGTACAGCAGTGTTGGGGTTATATTACTGGATGAATAATCCAGGGTACAGTAGTGTAGGTTGTATATTACTGGATGAATAATCCAGGGTACAGTAGTGTAGGGTGTATATTACTGGATGAATAATCCATGGTACAGTTGTGAAGACGTTATATTACTTGATGAATAATCCAGGGTACAGTAGTGTAGGGGTTATAATTCTGGATGAATAATCGAGGGTACAGTTGTGTAGGGGATATATTATGGATGAATAATCCAGTGTACAGTAGTGTAGGGGTTCTATTACTGGATGAATAATCGTGGGTACAGTAGTGTAGGGGCTATATTACTGGATGAATAATCCAGAGTACAGCAGTGTTGGGGTTATATTACTGGATGAATAATCCAGGGTACAGCAGTGTAGGGGTTATATTACTTGACTAATAATCCATGGTACAGTAGTGTAGGGGTTACATTACTGGATGAATAATCCAGGGTACAGCAGTGTAGGGGTTATATTACTTGACTAATATTCCACGGTACAGTAGTGTAGGGTTTATATTCCTGCATGAATATTCCAGGGTACAGTAGTATAGGGGTTATATTACTGGATGAATAATCCAGGGTGCAGTTGTGTAAGGGTTATATTACTGGATGAATAATCCAGGGTACCGTTGTGTAGGGTCCATATTACTGGATGAATAATCCAGGGTACAGTTGTGTAGGTGTTGTATTACTGGATGAATAATCCAGAGTGCAGTGGTGTAGGGGTTATATTACTGGATTATTTATGCATTTAGCTATAGTCTGCATGCAAGTTTGTCATTCTTACGCTAATTCTTACCCTGATCCAGTGGTTTCGATCCATTCAGAAGCTTCCAGTATGTTCTGTCTTCTCTGGAAGCTGAAAGATCTCGAATTCTGGTCAGAGATGGACCCCAATTTGTCATTGTGACACTGAAGCTTTGAACAGAGAACAGAGTGTGAGACAGACTGATAATCAGATCGAGCAAGGCACAGAATTACACCCATTGTCACCACCCCTCACTCGCTCTCTCCTTCTCTGCCCTTTTCTCTCTTTCTGTCTCTCCCTCTCATTCTTTGTCCCTGTGCAGCTCTCTCTCTCTCTCTCTCTCTATCTCTCCCTGCATCTGAAGGGTTTAATGTAAAATAGCCCACCAGGCAAAAAGATGGTGGTCACAGGTCGGATGTCACAGGGAGGGAGAGAAAAATAGAAATGAAAAGAGACCTAAAGAGGTGGATAGTGAGTGAGATCGTCAGAGAGTGAGATAGAGAAAGGGAGAGAGAGAAACAGGGAGAAAAAGAAACAGAGACTAAGACAGGGAGAGTGAGAAAATACAGAGTGAGAGAGGTTGTGTCCAGTTCTGGGTGCCACACTATAGGAAGGATGTGAACACGTCAGAGAGAGTGCAGGAGAGGTTTACAAGAATGGCTCCAGGTTTGAGACAGTTCAGCCTTGAGGAAAGATTGGAGAGGTTGGGACTGTTCTCCCTGGAGAGGAGAAGGCTGAGAGGAGACTTGATAGATATTTCCAAAATCATGAGGGGTATGGTTGGGGGAGATAGGGAGAAACTGTTCCCATTGGTAAACAGATCGAGAACCAGTTTTAAAGTGTTTTCCAAAGAAGAAAATGCAAGATGAGAAAAAACTGTTTCATCCAGCGAGTAGCCAGGTTTTGGAATGTGCTGCGGTGGAGGCTGGTTCAACTGAGGTCATCGGACGGCTCACTCTCTCTAAATGCAGCTCATTGGCAATTCAAAACACAGGCTGAGGAAGGACTACTCCTGTTAGGGAGACGCGTTCGCCCAACCCACACACACACAGACACACACACACACAAACACACACACAAACACACACTCACACACACAAACACACGCACAAACACACACGCACAAACACAAAAACACACAAACACACACTCAAACACACGCACAAACACACACACACAAACACACACACACAGATAAACACACACAAACACACACACACAAACACACACACAAATACACACACAAGAACACACACACAAACACACACACACAAACACACACTCACACACACACACTCACACAAACACACTCACACAAACACACACACACAAACACACACACCCACACACACACACAAACACACACACAAACGCACACACAAACACACACACACACACACAAACACATACACTTACACACAAACACACACACACAAACACATACACACAAACAAACACAAACACACACACACACACACAAACACACACAAACACACACACACAAACACAAACACACGTAAAAACATACACACACAAACACACACACACAAACACACACACACAAACACACACACACACTCACAGCCACACACACACAAACACACACACAAACACACACACATACACGCACACAAACACACATACACTTACACACAAACACACACACAGACACACACACACACAAACACACACACACACAAACACACACACACAAATACACACGCACACACACGCACACCCACACACAAAACACATGCACACACAAACACACATGCATACACATACACACAAACACACACACACACACATGCACATTCATGCACACACACACACAAACACACACACAAACACACACACACATGCACACACACATGCACACATGCACACAAACACACAATACACAAACATGCACACACACACACACACACACACACACACACATACACACACTCACACACACACAAAGTCACACTCCCCACACCAGCATCTCCCCACCAGCCTCTTACAGAACCACATGGGAGAAGCAGAGAACAGCGACAGTGTGGCACCCTCTCAGTGGCCCCTACCTGAATCGCACCGGATACAGATGTTGAGCCGCCTCCAACACCTGGATCAGAGGGCTGCCTCTTGGCACAGTCACGTTCACCGCATCACTGAAGGTGTGCATCAGAGTGTCCACAATGTTGTACTCGACCGTGATGGGAACACCTTTGGTGACAGGGGGTGAGCTGGTGCTGGTCCTCAGCAAGGTCAGATTGTCTAAAGGCAGGGAGAGAAAGGGAAAACAGTGGAACAATACAGGCAGAATAACAGGCAGGCAAAGCTTGGAAAATAAATGTGAAAAAAGGGCAGAGGACAGAGGGACCTGAGGGTACAGGCATAAAAATCAATCAAAATAGCAACAGAGTACTGAGGGAGTGCTGCACTGTCAGAGGGTCAGTACTGAGGGAGTGCTGCACTGTCAGAGGGTCAGTACTGAGGGAGTGCTGCACTGTCGGAGTGCTGCACTGTCAGAGGGTCAGTACTGAGGGAGTGCTGCACTGTCAGAGGGTCAGTACTGAGGGAGCACTGCACTGTCAGAGAGTCAGTACTGAATGAGTGCTGCACTGTCAGAGGGTCAGTACTGAGGGAGTGCTGCACTGTCAGAGGTTCAGTACTGAGGGAGCGCTGCACTTTCAGAGGGTCAGTACTGAGGGAGTGCTGCACTGTCAGAGGGTCAGTACTGAGGGAGTGCTGCACTCTGAGAGTCAGTACTGAGGGAGTGCTGCACTGTCGGAGGGCTCAGTATTGAGGGAGTGCTGCACTGTCAGAGGGTCAGTACTGAGGGAACGCTGCACTGTTAGAGGTCAGTACTGAGGGAGTGCTGCACTGACGGAGGGTCAGTACTCAGGGAGTGGTGAACTGTCGGTGGGTCAGTACTGAGGGAGTGCTGCACTGTCGGAGGGTCAGTAATGAGGGAGTGCTTCACTGTCCGTGGGTGAGTACTGAGGGAGTGCTGCACTGTCAAACTGTCAGTACTAAGGGGGTGCTGCACTGTGAGAGGGTCAGTAATTAGGGACTGCTGCACTGTCAGATGGTCAGTACTGAGGGAGTGCTGCACTGTCAGATGGTCAGTACTGAGGGACTGCTGCACTGTCAGAGGGTCAGTACTGAGGGACTGCTGCACTGTCACATGGTCAGTACTGAGGGAGTGCTGCACTTTCGAAGTGTCAGTACTGAAGGAGTGCTGCACTGTCGGAGGGTCAGTACTGAGGGGGTGCTGCACTGTCACATGGTCAGTCCTGAGGGAGTGCTGCACTGTCAAAATGTCAGTACTAAGGGGGTGCTGCACTGTGAGAGGGTCAGTATTGAGGGAGTGCTGCACTGTCAGAGGGTCAGTATTGAGAGGGAGCGCTGCACTGTCAGAGGGTCAGTACTGAGGGAGTGCTGCACGGTCGGAGGGTCAGTAATGAGGGATTGCTGCACTGTCAGAGGGTCAGTACTGAGGGAGTGCTGCACTGTCAGAGGGTCAGTACTGAGGGAGTGCTGCACTGGCAGAGGGTCGGTACTGAGGGAGTGCTGCACTGTCAGAGGGTTAGTACTGAGGGAGTGCTGCACTGTCAGAGGGTCAGTACTGAGGGAGTGCTGCACTGTTGGAGGGTCAGTACTGAGGGAGTGCTGCACTGTCGGAGGGTCAGTACTGAGGGAGTGCTGCACTGTTGGAGGGTTAGCACTGAGGGAGTGCTGCACTGTCAGAGGGTCAGTACTGAGGGAGTGCTGCACTGTCAGAGGGTCAGTACTGAGAGAGTGCTGCACTGTCAGAGGGTCAGTACTGAGGGAGCGCTGCAGTGTCCAGTTTGTTGTGTTTTGGATAAATTGTTAAACTGAGCTCCTGTTTCTCCTCTCTTGTGGACATAGATAACGACCTGGCCTCTGTTGTAGGACGAGTGGGTCTGAGGGGAGGGGGTGAGGAGAGGATTTGAGCTGGGGAGCCAACGAGTAAGGCAGATGAGTGGCGGAGAGCAGAGGAGCTGCGGAGTGGGGCTGGAGTGTGTAGGTGAGTAGAGGAGGTGCATAATGGGGCTGAATAGAGGAGTTGAGGATGGGTTTGGGGGAGCCAGTGGAGCTGAGGGTGTTTCTGGGGAGCCAGTAGAGCTGAGGGTGGTTCTGGAGGAGCCAGTGTAGCTGAGGGTGTTTCTGGGGAAACCAGTGGAGCTGAGGGTGGGTTTGCGGGAGCCAGTGGAGCTGAGGGTGGGTCTGGGGGAGCCAGTGGAGCTGAGGGTGGGTCTGCGGGAGCCAGTGGAGCTGAGGGTGGGTCTGGGGGATCCAGTGGAGCTGAGGATGGGTTTGCGGGAGCCAGTGGAGCTGTGGTTCTGGGGGAGCCAGTGGAGCTGAGGGTGGGTTCGGGGTATCCAGTGGAGCTGAGGATGGGTCTGAGGAGCCAGTGGAGCTGAGGATGGGTCTGAGGAGCCAGTGGAGCTGAGGATGGGTCTGAGGAGCCAGTGGAGCTGAGGGTGGGTCTGAGGAGCCAGTGGAGCTGAGGGTGGGTCTGGGGCAGCCAGTGGAGCTGAGGGTGGGTCTGCGGGAGCCAGTGGAGCTGAGAGTGGGTCTGAGGAGCCAGTGGAGCTGAGGGTGGGTTTGGGGGAGCCAGTGGAGCTGAGGGTGGTTCTGAGGAGCCAGTGGAGCTGAGGGTGGGTCTGGGGGAGCCAGTGGAGCTGAGGGTGGATCTGGGGGAGCCAGTGGAGCTGAGGATGGGTTTGTGGGTGCCAGTGGAGCTGAGTGTGGTTCTGGGGGAGCCAGTGGAGCTGAGGATGGGTTTGAGGGAGCCAGTGGAGCTGAGTGTGGTTCTGGGGGAGCCAGTGGAGCTGAGGATGGGTTTGGGGGAGCCAGTGCAGCTGAGGGTGGTTCTGGGGGAGTCAGTGGAGCTGAGGGTGGTTCTGGGGGATCCAGTGGAGCTGAGGGTGGGTTTGGGGGAGCCAGTGGAGCTGAGGATGGGTCTGAGGAGCCAGTGGAGCTGAGGATGTGTCTGAGGAGCCAGTGGAGCTGAGGGTGGGTTTGGGGCAGCCAGTGGACCTGAGGGTGGGTCTGCGGGACCCAGTGGAGCTGAGGGTGGGTCTGAGGCAGCCAGTGGAGCTGAGGGTGGGTCTGCGGGAGCCAGTGGAGCTGAGAGTGGGTCTGAGGAGCCAGTGGAGCTGAGGATGTGTCTGAGGAGCCAGTGGAGCTGAGGGTGGGTTTGGGGCAGCCAGTGGACCTGAGAGTGGGTCTGCGGGACCCAGTGGAGCTGAGGGTGGGTCTGAGGAGCCAGTGGAGCTGAGGGTGGGTTTGGGGGAGCCAGTGGAGCTGAGGGTGGTTCTGAGGAGCCAGTGGAGCTGAGGGTGGGTCCGCGGGAGTCAGTGGAGCTGAGGGTGGTTCTGGGGGTGCCAGTGGAGCTGAGGATGGGTTTTGGGGAGCCAGTGGAGCTGAGGGTGTTTCTGGGGGAGCCAGTGGAGCTGAGGGTGGGCCTGAGGGAGCCAGTGGAGCTGAGGAGCTCTCTCCAGTGTCCTGGGGCCAATAATCATCCCTCGAGAGCGACATCTGTAAAACAGATGGTCTGGGTCATTATCACACCGTTATTTGTGGGAGCTTGCTGTGCGCAATTTGGCGGCCGGGTTTCCCAAATGCCAAAGTGGCCACGCTTTGCCGAAGGTCCCTCAGTGGCAGTGAGTGACTGTGGGACGTGCTGAAGCAGCGAGATGCCCCCCTATCGATACGCAATGTCCCACTTCCCTCGGGCTGCCCCCATCCCAACCCACAGACTCACCTTGATCGGCTGAACAGTTCAACCTGGTCACGTCCATGTAAGTCCTCCCCTCCAGCGATGGGACCATTTGCGACGCTGCCTCCGGATTGGAGAAGGATCCTTTGGGAATCTCACTGAGGAGCTTCCCCAGGGACTTGCTCTGGTTCCAGGATCCTGTCGGGGTGAGATCTGAGTTGACCGACAGCGCCTGAGATGGTAGAACGGGGAAGAGGTTGAGTCAGACGGAGCGTGTAACAGTTTCACTGCACATCAGTTAGAGAGACAGTGCCTTTTAGAGAATATTCACGGCCTGGAAACAGGCTATTTGGCCCATCTGCGCCATGCTGGTGCTTACGATCCACACGAGCCTCTTCCCACCCCCTCTCCATCTCACCCCATCACCATATCCTGCTATCCCTTTCTCCCTCATGTGTTTATCCAGCTTCCCCTGAACTGTATCCACCCTCTCCACCTCAACCACTCCGGGTGGGAACAAGGTCCACAATCTCCCCTGAGGTCCCCACCATCACAGATGCCAGTCTCCAGCCAATTCGATTCACTCCACGTGATATCAAGAAATGGCTGAAGGCACTGGATACTGCAAAGGCTATGGGCCCTGACAATATTCCAGCAATAGTGCTGAAGACTTGTGCTCCAGAACTTGCTGCACCCCTAGCCAAGCTGTTCCAGTACAGCTACAACACTGGCATCTACCCGGCTATGTGGAAAATTACCCAGGTATGTCCTGTACACAAAAAGCAGGACAAATCCGACCCGCCAGTTACTGCCCCATCAGTCTACTCTCCATCATCAGTAAAGTAATGGAAGGGGTCAGCAACAGCGCTGTCAAGCGGCACTTGCTAAGCAATAACCTGCTCACTGATACCCAGTTTGGGTTCAGCCGGGGCCACTCAGCTCCTGACCTCATTACAGCCTTGGTTCAAACATGGACAAAAGAGCTGAACTCCCGAGGTGAGGTGAGAGTGACTGCCCTTGACATCAAGGCAGCATTTGACCGAGTGTGGCATCAAGGAGCCCGAGCAAAACTGGAGTCAATGGGAATCAGGGGGAAAACTCTCCACTGGTTGGAATCATACCGAGCACAAAGGAAGATGGTTGTGGTTGTTGGAGGTCAGTCATCTCAGTTCCAGGACATCACTGCAGGAGTTCCTCAGGGTAGTGTCCTCGGCCCAACCATCTTCAGCTGCTTCATCAATGACCTTCCTTCCATCATAAGGTCAGAAGTGGGGATGTTCGCTGATGATTGCACAATGTTCAGCACCATTCGCGACTCCTCAGATACTGAAGCAGTCCGTGTTCAAATGCAGCAAGACCTGGACAATATCCAGGCTTGGGCTGATAAGTGGCAAGTAACATTCGTGCCACACAAGTGCCAGGCAATGCCATCTCCAACAAGACAGAATCCAACCATCGCCCTTTGACATTCAATGGCATTACCATCACTGAATCCCCCACTATCAACATCCTGGGGTTACCATTGACCAGAAACTGAACTGAACCAGCCAGGTAAATACTGTGGCTACAAGAGCATGTCAAACGCTGGGAATCATGCGATGAGTAATTCACCTCCTGACTCCCCAAATCCTGTCCACCATCTACAAGACACAAGTCAGGTGTGTGATGGAATACTCCCCACTTGCCTGGATGAGTGCAGCTCCCACAACACTCAAGAAGCTCGACACCATCCAGGACAAAGCAGCCCCGCTTGACTGGCACCCCATCCACAAACATTGACTCCATCCACCACCACAGTAGCAGCAGTGTGTGTACCATCTACAGGATGCACTGCAAGAATTCTCCAAGGCTCCTTCAACACCACCTTCCAAACCCACGACTGCTACCATCTAGAAGGACAAGGGCAGCAGACACATGGGGAACACCCCCACCTGGAAGTTCCCCTCCAAGTCACTCACCATCCTGACTTGGAAATATATCAGCCGTTCCTTCACTGTCACTGGGTCAAAATCCTGGAGCTCCCTCCCTAATAGCGCTGTGGGTGTACCTACACCACAGGGACTGCAGCGGTTCAAGAAGGCAGCTCACCACCACCTTCTCAAGGGCAACTAGGGATGGACAATAAATGCTGGGCCCAGCCAGCGACGCCCACATCCCGTGAATAAATGAAAAAAACAACTCTCTGGTTAAAGATATTTCTCCTGAATTCCCCATTGGGTTAATTAGTGACTAACTTACATCCATTGCCCTAGTTCTGGTCTCGACTGCAAGTGGAAACATCTTCTCCACGTTTATCTTAGATTTCCCAATTTTAATGACATCGATCAGGTCAGCCCTCAGCCTTCTCCCTTCTAGAGAAAAGAGCTCCAGCCTGTCCAGTCTGTCTGGCAGGAACAGCCTCACAATTGTTGTATCATCTCTCTGAGTGAATCATCTTTGTTCCAATTTTTCCAATTCCCCAATCTCCATTTTATGCATCTCTGATTGTGTGTGTGTGCGCATCTGGAGTGTGTGACTGTGTGTGTGTGTATCTGAGTGTGTGACTGTGTGTGTGTGTATCTGAGTGTGTGTGTCTGCATCTGTGAGTATGTGTGTGTGTGTGTGTGTGTGTGTGCGCTTCTGAGTGTGTGCGTGTGTGTGTGCATCTGAGTGTGTGTGTGTGTGTGTGCATCTGTAAGTGTGTGTCTGTGAGCGTATGTATTAGTGAGCATGTATGTGTGTGCATCTGTGAGTGTGTGACTATGAGTGTATGCATCTGTATGTGTGTGTGTGTGTGCATGTACCTCTGTGAGTGCATGTGTGTGCATCTGAGTGTGTGTGTGTGCATCTGTGACTGTGGCTCTGTGAGTGTATGTATCAGTGAGTATGTATGTGTGTGCATCTGTGAGTGTGACTGTGAGTGTATGTGTCTGTGAGTGTGTGTGTGCATCTGTGAGTGTGTGTCTATGAGTGTATGTATCTGTGTGTACGTGCATGTGCATCTGTGAGTGTGTGTTTGTGAGTGTATGTGTCTGTGAGTGTGTGTGTGCATCTGTGAGTTCATGTCTGTGAGTGTTTGTGTCTGTGAGTTCACGTGTGTGTGTGAGTGTGTGTGTGTGTGTCTGAGTGTGTGTGTGCATCTGTGAGTGCGTGTCTGTGAGTGTTTGCGTCTGTGAGTGTGTGTCAGTGAGTGTGTGTGTGCATCTGTGAGTTCATGTCTGTGAGTGTTTGTGTCTGTGAGTTCACGTATGTGAGTGTGTGCGTGTATGTGTGCACATTTGTGAGTGTATGTGCCTGAGTGTGTGTGTGTGTGTGTGTGTGTATGCATCTGTGTGTGTGTCTGAGTGTGTGTGTGCATCTGTGAGTGCGTGTCTGTGAGTGTTTGATTCTGTGAGTGTGTGTCAGTGAGTGTGTGTGTATCTGTGAATGTGTGTAAGTATTTGTGTCTGTGAGTGTATGTGTGTGTGTGAGTGTGTGCATAGCTGTTAGTGTGTGTGTCTGTGAATGTCAGTATGTATCTGTGAGTGTATGTGTGTGCATGAGTGTCTATGAGTGTATGTATCTGTTAGTGTGTGTGTGCCTCGTGAGTGCTGTGTGTGTCTGTGAGTGTGTTTGTGTGTCTATCTGTGAGTGTATGTGTCTGTGTGTATGTGTGTGTGTGTGTGCGAGTATGTGTCTGTGAGTTTGTGTCTCTGTGCGTCTATGTGTCTCTGTGAGAGTATGTGTCTCTGAGTGTGTGTGTGTCTATCAGTGTGAGAGAGTGTCTAAGTGTATGTGTGTGTGTGCCTGAGAGTGTGAGAGCGTATCTGAGTGTGTGTGTGTCTATGAGTGTGAGAGAGTGTCTGAGTGTATGTGTGTGTGTGCCTGAGAGTGTGAGAGCGTATCTGAGTGTGTGTGTATGTGTGTGTGCCTGAGAGTGTGAGAGAGTATCTGCGTGTGTGTGTGTGATAGAGTGTCTGTGAGTTGGTCTGTGAGTGTGAAAGAGTGTCTGAGTGTCATAATCTGATGTGTCATTTACCTTTAAGACAAATGTTGTAATATAAGATCATATGATCTTGGTATCCAATGGTAGAGTAGCATTGGGCTACCTCTGCTGTCAGTGGTCTTGAGTTAGAGTCTGAAGAGTAAAGGCAGAGTTTTGAGTTGTAAGCACACAAGTGTAGCTGCTGAGTTCCTTTTGTAAGTAAACAGAATGTTCTACGATCTTCTCTGTCTTTGGTACCAACTCAGTCACCCCAAAACAAGCGTGGAACCTGGATCCTTCAGTCCCAACAAACCAGGGTCCAGGGTCCAACACTGAATGTATGTGTGTTTGTGTGTCTGTGAGTGTGAGAGAGTGTGTTTGTTTGTGTCTGAGAGTGTGAGTTTGTTTGTGTGTGCCTGAGAGAAGGAGGGAGTGTGTGTGTGTGTGTGTGTGTGCGTGTGTCTGAGAGTGTGAGAAAGTTTGTGTGTGCATGTCTGTGAGGGTGAGAGAGTATGTTTGTGTGTGTGTGTGCCTGAGAGTAGGGGAGTGTGTGTGTGTGTGTGTGTGTGTCTGAGAGTAGGAGGGAGTGTGTGTGGGTTTGAGAGTAGGAGGGAGTGTGTGTGTGTCTGAGAGTGTGTTTGTCTGAGTGTGTCTGTGAGTGTGTGTGTCTGTCTCTGAGTGTGTTTGTCTGAATGTGTCTGTGAGTGTGTATGTCTCTGTGAGTGTGTTTGTCTGAATGTGTCTGTGAGTGTGTTTGGCTGAGTGTGTCTGTGAGTGTGTGTGTCTGTCTCTGAGTGTGTTTGTCTGAATGTGTCTGTGAGTGTGTATGTCTCTGTGTGTGTCTGTGTGAGTGTGTGTGTCTGTGTGAGTGTGTTTGTCTGAGTGTGTCTGTGTGAGTGTGTGTGTCTGTGTGTGTGTTTGTCTGAGTGTGTCTGTGAGTGTGTTTGTCTGTGAGTGTGTTTGTGTGTGTCTGTGAGTGTGTCTGTGAGTGTGTCTGTGAGTGTGTCTGTGTGAGTGTGTCTGTGAGTGTGTGTGTCTCTGTGAGTGTGCCTGTGTCTGTGTGTCTGTGTGAGTGTGCCTGTGTGAGTGTGTGTGTCTCTGTGAGTGTGTCTGAGTGAGTGTCTCTGTGAGTGTGTTTGTCTGACTGTGTCTGTGAGTGTGTGTGTCTGTGAGTGTGTGTGTCTGTGAGTGTGTGTGTCTGTGAGTGTGTGTGTCTGTGTGTGTCTCTGTGAGTGTGTGTGTGTCTTTGAGTGTGTCTTTGAGTGTGTCTTTGAGTGTGTCTGTGAGTGTATGGCCGCTCCAATGGGGATCCGGCAAGGTGTTTGAAAGCGGCAGCTCACTGGAGGCTGCCAGGAGTTGTGGGGGAAGCTGGCTGGCAGCAATCCAGCGAATGTCCAGGTGTGCAGTCATGGCCCCAGCCACATCGTGCTGACTGCTCTTCCCCTGACAGGGTCAAATAGAGAGCCTCATTACTGCCCCTGGTGGTCATGGAAAGGAGGGAGGGCAAGTCGGGGAGGGCAGTCTGCCCGCTGTTTCTCAGCTGAGTGCCTGGGAGAGCTGGTCGAGGAGGTCAGTGCCAGGCGGCAGACCTTAATGCCCAGGGACGGCAAGAGAAGGCCTCCCCACCTGACCAAGAAGGTCTGGACAGAGGTCGGCGCCCAGGTCGGTGGGCACGATGTGGCGCACTGCACGTGGCTTCAGGTTGGCCAAAGGTTCAATGATCTGCTGCGGTCAGTAAGGGTAAGCGCAGAGATGGCACGGACCTGAGTGGACAGTTGGGTACCGTTGCTCGGAACATTCAGGGGCTGAAGAGCACTTATGCCAACTGGCACTGACGCCTGCCCTGCCAAGGCCAGGATGGCAGCGCGGCTGGACTCAGTGCATTGCAGGGTGGGATGTGCCACAGTGACACGGCCCCTAGGCAGGGGTGGGAAGTGGAGAGTCGGTGGGGGGTTGGGGGGGGGGGGGGGGGGGAACCAGGGGAAGGACCTCTGGGGGAGATGGAGCAGTAATGAGGCTTTCCATTTGTCCCTGTCAGGAGAAGAGAAATCCTAACGCTCAGAAACTGAACTGTTGTAGTCAGAGAGCTTATTGAGCACCAATGCAGATGGCACCATGCAGCAGGTCTCCATTGTTAGTGGGCATTAGGCACTCAGCTCCGCAGCTAATGCACGGTGGCGAGGGCACATCACACTCGCTTGAGCACCTGGCAGAGGCTGAGGGGTCCCAGGGAGCTGACACTGGAGCACAGCTGGATACCAAGTCCATGCCGCATCCGAGGCAGGTGTCAAGCCTCTGGAGCCGTCCATCAGGCAGCAGATGCTGGATGTCCAGCGGGATGCGTGGGGAGAACTGGCGGAGATCCATGAGCGTCTGCGTGCCATGGTCTCCACCATGGAGCAATGCACACGCTGGGCACAGGTTTTACGTTGACCCTTGACACCGAGCGCACGGCCTCGTCCATTGAGACATTGGCGACTCTCCCGGACCGGCAGCTTCAGGACCAGGCTTGGGGGTACCTGAGGTTAGCACTCGGACCTCCGAGCCCTCACACGGGCACGCACCTCAGGAGGGCACAGCCAGGGTGAGAGGTGGGTGAGGCAGCTCGTCTCCCTGCAGGGTGCCCCTCCATCAGTGGTGAGCAGGGAGGTGCATATGCACCCCCCTCTGACAGACCAGCTGCCTGTCGTCTCTGTGGGCTTCTCTCAGGGCGCTCTGGACGAGGGCACCAGCTCCTCTGCCCCTCCTCTGCCAGTGGACACTGCGTCTGACCATGACATGATGACTGAGGAGTGCCCAGCTGGACTCACCCTCCCGGGCGAAGGCTACTCAGGCTCTGGCAGCCAGAGGAGGACCGGCACGGTCATTAGGGTCACCAGGACAGCAGAGTGGGCAGGCCGCCCCCAATTCCACTATCAGCGAGGAGGGGGCACCAAGACGCAGCGCCCACAGACGTAAGTTGAAGGCACCTTGAGCCCAACAGGGGCGTGTCACGGGTGACATTATTTGCGTGAATTATTTTGACGTTTGTGTCAGGGATGGACACTTTGTTCATTCTTTGCTTGTTTGTTTGAAGTAACGTAACCATTTCTTTGATTTAAGTGGGCTGAATTGGCTGGATGCTATGAATAGTTATCGACACAGCACAGGCTTGTAAATGTATGGTGTTGTGTGGTGTTGCCGTACAGGGCTGGGTTCTCGTTTATTGACTCTTAGCAAAGGAGACAGAGCCATTGGCTTTATGAGGCATCGATACCTTGGATACCTAGCAGAAGGTTCGCTGCATCAAAGCACCCCTGGTGTCCCTGCCTCCATGAGGGTTCCTGTCCTTTACCTCGAGGTCCTCACCCTGCCCCTCCCCAGGCTCTTCCTCCTGAGCCCTCACTTGAGTCATCCTCGGTGGCCTGTGGAGCTGCCTCGCTTTCCTCAGCCCCCATTGGTTCCCCTTTGCCGGAGCCAGGTTGTGCAGGGAGACACGCTCTGAGGGATACTGCAGTGCTCCCCCCTGACCGTTCCAGGCATCTGAAAGGCATCTTCAGCAGCCCGACTGCCCTCTCCACTATCGCCCTCGTGCAGGCGTGACTCCTGTTGTGTCTCTCCTCGGCCTCAGTTCTTGGGTAACGGAGTGAGGTCATCAGCCACCTCTTCAAGGGGATAGCCCTTGTCACCCCCCCCGAAACTTCCATCTACTTGTCCGTCCACAGCCTCAGGGTAAAGGGAAGACCTTTTAGAACAGAGATGAGGAGAAACTTCTTTAGCCAGAGAGTGGTGAATCTATGGAATTCATGGCCACAGAAGGCTGTGGAGGCCAGGTCATTGAGTGTATTTAAGACTGAGATAGATAGGTCCTTGATTGGTAAGGGGGTCAAAGGTTACGGGGAGAAGGCAGGAGAATGGAGTTGAGAAATCAGCCATGATTGAATGGCGGTGCAGACTCGATGGGCAGAATGGCCTAATTTCTGCTCCCAGGTCTTATGGTATTATAGTCTTGTACAGGAGACACCATCAGCCTTGGTACCTGTGAGTGCTGCAAGATGTAAGGGTCGTGTGAGCTCCCAGGGTAACAGGCTTAAACCTGGAGAACCTGCGTCCCGTGGTCACAGACGATCTGAACAGTCATTGAGTGGAGCCCCTTTCTGTTTAGGAAAGCTCCGGGCTCACCTGCTGGTGCCTCGGTGGCCAGGTGAGTGCAGTCCGGATGTGGGGGGGACCCAGCCATCCCAGCGAAGCCTCACACTCTCTCCGCCCGGCTCGCTTGCCTCCTGTGACAGGAAGGGGATGAGCGTGCGGATGTGTCTAAAGATGGCGTCAGTCACGGGCTTGACACGACTGTGAGCAGCTGCTTGAGAAACGCCGCTCAGATCCTCCCCCCACCTCCGACCACTGTGTCCTGACAAGAACTGGAGACAGAGAAGGGTCAGGGCCACTGTGACCTTCAACGTCACTGGCATGGGATGTCCGCCCACACAGTCCGGACCTATCGTGCGATATATCGCTGTCGCTGTGTCCCTGGAGAGGCGGAGCCCCCTGCGGCACTGGGCCTCGGACAGCTGGAGGTACTCGGAGCCCTGCCTGAGCACCCTAGATGCTGGGTAGTTGCGTCTTCAGCATGCCCTGCTGCCTTGGCATCCCTGCTGGCCCTGCACCAACTGAGCCCCTGCCTCTCCTCTTAAAGGTCTGTCCCTGGGACACTCCCCGTGCCCACCTGACCTCCTCTCCCTCTTCAGAGGAGGTCCCACCAGTGGAATACACTGTCCCCATTAGATGGGGACGCAGAGGAGCATCGCCTTGAAAATGAAAACGGCTTCTGTGCTGCGATACTCAGGGGAACCTTCCAGGGAAGATGAGGACCTGAGCTGCTGAAAGGCAGGCTGGACAGTCGAACGAGACGCCAAGAAACTCTGGGACAACCCTGTACTCACACAGCAGAGGACTGGCAATGACGGAGAATGTGCTGCTGCCCCGGGGGCCGGTTACCCTGCCCGTGGATGAGGAATTGATCAAAACGTGAACTCTGCCCACCCGTTTCGCCTGTGTGACGAGCTAGAAATCACACGGGCAGCGTCAAATCACTGGTCAATAGGCTTTTTAATGACTTTAATTGGCCCTTTAATTGTCGGCGGGTGCTGCTCTGACTCACGCCCCCCTGCCAACCTATTGCTCGCGTGTGTGATGAGGGCACACCCAACCTCGGAACACAATATTCAGGCGTGTGTATGTGTGTGTTTGTGTGTGTGTGTGTGTGTGTGTGTGTGTGTGTATGTGTCTGTGATTGTAGTGTGTGTCTGAGTGTGTTTGTGTGAGTGAGGGAGTATCTGCAAGTGTAGGGTGTCTGTGAGTGTATATGTCTCTGCGAGCATCTGTCTTTCTGAGTGTGTGTCTCTGAGTGTGTTTGTGTGAGTGAGGGTGTGTCTGCAAGTGTAGGGTGTCTGTGAGTGTATATGTCTCTGTGAGCATCTGTCTTTCTGAGTGTGTGTCTCTGAGTGTGTTTGTGTGAGTGAGGGTGTGTCTGCAAGTGTAGGGTGTCTGTGAGTGTATATGTCTCTGCGAGTGTATGTCTTTCTGAGTGTGTGTGTGAATGTGTGTCTGATTGTGAGGGAGTGTATGTGTCTGTGTGTGTAGCGTGTAGGTGTCTCTGAATGTGTGTGTGTGCGATTGTGTGTCTGAGAGTATGTGTCTCTAAATGTGTGTGTGTGTGTGTGTGTGTGTGTGCGAGTGTGTGTCTGTGAGAGTATGTCTCTGTGCACATGAGTGTGAGTGAGAGGGGGGACTTAATTGAATTAAAGGCAGTTGGTCTAAAGGCTTTCATGAGTCAGAAGAGAAGCTGGGTTTGAGATGTTAAATAGGTAAACATGGTTGAATATTTAGAATGTGAGTTGTAAAGGGAAAATTTGCGTTTTTAAATAAGCCAGAAGAATTTGAATTCCAAAAGAGGTGAAATGTAATGTGCTTATTTTTCCCAAAACTTACTGATTAAATTGGTCCTATGAAAGATTTTTATTATTAGAAAAGCAGAGTTGAAAAGACATATTGGGACAATGGGATTTACATTAAAAGAGAGAGAAACCTGTATAAAGGAGATGAGGTTGTGTGTAAGAGAAGGCATTCTAAGATCTAACAAGTGTGAAAGCCTCAATTTGCTGTCTACATGAACTGAAGTGAAGAAAACTCACTTTGAATCCCTCTGTTCAGGGTATTGTGTCACTTTGCCTGAGTCTTTTTAAAATCTATGTGTTTTACTGTTGCCTTAAGGGAGGCTTAACTGGGAGTTAGATTAACTAGGGGAGCTAGGAGTTATCATAGTAGTAATTTGTAAACCTATGTATGTGCTTAAAATAATTTTTTTATTAATAAACGTTTAACTTAGTTTTGTAAGAAACCTAAAAGACTTGTTGGTCTTATTACTACCGAATTCAAGGCACGCATCTCGAAATAAATACAAATTGCAAAAATGGGTTATGACAGTTGTTTCAAGTTTCCCCTGGGATTTGAATAGCTCAGCATTTGCTATCCACTGTGCCATAATGAAAATTGGGGGCTCTTTGCGGGATATATTTGAAATCCCTGGATTGGTTTAGAGCTGATGAATCTTAAGGTTATGAGTACGAGAAGCACTTTGAATTCAGGAATTGGTGTGAGGTTTTTTTTTAAGTGGTGAGACTGCAATATGGCTTTGGCAGTTGCTTAGACTTGTCTGGGATTTGAAGTCATAACCTTGGTTGGTTTACAAAAGATAAATAAGGCTAAGTTAATGGAACTGGCAGGTAAGTTATAGTTAGGGTTACTTGCAGGGTTTAAGGAAACCTGACATAATTGAAGGTATAACACAGCATTCAAAACTGGAAGGAATAGCCAAGAGACTGAGTTCTCCAAGGGGTGGTTCATTGGAATGGGCTCAAATTCAGTTACAAATGAAACAAAAAAAACTTGAGCTAAGAGGCAGCAGAGAAAGAAAAGGACAGAAAAAGAGCATTTCAAAGGGAACAGGTAGAAAGGCAGGAACGAGAAAATGAGAGAAACAGAGGATTCCAGCTTTTTAATGCTGGCAGTTAAAGAGGCACCAGGAGGCGAGGAAGGACTTATTCCCAGATCAGAACCCATTGGGGAGAAAGTTGAATTTGTACAAAATCTTCCAAAGTATGAGGAAAGAGATGCTAAAGCATTCTTTATTTCATTTGAGAAGATAGCTAAACAGACAAAATGGCCACAGGAAAACTGGACATTGTTGTTACAATCCAGGTTGGTGGGTAGAGCACATGAGGTTTATGCTTCATTGTCAGAAGAGATGTGAACTATGATGTGGTTTTTTTTAAAAAAGGCTATTTTGAGTGCATACGAGTCAGGTCCTGAGGAATGCAGGCACAAATTTAGAAATATGAGAAAAAACTTATATTAAGTTTGAAAGAGTAAAACAAAATAATTTTGACCATTGGATATGGGCATTAAAGATGACAAATGCAGTTCTTAGAGAGGTAATTCTTTTGGAAGAATTTAAAGATTCAATTCCTTCGGTAGTGACAACACATGTGGAGCAGCAGAAGGTTAAAATGATAAGACAAGCAGCAGAGGTAAGTGATGATTATGAGTTAGTTCATAGAGCTAAATCTTTATTGCGTCACACTTTTAAATCAGTAAAGGATGGAAAGTGGGAAGGTGAAAGGAAGGTGGGTAGTCAGGAAGGAGTAGGTAGAAATTCGCAGGAAGTTTTTTTTTTTCAGAATAAAAAGGAAGGTGCTGAGGGTAGAATTGACATTCGAAAATTGAGATGTTTTCACTGCAGTAAAGTGGGGCACACAAAGTCAGTGTGTTGGAAATTGCAGGAAAAAAATCTGTTGGAATTATAGGGGTACAGCAAAGTTCTGGAAGTAAAATTATTGTGAATTCTGAGGTTCAGGCACAGGAGAAACCAGTGGTTGGTGCACAGGTGAAACAGGGAGAATCAGTGGTAGGTAAAGAAGTGGGAATGTGTTCATAATTTACCCAAGAGAGTTCTGAGGAGCAGGCTGTAGAAATGTTTAAACATTTTGTGTGTGAAGGGGCAGTTTTTCCATGCCTACAGGGTAGAGAAGCTAAATATGTTAAGATTTTAAGAGACACAGGAACTAGTCAATCCTTAATGTTGTGGGATAGTGATATTTGTTGTTCAGAAGGAGTATTGCAGGAGCTGGTGATAACAAGTGGCGTTCATGGAGAAGCTAAACCTATTCCATTATGGAAAGTAAATTTAAGGAGTAAGTGGAAAACAGATGAGGTGATTGTTGGAGTTGTGGAAAAATTGCCCATTGCAGGGATTCAATTTATTCTGGGTAATTATATAGCTAGGTCACAGATGTACATGAAGCCTATGGTAGTTGAGCAACCTGTAGAAGTGTTTTCAATGGAAGTGACGCAGAGAGAGCATCCTGGATTGTTTCCAGACTGTGTAATAACAAGATCACAGGCTCATAGGTTGAAACAAGAAGAACAGGATGTCTCCATGGCCTTATTAGCACTGAAGGGGAGGCAATGACACAGTGATATTGTTGCTGGAATAGTAATCCAGAGACCCAGAGTTATGCTCTGGGGACCAGGGTTCGAATCCCACCATGAAATCAATAAAAAAAATCCCGAATTAAAAGTCCAGTGATAACTATGAAACCATTGTTAATTGTTGTAAAAATTCATTTGGTTCACTAATGCTGTTTAGGGAAACAAATCTGCTGTCCTTACCTGGTCTGTCCTACATGTGACTCCAGACCCACAGCAATGCAGTTGACTCTTAAAAATGCCCTCTGGACAAGGACAATTAGGGATGGGCAATAAATGCTGGCCTAGCCAGTGATGCCCACATCCCATGAATGAATAAAGAAAAAGATTTCAAGGCATACTTCTGAAAATAAGTATAAATTGTCAAATAATTGTTTCAAGTCTAAAAACAAAAAAACTGCAGATGCTGGAAATCCAAAACAAAAAGGGTCATGAGGACTCGAAACGTCAACTCTTTTCTTCTCCGCCGATGCTGCCAGACCTGCTGAGTTTTTCCAGGTAATTCTGTAATTGTTTCAAGTCCCCCTCTGGGATTTGAACAGCTCAGCATTTACCATCATCTGTGCCATAACACTGTACGCGTGTGTGTGTGTATGTGTAAGCGGACATGCCGGTGTGAGTTACCTGAATGGCCAGCCCTGTACTGTAGCGGTTGCCAATTGTCCCATCACTCTTTACATGGTCTAGTATCTGAGTGAGGACCTTCAACAAAGCGTTTTCAAGGTCTGTTGTTTTCATATTGTTCCCTGTGTCTTTCACACACCTCAGAGCCAGTGCAGCGACAGCTCCTGTATCTACAGGGGAAAGGACAGTGAGATCAGGTTTACTTCGCACTCCGTCAATCTGTTACTGACAGTCTCCTCAACAGTTGTTGATGTATGTATCACAATTCATAGCTATTATATACCACTGTGTGTAACTATTCTTGTGAGTGCCTCCCCATAACCACTTGATATGCCTGTGCATGTGTATCTATGTGTGTGCGTGAATGTGTATCTATGTGTGTGCGTGCGTGTGTCTGTGTGTGCCTGTCTGTGCTTGTGAGTGTATGTCTCTATGTGTGCCTGTCTGCATGTGTGTCTGTATGTGTGTTTGAATATGTACGTGTCTGTATAAGTGTGCATGTGTGTCTGTATGCGCGTGCGTGTATATGCGTCCGTATGTCTGTTTTAATGTGGGCGGGTCTGTATATGTGCATCTGCATATTGGTGTACCTCTGACAGAATATATCTGCAGCTATGTCTGTATATCTTAACATATTTGCGTAAGTGTGTCTGCATATGTGGCTGTATGAATGTACGTCTGTGCTTATACAACCAGAGACAGGGGGCCGACAGAGACAGGGGGCCGACAGAGACAGGGGGCCGACAGAGACAGGGGGCCGACAGGGACAGGGGGCCGACAGGGACAGGGGAAGACAGGGACAGGGGGCCGACAGGGACAGGGGGAGACAGGGACAGGGCGCCGACAGGGACAGGGGGAGACAGGGACAGGGGGCCGACAGGGACAGGGGGAGACATAGAAACATAGAGACATAGAAAATGGGAGCAGGAGGAGACCATTCGGCCCTTCGAGCCTGCTCCACCATTCAATATGATCATGGCTGAGGCTCTACCTCAAAGCCATACTCCCGCTCTCCTCCCCCATACCCCTTTGACAACCTTACAGCCTAGAAACCTGACTATTTCCTTCTTAAATATATTCAGTGACTTGGCCTCCACAGCCTCCTGTGGTAGAGAATTCCACAGGTTCACCAGCCTCTGAGTGAAGAAGTTTCTCTTCATCTCGGTCCTAAATGGCAGACCCCTTACCCTCAGATTGTGGCCCCTGGTTCTAGACCCTCCAGCTGCATCCAGCCCTGTCAGAATTATATACGGTCCCCTCTCATTCTTCTAAACTCCAGTGAATACAGACCTAGTTGGCTCAATCTCTCCCGTACAACACTCCTGCCATCCCAGGAATCAGGCTGGTGAACCTTCACTGCACTCCCTCTACGACAAGTATATCCTTTCTTAGGTAAGGAGACCAAAATTGCACACAATGCTCCAGGTGTGGTCTCACCAAGGCCCTGTACAGCTGCAGCATAACATCCTTGCTCCTGTACTCAAGTCCTCTTGCAATGAAGGCCAGTGTACCATTTGCCTTCTTAACTGCTTGCTGCACCTGCATGCTTGCTTTCAGTGACTGGTGTACAAGGACACCCAGGTCCCTTTGTACATCAACATTCCCCAACCTATCACCATTTAATTAATACTCTGCCGTTCTGTTTTCAGACTTCACACCTATCCACGTTATACTGCATCTGCCATGCATTTGTCCACTCACTCAACCTGTCCAAATTGTCTTGAAGCCTCTTAACATCCTCCTCACCACTCACATTCACACCAAGTTTCATGTTGTCAGCAAACTTGGAAATATTACATTTGGTTTCCCCATCCAAATCATTAAGATATGTTGCGAATAGCTGGGGTCCAAGAAGTGATTTCTGTGGCACCCCACTCGTCACTGCCTATCACTCCCAAAAATACCCATTTATGCCTACTCTCTGTTTCCTGTCTGCTAACCAATTCTCAACCCATGCCAATATATTACTCCCAATCCCATGTGCTTTGATTTTGCACACTAACCTCTTATGTGGGACTTTACCAAAAAACTCCAATAGGTTTGCCAAACATGGTTTCCCTTTCATAAATCCATGCTCACTTTCTCCAATCCCACTGATAGTTTTTAAGTGTCCTGTTATCACATCCTTTATAATAGCCTCTAGCATTTTCCCTTATTACTGATGTTAGGCTAACCAGTCTGTAATTCCCTGTTTTCTCCCTCCCTGTTTTTTAAATTTTTTAAATATTTTTAAATAGCGGGGTTACATTTGCCACCTTCTAATCTCCCTGGACTATTCCAGAATCTACAGAATTTTGGAAGATGACAACCAACACATCCACTATTTCCATGGCCACCTCCTTTAGTACCCTGGGATGTAGATTATCAGGCCTTGGAGATTTATAGGATTTCAGTCCCATTAATTTCTCCAGCAGTATTGTTTTATTAATACTAATTTCCTTCAATTTCCTTCTCACCAGACCCCTGGTTCCCTGGCATTTCTGGGAAGTTATTTGCATCTTCCTCCATGAAGACAGAAATTAAGTAGTTGTTTAATTGCTCTGCCATTTCCTTGTTCTCTATTATAAATTCTCCTGTTTCAGGCTGCAAGGAACATATGTTTGTCTTCATTAATCATTTTCTTTTTACACACTTATAGAAGCTTTTACAGTCCGCCTTTATGTTCCTTGCAAGTTTACTCTTATATTCAATTTTTCCCCTCAAGCAATATCTTGGTCCCCCTTTGCTGAATTCTAAACTGCTCCCAATCCTCAGGCTTGCTACTTTTTCTAGCAACTTCATATGACTCCTCTTTTTGGATCTAACACTATCCTTTATTTATTTTGTTAGCCATGGCTGGGCAGCTTTCCCTGTTGAGTTTTTGCAGCAGAAAGGAATGTAGAACTGTCGCAATGCATACATTCATTCCTTAAAAATTAGCCATTGCCTATCCACCATCATGTCTTTTACTGAATCTATCTTAGTCAACTCACCCCACATACAGCCAGAGACAGGAGACAAGAACTGTAATTCTTACCAACTGAGAAGTCCGATCCATATATGAATTTATCCTTCAACACTGCGTCAATGAGTACCTGGATTTTGCACTGTGAAATCGGGCTATTCATCACACACAGCGTTAGCACGTCCAGGCTAACTTCGTAGTAACTACTGAGGGGGAATGTTGTGGCTTCTAAACAAGACAAAGTAAGTAATGGTTATGGATATAGAGCGACAGAGTGATAGAATGAGAGACAGAGAAGTAGAGAGAGAGAGAGACGGTTGACAAGCATGGTTGGTAGAGAGAGTGATGAAAGTGACAGACATAGGACCAGAGAAACAGATAGACAGAGAGATGTTGATGGAGTAAGAGAGACAGAGATGTATGGGTTTCACACACGCTGACTCTCACTGGGGTAAAGGTTCCACACACACTGACCCTCACTGGGGTACGACTCTCAAACACACCGACTCTCACTGGGGTACGGGTCTCAAACACATTGACTCTCACTGGGGTACGGGTTCCACACACACTGACTCTCACTGGGGTACGGGTCCCACACACACTGACTCCCACTGGGGTACAGGTTCCACACACACTGACTCTCAATGGGGTATGGGTCCCACACACACTGATTCTCACTGGGGTACAGGTCTCAAACACATTGACTCTCACTGGGGTATGGGTCTCAAATACACTGATTCTCACTGGGGTATGGGTCCCCACACACACTGACTCTCACTGGGGTATGGGTCCCCACACACACTGACTCTCGGTGTGCTCTGGGTTCCACACACACTGACTCTCGCTGGAGTACGGGTCTCAAACACACTGACTCTCACTGGGGTATGGGTTCCACACACACTGACTCTCACTGGGATACAGGTCCTACACACACTGACTCTCACTGGGGTAAGGTTCCCAAACACACACTCTCGCTGGGTTATGGGTTCCACACACACTGACTCTCACTGGGGTACGGGTTCCACACACACTGACTCTCACTGGGGTACGGGTCCCACAGACACTGACTCTCACTGGGGTACGGGTCCCACACACACTGACTCTGACTGGGGTACGGGTCCCACACACACTGACTCTGACTGGGGTACGAGTCCCACACACACTAACTCTCACTGGAGTACGGGTCTCAAACACACTGACTCTCACTGGGGTATGGGTTCCACACACACTGACTCTCGGTGTGCTCTGGGTTCCACACACACTGACTGACAAGTGCCACAAACAATCGGATGCAGGTCCCAACACAAAGAGCAGCTAAGACTGGGGAATAAATTGGGTCTGCATGTGATGTTCTGGTGGGGATTTGGCCTACCACATGCCTGACCCAGCAGTGGTGCATGTGCAGGACAGTCCAGGCAGAGTCCCTGCGCCAGCTGTAGGCAGCAGGCGATAGATAGTCCTCAGTCAGCAGTGGGCAGAGCGGGGGCAATTCAAGCCAGGGTCAAAGGACAGGCAGAGGACTGGGGGAGGGTGGGAGCTCCCTCCCACATTCGGGCAAGGAGGTAAAATCCCGAGGGGAAGGTGGAGAAGGAGGACAGTTAGTGCGAGGGGGTGGAGAGCTCTCACGATCTCTTTTGATCGCACTTGATGTTAAACGCAGCCATGATGCTGCTAACTGCCTGAGGAACATGATCCAAATTCAAACTTATAAGTCAGATGATCGCTGATCATTAATCAGCACATTGAGTGCATTTGAACTCCAAATTAATACCAAAATGTTCTGCTAGGTCTGCCCTGGGAGTTTTTGATGGGGACAGTGTAGAGGGAGCTTTACTCTGTATCTAACCCCGTGATGTACCTGTCCTGAGAGTGTTTGATGGGGACAGTGTAGAGGGAGCTTTACTCTGTATCTAACCCCGTGCTGTACCTGTCCTGGGAGTGTTTGATGGGGACAATGTAGAGGGAGCTTTACTCTGTATCTAACCCTGTGCTGTACCTGTCCTGGGTGTGTTTGATGGGGACAGTGTAGAGGGAGCTTTACTCTGTATCTAACCCCGTGCTGTACCTGTCCTGAGAGTGTTTGATGGGGACAGTGTAGAGGGAGCTTTACTCTGTATCTAACCCCGTGCTGTACCTGTCCTGGGAGTGTTTGATGGGGACAGTGTAGAGGGAGCTTTACTCTGTATCTAACCCCGTGCTGTACCTGTCCTGGGAGTGTTTGATGGGGACAGTTTAGAGGGAGCTTTACTCTGTACCTAAACCTGTGCTGTACCTGTCCTGGGAGTGTTTGATGGGGACAGTGTAGAGGGAGCTTTACTCTGTATCTAACCCCGTACTGTACCTGTCCTGGGAGTGTTTGATGGGGACAGTGTAGAGGGAACTTTACTCTGTATCTAACCCCGTGCTGTACCTGTCCTGGGAGTGTTTGATGGGGACAGTGTAGAGGGAGCTTTACTCTGTATCTAACCCCGTGCTGTACCTGTCCTGGGAGTGTTTGATGGGGACAGTGTAGAGGGAGCTTTACTCTGTATCTAACCCCGTGCTGTACCCGTCCTGGGAGTGTTTGATGGAGACAGTGTAGAGGGAGCTTTATTCTGTTTCCAACCCCGTGCTGTACCTGTCCTGGGAGTGTTTGATGGGGACAGTGTAGAGGGAACTTTACTCTGTATCTAACCCCGTGCTGTACCTGTCCTGGGAGTGTTTGATGGGGACAGCGTAGAGGGAGATTTACTCTATATCTAACCCTGTCCTGGGAGAGTTTCTAGCTGACACTGGGTACAAAGTGTGGGACACGCTGTCGGTGTAGTAATGTTGGATGATATTTACCAATGTGTTTGATTTCCTTTGTTAATTTCTCCTGCAGAATCTCGATCAGGTTGATGGTGTTGCCATTGGCGGTGACTTGAGTGGGATCATTACAGGACGCAGACACGGCCAACGTGTACAGAGCAACCAAACCTGAGGAGAAATCCTCACCTGTTTCGTAAAGACAAACAAATTTAAGAGCTGCAGAAAATTCACTGAAACAGGGCATTCGGCCCATCTGCTCTGTGCCAGTCTTTCTGTTCCACATGCGCCTCCTCCCACATCCCCCTCTTCAACTCACCGCATCACCATATCCTCCTATCCCTTACTCCCTCGTTTGTTTATCCAGCTTCCCCCTTAAATGCATCAATGCTGTTCACCTCAGAGGGTGGGGAGAATATGGAACTCGCTCACACAGGGAGTGTTTGAGGTGAATGGTGTGGATACATTTAACGGGGGAGGGGGGGCTGGATAAACACATGGGGGAGAGATAGGAACGGAAAGCTATGGCGATGGAGTAAGATGAAGAGGGGGTGGGAGGAGACCCAGATGGAGCATTGATACCAGGACAGAGCAGATGGGCTGAATGGCCTGACTCTGTGCAGAGTTGCCATCTCGTCGCGTCCCCATAACGTACCGGCCAGCACCTTCCTGACAGCACCTTCCTTCAGCTCCTGCAGGAGCACCTGCTCCGTTTCCATGTTGTGGTCCCTGGCCAGCCTAAGAGCAATGTGCACACTGGGGTTGGGGTTAAGGTTATCGAGCGTCACTGACTGAGCCATCATCCTCAAGAGCGAAGTGACCATTTCCCTCTGGGAGTCGGGGACCGCTGAGGAAGACAGAGAGAGAGAGAGAGAGATTCCGCATAATTACTCAATGCCGATGGTGCAGACACCAGAGATACCTCAAACCTTAGAACCGTTAAACGTCCCAGCACAGAAAACCATTCAGCCAATTGTGTCTGTGACATCTCTTCACTGGAGCCATGCCAGAGTTATTCCATTGCCCCACTCTCTCCCCATGTCCCTGTATCAATTCCAAACTAATCCCACTGACCCGCTCTCTCCCCATGTCCCTGTATCAATCCCAAACTAATCCCACTGACCCACTCTCTCCCCATGTCCCTGTATCAATCCCAAACTAATCCCACTGCCCCACTCTCTCCCCATGTCCCTGTATCAATCCCAAACTAATCCCACTGACCCACTCTCTCCCCATGTCCCTGTATCAATCCCAAACTAATCCCACTGTCCCGCTCTCTCCCCATGTCCCTGTATCAATCCCAAACTAATCCCACTGCCCCACTCTCTCCCCATGTCCCTGTATCAATCCCAAACTAATCCCACTGACCCGCTCTCTCCCCATGTCCCTGTATCAATCCCAAACTAATCCCACTGTCCCGTTCTCTCCCCATGTCCCTGTATCAATCCCAAACTAATCCCACTGCCCCACTCTCTCCCCATGTCCCTGTATCAATCCCAAACTAATCCCACTGACCCGCTCTCTCCCCATGTCCCTTTATCAATCCCAAACTAATCCCACTGACCCACTCTCTCCCCATGTCCCTGTATCAATCCCAAACTAATCTCACTGCTCCACTCTCTCCCCACAGCCCTGTACCAATCCCAAACTAATCCCACTGCCCCGCTCTCTCCCCATGTCCCTGTATCAATCCCAAACTAATCCCACTGACCCACTCTCTCCCCATAGCCCTGTATCAATCCCAAACTAATCCCACTGACCCACTCTCTCCCCATGTCCCTGTATCAATTCCAAACTAATCCCATTGCCACACTCTCTCTCCCCACAGCCCTGTATCAATCCCAAACTAATCCCAATTCCCCACTCTCACCCCACAGCTCTTTGTCAGTCACCAGCTAACCCCAGTGTTCTGCTTTCTCCTCACAGCCTGTCTTAATCCTGAAATGATTCCTATGAGCAAGGGAGGCAATGATACACACACTCAGACTCTCTGAGACGCACACACACACACACACACACACACACACATATACATACATACACACACACTCAAACTCTCTGAGACATGCACACACACACACACACACACACACACACACTCAGACTCAAAGACCCAAACACATACACACACACACATGCACACACACACATACACACTCAGATTCACAGACACACACACATACACACACACTCAGAATCTCAGACACATACACGCACACTCAGACTCTCAGACACACACATACACACGCAGACTCTCAGACACATACACGCACACTCAGACTCTCAGACACACATATACACACGCACACACACACACTCAGACTCACAGACACACACACACATACACACACACACTCAGACTCTCAGACACACACATGCACACACACACACATACACATACACACACACACTCAGACTCACAGACACACACACACACAGACTCACAGACACACACACACAAACACACACACATACACACACTCAGACTCACAGATATACACACATGCACACACACTCAGACTCACACAAACACACGCACATACACACACACACGCGCACACATTCAGCATCTCAGACACATAAGTGCACACTCAGACTCTCAGATACGCACATACACACACACGCAGACTCTCAGACACATACACGCACACTCAGACTCTCAGATACACACATACACACACACATACACACACACACTCAGACTCACAGACACACACACACAAACACACACACACATACACACACACTCAGACTCACAGACACACACACAAACACACACACACTCAGACTCTCAGACACACACACACACGCATACACACACACATACACACACATTCAGACTCTCAGACACACACATACACACACACACACATACACACACACACTCAGACTCACAGACATACACACATGCACACACACTCAGACTCACACAAATACACGCACATACACACACACGCGCACACACACGCGCACACAGATTCACAGACACACATACACACCATAATAAATTTGGAATGCAGAGCTGGTTTCTTGTAAGAAACAGCAAATTTTATTTACAGACAGCTGGCGAGGTTACATGCTTGTTCCAAGACCAAGGCTAAAAAGCTCCACCCCTAAGATTCATCGCAATTAGGGCTGATTCATCTGTACAGTGACATGATCCCCATACCAGTAAGAAAAGGTTTAACTTATAATTACTACATTCCTCCCCTTTAACTTTGCTTTACCTTTTTATTTACAAAAACATCTTAACCCATATTATATACACTTATACACAGTTCATACCATTATAAATTTAGTCTTTGAGGTGGTTTTCGGATTCGGGTAGAACGACGCCACTCTATAACTGGAGGTTCCTCCACTGGATCGACTTGATCAGGAACTGCAGCTCCGGGGACATCCCTAGACAATGGCAGCTCAGAATTATTTACTTCAACAGATACATCAGGTCTGTCTATTCTTTATCGATCTAGCACCTCAGGGGGTCGAGGTTTCAACTTGATTTCAGATGGATTGACTAGTTTCTCAGCTTCTGAGATAATCCACGTGTTCCCTAACAATCCTGTTTCCACTTCCACTTGATAAGATGATGGTCCTGTTCCAGAGACGACTGTACTGGGGACCCCTCTCGGTCTGGTTGCAAAATCTCGTACAAAAACTCCTCTCCCCCACAGTAAACTCTCCATCTTCCCCTCTAAATTAGAGACAACTAGACTCAATCTTGTACGAAGTCGGCACTTCATTAACAATTCTGAAGGTGTTTAACCAGCGGTCGCGTGACGAGGTGTGCGATAGCTGAGTGGGAATGTTGAAATTCATGTTTCTAACGTTCCCTCGGATAGTTTCTTCACGCCTGTTTTACAGGTTTGTACTGCCCTTCCTGCTAACCGATCGGATGAGAGATGACATGGTACAAAAACAAAAATAGCTGGGAAAACTCAGCAGGTCTGACAGCATCTGCGGAGAGGAACACAGTTAACATTTCGAGTCCGTATGACTCTCCATCAGAGCTGATGATGCGGTGCTGTTCTGACATGTTTAATCCCATTTAGGTTCACGGATCTTTGGAATTCAGTGCCAGTGAAAGCCAATATCATTTGTCCTGACACAATAACTTCAGGCGAACCATGGACACAGTGGCTCTGGTGCAGTTTTTTCAATGTTTCCAGGTGATGTTGGTGATCTCGCTTCGAACGCGTCCGTCTGTTTGGAAAGTGCATCGATAATCACAAGAAACATGGTACCTAGAAAAAGGACTTACACGGTCTATATGTAGCCTAACCCAGGGTCAACCAGGCCACTCCCAGTCGAGCTGGAAGGGGCATCCTCTGCTGTGGCTGGCGCTGGAGACAGTGTTTAACCTTTTTTTTCTATACCTGGCCACCAGATATAACTTCGTGTGAGCATCTTTATTTTCAAAATGCCAGGATGCGCACTATGAAGTCCTTCCAATAATGGTTCTCTTCCTCGCACAGGAAACAAGATACTGTCTTGACAGCCCAGTTAGGATATACGGGTGAAGAATGGTTAGAATTCTTCAGAGGCTGGTGCATCTGACCATCCTTGCAATTCCTGTCCACGGACTCTTGCTAAAAATTGGATCCTGACTTGCCCAATTCCACATCCCTCTCTCGCGCAGACTGGCGAAGAGTCCAGGAAATTCAACATACGTGCTACCTCTTGAGGTACTGGTGCGCGTGTAATACTACCTGGCAAAAGGAGATGACTGAGGGCGTTCTGCATTTGCTATATGCACACCCGGCTGGTGCATAAAAGTGTACCCGCACGTCGACAGAATTAAAGCCCATCTTTCAATTCGAACACAGGCTATTGGTGGGACTGCCCTATCTTCACCGAACAAACCTAACGGCGATCTGATGCTATAGTGACGCGTCAACTGTGCAAATATTGATGGAACTTTCTTTACTCCAAGTACAATGGATAAACCCCATTTTGTCAACTTGTGAGCTATGTTTCTCGGCTGCAGAAAGGGTCCTGGGTACATATCCCACCGGCTTTTCAGGTTGGATTTCTGTTTCTGCTTTTTGTGTTTGCTCTAGTGTTTTATCTCCTCCTTCATTCCGATTTCACAGTCGGCCAAATTTCCTTCTGATGAAATCTTAACTGGGTTCAGTTCGGGGGGTTGGGCTATCCAATCGCCTCTTGGAAAGTTCCATGACCTTTCCTTCTAAAGCCTCTTTTGTCTCCGTCAACTGATTCCTCCGTTTTTCTCTCTCTCTCTCTTGTTTTTATCTTTCGGCTTCCTCCTGGAATTATTTGAACGCTGTTGGGTGTTTTTTTTCTGCCAACTGTTTCATTGGTTGGTTCAGAGCGGCACTGCATTCCTTTAGCCTCCTTTCATGGTTTTCCCGTGGAGCCAACTCTGACCTGAGGGACCCTCGCTTCCTGTGAATGTCCTTTTTCTGGTTCTTCCATCTCATTCCAAAAGACACCATCAGATTCCCGTGTCAACGCTGGAATTCCTCCTGTCCTGACCTGAGAAATCTCCGACCAGTTTAGTCTGATTTCTGTCAACCAATCACGGCCCAGGAGGCTAGGTCCTTCTCCTGTTACAGCAACTGAGATGCCTGTTGCCTGTATGATATAGGTACAGAGGCGATGCCTTTCGCCTGTGTTGCTTTCGCCTGTATATGTTTTTAACTGAGCAGCGGATATCTCCAAACACAACGGCTGGGTACCTTCTCTGAGGTATTTAAAAGGTGTGTTCTCAATGCTCCCATGTCCACCCCCAAGAGCAGAGGTTTTCCATTTACTCGCAGTGTAGCAGAGATTGGTTCAGTTTTCCTGGCCCTCAGATTGTGTAGGGAATAAACGCCAGCCTCAGTAACTCCTGGCTCTTCCATGATGTGCACTTCACTTAAACTTGGACCTGATGCCTGACTTGGCTGTTTTGATCGAGTACCACGCTGTTTAACAACAAGCCCTTTTTTTCCTGTGGCAGTGATGGCATTCTGCCTCTTTAAATCTGCAGATTTTGGGCGCATGATTTTCCCCCACAACGGTAGCACTTTAACTTCAGGGTTACTGGTGAGCTGCTTCCGTTATTTCTTTGTAATTTTTCTAGCAGCAGGCACCGTGTCCCGCTTCACTGTAGCCTCCCTGATCTTTGTGCCGCGCCCACCGGCAGGCTCCTGCGGTAACTGTTGAGCGGTGCCATGTTGCCCAGTCTGCAGAGCCTGCGAGTCCCTCTGAGCACTCTCATTGCTGGCGCTATCTCCATGGCGCGCTTCAGGTCCATCTCAACTTCTGCAAGCAGACGGTGCTGAATGGCGCAGTTGTGTACGCCACAAATCAAACGATCTCGCGACATGTCATTTAAAGAATCACCACAAACACAGTGCTCTGTTAACTGTTTAAGCTTAGTGGGGTATGCTGCAATCAGCTCTCCGGGGGGACCTTACTTGAGTGTTAATCTCGAATCTTTGCTTGATCACTGGTGGTTTAGGCTGAAAGTGGTCCTTCGTGAGGTCTACTAGCCCGGTGAAGGATCTGGAATTTTGCATGATCGAAGCTGTTAAAACTACGGATGAGGTTATACGCTTGGCTCCTGCAGACACTTAGGAGAATTGCTTTCTGTTTCTCCTCCTCCGTTATTTCGTTTGCCAAAAAGTTGAACGCCATGTACCGACTTCAGTCCTCGACAGGCCAATTCTGCTGGTGAGTTTATTTCTTTACTTTTCGTTCCTTAACATCCAAATACTCTCAGTCGTGGGGCGAGGTGCTATGTCAGCGCTACTTATTCTCATCACCAATTGCAATATCTTTGGAACGCAGGGCTGGTTTCTTGTAAGAAACAGTAAACTTTATTTACAGACTCCTAGTGAGGCTACATGCTTGTTCCAATGCCAAGACTAAAAAGCTCCACCCCTAAGATTCCCTGTGCTTAGGGCTGGTTCATCTGTACAGTCACATGATCCCCACAACAGTAAGAAAAGGTTTAACTTACAATTACTACACACAGACTCAAAAACTCTCACACACACGCACACGCACACGCACACGCACACACAGACACACCCACTCACTCAGATTCACATTCACACGTATGCATGCATACACACACACAGATGCACAAAACTCTTTCACACACACACACGCATGAACACACACACGCATGAACACACAGCAAATACACTGCAGTTGTTCAAGAAGGCAGCTCACCACCACCTCCTCAAGGGACAACTAGGAACGGGCAATAAATGTTGGGCCCAGCCAGCGAAGCCCACATCCCCGTGAGTAAATAAACAAAACACAAACAAACACACAGACTCACAGACACACAAACTAAACTAAACTACACACACACACGCACGCACGCACGCACGCACGCACGCACGCACGCACGCACGCACGCACGCACGCACACACACACACAAACAACCAGACACACACAAAGACACACACACTCAGATTCACACATACGTATGCATGCATACACACACACGGATGCACAAAACTCTCGCACACAGACACACACGCATGAACACACACACACACGCATGAACACACACACACACGCATGAACACACACACACACGCATGAACACACACACACACACACACACACACACACACACACACACACCAAATAAACTGCAGTTGTTTAAGAAGGCAGCTTACCACCACCTTCTCAAGGGCAACTAGGGATAGGCAATAAATGCTGCCCTAGACAGCAATGCCCACATCCTGTGAATGAATAAAGAAAATACAGAAACAAACACACAGCCTCACAGACACACAAACTAAGCACACACAAACACAATCTCACACACACAGCTTCACAGACACACACACTCACAAATCCACAGGCACGCAATCACATGCACACAGAGACACACTCACATACCTGCTCTTACACATATAGATACTTACACACTCAAATACAGGCACAGAGAGAGAGAGACATAGCGGGAAACAGTGACAGAGAGTGAGAGAGACAGAGAGAGGAACAGTGACAGAGTGTGAGAGAGACAGAGAGGGAAATAGAGACAGGAGGGAGAGAGGCAGAGAGGGAAACAGAGACAGGGAGTGAGAGAGACAGAGAGGGAAACAGAGACAGGGAGTGAGAGAGACAGAGAGGGAAACAGAGACAGGGAGTGAGAGAGACAGAGAGGGAAATAGAGACAGGAGGGAGAGAGGCAGAGAGGGAAACAGAGACAGGGAGTGAAAGAGACAGAGAGGGAAACAGAGACAGGGAGTGAGAGAGACAGAGAGGGAAACAGATACAGGGAATGAGAGAGACAGAGAGGGAAACAGAGACAGGGAGTGAGAGAGACAGAGAGGGAAACAGAGACAGGGAGTGAGAGAGACAGAGAGGGAAACAGATACAGGGAGTGAGAGAGACAGAGAGGGAAACAGATATAGGGATTGAGAGAGACAGAGAGGGAAACAGATACAGGGAGTGAGAGAGACAGAGGGAAACAGATACAGGGAGTGAGAGAGACAGAGGGAAACAGAAACAAGGAGTGAGAGAGACAGAGAGGGAAAGAGACGGAGTGAGAGAGACAGAGAGGGAAACAGAGACAGGGAGTGAGAGAGACAGGGAGGGAAACGGAGACAGGGAGTGAGAGAGACAAAGAGGGAAACAGAGACAGGGAGTGAGAGAGACAGGGAGGGAAACGGAGACAGGGAGTGAGAGAGACAGAGGGAAACAGAGACAGGGAGTGAGCGAGACAGAGAGGCTAATAGAGAGAGAGTGAGAGAGACAGAGAGGGAAACAGAGACAGGGAGTGAGAGAGACAGAGAGGGAAACAGAGACAGGGAGTGAGAGAGACAGGGAGGGAAACAGAGACAGGGAGTGAGAGAGACAGAGAGGGAAACAGAGACAGGGAGTGAGAGAGACAGAGAGGGAAACAGAGACAGGGAGTGAGAGAGACAGGGAGGGAAACGGAGACAGGGAGTGAGAGAGACAAAGAGGGAAACAGAGACAGGGAGTGAGAGAGACAGGGAGGGAAACGGAGACAGGGAGTGAGAGAGACAGAGGGAAACAGAGACAGGGAGTGAGCGAGACAGAGAGTGAAACAGAGACAGGGAGTGAGAGAGACAGAGAGGGAAACAGAGACAGGGAGTGAGAGAGACAGGGAGGGAAACGGAGACAGGGAGTGAGAGAGACAAAGAGGGAAACAGAGACAGGGAGTGAGAGAGACAGGGAGGGAAACAGAGACAGGGAGTGAGAGAGACAGAGAGTGAAACAGAGACAGGGAGTGAGAGAGACAGAGAGGGAAACAGAGACAGGGAGTGAGAGAGACAGGGAGGGAAACGGAGACAGGGAGTGAGAGAGACAAAGAGGGAAACAGAGACAGGGAGTGAGAGAGACAGGGAGGGAAACGGAGACAGGGAGTGAGAGAGACAGAGGGAAACAGAGACAGGGAGTGAGCAAGACAGAGAGGCTAATAGAGAGAGAGTGAGAGAGACAGAGAGGGAAACAGAGACAGGGAGTGAGAGAGACAGAGAGGGAAACAGAGACACAGAACATGACAGAGAAAGATACTGAGGGATGCTCACTTACAGCCACCAACAGACGAGTGACATGCTGCCAGCAAGCACAGGAGCAGCAGCGCTGTGGAACACAGTCTGGACATTGCTGAAAAGGAGGACCCTGTACCCAAAATCCTGCAAGCGTCTCTGACTGACTACTCCCTTCACCAAACACAAGCGGCAGTTCGTCTTGGGGCTATATCTGCACCTACGTCAGCAGATGATATTTGATGTAGCTCAGAGTCAATGGATATCCTGTGATTGCAGCAATGAGTGTGAGAGAGAGAGCTGGACTTATCGATTCATCCAAAACTGACAGTTGCTTAACATGTTTGTTTAAAGAGCAGGCAGACAAAAATAACCACCCTGTCCAGAAGTTTAGCAAGATTCAATCGATCAATTCGAAACCAGGAAAGCAAGTTTGCTGAGACATTTTAAAGAATAATTAACAAGGGAATCTGCCCTTGACTGTAACAGAACAAGAGTGGGTCACTCAAGCCCCAGGGGATATCGAATGTTCGGGGTGTGTGGAAGGTTGCATGTTAAAGTTCCATCAAAGGATTTGTGTTTCTCTGGCACTTCACACACTCTCGGCATTTTACAACCAGTGAAATGCTTCCCTTGAACTGCGGACATGCGGGGAAACCTGCAGCTCATCGACACACAGCAAGATCCCACACACAGCACATTGACCATGATCAGAACAATGGTTCTTTAGAGAGGTCGATTAAGGAAAAAATCTACTGCGCACAAGACCTCCCCCTGCTGATCATCATGGGTCATTTTATGTTCACCAGACAGTGCAGCACTCCCTCAGTACTGACCCTCCGACAGTGCAGCACTCCCTCAGTACTGACCCTCCAACAGTGCAGCACTCCCTCAGTACTGACCCTCTGACAGTGCAGCACTTCCTCAGTACTGACCCTCTGACAGTGCAGCACTCCCTCAGTACTGACCCTATGACAGTGCAGCACTCCCTCAGTACTGACCCTCCCACAGTGCAGCACTCCCTCAGTACTGACCCTCCGACAGTGCAGCACTCCCTCAGTACTGACCCTCTGACAGTACAGCACTCCCTCAGTACTGACCCTCTGACAGTGCAGCACTCACTCAGTACTGACCTTCCGACAGTGCAGCACTCCCTCAGTACTGACCCTCTGACAGTGCAGCACTCCCTCAGTACTGACCCTCCGACACTGCAGCGCTCCCTCAGTACTGACCCTCCGACAGTGCAGCGCTCCCTCAGTACTGACCCTCCAGCAGTGCACCTCTCCCTCAGTACTTAACCTTTCAGTGCAGCTCTCCCTCAGTACTTACCCTCTGACAGTGCAGCACTCCCTCCGTACTGATGCTCTGACAGTGCAGCACTCCCTCAGTACTGACCCTCCGACAGTGCAGCACTCCCTCAGTACTGACCCTCCGACAATGCAGCACTCCCTCAGTACTGACCCTCCGACAGTGCAGCACTCCCTTAGGACTGACCCTCCGACAGTGCAGCACCCTCTCAGTACTGACCCTCCTACAGTGCAGCACTCCCTCAGTACTGACCCTCCGACAGTGCTGCACCCTCTCAGTACTGACCCTCCTACAGTGCTGCACTTCCTCAGTACAGACTTTCTAACAGTGCAGCACATGTTCAGTACTGACTCTCTGACAGTGCTGCACTCCCCAGTACAGATAACCAGGAGTGTCAACCTGGATTATGGGGCCAGAGTCTCTGGATTGGCAACTCTAAGCCATGACCTTTTTTCTCAGAGCTCCTACTGAACCAAGCTGACTCTCAGCAGATGACAATGCTGCCCCATCATCTCAGATGGATGGGCTGATTGGCCTGTATCCTGGAGGAATAGGCTTGATGGCTGAATAGCCTACTCTGCTTGCACGCTCCTAGAGCTTAAAATGTGTCACTATCCCTGAGACACTCAACCTGCCTTATTTCCACGGGTAGGTTTCGATTATACCTGCCCTTCAGCAGGAGTTAGAAATGGACTACAAATGAGATTAACAGATACATGAAGACACAAACATGGACATACAGGCACACACGGACACACACACACACACACACACACACGGACACACACAGAAACACACATGGACGCACACACACACATACACACATAGGCATTCACACACACACACACACAGATTGACAGACACCCACACTGTTACGACCAGGATGGGGGGATCGTGTGAATGATCAAGACCCACTAATCCGCAGGCCCCACCATTAATTTAAATATTTAATTTTCTCACCGAAATGTCCAATTGTTTACCTATACCTCTAGAACCCAAAAGAAAAGAGACTCTGACCAGGCTTCATTCAAAAAACTCAGAATGATTAATTTATATTAAATAAAACTTATTTTTAACAAGTTGCAAGTACTGGTTAACACACAATTGGAATTGAGAAGTTTAACTATCTACCTCTTCCTAAAGAACTCCCCCCAGTACACACACACACACACACACACACACACACGCACACACACACACACACACACACACACGCACGCACACACACACACAGACACACACACACACACACGCACACGCACGCACACACATTAACAAAGGGCAAACAGTAGAGTCCTTCTGCAGAGATGGGCTTTGGAGGATGGGCATTATAAAATAATGGATAAAGTCCGCAGGGTCTCGACGATGACGACCTGGGGTTCCCTCATGTGAACACGGGCCGCTGGTCCCGGTAGATGTCTGGAAGTTCGCACCAACTGATTTCAGCTTTGCAGGTTTGCGTGCAGACTGGTCACACTCAGGTGAGGGTTCTCCGGCTACTGGTTGATAGCCACACACAAATTTATGCAAGGTAGGGGGAGGGAGCCAGTAAAGGTAGCCTTCCTTCCTCAGCTTGTTCCCCAACAACCACCTTCAAAACCAGCAGGTTCGCAACTAAATTTTCTTTTCCCTCTCTCCCATGGGATTGCCTTTTTGCCTCCCAGCTTTTCATTAATTAAAGAGCTTTGCAGTTCAAAACAAACAAACAACTCCTTCTCAAATACCATATAGGTCAGGTGATTTCTTGGAAGAGGCCCACTTATTGACTGTTCCAAGATGAACTTATGACCTTTCAAAAAAAAGTCCCAAGTTAGCATCCGGGTGCCCAGATCATGCCAAATCCTTCCATATAGTAAAAGAAAACTCAGGGCTGGAGAGATCTGATTCGAATGCACACCCACACACACACACACACACATGTGAACACACGCACATGAACACAGGAACAGACACACATGGACACAGGAACACCCATGCATGCACACACATGGTGGCACACACACACAGACACAGGAACGCTCACACATATGCACACACACACATGCACACTGGAACATACACACACACACACACAGACGCAGGAACATTCACACGCACACACATGGACACACTCATGCACACAGGAACACTCACACATGGACACACACAAGAACACACACATGGACACATGCACATGCACACAGGAACACAGACATATGGACACAGTGCACACAGAAACATACACACACATGGACACATGCACATTCATCACACAGTAAAACTCGCACATGTACACATGTGGACACACACATCTAGACATGCTCCCAAACATCCGAAATCGCCGATCTCACAGTGTAAAGGAATCAGGGAAATGTTGATGAAAGGATTAAATTAATTAATCATTCGAGTACAATAAAAGGAGCCCTGTTACCAGCCTGTGTTTGGTTAATGTTTAATCTCCTCCTGCGGCCAATTGGGCTCCCACTGTAAGTTTATTGTTTCAGGATCTTGGAGTAAGCAGGAAGCTAGACTAAAGAATACACAAAATCAGGTTAGCTGGCTCCTTGTTAACATCTGCTCCAGCTACCTCAGCCCTCTGAAGACAGGAGAAGTCAGTCTGTGGACACCATACAATATAGGTCAGCAGAGAACAGGTGGGAGCGGGGGCCGGGGGGGGGTTGGTGAACAGGACTTGGTGCGAGCTTTGAGACAGAGGGCAGTCCCACGAGCAGGGGAAAGCTGTGGCTGGATGGCTCCTGGGAACATAGCCCCCCCTCCACCCTCCATTGAACAGGTACTCCCTCCGCCTGAGTCAGAGAGAGCCCTGTGTTTCCTGTGCACCTTTCAATACCTCGGGAAATCCTCTGGAACTGGAGGAAAATGTAAGGTGGGAAATGGGGCAGCCAATGAGTGCACAGCAAGATCCCACAAACCGATTAATATTGGAGAGCACTCCACTTCAAAGGAGTGGCTGCGGGATCTGTTCAGTCAGAAGAATTTGCACGTAGAGTGAGCACCATAGAATACCCCTACATATAAACCAGACCAGCTTGACTGTTGCTAACAACCTGGGTGCTAACCACCCTGTAAAAATCCCGAGACCCTTCAAATAGCACCTAATCAGGACTTGGACAGGCTCTGTGCTCTGCAATCGACTTCTTTGCTTGTGCCACACCCCAAAAGAGGGAAAAAGAGGTCAGAACTCTAATCAAGAAAGACAGGTTTTGAATGTAACCAGATTCACCTAAACCAGTGAACACCTAGAGACAGAACTCTCTGCTGGAGATTTCTCACCGGCACCTGGAGAACAGACCCAGTCTTTGTGTCTACTTCATCTCGCAGTACCAGCACCAGCTGTAAAGCAAACTCTACAACTCTGGTCTTCAGCCAGCTGAACTCAAGCCCCCACACAAAATAATTCCCCATTGGACTTTGACTTTTCGGACTCTGGAAATCACATGAACTGATCATCATTTCTGTGGCTCTTGTACTGTTGCTATCCATAGTTGTAAAACTCCTTTTACATTACCACCCCCCCCTCCTTTCCTCTGTGTGTGTGTATATATATATATATATATATATATACACACACATGTGTGTAGTGGAGTGGGAAGCTGTGAACACTCTCCCCCCGGGTATTGAATGTAAAATAAACTAACCTTCTGAGTTAATCGTTAAACAAACTTGCTGTCGGATATTAGGAAATTGGATCTCACACACTTAGGGTTTGGGAAAACACACCACAGCATACTTTAAAAATAACTTGCAACACCTTCTGCTTATGGATAGTTGGTGATAGGAAATAGGTACAGTTAGTCTGCCTCTCTCCTGCCCATAACATGCCCTCTCACTTCTTCTCCCATTCTCTCATTCCCTCCTCTCTTTTCCCCACCCTTCTCTCTCTCAACCACTCCCATCATTCCCACACCCTTTCTCTCTCTTTCCCCTACTCTCTCTCTCCCCTACACTATCTCTCTGCCCCACCAAGTTTCCCTCTATTTCTACCCTGCCCATACTCCTCTCATTCTCTTAGTCTCCCTCACCTTCTGTCTCCCTCCCCCCTACTTTTCCTCTCTCTTGCCAACCACTCCGCCTAAAGATCTTGGGGCTGAAGAGAAGCTGAGCTTCAATAGCAAACTGGTGGCGATGTTGGAATGGGTAATTATGATGAATAACTAGGGCATGGAGATTCATCCTGACAGCCCAATCAAACACTCCTAGGACAGGTACAACATGGGTTAGATACAGAGTAAAGCTCCCTCTACACTGTCCCCATCAAACACTCCCAGGACAGATACAGCACGGGGTTAGATACAGAGTAAAGTTCCCTCTACACTGTCCCCATCAAACACTCCCAGGACAGCTACAGCACGGGGTCAGATACAGAGTAAAGCTCCCTCTACACTGTCCCCATCAAACACTCCCAGGACAGCTACAGCACGGGGTCAGATACAGAGTAAAACTCCCTCTACACTGTCCCCATCAAACACTCCCAGGACAGGTACAGCACGGGGTCAGATACAGAGTAAAGCTCCCTCTACACTGTCCCCATCAAACACTCCCAGGACAGGTACAGCACGGCGTTAGATACAGAGTAAAGCTCCCTCTACACTGTCCCCATCAAACACTCCCAAGACAGGTACAGCACGGGGTTAGATACAGATAAAGCTCCCTCTACACTGTCCCCATCAAACACTCCCAGGACAGCTACAGCACGGGGTTAGATACAGAGTAAAGCTCCCTCTACACTGTCCCCATCAAACACTCCCTGGACAGGTACAGCACGAGGTTAGATACAGAGTAAAGCTCCCTCTACACTGTCCCCATCAAACACTCCCAGGACAGGTATAGCACGGGGTTAGATACAGAGTAAAGCTCCCTCTACACTGTCCCCATCAAACACTCCCAGGGCAGGGATAGCACGAGGTCAGATAAAGAGTAAAGCTCCCCCTAAACTGTCCCTATCAAACACTCCCAGGACTGGTACAGCATGGGGTTAGATACAGAGTAAAGCTCCCTCTACACTGTCCCCATCAAACACTCCCAGGACAGGTACAGCACGGGGTTAGATACAGAGTAAAGCTCCCTCTACACTGTCCCCATCAAACACTCCCAGGACAGGTACAGCACGGGGTTAGATACAGAGTAAAGCTCCCTCTACACTGTCTCCATCAAACACTCCCAGGACAGGTACAGCACAGGGTTGGATGCAGAGTAAAGTTCCCTCTACACTGTCCCCATCAAACACTCCCAGGACAGGTATAGCACGGGGTTAGATACAGAGTAAAGCTCCCTCTACACTGTCCCCATCAAACACGCCCAGGGCAGGGATAGCACGAGGTTAGATAAAGAGTAAAGCTCCCCCTAAACTGTCCCTATCAAACACTCCCAGGACAGGTACAGCATGGGGTTGGATGCAGAGTAATGTTCTGGGTGAACTCAATCACACTAGAAGAGGCCATTTGGCCTAACTGGTTCCACACTTGCCTCTGCCCACCCGCTCTTCATGTCACTCCATCCCCATATTACACTGTTCCTTTCTGCCTTATGTGTTTATCCTGAGTCCCCTTAAATGTATCTATATTATTCACCTGAAGCACTCCCTGCGGGAGCGGGTTCCATATTCTCACCGCTGTCTTGGTAAAGAAGTATCTCCTGAATTCCCTATTGTACGAGTTACTTTTTCAAATCGAAAATCGTACAAATACTTGAAAAGGAAAGGTTCACAGGGCCATGTGGAAAGAGTGAGATCAAGTGTGACTGTTTGGATAGCTCTGTCAAAGAGCCAGCACAGGCATAATGGGCTGAATGGCCTCCTCCTGTGCTAGGATTGTTCAGTGATTGTTCAGTGATAAACCATGGCAAATGTTTATTGAATCCTGACCTCCTTACCAAAAAACATCTGCATTGTAACGTCAGGTTCGTGTCTCGAGTCTATATCTTACCTTTTTCATGTTGAGTCTCACAGACGTCAATCTACCCGAATATCCCACATTCCTGCCTCTGATGCTTGAGTTGTGGTGAAGGATATGATTGTTTTTTTTTAACCAATAAATCAATCTCTGGCATAAAAGCAAAATACTGCGGATGCTGGAAATCTGAAACAAATAGAGAAAATTGCTGGAAAAACTCAGCAGGTCTGACAGCATCTATAGAGAGACAAACAGAGTTAACGTTTCGAGTCCATATGAAGAAGGTACGGACCCAAAACGTTAACTCTGTGTCTCTCTCCACAGATGCTGCCAGGCCTGCTGAGTTTTTCCAGCATTTTCTGTTTTCGACTCACCCTCTGGATATTGTTTTTCCCACTGATGACCATCCAAAGCTGTGAGAGTTCAAGTCACAATGTGCAAATTCCTGACTTACTCATTCTGCCATACCTCTAACTTGCTGGAGTTGTGGTCACAGAGTCATTGGCAGCTCAGAAGGAAGCGAATTGTCCCATTGATTCAGACTTTAGACCCGCCCTTACTCTCCCTTCCCCCAGTGTCCAATCCACCCCTTACCCGCCCTTCCCCCAGTCTCCAATCCCCCCTTACCCTCCCTTCGCCCAGTCTCCAATCCCCTTGTTACCCTCCCTTCCCCCAATCTCCAATCCCCCCCTTGCCCTCCCTTCCCCCAGTCTCCAGCCACCCCATACACTCCCTTCCCCCAGTGTCCAATCACCCCTTATCCTCCCTTCCCCCCGTCTCCAATCCCCCCTTACCGTCCCTTCCCCCTGTCTCCAATCCCGCCCTTACCCTCCCATCCCCCAGTGTCCAATCCCCCCTTACCTTCGCTTCCCCCAGTCTCCAATCCCCCCTTACCCTCCCTTCCCCCAGTCACCAATCCCCTCTTACCCTCTCTTCCCCCAGTTTCCAGCCACCCCCTTACCCTCCCTTCCCCCAGTTTCCAGCCACCCCCCTTACCCTCCCTTCCCCCTGTCTCCAATTCCCCCCTTACCCGCCCATCCCCCAGTCTCCAGCCCCCCTTACCCTCCCTTTCCCCAGTCTCCAGCCCCCCTTACCCTCCCTTTCCACAGTCTCCAATTCCCCCCTTACCCTCCCTTCCCCCAGTCTCCAATCCCCCCTTACACTCACTTCCCCCAGTCTCCAGCCCCCCCTTACCCTCCCTTCCCCCAGTCTCCAATCCCCCCTTACCCTCCCTTCCCCCAGTCTCCAATCCCCCCTTACCCTCCATTCCCCCAGTCTCCAGCTCCCACCTTACACTCCCTTCCCCCAGTCTCCAGCCACCCCCTTACACTCCCTTCCCCCAGTCTCCAGCCACCCCCTTACCCTCCCTTCCCCCAGTCTCAATCCCCCCCTTACACTCACTTCCCCCAGTCTCCAATTCTCCCCTTACCCTCCCTTCCCCCCGTCTCCAATCCCCCCTTACCTTCGCTTCCCCCAGTCTCCAAACCCCCCCTTACCTTCCCTTCCACCAGTCTCCAATCCCCCTGTTACCCTCCCTTCCCCTAGTCTCCAATCCCCTCCTTGCCCTCCCTTCCCCCAGTCTCCAATCCCCTCCCTTCCCTCAGTCTCCAGCACCACCTTACCCTCCCTTCCCCCAGTCTCCAATCCCCTCCCTTCCCCCAGTCTCCAGCACCACCTTACCCTCCCTTCCCCCAGTCTCCAGCCCCCACCTTACCCTCCCTTCCCCCAGTCTCCAGCCCCCACCTTACCCTCCCTTCCCCCAATCTCCAGCCCCCACCTCACCCTCCCTTCCCCCAGTCTCCAGACCCGCCTTACCTCCCCTTCCCTCGGGCCCCGCAGCCGTCAGTAGCCTCACCTCCGCCGGAGTTCACTGCTCCACCAATCAGAGACTTTTCCCCTCCCTCATTTGCTGCTGCAAGGATCACTAGTGAGCCTACCAGCAGCAAACATGCGAAGGAGTGGCCTGTGATTGGAGGAGCAGAGCATTGCCAAATACTGAATTCACCTACCTGCACTTTGAACTTACCGGCCTGTCTTACCGGCTTTTGAACAGTGGTTCCAGGGTCCACATAGAGGGGCTTCGCAGGTTGACTGTTCGACAAGCCTGGCCTACATATTAGAGGTCATGAGTCGGGGAGGTGCTTTTGAAGGAGCCTTGGTGAGTTCCTGAAGTGCATCTTGTAGATGGTCCACACTGCTGCTACTGTGCGTCGGTGGTGGAGGGAGTGAATGTTTGTAGATGAGGTGCTAATCAAGCGGGGCTGCTTTGTCCTGGATGGTGTTGAGCGTCTTGAGTGTTGTGGGAGATGCACTCACCAAGGCAAGTGGAGAGTATTCCATCACACTCCTGACTTGTGCCTTGTAGATGGTGGACAGGCTTTGGGGAGTCAGGAGGTGAGTTACTGTCTGCAGGATTCCCAGCCTCTGACCTGCTCTTGTAGCCACACTAGTTATATGGCTGGTCCAGTTTCTGGTCAATGGTAACCCCCCAGGATGTTGATAGTGGGGGATTCAGCAATGGTAATGCCATTGAACATCAAGGGGCGATGGTTAGATTCTCTCTTGTTAGAGATGGTCATTGCCTGGCACTTGTGTGGTGCTAATGTTACTTGTGACTTATCAGCCCAAGCCTGGATATTGTCCAGGTCTTGCTGCATTTGGACATGGACTGCTTCAGTATCTGAGAGTTGCGAACGGTGCTGAACACTGTACAATCATCAGTGAATATCCATACTTCGGACCTTATGGTGGAAGGAAGGTCATTGATGAAGCAGCTGAAGATGGTTGGGCCGAGGACACCACCCTGAGGAACTCCTGCAGTGATGTCCTGGAACTGAGATGACTGACCTCCAACAACCACATCCATCTTCCTTTCTGCTAGGTATGACTTCAACCAGCGGACTAGAAATCCAAGGATTCAGACTTATAATCTGGAGACATGGGTTCGAGTCCCACACCATGGCATTTGGGGAGTTTAAATTCAATTAAATAAATCGGGAATAAAGTGCTGCTATCAGTAATGGAGACCACAAAACAATCGGATTGTTGTAAAAACCCATCTGGTTCACTCATCCTTCAGGGAAGGAAATCTGCCATCTTTACCCGGTCTGGCCTACATGTAACTCCAGGCCCACAGCAATGGGGTGGACTCCTAACTGCTCCTCTGAAACGGCCAAGCAAGTGGCTCAGCTGCTTTCGAAAAGACGGCTCACCACCCACGCCACCCTTTCCAGCGATGTCGGTATCACATGAATCATTTAGGGAAAAAAAAGACATAAACCATTAGGAGCCAACAACATGCTAGGTCCACCAGGACGAGGTAGAGGCTTTCCCCATTCTTCAGGTTTGTGTCTGAGTATCGGGCAGTATCGTCCCTGAACCGGCCCTTAAACAACATCATCGGACGCCCCTCAGTGTAAGGACGGTTTCGGCTCAGGGACACGGGCGTCTGCCTTGGGGTCGCCACGTGGCAGAACTGCCCCCTTCTTGACCCACAGGTCGTCGGTCACATGGGCGGGCAGGATGCCCGGCGAGGTCTTGGGACCCGGGAGTGGGGGATTTGCTCCCTTTCCTTCCCTCCTCTACCAGCCCCACCATTAAGGCGCTGGTGCAGCTTGATGGACAAGTTGCCGCCATTTTGGCTGATTGGTCGGGCGCTCCTCCCAGTCATCAGGTCAGTTCTGACACGCTCCAAGGGGAGCTTCGAGGAGTTTGGGAGGTTTTCTTCATCCTGGCCTGGAATGTTGTCCATTTCGGAGCAGAGAGAATACAGTCTGTTGGGGAGTGGGGTGGTTTCTGACCATCCAGGCAGTGTCCAGTCTGTCGTGGTTGACAATGAAGGAGGTTTGTCTGATCACACAGCAGGTAGAGGCAGAGGCGACGTTTGGGGGGGGAGAGTGAGAGAGACAATGGGGGAAAGAGAGAGACAGGCAGAGAGGGAGAACAAGAAAGCAAAAGTGAAAGACAGAGAGACAAAAAAGGACAAGGAGGATCTGAGAGGGTGACAGAGAGACAGACAGAAATAGAGAAATGGAGAGAAAGTGGGAGTGGCTGATAGAGATCTCTGTAGAGAGGGAGTAACTGAGTTGCCCTGGGAGGTTTCAGTGTGTGAAAGGCACTATTTCTATCTTGCCATGAAGTGAATAGTGAGGAGAGTGAGGCGGGGAGAAGAGCCATAATCTGAAAATTTCATTGATCCTCACTCCATTCATCAAACACATTGCACTAACTGGGGAAGCAGTGGCATTAGCAGCTGGCTCCATAGCTCAGGACTAGAGTGCTGGCTTTATAAATCAAGGGTTGTGAATTCAAATCTCACTAGGACTCATTTAATTCAGTTTTAAAATCCACCATCAATTTGTAATTATTCAGTGTTTAACAGCTCTTAGATTGAGCGTGAGACAACTGAATTTCTCCTTCCATCAGACTGCTTTTTCTGTCATTTATCCTCACTCGCTTGCCTCACCCCTCTTTCTACCCTTCATTCTACCTCTATCCACATTCCCTCTCTCTCTTTCCAATTCTCTCTCCTCCCTCCCTCCCTCTCTCCGCTTCCCTCTTTCCCCGCTCCCATCTTCCCCCTCTCTCAGTAACAGGGGGACAGGGATTGAATTTAGAAACGTAGAGAGATTTATGAAGCAGCAGGAAGCCATTCAGCCCATCGACACCCTGTCAGCTGAGGATGAGTAATTTGGTCTAATCCTACCTTCCAGCTCTTGGTAATAATTGGACCAAAAGGCAATGAGTGAGGGAAATGAGGAGAATTATTTGCAATGGAAGCAAATTCAATAGAGTTACACATAACGAGGCCTTTCAGCCCATCTGCTCTGTGCAGTGTTTACAGTCTGCACAAAGCATCTCCCATGAGCCTCTTCATCTCACCCCATCATGTCCTTCTATCCCTCTCTCCCTCATGTGTTTATCCAGCTTCCCCCTTAAATACATCGAAACTATTCACCTCCACCATTCCCTGCGGGAGCGAGTTCCACATTCTCCCCACTCTCTGGGTAAAGGAGTTTCTCCTGAATTCCCCATAGTAATAACAACATTTCAAACGGGGAAATACATAAATACCCAAAAAGGAAAGATTCGCAGGACCATGTGGAAAGAGTGAGGTAGAAGTGGGGCTAATTGGATAGCTGCGTCAAAACGCTGGCACAGGCACGATGGGCCGAATGGCCTCTTCCTGTGCTATATCATGCGCGGATTGTTCAGTGGGTAAACCATCGTAAATGTTTATTGAAGCCTGCCCTCCTTATCAAAGACATCAGCAATATAGCCTAAGGGTTGCACCTGGAGTCTGTATCTCACCTTTTTCAGGCTGAGTCTTACATACATCAATCTACATGCGTATCCCACATTCCTGCCTCTGATCCTTGAGTTGTGGGGAAGGAACTATGATTGCTTTTTCATCAGTAATTCATCCTCTGGCCATTTGTTTTGCCCCTGTGCTCCAATCTCCAAATCCTCAAATTTATGACAAGCCAAAGCAATGGGAGTTGAAGTCCAGTGTGTTAATGCCTGACTCTTGCTCATTCCGCCTTACTTGCAGCTCACTAGGGTCATACCTGGCACCGAAGGAGGACATTCAGCCCATCGACTCTATGCCAGTCCTGCATGGAACAATCCAGTCATTCCCACTCCCCTTCATGATCCTCGCTGCCCCCTGCGAGTTGACTTGCTCCGAACGCCCATCCAAATTGCTTATGACACTAGTCATCGTCTCCGCTTCCACCACCCTCGTAGGCAGCGAGGTCCAGCTCATCACCGCTCACTGTGTAAAAAAAAGCTCCTCCGCACATTCCCCCTGTGTATCTCTTGCCCAAAATCTTCAACCTGTGCCTCCCTAGTCCTTGCGCCATCAGCTAATGGGAAGAGTTTTCCCTTGTCTACCTTAACTAAACCTGTCACAACCTTGCCCTCCTCGATCAGATTGCGCCCCCCCCCCCCCCTTCAATCCCCTTCACTCCACGGAGAACAAACCCAGCCTCTCCAACCCAACCTTGTAGCTAAAGGCCCTCACCCCTGGAACCTCCTCCGCATCCTCTTGGGTCCTCACACCCTTCCTCAGGTGTAGTAACCATGAACTGGATGTAATACCCCAGTCGCGGTTACGTTAATGGGCTACTAATCCAAGACTCTGGACTCATAACCTGGAGACGTGGGTTCAAATCCAACCACGGGGAATCAAAATTCAATGAAATAAATCGGGAATAAAACGCTGCTGTCAGTAATGGTGCCCATGAAGCTATCAGATCCAAAATTAAATCCATCATGTCCTTCAGGGAAGGAAACCTGCCATCTTGACCCAGTCTGGCCTACACGTGTCTCCAGACCCAGGGCAACGTGATTGACTCCGAGCTGCCCTCCGAAATGGCTGAACAAGTGACCCAGTTGCATTCGGGAGGGTGGCTCACCACCACCACCTCCCCCCCCCCCCCCACCCAGCTTCGGTACTAAATGCTGCCTCTGCCAGTGGCGTCCACACCCCACGAATGAGGGTTTAACAAAACAAAAACTGTCAGAGCCAACGACAAGCGAGCTCCGCCCGGGCGAGGCGGGTAGCTTTCCCTCCGCCCTTCGGGTTGCGTTTGCGTGTCGGACGGTGTCGTTCCCAGGTGGGGGAGCAACGCCATCGGGTGCCCTCCCGATTCGGGGATGACGCCTACTCAGGGTTGCGAGCGTGTGCCTTGGGTCTCCGCGTGACATGAGCAGGCCCATTCTCCACCCACAGGCGTTTGAGCACATGGGGCAGGCATCCCATGAGGGAGTGGGTTCTGGAGTGCAGGACTTGGTTCCTTTTCTCTCCTTCTCTGCCCACTCTGCCTCATCATCAAGACGTCGTTGGCTTGGCTTGTTCACCTGTGTTGTTCCCTGACTTGGTGACATTCCTCTCACTCCGTGAACGACTTGGTCATAGTCTGCATGAAAGCCCTTCTCAAAACTATTTATTTGGAACTATTTACATCCAAGACCTCATGGTAAGTATATTATTCTCTGGACATGGACTGTTCTGTGCCTTGCTCCAATGGAGTCTCTTGATCATCTGACCTTGGTGAGAATGGATGTTATTTTTTAAAATAGTTTTGCTGAATTTTACTGTGAAGGAGAGTGTGTGTCTGTCCATGTGTGTTTGTGTGTGTGTGTGTGTGTAAATGATTTAATTAAACTGGAGAAACGTTACTAGGGACAGGTTGTCTGGGAGGTTTAAGGCATGAAAAGGTCGAGGCATTAGGTTTGTGCATTTGTAATGAGATATCATGTTGGGCTTGAGGTACATATAAATAGGTCAGATGCAACATTTGCATTTTTGCATAAATTGAGCTTGTCTACATATCAAAGGGATGTCAGAGGTACCATGAAACATGTTTGCATCTGATGGGAGTACAATGGGTAAACAGAAGACAGTGTATTCCATTTTATTGATCTGAAAGCCAAGACAAAATAGAACCATGAAAAATTTCATGTTTGGAAGGATTTAAGTTTCAAAGAGGTGTGAGAACAATGGAACCTGAGATGAAAGTGGGAGAAAAGTTGCTGTGGAGAACTTAGCGGTTGGCTGTTGGCTGTTTGCTGTGTGAGGAAGATCTCCTGGTAACAGCTCCAGGCTGGGAGAAGATGCAGTTTGAATCAGCCATCTAGTCAAGCCAAAAAAGTCTTGGGCAGCAAAAAGCAGTTTTGTTCCGAAGTCTTGGATGTCCACAGCAGAGTGGAAGAGAGTTTAAGAGGTTGTGTGGCACGCCTTTATTAAAACTTTGGGTAATGGTGTTTCTTCACTAAAGGCTGACTCACTGCGTAATAAGTCAACCTCAGTTTCTGCTACAGTTTAGACGTTTCACAGTCTTTGGAACAACTTTGGGAATTCATCCTGGAATACCGCTCCACTGTCATCTATTGTTACCTCATCGACCTTTTATAGAAGACCAGCTACTGAACAGGCTGCCCTGTTGAGGAGAGAAATTTGCTGGTTCTGTAAGATAAATAACGAGTTTCTTTCATTTCTTCATCTTTATGTCTAAGGGTTGTAGTGAACTGACCTTTCACTTTGACGCTTCTGGCCCACTGGCTCCTGGGGCTTGATTTAGGCGGCTAGATTTCTACTTCCTCGAGCTAGGCTGAAGCCAGTCCAATTTGCTTGATAAGCCTGCAATCCCAGCCCCGCTGTCCAGCTTAAGTTCTGTTCTGTACCCTTGGTCTTCCAGCTCTGCAGACCAGAACTGCCTACCGGGATTGCCGAGGAAATGATCAGGTTGGAATGCTGTATTCCCAATTTCCTGGGCTTCAAGATGGCTGGAAGCTTGTTCCGGCTTTCTTCCTTTATATTGTGCTTTTGATCTGGAGAACTGTTTAAAGTGTCCAGTGTTGACACAGAGAAAGCTTTTGGCTCCCCCTGCTGGGCATTCTTCATGGTGATGCTGCTTTTTGCACCGCCTCTGGACATCTTAAAATAGTTGGAAGGATTCTTCCCACTCCTTCTGAGGCTTTGGTGGGCATTTTCATGGGCTTTTCAACAGCCTGGGCTCTCAACTTTGGGCCTACATACTGGATCACCCCCTCCAGAGCCTCAAGGTCACCCTGAAGTGCATCCCGATTCCACCTATCTTGCAAACCGTTCAGCCTTCCCTAACATTAAATCCACTTTGGTTTGCAAGAGGCCCGGCAGTGCCTCATTGAACACACCGCCTACAATGTGGTCACATTTTAAAGTGCCGCAGCAACAACGACTGGCCAGTTGATTCAAGTCATTAATAAATGAATTGATAGATTCACCCAGCCTTTGGATCCTTTGGTTGAATCTCACCCATTCAATAGCCAGATTCTTCTTAGGGTTGAAGCAATTATCAAAGGCTCTCAAAGCCTCCTTGTAGGACACGGAGTCTCCTCAACTCTTTGTCTTGCCAGGACATTGCCAGCTATGGTCCCAATCACATATAAAAGGGTACTTACCTGTTGGTTTTGTGGCTTCTCTTGTCAGCTTGAAGTTGTTTGGTATCTTTCAACCTGGTACCCTCCAGACCTCCCATCATTGCCCCTGCTGCGGACCCTCAATGTTTGGAGGGGCTGTGGAAGCGGTAGTGGCTGCTCAATAATTATTGGCATCGTGAGTAGTTCACTCACTGTCCCCTTACTAGGTACATCTGATTTAAATTCTTCTTTGCAAAGTCAAGCTGTTCCTAGGACTTCACATGTGGGTCATAGAGGTCTACAGCACAGAAAAAGGCCCTTCGGCCCATCAGATCTGCGCCAGTCAAGCAAGTTCCTAACCATTCTAATCCTATTTTCCAGCATTAGGCCTATAGCTTTTATGCCATGGCATCGCAAGTGCATAACTAAATACTTCTTAAATGTTATGAGGGTTTCTGCCTCTACCACCCTTTCAGGCAGAGAGTTCCAGGTTCCCACCACCCTCTGGGTAAAAAAAATTTTCCCCACATCCCCTCTAAACCTCCTGCCCCTTACCTTAAATCTATGCCCCCTGGTTATTCATCCCTCCACCAAGGGGAAAAGTTCCTTCCCGTCTGTCCTATCTATGCCCCTCATAATTTTATACATCTCAATCATGTCCCCCCTCAATCTCTCTGCTCCAAGGAAAATAACCCCAGTCTATCCAATCTCTCCTCATAACTAAAACTCTCCAGCCCTGATAACATCCTGGTAAATCTCCTCTGCACTCTCTCTAGTGCAATCATATCCTTCCTATAATGCAGATTCCAGAACTGCATGCAATACTCTAGCTGTGACCTAACCAGCGTTTTATACAGTCCCAGCATAACCTCCCTGCTCTTATTTTCTATGCCTCGGCTATTAAAGGCAAGTATCCCATATGCCTTCTTAACCACCTTTCCCGCTACCTTAAGGGGCCGGTAATCAAGCACACCAAGGTCCTTCTGATCCTTGGAACTTCCCAGGGTCCTACCGCTCATCGTGTATTCCCGTGCCTTGTTTGTCCAGCCCAAGTGCATCACCTCACACTTATCCGGATTAAATCCCATTTGCCACTGATCAACCCATCTGACCAGCCCGTCTATATCCTGCTGCAGTCTAAGGCTATCCTCACTATTTACCACCCCACTAATTTTCTTGTCATCCGCAAACTTATTGATCAACCCTCCTACATTCAAGTCTAACTCGTTTATATATACCACAAACAGCAAGGGACCCAGCACTGATCCCTGTGGAATCCCACTGGACACAGGCATCCAGTCACAAAACACCCCTCGACCATCACCCTCTGCTTCCTGCCACTCAGCCAATTCTGGATCCAATTTGCCAAATTGCCTTGGAACCTATGGGCTTTTGCCTTTGTTATCAGTCTCCCATGTGGGACCTTATCAAAAGCCTTGCTGAAGTCCAAGTAGACTATGCCAAATGCATTGCCCTCAGCTACACACCTTGTCACCTCTTCGAAAAATTCAACTAAATTGGTCAGACATGACCTCTCCTAACACTAGTCTGCGGTCTTAAAACGTGGCTTCCAGTGCTGCCACCATGGTTTGGCTTGTTACCCTATACCTGTTTTGCCTTCTGGCTTGATAAGGTTTCTCTTACTCTATGAGTGACTTGGACATTGCCTGTATTAAGCTTTCCTTAAAACCATTTATTTGTAACTATTTACATCCAAGACCTCATGGTAAGTAAATTATTCTCTGGACAAAGACTGTTCTGTGCCCTGCTTCCTCGGAAACCTTTAGACCTCTGACTCTGATGTCATGCACACATCATCATTACCATCATTGTCTAATTAACATAACCATTAACCCTTTACTCTACAGGCGGGGCTCAAAGTGTGCTGAAGCTTGATGAACAAGCTGCCACCATTTTGAACTGGTAGCAAGCTCTTCCCAATCATTAAGGTCAATGCAAACATGCTTCAAGGAGATCTTCGCTGTGTCTTTGAAGTGTTTCCTTTGTCCTCCCCTGTTTGAGAGGTGAGGAAAGAGGACCTGGCAGGGGAGATGCTTTTCGACCATCCGGACACAGCGTCCAGCCCATCGTAGTTGATGTTGAGGGAGTTCAGATCGCGACAGAAGGTAAATTAGAGAGAGGGGGAGAGTGAGAGACAATGCAAGAAAGAGAGAGAGAGAGACAGATAGAACAAGTGAAAGACAGAGAGAAGAAAAAGACAAGGGTCATCCGAGAGAGTGACGGAGATACAGAGAGTAACAGAAACAAATAGAGAGAAAGATAGAGAGGCTGATAGAGGCAGGGACCAAGTAGCTGAGTTGCCCTGGGAGGTTTCATTATGCGAAAGGCTCTTTCTCTATCAATTTATATATATCTTGTTCTTGTTGGCAAGTGCATATTGAAGAGACTGAGATAGGTGTGTGGGGATGAGTCACAATCTCTATGTTTAGCTGATCCTTGCATCATTCTTCAAACGTACAGTATTAATTGGGGAATGCCCAGTCCTGCAGCACAGTTGGCTCCATAGCTCAGGGGTTAGAGCACTGGTCTTGTAAACCAGGGGTCGTGAGTTCAAATCTCACTGGGGCCTCTTCACTTTTAGCTCAATTTTTAAATTCAGCATCAATTTGTAAATGTTCACATTTCAGTATTAAATAACTCTGAGACTGACCCTAAAACAATCTCTCTCTCTCTCTCATTTCTCCCTCTGTCGACCTGCTGTCCCTCCTGTTCATCCTCTCTCTCTTCCCTCTTTCTCACCTTTATTTTCTCTCTCCCCACTTTCCCACCCTCTCTCCCCTTCCAATTTTCTCACCGCCCTGTCTGGCTGCTTTCCCCCTCTCTCAGTAACAAGAGGACAGGGATTGAATGTAGAAACATAGAAAGATTTATGAAACAGCAGGAGGCCATTCAGCCCATCATCTCTGTAACAGCTTAAAATGAGTTATTCAGTCTAATCCCACCTTCCAGCTCTTGGCAATAATTGGACAAAGAGGCATTGAAAGCGGGAGATAGGGAAAATATTTGGCCATGGAAGCAGGTTCAATAGAATTGCACACAAATTGGGCCATTGAGCCCATCTGCTCCATGCTGATGTCCATGCTCCACATGAGCCCCCTCCCACCCCCTCTTCATCTCTCCCCATCACCATATCCTTCTTTTCCTTTCTCCCTCATGTGTTTATCAAGCTTCACCCTTAACTGCATCCACACGAATTCACCTCAACACCTCCCTGTGGCAACGAGTTCCACATTCTCACCACGCTCCGGGTAAAGAGGTTTCTCCTGAATTCCTTATTGTAATAGGAACTTTTCAAATGGGAAATTCCATAAATGTTTTAAGAAGGACAGATGCACAGGACTCTGAGGAAAGAGAGGTGGAAATGGGACTAATTAGATGGCTCTGTCAAAGAGCTGGCACGGGTGGGAAGGGCTGAATGGCCTCCTCCTGTGCTTTATCATGCTTGGATTGTTCAGTGATGAATTGTGGTGAATGTTTATTCAGGTTCCACCTCCTTGTGAAAAGCAACAGCAGTATAAAGCTTCCTTTTCAAGTCTGTATCTGACCTCATCCATGCTAAGCCTATTCACCTGTGAATTCCACACCCTCACCACTCCCTGGGTAAACACCTTGCTTTCACATTGCTTGTTTGAAACAGTAAACAGTGAGTCTTAAAATAGGGGCCTTTTAAAATGTGTTTATCAGCAGGAATTGTTCTGATATTAGTGGCTGGATCATGCCAGGAATGCTTATAACTCATACTTGGCACGTTTTGGAATTTAACTTGTGATGGGGGGGTGGTTGGGGGAAAGAACCTAATTTAAATGGGTAAACATCAGATGTGAATGCAACATAAACAATCCTGATTTAGTTACCATTCAAAAGCCAGTTCATGTTCATCAACAGGCTAGGCTGGGTTGACATCAAAGATCAGGGGTAATACTCACAAAACAACAGGCGGGGACAGTTAAGCAATGGATGACTTACCTGCGGACATTCAGGTGGAGAGATGAATCATGCAACACTTGCAGTAAGGGGTAGTCCAGAGAGATTTTTTTTTCCCAGGGGTTAGTGCTAAATTATTTTAAAGGCATTCGGTAAACCCTGAATGGTTGTACAATCCATTTCTTCCTCGAGATCAAAGGAGGAATTTTAAGTGAGGGATGATTAACCTGAAGGTCTGTTTGAGGGCATCCCAGAGCTTGCCACATTGTCATGAACATGGGTGGTGCTTAGGGAGATTCTCCGGTTTCAACTTACCTGCGGGCTCGCTGAGAGTTGATTAGTTGCAGCTTGGACTCTGTGCAGTGCAGCTCACCATGAGAAGGTTGCCAAAGTAACTGGCAATTAGTTAAGCCTTAGTAAAGGTGCTAACTTCCTCATTCACCACATGGAATACGGGTGAGATGTAATCTCAGTTTAGATTGCGTGGAGGGAAAAGTTGCTGGAAGATTGCCTAGCTTTCAGCTAGTGGAAGAATCTGCAGTGGTCCTCACAGACTCTTGTGGCAAAGAACAAAAGCAGTAGATTAGCTTGGAAGTATTGGGAAAGTAACCAGAACAAGGCATCCGCAGTCCAAGATATGGCACATGAAAGTCTCACCTCTGAGAATGGCTGGAACCAAGGAGAATTCTCCAGACGACTGGGGCATACTTATGGGTGGTCCCTACAGACTTAAGTAACTTTAAGGTTACTGTACCTTGTAAGGAGGCAGTGCAGTGGTAATATTAGTGGGCTAATAGTTCCGAGGTCTCAGTTAATATTCTAGGGACATGAGTTCAAGCCCTGCGAGAGCAGCTGGTGGAATTTATATTTGATTCCTTTTAAAAAATAAGAATCTGGAATTGAAAGCTAGTTTCAGGAGTTATACTAGTAAACTACTATGTGACTCCAGGAAGTGGTTGACTCTTTGCCGAATTGTTACAATGCAAAAGGAGGCCACTTGGTCCATCGTGTCTGCACCAGCTCTCCGAATGAGCATTATGACTCATGCCGTTCTCCTGCCTCTAACCCTGTGCATCAGTGGTAGAGGGAGTGAATGTTTGTGGATGGGGTGCCAATCAAGTGGGCTGCTTTGTTCCAGATTGTGTCAAGCTCCTTGAGTGATGTTGGACTCATCCAGTGTTCTATCACACTCCTAACTTGTGCTTTGTAGATGGTGAACAGGATTTGGGGAGTCAGATGGTGAGTTACTCACCGCAGGATTCCCAGCCTCTAGACCTGCTCTTGTAGCTACAGTATTTATCTGGCTGGGCCAGTTCAGTTTCTGGTTAGTGGTAACCCCCAGGATGCTGATAGTTGGGCATTCAGTGACAATAATGCCATGGAATGTCAAGGGGCATTCAATGGTTAGATTCTCTCTTGTTGGAGATGATTATTGCCTGACACTTGTGTGACCATAAGACCATAAGACCATTAGGCCATTTGGCCCATCGAGTCTGCTCCACCATTCAATCATGGCTGATAAGTCTCTCAACTCCATTCTCACGCCTTCTCCCCATAACCTTTGATCCCCTTACCAATCAAGAACCTATCTATCTCGGTCTTAAATACACTCAATGACCTGGCCTCCACAACCTTCTGTGGCAATAAATTCCATGGATTCACCACTCTCTGGCTAAAGAAGTTTTTCCTCATCTCTGTTCTAAAAGGTTTTCCCTTTACTCTGAGGCTGTGCCCCCACGTCCTTGTGCCTCCTACTAATGGAAACATCTTCCCCACGTCTGCTCTATCCAGGCCTTTCAGCATTCTGTAAGCTTCAATCAGATCACCCCTCATCATTCTAAACTCCATCGTGTATAGACCCAGAGTCCTCAAACGTTCCTCATATGTTAAGCCTTTCATTCCTGGGATCATTCTCGTGAACCTCCTCTGGACCTTCTCCAGGGCTAGCACATCCTTCCTGAGATACGGGGCCCAAAATTGCTCACAATATTCTAAATGTGGTCTGACCCGAGCCTTATAAAGCCTCAGCAGCACATCCCTGCTTTTTTATTCTAGTCCTCTCGAAATAAATGCCAACATTGCATTTGCCTTCCTAACTACCGACTCAACCTGCAAGTTAACCTCGAGAATCCTGGACTAGGACTCCCAAGTCCCTTTGCACTCCAGACTTCTGAATTCTCTCCCCATTTAGAAAATATTCTATGCCTCTATTCTTCCTACCAAAGTGCATGACCTCACACTTCCCCACGTTGTATTCCATCTGCCACTTCTTTGCCCATTCTCCTAACCTGTCCAAATCCTTCTGCAGCCTCCCCGCCTCCTCAATACTACCTGTCCCTCCGCCTATCTTTGTATCATCTGCAAACTTAGCCAAGATGCCCTCAGTTCCTTTATCGAGATCATTAATGTACAAAGTGAAAAGTTGTGGTCCCAACACTGACCCCTGCGAAACTCCACTAGTCACCGGCCGCCATCCTGAGAAGGACCCCCTTATCCCCACTCTCTGCCTCCTGCCAGACAGTCAATCTTCTATCCATGCTAGTACCTTGCCTCTAACACCATGGGCTCTTATCTTACTGAGCAGCCTCCTGTGTGGCACCTTGTCAAAGGCCATCTGGAAGTCTAAGTAGATAACATCCATTGGCTCTCCTTTGTCTAACCTACTCATTACCTCCTCAAAGAATTCTAACAGATTTGTCAGGCATGACCTCCCCTTGATGAAACCATGCTGACTTTGCCCCATTTTACCATGCACTTCCAAGTATTCTGAAATCTCATCCTTAATAATGGGCTCTAAAATCTTACCAACAACCGAGGTCAGGCTAATCAGCCTGTAATTTCATGTCTTTTGCCTCACTCCCTTCTTAAACAGGGGGGTTACATTAGTGATTTTCCAGTCCTCTGGGACCCTCCCTGACTCCAGTGATTCCTGAAAAATCACCACTAATGCCTCCACTATCTCTTCAGCTATCTTCTTCAAAACTCTGGGGTGTAATCCATCTGGTCCAGGTGATTTATCCACCTTCAGACCTTTCAGTTTCCCTAGCACCTTCTCCTTGGTAATGGCCACCATACTCACCTCTGCCCCCCGACTCTCTTGAATTTTGGGGGTGTTACTCGTGTCTTCCACTGTGAAGACTGACGCAATACCTATTCAGGTCCTCCGCCATTTCTTTGTTCCCCATTATTACTTCTCCAGCATCATTTTCCAACGGCCCAATGTCCACTTTTGCCTCTCTCTTACCCTTTATATATCTAAAAAAACTCTTGCAATCTTCTTTTATATTACCGGCTAGTTTACCCTCATATTTAATCTTCTCCCTCCTTATTTCCTTTTTAGTTGTCCTCTGTTGGTCTTTCCCAATCCCCTGGTTTCCCACTGCTCTTCGCCGCATTGTATGCTTTCTCTTTAGCTTTTATGCTGTCCCTGACTTCCCTTGTCAGCCAAGGTTGCCTCATCCTCTCTTTAGTATGATTCTTCTTCTTAGGGATGAATTTTTGCTGTGTCTCCCAAATTACTCCCAGAAATTCCTACCATTGTTGTTCCACTGTCTTTCCTGCTAGGCTCATCTCCCAGTCAATTCTGGCCAGCTCCTCCCTCATGCCTCTGTAGTTGCCTTTATTCAACTACAATACCGTTACATCTGATTCCAGCTTTTTCCTCTCAAAATGCAGGGTATATTCTATCATATTATGGTCACTTCCTCCTAAGGGTTCCTTCACCTTAACCTCCCTTATCAAATCTGCCTCATTACACATCACTAAATCTAGAATTGCCTGTTCCCTAGTGGGTTCCACCACAAGCTGCTCCAAAAAGCCATCTCATAGACATTCCACAAATTCCTTTTCTTGGGATCCACTACCAACCTGATTTTTCCAGTCTACCTGCATATTGAAATCCCCCATGATCACTGTAACCTTGCCTTTCTTACACACCTTTTCTATCTCCTGGTGTATCTTGTGCCCCACATCCCGACTACTGTTCGGAGGCCTGTACATAACTCCCATTATGGTTTTTTTTTACCTTTGCGGTTCCTGAACTCTACCCAGATTCTACATCATCTGAGCCTACATCATTTCTTGCTATTAATTTAATTTAATTTCTTACTAACAAAGAAACCCCACCCCCTCTGCCAACCTGCCTATCTTTTCGTTAAGATGTACATCCTTGGATATTTAGCTCCCAGTCCTGATCCCCTTGCAGCCATGTCTCCGTGTTGCCCACCACATCATACCTGCCAATTTCAATCTGCGCCACAAACTCATTTACCTTATTTCGTATACTGCCTGCATTCAGATACAACACCTTCAGTCCTGTATTTCCTGTCCCCTTTCTCATTGTCGTCCCTTTATCTGATGTGCTTGAAGTTAGATTCCTAGCCCTTTCCAAACACTCTGTCCTATTTTGTGTTCCCTCCCGGATGTGCCGAAGCATCCAGAGCTCGGACTCCAGCTCATCAATTCTGAGCCAGAGTTCCTCCAGCAACCAACACTTGCTGCAGATGTGGTCACTGAAGATCGCAATGGGATCTGCCAGCTCCCACATCATACAGCTACAGCACATCACCTGCCCAGCCATCTCGACTTAGATAATTCATTTATTAATTAGCTTTGCAGTGTTTTTTTTTTAAATTTGGTGAAGATTTCCTACTAACCAATCAGGTCACAGCTTTCCTGTGACATCACTTTTTCAGTTTTATCCTGTCTCCGCTGCTCTCCTCGTTCACTTTTATCCCGTGTCTCCGCCGCTCTCCTCGCGTTCTTTTATCCTGTGTGGTGCGAATGTTACTTGCCACTTGTCAGCCCAAGCCTGGATATTGTCCAGGTCTTGCTGCATTTGGACATGGACTGCTTCAGTATCTGAGGAGTCGCGAATGGTGCTGAACATCGTGCAATCATCAGCGAACATCCCCACTTCTGACCTTATGCTGGAAGGAAGGTCATTGATGGAGCAGCTGAAGATGACTGGGCCAAGGACACTAGCCTGAGGAACTCCTGCAGTGATGTCCTGGAGCTGAGACGATTGACCTCCAACAACCACAACCATCTTCAGTGTCTGAGCAGTCGCAGTAACTCTGTACAACAAAAATCGATTCATCTCAGTTCTGAAAACCTTAGCTGAGCCCCAGACTGAACAGCCAGCCAATTGGATTAGGGATAATTGGGAGGTGAAATGTATCGCTACAGTGGGAGGCTGATGTTCCCTCTCACGGGCCATTGGCACCAACACTGGGGAGAGGGGCAGCTGTTCTGTTGGCACAGGCTTCACTAAAACCCAGTTGGGAACAAGGACCTGGGAAATCGAACAACTGTGGCCATAGAGGGGGCTTCGAATAAATCTGGGTGCAAGTGGAGGGGGAAGATTCAGGAAAGTAACATTTCAGAAACAGCAAGGGAAATGCCAGGGTTCTAGAGCAGAGCAGGATTTGAGGTAATAATGCGGAGAGTGGGTCGGGAAGGAACAGTGAGAGTTAACAAATGGATAGGGCATTAGTCACTAAGCTAAGGTCAGGGAAGTATAGAAACAAAGTCAAAGTTAAAGGCACTATATCTGAATGTGTGAATTAATAGGACATATAGAAATTAGTAGGCCAAGTGTGTCTGTGTGCTGAAGTGCTTCCTTTCCCTGGTGTTGTGAAGGATGGGTCTGGCCACATTGCCATGTACGCTCTAGTCAGTTGAACCGTGTTGCAATACCTGTCCCTCGTGTAAAAGTTGAAGCAGAGAAACACTCTTGACCACTGGTCCCATCAGGCAGTGGTCTGTACATGACATCCTCCAGTCCCAGGAGGAAAGGGAGGTGGCGGATCCTGTCGGGATGGTTCCCTGAGCAGACTGTCAAAGCCGTTTGTTGTCATGATATGGCAGGTGGTAATTACCCGGCTGAACAAATCCCAAAGGGAAGCTTGGCCAAGCTATCACAACGATTTGCAATTCGTATTTTTATGACGAGAGGGCAGGTGCGCTGAGGTCAGAAGCAAGGATTCCACTGCCATTTTTGGAAAGTATTTAAAAAAGAAAACTTAAACACACAAGACACAGTTAAATATATACAGTCTTATATTATTTCCTAAAAAGTTTCTGCTTGGACAGACTCCCAAATAAATAGCCTTTTTACAGGCAACAGTGCAAATAGGTTCTTGATCTTCAAAACATGAAATGATATCACATGGCACCCACTGTTGCTATAAGGGAGATATTTCACAGCTTCTCTTTTCCTCTCACTCTACTATGGAAATTCCAAGGCTTCCTGAAACAAGCAAGTGCTTCTCTGGGGTGGCTAGAGGCTTCTTTCCACAGGTCTGTCTTTACACAGGCCACCTTTCAGGATCTCACATGGCCTCTCCCCATGCTGCTTTCAATCTTTCCTTGGATATATTTTCTCCCTTCTGATCTGTAAACCCATTGTTTTGAACTTCCCAGAGTATAAAAATCTTGCAATCGGTCCTTATGGCCAGCATTTTCCAGAAAAAATAAACTTACTAACTTTACCTTATTTATTTACAAGCTGCCTCAGAGTGACAAGGCGGGGAGGGGGCGGTGGGGTAAGGTCGCTGTCTAAGGCCCCTCCCCCAGCCCCCCCCCCCCCCCCCCCCCCCCCCCCCCCAACCCGCCATAGTGCACCAAAGGGCCAGAAACGTTGTTGAACTTGCTCGAGCTGTCTGACTGATAGGAAGTCAATGTTGTGAACATGAGCTATAATTGTAAGTGTAGCAAGGCACCTCAGAGTGCCACATACTGTATTGAAAGACTCCGATCTGGTTCTGCGCTATCAGTCACATTAATATTAAAACTGTTTCGTAATGCACTTTTACACGTTTAATGAATAAAGCGTATTTTGGTGGAAAAATAATAGCTTAGGTCATTTAACCATTACAACAGCATGATTGCAAAGTGACCATATTTCAGGGTATTTAACTTTCCGGAGAGATGAGCGAAACGGAAAAAGGAGGAGAGATAGTCCTGATGGTAAAAGATGGGAAATAGGATTGTCTCAGGAAATCAGGCACTGGAATCGAGGAAGATGGGGGTGAAGAAACCCCAAGGGTCAGAAAATATTGGCTGGAGTTGTTTTTTGGCTTCCTGACAGCAGAATACAAATCAGGAACTTCAGAGGTAATAAGGTTAATACATTAAACCCAGGGCTGGGGCATTTTCACCTCCATCCACATTTAAAAGAAATTGTCCATAGGATGAAGGTGTCACTGGCTAGGCCAGCATTTATTGCCCATCCCTAAATGCCCCTGGGAGCTGAGTTGGTTTGCTCAGCCTTTTCAGAGTCAACCCCATTGCTGTGAGTCCGGAGACATACATAGGTCAAGCCAACAGATTTCCCTAAGGGACATTGGCAAACCAGCAATGGTTTCATGGTCATCATTAGATGTTTAATTTCAGGTTTTGCTTAAATTGGTTTCAAGTTTCACCACCTGCCAGAGTGGGATTTGAACCTATGTCCCCTGAGAATTACTGTGGGTGTCTGGAGCGCTAGTCCGTTGACGATACCACTATGGCCCCACCTCCATCTGTCACAATAGTTTGGAGGACAACGTCTTGGAAGTGTATGTAAGGTAATTTTCTCGATCGGTATGCTGAGGAGGCAACTGGAGCACAGGCTATTTTGAATCCAGTATTGCTCGCTGAAACAGGGTTACTTAATAACCTTGTAGTGAAGGGCACTTTAGGGAAGAGTGATCATAAGGCGATGGAATTTTACTTTGAGTTTGAGAGTGATTCGGTTGAGTCTGAAACGTGAGTCTTAAATTTAAACAAAGAAAGTTCCCTCGGTGTGAGGGGTGAGTAGGCTAAAGTAGACTGGGAAAGTACATTAAAAGATATGATGGTAGACAAACAATGACAGGCAACTCAATTCTGATGCACTTATATTGATATCACAAGGTTCCATGTTTCACCCGAACAGGTCACCTCAGACTTTCCGACAGAGATCATTCAATGACCACAGTATTGGGTGGATTTTCCCCTCCTTTACCCAGGCAGTGGAAACTCAGTTAGCGCTGGACAGCCCTATCCCCCGGAAGTATTTTTGGTTTTCAGGAGCTCTGGGCTGTTGTTGAGGCACTAAAGGTGCTTGATTCCTATCTTCACCTGGAGGCTCTTCTCTTGAAGTATTATCATTAGTGGGTTCATTCTGAGTGTTGGCCTGTTGATTTCGTGGACGAGGAGAGAAAAGCCAGCAGAGTGCAGGTTAGACTGAAAGAATCAAACGCTTTGTACAAGCATGTTGTCCTCTCCATAAGACATGAACGAGATTATAAACTGTTTAAATCAAACCTTAGTTTCTGCTCATTTAAAAATGGACTTTGCTGGACCAAAAACACGGCTGCTACTGGCCACATGATTTGCCAGCTGGCCGTGGTTCTGGAAACTTCCAACAGTGATGACAAAAGAAAGCTCAACCCTCGTCCTTGCGGAATCTCACACCTATCATTGTGTGGACCCATTACAATCAACGAGACAAGGGGGCAGCGGACGGTCTGTCACCCCAGCCTGGACTTATGATAGAGAGAGCACCAGCAAAACTGGTTATACCTGTGGAGGCGCTAATAGCCACCACCTATTTACTAATACGAACAATGCATTTTGACCAGCGACACTGAAATTGATTGTTAGCCTGAAACCTACTCAGCAATGGGCAACACCACATGATGTAACTTCCTTTGGTTTTCTGGAAAGTTTCAGTGTTACATTCCTCGGACTCCTAGGGCAGTCTGCTGTTAACATCAAGCCTGTCAACACTAAAGCAGGACTCCAGGCTGACAATAAAGCCTACCTCAGGTCTAGACCTCCTTGAAACCTGGTTCTCTGGAAGATTGCTGCCATTGCCCATAGAGCAGGCCAAGTCTTTGCATACCAGTCTCATCTTGCTGTGTCATCACCAACTTTAAAGAAATTCAGCAACTCCTGCTTTCAGCTAGCTGACCCCAACTGGACCTGAACTCTTATGTGAAGGAACCTTCACCGGACTCTGACGTTCACGTGAATTAGTACCCATCTCTTTGTTTCTTTTTTTTTCTCAGTTATTCCTAGTTGTAAAACATTCTTCCTTTCCTATTTCCTTCTTGTGTGATGTGTGCGCTATGCGTGTATACGTAGTTGTAATGATCATCCCCACCCAGGTTTGAATGTCTGAATAAACAATAATTCTGATTTAACCCTAAAGAGAGAGAGAGTCTGCTGTGAATCACTTTAAAATTGACTTCGCCAGGACAGGGATTGAGGAAACACGCCACAGCCTATTTCAAAAACTAAAACACTTACAGATAGATGGTGGGAAAAAGAAAAGAGCTCAGTTTGCCTCTCTCGTCTGTAAAGGAGCCGTTTAGAAGCACAGGCCCATTAAATTACACTCAACATCCTGGGCACCAATGGCAGCTGGAAAATGTGGTCATAGGAGCTGCACAGAAATGGGTACTAATTCACATGAATGTCACAGAGCCCAGAACGTCAGAGTCTGGTGAAGGTTCCTTCACATAAGAGTTCAGGTCCAGTTGGGGTCAGCTAGCTGAAAGCAGGAGTTGCTGAATTTCTTTAAAGTTGGTGATGACACAGCAAGATGAGACTGGTATGCAAAGACTTGGCCTGCTCTATGGGCAATGACAGCAATCTTCCAGAGAACCAGGTTTCAAGGAGGTCTAGACCTGAGGTAGGCTTTATTGTCAGCCTGGAGTCCTGCTTTAGTGTTGACAGGCTTGATGTTAACAGCAGACTGCCCTAGGAGTCCGAAGAATGTAACACTGAAACTTTCCAGAAAACCAAAGGAAGTTACATCATGTGGTGTTGCCCATTGCTGAGTAGGTTTCAGGCTAACAATCAATTTCAGTGTCTCAGGTGATGGAGCACAGAGTGTAGAGGAGAGGCGGCTTTATAGGGGAGGCAAAGGGAAAGAGCTGGACACTTCACAGGAGCTGGGCCGACCGAGGTACCAGACAAATAGGGAAAAAAGACAGCACGCCTCAATATTGGAGATGAGGAAGAATTGATGAGGATCTCGGCTGAAGATGATGGGGATCAGATCAGGCAGGAAGAGGTTGGGAGTGTCTGTACACTCTCCAGACTGATCCTGATGGACGGAAAGGAACCACAGGTGGGCAGGATACTCCTTGACATGAGCAAGCCCGATCCAGCAGAGACCAAGCAGGTTAATGGAGACAGGAATAATCAGGATGGGGGAGAGCCAGGGGACAGAGTTAGGGAGTCTGTAGTCATTTCCCCCTGCCCCCCTCTCCACCGGCGAGTGGGGAAGAGGCGGACGGAGGGATGGGGATATTCAGGGAAAGAAGAAAATCCAAGATGGCCGTCCCAGTGTCGAAAGTATTGACGGCCGGGGTACAGGGGTGGGTTGGAAAATTGGAGATTGAGCAGCTTGCATTTCCATAGCGTCTATATTGTCCCGAGGTGTTTCACAGGAGTGATTACCAAATGAAATGCTTGTGCTGAGGCACATAGGGAGATATGAGGGCAGGCTTGGTCAGTGAGGTAGGGTTTACGTGTGATGCATGGCACAGAACCAGGCCATTCAGCCCCACCAGTCCATGCCCATGAAGGAGCATCTTAAAGGAGGAGAGAGACAGAGAGAATCTCAGAGCTTAGGACCCAGGCCGCTGATGGCCTTTGCCTTATGAAAGCAAAAAGTGCAGCAAATGATTAGGAACAGAAATGGAGCATCATCCTTTATCTCAAGGGGGGTGAAGTATAAAAGTAGGGAAGTCTTGCTACTGGGCATTGGTGAGACTGTGCGCAGTGTTGGACACCTTACTTAAGGACAAAAACACTTGTATCGGACACAGTTCATAGGTGGTTCACTCGGCTGATTCCTGGGATGGAGGGGCTCGTCTCTGGAGGGGAGGTTGAGCAGGTTGGACTGAGACTCATTGGAGTTTAGAAGGATGAGAGGCGATCTTATTGAAACATATAGAGATTCTGAGGGGGGGGGCTCGATAGGGTGGTTGCTGAGAGGATGTTTCCCCCTCCTGGGGGAGTTCAAAACCAGGGGGCACAGTTTCAGAATAAGGGGGTCTCGCAGTTAAGATGGAGATGAGGAGGAATTTTTCTTCCCTGAGGGTTGTTAGGTCTATGGAATTCTCTTCCCCAGAGAGTATTGGAGGCCGGGTCACTGAATATGTTCATGGCTGAGTTAGATAGATTCTTGATGGACAAGGGAGTCTGGGATTAGGGGGACAGACAGGAAAGTGGAGATAAGGTCATAGTCAGATTAGCCATGGCCTTATTGAGTGGTGAAGCAGGCTCGAGGGACAGAATGGCCTCCTCCTACTGCAATTTCCTATGATCTAATGATATGTACCACAGGGTTTAAAGGGACCTCCCCCAACAAGCATGTGAGACAGAGAGAGACAGAGAAAGGGAGAGAGAAAGAAAGATAGAGAAAGAGAGCTTAGAGGAACTTCCCCAATACAGGAGTGTAAAAGAGAGAGAGTTAGAGGGACATTGCCAAATACAGGAGTGAGAGAGAGGGGTGGGGGGGTGGTTAGAGGGAATTCCTCAGAGACAGGTGTGTCAAAATCCTGGAACTCCCTCCCTAACAGCACGGTGGGTGTACCTACACCACATGGACTGCAGCGGTTCAAGAAGGCAGTTCACCACCACCTTCTCAAGGGGGCAACTAGGGATGGGCAATAAATGCTGGGCCCAGCCAGCGATGCCCACATCCCGTGAATGAATTTTTTTTTAAAAAGCGGAGCTTAGAGGGACAACCCCAGATACAGGAGTCGGACCCAAGTATAGAAAACAAAGTCCAGTTCCCAGTCATTAGGGGTGACAGAGTGATGACTCAGCCATTGTTAACCCCGGTCGGATAGCAGTCAGCACTGGAAGGCCAAGCCCTTGGCCATCATGCATCTCTGCAAAATCGCCCCATAGATCCAGGAGTGAACCCGACTTTAAACTCACCAGATCCTGCTCCAGTATCGGAACCAAAAAGGCCAAAAAAACCGTGAACCCCAAGATCGCCACAGTTGGGGACACCACATGTGGCCACTCAGGAATTCCAGCTGGCTGCTGATTCTTTTGACCAACTCCATCAGCTGTGTCACAGGAAAAACCAAAGAAGCGAGCATGCCATTACTTGCCAAGAAAATCCCAAAATACGATTTGACACGCGAGCAAGATTCTCAGGCCAACAGCAGCTCAACACATCCCGCGAGACTCCTTCACGGGACCCGAATGACAGCCCCAGAGAGTGTGGGTAAATGGAGTTAAAGCTGAAGATCAGCCATGGCCTTGCTGAAGGCAGGAGCAGGCTGGAGGGGTACAATACCCTCCCCCTGTCCGTCTGTAACCTCAGTCGGGCTTTTGACTAGGCCAGCAGAGATTGGGACCATGGAGTCCAGCGTAACAACTCGCAGCTTATGGAGCCTAGAGACGTGTTGCAAGTTCACACTCGCACCAGTCTCCAAAAGGAGGGAGCTGCGCAGATCATCTGTCCGAGACCACAGAGACACATGGACGCCATCGCTTGCACCATGGGCCTTGGGAAAGTCAGTGATGGGTAATAGTGAACACTCCAGTTGTGCTGCTGTCTACTGCTGATGCTGGTGAAATTCCCAGCTCTCCAGTAACCTGTTATCAGATTGAAGGTGTGTTCACCCTGCTATGACAGCCCAGTTTGCACCAAGCCCAATTCGCCCATCACCCATGTGCTTGTTGACCTATACTGTATCCTGGTCCGGAATGATAGAACCTACTGAATTCCCATCAGGTTTTTCAAATATTCACACAGCCTCCTCACCTCCTCCCTATCTCCATAACTTCCTGAGGCAGCCCCTCAATACAAACACCCCAATACTACAGCATTCCTTCAGTACAAACACCCCACCAGCACAGCGCTCCCTCAGTACAAACACCCCAACAGTACAGCGCTCCCTCAGTACAAACACCCCAACAGTACAGCGCTCCCTCAGTACAAACACCCCAACAGCACAGCGCTCCCTCAGTACAAACACCCCAACAGGACAGCGCTCCCTCAGTACAAACACCCCAACAGTACAGCGCTCCCTCAGTACAAACAGCCCAACAGTACAGCGCTCCCTCAGTACAAACAGCCCAACAGTACAGCGCTCCCTCAGTACAAACAGCCCAACAGCACAGCGCTCCCTCAGTACAAACACCCCAACAGCACAGCACTCCCTCAGTACAAACAGCCCAACAGTACAGCGCTCTCTCAGTACAAGCACCCCAACAGTACAGCGCTCCCTCAGTACAAAACCCCAACAGTACAGCGCTCCCTCAGTACAAACAGCCCAACAGTACAGCGGTCCCTCAGTACAAACAGCCCAACAGTACAGCGCTCCCTCAGTACAAACACCCCAACAGTACAGTGCTCCCTCAGTACAAACACCCCAATAGCACAGCGCTCCCTCAGTACAAACACCCCAACAGTACAGCACTCCCTCAGTACAAACAGCCCAATAGTACAGCGTTACCTCAGAATAAACAGCCCAATAGTACAGCGTTACCTCAGAATAAACACCCCAACAGTACAGCACTCCCTCAGTACAACCACCCCAACAGTACAGCGCTCCCTCAGTACAAACAGCCCAACAGTACAGCGTTACCTCAGTATAAACACCCCAACAGTACAGCACTCCCTCAGTACAAACACCCCAACAGTACAGCACTCCCTCAGTACAAACAGCCCAATAGTACAGCGTTACCTCAGAATAAACAGCCCAATAGTACAGCGTTACCTCAGAATAAACACCCCAACAGTACAGCACTCCCTCAGTACAAACACCCCAACACTATAGCGCTCACTCAGTACAAACAGCCCAATAGTACAGCGGTCCCTCAGTACAAACACCCCAACAGTACAGCGCTCCCTCAGTACAAACACCCCAACAGTACAGTGCTCCCTCAGTACAAACACCCCAATAGCACAGCGCTCCCTCAGTACAAACACCCCAACAGTACAGCACTCCCTCAGTACAAACAGCCCAATAGTACAGCGTTACCTCAGAATAAACACCCCAACAGTACAGCACTCCCTCAGTACAAACACCCCAACAGTACAGCGCTCCCTCAGTACAAACAGCCCAACAGTACAGCATTACCTCAGTATAAACACCCCAACAGTACAGCACTCCCTCAGTACAAACACCCCAACAGTACAGCGCTCCCTCAGTACAAACAGCCCAACAGTACAGCGTTACCTCAGTATAAACACCCCAACAGTCCAGCACTCCCTCAGTACAAACAGCCCAACAGTACAGCGTTACCTCAATATAAATACCCCAACAGTACAGCACTCCCTCAGTACAAACACCCCAACAGTACAGCACTCCCTCAGTACAAACAGCCCAACAGTACAGCGTTACCTCAGTATAAACACCCCAACAGTACAGCACTCCCTCAGTACAAACACCCCAACAGTACAGCACTCCCTCAGTACAAACAGCCCAACAGTACAGCGTTACCTCAGTATAAACACCCCAACAGTACAGCACTCCCTCAGTACAAACAGCCCAACAGTACAGCGCTCCCTCAGTACAAACACCCCAACAGTACAGCGCTCCCTCAGTACAAACACCCCAACAGTACAGCGCTCCCTCAGTACAAACAGCCCAACAGTACAGCACTCCCTCAGTACAAACAACCCAACAGTACAACACTCCCTCAGTACAAACATCCCAACAGTACAGCGCTCACTCAGTACAAACACCCCAACAGTACAGCACTCCCTCAGTACAAACACCCCAACACTATAGCGCTCACTCAGTACAAACACCTCAACAGAACAGCGCTCCCTCTGTACAAACACCCCAACAGTACAGCGCTCCCTCAGTACAAACACCCCAATAGTACAGCGTTACCTCAGTATAAACAGCCCAACAGTACAGCGGTCCCTCATTACAAACACCCCAACAGTACAGCGCTACCTGAGTACAAAAAAGCCCAACAGTACAGTGCTCCCTCAGTACAAACACCCCAACAGTACAGCGCTCCCTCAGTACAAACAGCCCAATAGTACAGCGTTACCTCAGTATAAACACCCCAACAGTACAGCACTCCCTCAGTACAAACACCCCAACAGTACAGCGCTCCCTCAGTACAAACAGCCCAACAGTACAGCGTTACCTCAGTATAAACACCCCAACAGTACAGCACTCCCTCAGTACAAACACCCCAACAGTACAGCGCTCCCTCAGTACAAACAGCCCAACAGTACAGCGTTACCTCAGTATAAACACCCCAACAGTACAGCACTCCCTCAGTACAAACACCCAAACAGTACAGTGCTCCCTCAGTACAAACACCCCAACAGTACAGTGCTCCCTCAGTACAGATGCCCCAACAGCACAACGCTCTCTCAGTACAAACAGCCCAACAGTACAACGCTACCTCAGTACAAACACCCCAACAGTACAGCGCTCCCTCAGTACAGACGCCCCAACAGCACAGTGCTCCTTCATTACAAACAGCCCAACAGTACAGAGCTCACTCAGTACAAACAGCCCAACAGTACAGTGCTCCCTCAGTACAAACAGCCCAACAGTACAGTGCTCCCTCAGTACAAACAGCCCAACAGTACACCGCTCCCTCAGTAATAAACACCCCAACAGTACAGTGCTCCCTCAGTACAAACACCCCAACAGTACAGCGCTCCCTCAGTACAAACACCCCAACAGTACAGTGCTCCCTCAGTACAAATATCCCAACAGTACAGTGCTCCTTCAGTTTAAACACCCCAACAGTACAGCGTTCCTTTAGTATAAACACCCCAACAGTTCAGTGCTCCCTCAGTACAAACACCCCAACAGTACAGCGCTCCCTCAGTACAAATACTCCAACAGTACAGTGCTCCCTCAGTACAAATATCCCAACAGTACAGTGCTCCTTCAGTTTAAACACCCCAACAGTACAGCGTTCCTTTAGTATAAACACCCCAACAGTACAGCACTCCCTCAGTACAAACACCCCAACAGTATAGTGCTCCCTCAGTACAGACGCCCCAACTCGGCGCAGCATTCCCTCAGCTCTGACCCTCCGACAGTGCAGCGTTCCCTCAGTACTGACCCTCTCATAGTGCAGCAAACCCTCAGTACAAACAGCCCAACAGTGCAGCAGTCCCTCAGTACTGATCCTCCAACTGTGCAGCACTCCCTCAATACTGACCCTTCAACCGTGCAGCACTCCCTCAGTGCTGAGGTTCAGATAGTACAGTGCTCCCTCAATACTGACCCTCTGACAGTGCAGCGCTCCCTCGGAACTGACCCTCTGACAGTGCAGCACTCCCTCAGCACTGACCCTCCGACAGTGCAGCGCTCCCTCAGTACTGACCCTCTGACAGTGCAGCGCTCCCTCAGTACTGACCCTCTGACAGTGCAGCACTCCCTCAGTACTGCCCCTCCGACAGTGCAGCGCTCCCTCAGTACCGACCCTCTGACAGTGCAGCGCTCCCTCAGTACTGACCCTCCGACAGTGCAGCGCTCCCTCAGTACTGACCCTCCGACAGTGCAACGCTCCCTCAGTCCTGACCCTCTGACAGTGCAGCACTCCCTCAGTGCTGACCCTCCGACAGTGCAGCACTCCCTCTGTACTGACCCTCTGACAGTGCAGCGCTCCCTCTGCACTGACCCTCCAACAGTGCAGCACTCCCAGTGGTCCCATTCAAATCAGCCATGATCTTATTGAAGGACAGAGTTTGGTCCATGGGCCAAATGGCCTTCCCCAGCATCTGTACCTTAAGATCCTGAAATGATTTTTGCCAAAGGATGTGATGAGTCATTTGCCTTGATGTTCAGTGGAAGTTTCATGTTGTTCTAGGGCTGGGGTTAAACGAACTGGAAAAGAGAATATAACAGTTGAACAGAGAGATGTGAAGTAAATCCTCTATTGGTGTTTTCCCTCTCTAGCTCAGTTCATTGGCTGAGGAAAGTACCGCCTATGCCTTAGTTTTCCAGGCTTGACCATTCTCCTAGCCAGTGGCTCATGTTCCACCACCAGCAATCTCCAGCCACTCAAATCTCCGCTCCCTCACATGTGGACTCATATCGAATCCCACTCATCCAATGAGCCTGTGTGAGGCACGCACGGCTTCCTGGCCCAGCATTGCCAAAATCTGAATATTCTCTTCCTGGTGTTCATGACTACATGGCATTGGCAGCCATTTTGCCCTTTGAAGGGCGAGTAGGAAGCAGGGCTTCTGCCTCTTGCAGACCGGAAAGACGGCCCTGCCTAGGATCGACCCTCCACCTCCTTCCTAACTGCCCCAGCCTTAAGACCACCACTACCCCCACCCACACACCGCACCCCTCCAGCCCCTCTCCGACCTGCTCCAGGGCCGGGGGGGGTTTTCCGATCCAGGGATACCTTGCTTTCTTCAGCGTCATGTTGCACCACGCGCTGTGGAGACAGACGAATTGGCGCCACTGGGACTGAGGGGTTTGGCAGCCAATCAGGTAGCCCAGCAGCACTAGAGGGTAGGGCTCACTCACCAGTGAGGGGCCCAAGTCTCACTCGGCTCTGGTTAAGCCACTCTGGGAATTTTATTGAAGCGGGGCAGGCCAAGTAGAGCTGGTCAAGCTGCTGACCTGAATCTCTGTAGCCTCCTCCAGCCCCTAGAAACCTCCCTACCTCTGTAACCTCTCCCATTCCCTACAACCCTCCCTATCCCTGTAATCTCCTCCAGGCACTAGAATCCTCCATATCTCTGTAACCTCCCGCATTCCCTACAACCCTCACTATCCCTGTAATCTCCTCCAGCCCCTACAACTCTCCCTATCTCTGTAACCACCTCCAACTCCTACAACCCTCCCTATCCATGTAGCCTCCTCCAGCTACTAGAATTCTCCATATCTCTCTGCAATGCTGGAGTTTCCCTTCATTCCTGACCTCTCAACAGTGCAGCACTCCCTCAGTACTGACCCTCTGACAGTGCAGCACTCCCTCAGTACTGACCATCTGACAGTGCGGCACTCCCTCAGTATTGACCCTCCAACAGTGCAGCACTCCCTCACTACTGACCCTCTGACAATGCAGCACTTCCTCAGTACTGACCCTCCGACAGTGCAGCACTCCCTCAGTACTGACCCTCTGACAGTGCAGCACTCCCACAGTACTGACTCTCTGACAGTGCAGCTCTCCCTCAGTACTGACTCTCTGACAGTGCAGCACTCCCTCAGTACTGACTCTCTGACAGTGCAGCTCTCCCTCAGTACTGACTCTCTGACAGTGCAGCACTCCCACAGTACTGACCCTCTGACAGTGCAGCACTTCCGAAGTACTGACCCTCCGACAGTGCAGCGCTCCCTCAGTACTGAACCTTTAACAGTGCATCACTCCCACAGTACTGACCCTCAGACAGTGCAGCACTCCCTCAGTAATGATCCTCCAACAGTGCAGCACCCCCTGAGTCCTGGCCCTCCAACAGTGCAGCAACCCCTGAGTACTGACCCTCTGACAGTGCAGCACTCCCTCAGTACTGACCCTCCGACAAAGCAGCATTCCCTCAGTACTGACCGTCCGACAGTGCAGCACTCCCTCAGTACTGATCTTCCGACAGTGTGGCACTCCCTCAGTACTGACCCACCAACAGTGCAGCACCCCCTGAGTACTGACACTCTGACAGTGCAGCACTCCCTCAGTACTGACCCTTCGACAGTGCAGCACTCCCTCAGTTCTGACCCTCTGACAGTGCAGCACTCCCTCAGTACTGACCCTCTGACAGTGCAGCACTCCCTCAGTACTGACTATCTGACAGTGCAGCAATCACTCAGGACTGGGTCCATGACCTGGCAAGTCTGACTTTAGTGTTAATCTGATGGTGTGGATCTTACACTGATAGCTTTGTGACTCAGAGTTGAACATGCTAACTCTACTTCGCCACACTGGTCACCTTATAAAATATTGGTAAATTTGATGCTGGTTTCACCGGCTGATGTGTTGAGTCATTTACCTTGATCAGCTGCAGGAGATGTACACTGGCGTTTATCGTGACAACCTGGAAAATAAAATATTGCCTTTGAACAACTATGTGAAACAGATCCCTATTTGTCAGTCTCTAACCCTTTCTCATCTCACCTGCTGCTGAAACGTTTTCGAGACTCGACCACATCTATACTGGCCTGACTGCTCTCCGATATTCTCCCCGCAGTAATCTCCAGCCCATCCAAACCCCTGCTGCCCTGTATCCTGCAGCTGCTCTGACCTTCCTCCATTTTAACATTCTCATCTGTGTGTTCAAATCCATCCATAGCTTCACCCTCTTCCCATCTCTGAAGCTTCCTCCAGCCCCTACAACGCTCCCTATCTCTGTAACCTCCTCCAATCCCTAGAACCCTCCCTATCTCTGTAACCTCCTCCAGCCCCTACAACCCTCCCTATCTCTGTAACCTTCTCCAATCCCTAGAACCCTCCCTATCTCTGTAACCTCCACCAGCCCCTAAAACCCTCCCTATCTCTGTAACCTCCACCAGCCCCTAAAACCCTCCCTATCTCTGTAACCTCCTCCAATCCCTAGAACCCTCCCTATCTCTGTAACCTCCACCAGCCCCTAAAACCCTCCCTATCTCTGTAACCTCCTCCAGCCCCTAAAACCCTCCCTATCCACGTAACTTCCTCCAGCCCCTACAACCCTCCCTATCTCTCTAACCTCCTCCAGCCCCTACAATCCTCCCTATCTCTGTAACCTCCTCCAGCCCCTACAACCCTCCCTATCTTTGTAACGTCCTCCAGCCCCTACAACCCTCCCTATCTCTGTAACCTCTTCCAGCCCCTACAACTCTCCCTATCTCTGTAACCTCCTACAGCCCCTATAACCCTCCCTATCTCTGTAACCTCTTCCAGCCCCTACAACCCTCCCTATCTCTGTAACCTCTTCCAGCCCCTACAACTCTCCCTATCTCTGTAACCTCCTCCAGCCCCTATAACCCTTCCTGTCTCTGTAACCTCCTCCAACCCCTACACCTCTCCCTATCTCTGTAACCTCCTCCATCCCCTACAACCCTCCCTATCTCTGTAACCTCCTCCAGCCCCTACAACACTCCCTATCTATGTAACCTCCTCCAGTCCCTACAACCCTCCATATCTCTGTAACGTCCTCCATCCACTACAACACTCCTAGTCTCTGGAACCTGCTCCAGCCCCGACAACCCTCCCTAAATCTGTAACCTCCTGCAACGCCTACTAACCTCCTTATCTCTGTAACCTCCTCCAGCCCCTACAACCCTCCATATCTCTGTAACCTCCTCCAACCCCTACAAACCACCCTATCTCTGTAACCTCCTCCAACCCCTACAAACCTCCCTATCTCTGTAACCTCCTCCAGCCCTTACAACCCTCCCTATCTGTGATCTCCACCAACCACTACAACCCTCCCTATCTCTGTAAACTCCCGCAGTCCCTACAACTGACCCTATCGCTGTAACCTCCTCCAGCCCCAACACCCCTCCCTATCTCTCTAACCTCCTCCAGCCCCTATAACCCTTTGTATCTCTGTAACCTTCCAGCCCCTACAACCCTATCTCTGTAACCTCCTCCAGCCCCTACAACCCTCCCTATCTCTCTAACCTCCTCCAGTACTACAACCCTCCCTATCTCTGTAACATCTCTCAGTCCCTACAACCCTCCCTCAGTCCTTACAACCCTATCTCTATAACCTCCACCAAGTCCTGCAACCCACCTTATCTCTGTAACCTCCTCCAGCCCCGACAACCCTCCCTATCTCTGTAAACTCCTCCAGCCCCTAGAACCCTCCCTATCTCTGTAACCTCCTCCAGACCCCCTACAACCCTCCCTATCTTTGTAACCTCCTCCAGCCCCTACAACCCTCCCTATCTCTGTAACCTCCTCCGGCCCCTACAACCCTCCCTATCTCTGTAACCTCCTCCAGCCCCTACAACCCTCCTTATCTCTATAACCTCCTCCAACCCCTACAACCCTCCCTATCACTGTAACCTCCTCCAGCCCCTACAATCCTCCTATCTCTGTAACCTCCTCCAGCCCCTACAACCCTCCCTATCTCTGTAACCTCCTCCAGGCCCTACAACTCTCCCTGTCCCTCATAACCTCATCCAGGTCCTACAACCCTCCCTATCTCTGTAACCTCCTCCGGCCCCTACAACCCTCCGAGGTCACTGCCGTGAGGCCGTGGGCTCGTGTGTATTTATTACCCCCCCCCTCCCTCCACTGCCGCGCCACCCCCTCCCCCCCATGTCGTGGCAACATCTGGACGAATGGCACGCTAGACTGAGGAGGGTTCAAGTCTTTGGTGCAAAGATGGGTTACGCGTGCTCCTTTAAACTCACCGTATTTCCAAATCATACGGATAGATTCCGACCTGGAATCCTTGCCCTTCCCGAAGTCTCAGCTGTGTTTGGCTAAGTGATTGCATTCAAATTGTGAGATGGAATTGAAGGAGCAGCCACTGCTGTCGAAGCCTGCGCTGTAAGTCTTGATGCAACTGGAATTCTGGCAAATTACAGCGTGGGTTCCACACTTCAGGACAGGCCTCTGATCTTGGGTCACACATCTACTGAACGTTAAACTTGCCGGCTCTCCGTTGCACACTGAAATGAAAGAAAGATTCTGCACTTAGACCAACTTGCCACTTGCTTCAAGACCCATAAGAAACCAGGAGCTGGAGGAGGCCGTTCAGCCCCTCGGGCTTGCCCTCCCCCCCCCAACCAACCCTCCCATCCACCACACACCGTTCAATACGGTCATGGCTGACCTTCGACCTCAGCTCCACTATCTCGCCCTGTCCCTCGATTCCCTTCGTGTCAAAAAAAAAATCTCTCGACCTCAGTCTGGAATAGACTCAGCGACTGAGCACCCGCAGCTCTCTGGGCAGTGAGGTCGGGGTGGGTGGGGGCGTGGAGGGTGCAGGAGAGAATTCCAACGATTCACCATCCTCGGAGTGAAGAAATTTCTCCCCATCTCAGTCCAAAATGGCCAACCCCTCGTCTGGAAACTGTGACCCACCAGCCCCTCCGCACCCCCCTTCCTAGTTGTAGCCTCTCCAGCCAGAAAAGGGGAGGGCAGAAACGTCCTCTCTGGATTAGCCCTGTCCAACCCTCGGAGAGTTTTATACACTTCAATGGGATCAACTCTCATTCTTCTAAACTCCAGAGAATATCGGCCTCACTACTCAATCCCTCCTCCCAGGACCATCTGCTCATCCAAGAAATAAGTCCCTTTGTTGCCCCACCTGTAAGGCAAGAAGATCCTTCCTTAGATAAGGAATCCCAAACTGTACACCTTACTCCAGGTGACGTCTCAACAAAGCCCTCTATGTTTAGTTGCTCTCCCCTCCCCACCCCCCAGTTTCAGGGGAGGGGGAGTACAGGGGAAGGGGAGCGCGGGATGGGGAGGGCAGGGGGAGAGTGTGCGCGTGAGGGGAGGGGGAGAGTGCACGCGCGAGGGGAGGGGAAGTGCGTGCACGCGAGGGGAGGGGGAGAGCGCGCACGCGAGGGGAGGGGGAGAGTGCGCACGCTAGGGGAGCGGGAGAGTGTGAGGGAGGGGGAGAGCGCAAGGGAGGGGGAGAGCGCACAAGTGAGGGGGAGAGCGTGCGCGAGGGAGAGCACATGAGGGAGGGAGGGAAGTGCACGAGGGAGGGAGAGCGCGTGAGGGAGGGCGAACATGCGAGGGAGGGAGGGAGAGCGCGTGAAGGGAGGGAGAGCGCGTGAAGGGAGGGAGAGCGCGTGAAGGGAGGGAGAGGGTGTGAAGGGAGGGAGAGCGCGTGAGGAAGGGAGAGCGGGTGAAGGGAGGGAGAGCGGGTGAAGGGAGGGAGAGCGTGTGAAGGGAGGGAGAGCGCACAAGGGACGGAGAGTGCGCGCGCGAGGGGAGGGGGGAGAGCGCGCACGCGAGGGGAGGGGGAGAGTGAGAGGGAGGGGGAGAGCGCAAGGGAGGGGGAGAGCGCACGAGGGAGGGGGAGAGCGCACGTGAGGGAGAGCACGTGAGGGAGGGAGGGAAGTGCATGAGGGAGGGAGGGAGAGCGCGTGAGGGAGGGAGAGCGTGCGAGGGAGGGAGGGAAGTGCGCACATGAAGGGAGGGAGAGGGCGTGAGGGAGGGAGAGCGGGTGAAGGGAGGGAGAGCGCGTGAGGGAGGGAGAGCGGGTGAAGGGAGGGAGAGCGCGTGAGGAAGGCAGAGCGGGTGAAGGGAGGGAGAGCGCGTGAGGGGAGGGAGAGTGCATGAGGGACGGAGAGTGCGCGCGCGATGGGGGAGAGCACACGAGCTGGTGGGGGGAGAGTGGCTCCCAGGAGTGACAGGCGACACCTGCAAAGCAGCCCGGAGGTTGGGCTGTGGGTGCTCCACTGGTCGCCTGGCCCCAGCCACATCATCCGGTCAGAGGGTCCATGGGCACCGTGGGACATCCTTCCATCTTGTGGGTGGGGCCTATTTCTGAGCCCCTGTAATGCACCATGGACAGGACCTCAGAATTTTAACGGCACCAGAGGAGGCCATTCAGCCCATCATGCCTGCACCGGCTCTCCGAATGAGCATTGTGACCTAGTGCCGTTGCCCTGCCTTTTCCCCGAACCCCTGCACATTGTTTCTATTCAAATAATCCTCCAACGCCCTCTCGAATGTCTCGACTGAACCTGCCTCCACCACCTGCTTCCAGGCAGTGAATTCCAGACTCGCTGTGTGAAAAAATTCTTTCTCATGTCGCATTTGCTCCTTTTGCAAAATCACCTTGAATCAGTGCCCTCTCGTTCTCGATCCCTTTCTGAGCGGGAGCAGCTTCACCCCATCCACTCAGTCCAGCCCCCTCGTGAGTTTGAGCATCTCGAACAAATCTCCCTCTCAGCCTTCTCCTCTCCAAGGAGGGGCAACCCCAACCTCTCCAAATTCACCCCTAGCACCGGCAGCAAAGGCGGGAATGTCGGAGCCGTTTTTACCCGGCAGCTGTAAGTCGCCGATTGTGGAATAGCCGTGAGTCAAGGTGCTGGCAGCACAAGGGCCTGGGGCCTTGGTCTTGGTCCGAAGGATCAGCCCTGTTCCTTTCGCCAGCCAACGTTTGGAGCTGCTTTCCCTCTGTGTGTCCCAGGCTCGGCATCAAGGAACAGAGTGGAACAGAACCGACCGTGGGTCTGGGGTAGCAGGGCACCTCAGGGTGCGACATGATCTATGTAGATAACTTCAATACCATTGCACTTCCTCTAACAACCATTTTTTTAAATGTCTGTCCTGTTGCTTTGATTGTACTGAAGTATCTCTGGGGGAAGCGTGATCTAGGTGAAAAACGTAAATATTATTGCACTCTCTGTGACGGCCATTTGAAATGTTTTGTGATGCTCTTTCAGCTGATTTATGAATAAAATACAATTTTGCAAAAAATGTTTCTTTCAGAATGAGGAGCGTTGAGGGTATTCAGCAAACTCACCTCATAGTTAGACAGTCATGGATTTCGATGCTGTGCCAAAGACCTGGGCACAAAAGCAGAATGGAACTTCCAGTGATGCACTGAGGGAGCACTGCACTGTCAGAGGGTCAGTACTGAGGGAGCACTACACTGTCAGAGGGTCAGTACAGAGGGAGCACTACACTGTCAGAGCGTCAGTACTGAGGGAGCGCTACACTGTCAGAGGGTCAGTACTGAGGGAGCACTACACTGTCAGAGGGTCAGTACTGAGGGAGCATTACACTGTCAGAGCGTCAGTACTGAGGGAGTGCTGCAGTGTCTGAGGGTCAGTACTGAGGGAGCATTACACTGTCAGAGGGTCAGTACGGAGGGAGTGCTGCAGTGTCAGAGGGTCAGTACTGAGGGGGCGGTGCACTGTCAGAGGGTCAGTACTGAGAAAGCACTACACTGTCAGAGGGTCAGTACTGAGGGGGCCCTGCACTGTCTGAGGGTCAGTACTGAGGGCGCATTACACTGTCAGAGGGTCAGTACTGAGGGAGCGCTGCAGTGTCTGAGGGTCAGTACTGAGGGAGCATTACACTGTCAGAGGGTCAGTACGGAGGGAGTGCTGCATTGTCAGAGGGTCAGTACTGAGGGAGCACTACACTGTCAGAGGGTTAGTACTGAGGGAGCACTACACTGTCAGAGCGTCAGTACTGAGGGAGCGCTACACTGTCAGAGATTCAGTACTGAGGGAGTGCTGCACTGTCAGAGGGTCAGTACTGAGGGAGCGCTACACTGTCAGAGGATCAGTACTGAGGGAGCACTACACTGTCAGAGGGTTAGTACTGAGGGAGCACTACACTGTCAGAGCGTCAGTACTGAGGGAGCGCTTCACTGTCGGAGATTCAGTACTGAGGGAGTGCTACAGTGTCAGAGAGTCAGTACTGAGGAGGCACTGCATTGTCAGAGGGTCAGCACTGAGGGAGTGCTGTACTGTCGGAGGGTCAGTACTGAGGGAGTGCTGCATTGTCAGATGTTCAGTACTGAGGGAGCGCTGCATTGTCAGAAGGTCAGTACTGAGGGAGTGCTGCCATGTCAGAAGGTCAGTACTGAGGGAGTGCTGCACTGTCGGATGGTCAGTACTGAGGGAGCACTACACTGTCAGAGAGTCAGTACTGAGGGATCACTACACTGTCAGAGGGTCAGTACTGAGGGAGTGCTGCACTGTCAGAGGGTCAGTACTGAGGGAGCACTACACTGTCAGAGGGTCAGTACTGAGGGAGCGCTACACTGTCAGAGGGTCAGTAGTGAGGGAGCGCTACACTGTCAGAGGGTCAGTACTGAGGAAGTGGTGCACTGTCAGAGGGTCAGTATTGAGGAAGCACTACACTGTCAGAGGGTCAGTACTGAGGGGGTGCTGCACTGTCAGAGGGTCAGTACTGAGGGAGTGCTGCACTGTCTGAGGGTCAGTACTGAGGGAGCATTACACTGTCAGAGGGTCAGTACTGAGGGAGTGCTGCACTGTCAGAGGGTCAGTACTGAGGGAGCGCTACACTGTCAGAGGGTCAGTGCTGAGGGAGCACTACACTGTCAGAGGGTCAGTACTGAGGGAGCGGTGCACTGTTAGAGGGTCAGTACTGAGAGAGTGCTGCACTGTCAGAGGGTCAGTACTGAGGGAGTGCTGCACTGTCAGAGGGTCAGTACTGAGGGAGCGGTGCACTGTCAGAGGGTCAGTACTGAGGAAGCACTACAGTGTCAGAGGGTCAGTACTGAGAGAGTGCTGCACTGTCAGAGGGTCAGTACTGAGGGAGCACTACACTGTCAGAGGGTCAGTACAGAGGGAGCACTACACTGTCAGAGCGTCAGTACTGAGGGAGCGCTACACTGTCAGAGGGTCAGTACTGAGGGAGTGCTGCACTGTCAGAGGGTCAGTACTGAGGGAGCACTACACTGTCAGAGGGTCAGTACTGAGGGAGTGCTGCACTGTCAGAGGGACAGTAATAAGGGAGCACTACACTGTCAGAGGGTCAGTACTGAGGGAGCATTACACTGTCAGAGCGTCAGTACTGAGGGAGTGCTGCAGTGTCTGAGGGTCAGTACTGAGGGAGCATTACACTGTCAGAGGGTCAGTACGGAGGGAGTGCTGCAGTGTCAGAGGGTCAGTACTGAGGGGGCGGTGCACTGTCAGAGGGTCAGTACTGAGAAAGCACTACACTGTCAGAGGGTCAGTACTGAGGGGGCCCTGCACTGTCTGAGGGTCAGTACTGAGGGCGCATTACACTGTCAGAGGGTCAGTACTGAGGGAGCGCTGCAGTGTCTGAGGGTCAGTACTGAGGGAGCATTACACTGTCAGAGGGTCAGTACGGAGGGAGTGCTGCATTGTCAGAGGGTCAGTACTGAGGGAGCACTACACTGTCAGAGGGTTAGTACTGAGGGAGCACTACACTGTCAGAGCGTCAGTACTGAGGGAGCGCTACACTGTCAGAGATTCAGTACTGAGGGAGTGCTGCACTGTCAGAGGGTCAGTACTGAGGGAGCGCTACACTGTCAGAGGATCAGTACTGAGGGAGCACTACACTGTCAGAGGGTTAGTACTGAGGGAGCACTACACTGTCAGAGCGTCAGTACTGAGGGAGCGCTTCACTGTCGGAGATTCAGTACTGAGGGAGTGCTACAGTGTCAGAGAGTCAGTACTGAGGAGGCACTGCATTGTCAGAGGGTCAGCACTGAGGGAGTGCTGTACTGTCGGAGGGTCAGTACTGAGGGAGTGCTGCATTGTCAGATGTTCAGTACTGAGGGAGCGCTGCATTGTCAGAAGGTCAGTACTGAGGGAGTGCTGCCATGTCAGAAGGTCAGTACTGAGGGAGTGCTGCACTGTCGGATGGTCAGTACTGAGGGAGCACTACACTGTCAGAGAGTCAGTACTGAGGGATCACTACACTGTCAGAGGGTCAGTACTGAGGGAGTGCTGCACTGTCAGAGGGTCAGTACTGAGGGAGCACTACACTGTCAGAGGGTCAGTACTGAGGGAGCGCTGCACTGTCAGAGGGTCAGTAGTGAGGGAGCGCTACACTGTCAGAGGGTCAGTACTGAGGAAGTGGTGCACTGTCAGAGGGTCAGTATTGAGGAAGCACTACACTGTCAGAGGGTCAGTACTGAGGGGGTGCTGCACTGTCAGAGGGTCAGTACTGAGGGAGTGCTGCACTGTCTGAGGGTCAGTACTGAGGGAGCATTACACTGTCAGAGGGTCAGTACTGAGGGAGTGCTGCACTGTCAGAGGGTCAGTACTGAGGGAGCGCTACACTGTCAGAGGGTCAGTGCTGAGGGAGCACTACACTGTCAGAGGGTCAGTACTGAGGGAGCGGTGCACTGTTAGAGGGTCAGTACTGAGAGAGTGCTGCACTGTCAGAGGGTCAGTACTGAGGGAGTGCTGCACTGTCAGAGGGTCAGTACTGAGGGAGCGGTGCACTGTCAGAGGGTCAGTACTGAGGAAGCACTACAGTGTCAGAGGGTCAGTACTGAGGGAGTGCTGCACTGTCTGAGGGCCAGTACTGAGGGAGCATTACACTGTCAGAGAGTCAGTATTGAGGGAGTGCTGCACTGTCAGAGGGTCAGTACTGAGGGAGCGCTACACTGTCAGAGGGTCAGTACTGAGGGAGCACTACACTGTCAGAGCGTCAGTACTGAGGGAGCAGTGCACTGTTAGAGGGTCAGTACTGAGGGAGCGCTACACTGTCAGAGGGTCAGTACTGAGGGATTGCTGCACTGTCAGAGGGTCAATACTGAGGGGGCGGTGCACTGTCAGAGGGTCAGTACTGAGGAAGCACTACACTGTCAGAGAGTCAGTACTGAGGGGGTCCTGCACTGTCTGAGGGTCAGTACTGAGGGAGCATTACACTGTCAGAGCGTCAGTACTGAGGGAGTCCTGCAGTGTCTGAGGGTCAGTACTGAGGGAGCATTACACTGTCAGAGGGTCAGTACGGAGGGAGTGCTGCAGTGTCAGAGGGTCAGTACTGAGGGGGCGGTCCACTGTCAGAGGGTCAGTACTGAGAAAGCACTACACTGTCAGAGGGTCAGTACTGAGGGGGTCCTGCACTGTCTGAGGGTCAGTACTGAGGGCGCATTACACTGTCAGAGGGTCAGTACTGAGGGAGCGCTGCAGTGTCTGAGGGTCAGTACTGAGGGAGCATTACACTGTCAGAGGGTCAGTACGGAGGGAGTGCTGCATTGTCAGAGGGTCAGTACTGAGGGAGCACTACACTGTCAGAGGGTTAGTACTGAGGGAGCACTACACTGTCAGAGCGTCAGTACTGAGGGAGCGCTACACTGTCAGAGATTCAGTACTGAGGGAGTGCTGCACTGTCAGAGGGTCAGTACTGAGGGAGCGCTAAACTGTCAGAGGGTCAGTACTGAGGGAGCACTACACTGTCAGAGGGTTAGTACTGAGGGAGCACTACACTGTCAGAGCGTCAGTACTGAGGGAGTGCTTCACTGTCGGAGATTCAGTACTGAGGGAGTGCTACAGTGTCAGAGAGTCAGTACTGAGGAGGCACTGCATTGTCAGAGGGTCAGCACTGAGGGAGTGCTGTACTGTCGGAGGGTCAGTACTGAGGGAGTGCTGCATTGTCAGATGTTCAGTACTGAGGGAGCGCTGCATTGTCAGAAGGTCAGTACTGAGGGAGTGCTGCCATGTCAGAAGGTCAGTACTGAGGGAGTGCTGCACTGTCGGATGGTCAGTACTGAGGGAGCACTACACTGTCAGAGAGTCAGTACTGAGGGATCACTACACTGTCAGAGGGTCAGTACTGAGGGAGTGCTGCACTGTTGGAGGGTCAGTACTGAGGGAGCGCTGCACTTTCAGAGGGTCAGTACTGAGGGAGCACTACACTGTCAGAGCGTCAGTACTGAGGGAGCAGTGCACTGTTAGAGGGTCAGTACTGAGGGAGCGCTACACTGTCAGAGGGTCAGTACTGAGGGAGTGCTGCACTGTCAGAGGGTCAATACTGAGGGGGCGGTGCACTGTCAGAGGGTCAGTACTGAGGAAGCACTACACTGTCAGAGGGTCAGTACTGAGGGGGTGCTGCACTGTCTGAGGGTCAGTACTGAGGGAGCATTACACTGTCAGAGGGTCAGTACTGAGGGAGCATTACACTGTCAGAGGGTCAGTACGGAGGGAGTGCTGCATTGTCAGAGGGTCAGTACTGAGGGAGCACTACACTGTCAGAGGGTTAGTACTGAGGGAGCACTACACTGTCAGAGCGTCAGTACTGAGGGAGCGCTACACTGTCAGAGATTCAGTACTGAGGGAGTGCTGCACTGTCAGAGGGTCAGTACTGAGGGAGCGCTACACTGTCAGAGGGTCAGTACTGAGGGAGCACTACACTGTCGGAGATTCAGTACTGAGGGAGTGCTACAGTGTCAGAGAGTCAGTACTGAGGAAGCACTGCATTGTCAGAGTGTCAGCACTGAGGGAGTGCTGTACTGTCGGAGGGTCAGTACTGAGGGAGGGCTGCATTGTCAGATGTTCAATACTGAGGGAGCGCTGCATTGTCAGAAGGTCAGTACTGAGGGAGTGCTGCCATGTCAGAGAGTCAGTACTGAGGGAGCCCTACACTGTCAGAGGGTCAGTACTGAGGGAGTGCTGCACTGTTGGAGGGTCAGTACTGAGGGAGCGCTGCACTTTCAGAGGGTCAGTACTGAGGAAGTGCTGCACTGTCTGAGGGCCAGTACTGAGGGAGCAATACACTGTCAGAAGGTCAGTACTGAGGGAGCGCTACACTGTCAGAGGGTCAGTACTGAGGGAGCACTACACTGTCAGAGCGTCAGTACTGAGGGAACAGTGCACTGTCAGAGGGTCAGTACTGAGGGAGCAGTGCACTGTCAGAGGGTCAGTACTGAGGAAGCACTACAGTGTCAGAGGGTCAGTACTGAGGGAGTGCTGCACTGTCTGAGGGCCAGTACTGAGGGAGCATTACACTGTCAGAAAGTCAGTACTGAGGGAGTGCTGCACTGTCAGAGGGTCAGTACTGAGGGAGCGCTACACTGTCAGAGGGTCAGTACTGAGGGAGCACGACACTGTCAGAGCGTCAGTACTGAGGGAGCAGTGCACTGTTAGAGGGTCAGTACTGAGGGAGCGCTGCACTGTCAGAGGGTCAGTACTGAGGGATTGCTGCACTGTCAGAGGGTCAATACAGAGGGGGCGGTGCACTGTCAGAGGGTCAGTACTGAGGGAGCATTACACTGTCAGAGCGTCAGTACTGAGGGAGTGCTGCAGTGTCTGAGGGTCAGTACTGAGGGAGCATTACACTGTCAGAGGGTCAGTACGGAGGGAGTGCTGCAGTGTCAGAGGGTCAGTACTGAGGGGGCGGTGCACTGTCAGAGGGTCAGTACTGAGAAAGCACTACACTGTCAGAGGGTCAGTACTGAGGGGGCCCTGCACTGTCTGAGGGTCAGTACTGAGGGCGCATTACACTGTCAGAGGGTCAGTACTGAGGGAGCGCTGCAGTGTCTGAGGGTCAGTACTGAGGGAGCATTACACTGTCAGAGGGTCAGTACGGAGGGAGTGCTGCATTGTCAGAGGGTCAGTACTGAGGGAGCACTACACTGTCAGAGGGTTAGTACTGAGGGAGCACTACACTGTCAGAGCGTCAGTACTGAGGGAGCGCTACACTGTCAGAGATTCAGTACTGAGGGAGTGCTGCACTGTCAGAGGGTCAGTACTGAGGGAGCACTACACTGTCAGAGGGTCAGTACTGAGGGAGCACTACACTGTCAGAGGGTTAGTACTGAGGGAGCACTACACTGTCAGAGCGTCAGTACTGAGGGAGCGCTTCACTGTCGGAGATTCAGTACTGAGGGAGTGCTACAGTGTCAGAGAGTCAGTACTGAGGAGGCACTGCATTGTCAGAGGGTCAGCACTGAGGGAGTGCTGTACTGTCGGAGGGTCAGTACTGAGGGAGTGCTGCATTGTCAGATGTTCAGTACTGAGGGAGCGCTGCATTGTCAGAAGGTCAGTACTGAGGGAGTGCTGCCATGTCAGAAGGTCAGTACTGAGGGAGTGCTGCACTGTCGGATGGTCAGTACTGAGGGAGCACTACACTGTCAGAGAGTCAGTACTGAGGGATCACTACACTGTCAGAGGGTCAGTACTGAGGGAGTGCTGCACTGTCAGAGGGTCAGTACTGAGGGAGCACTACACTGTCAGAGGGTCAGTACTGAGGGAGCGCTGCACTGTCAGAGGGTCAGTAGAGAGGGAGCGCTACACTGTCAAAGGGTCAGTACTGAGGAAGTGGTGCACTGTCAGAGGGTCAGTATTGAGGAAGCACTACACTGTCAGAGGGTCAGTACTGAGGGGGTGCTGCACTGTCAGAGGGTCAGTACTGAGGGAGTGCTGCACTGTCTGAGGGTCAGTACTGAGGGAGCATTACACTGTCAGAGGGTCAGTACTGAGGGAGTGCTGCACTGTCAGAGGGTCAGTACTGAGGGAGCGCTACACTGTCAGAGGGTCAGTGCTGAGGGAGCACTACACTGTCAGAGGGTCAGTACTGAGGGAGCGGTGCACTGTTAGAGGGTCAGTACTGAGAGAGTGCTGCACTGTCAGAGGGTCAGTACAGAGGGAGTGCTGCACTGTCAGAGGGTCAGTACTGAGGGAGCGGTGCACTGTCAGAGGGTCAGTACTGAGGAAGCACTACAGTGTCAGAGGGTCAGTACTGAGGGAGTGCTGCACTGTCTGAGGGCCAGTACTGAGGGAGCATTACACTGTCAGAGAGTCAGTATTGAGGGAGTGCTGCACTGTCAGAGGGTCAGTACTGAGGGAGCGCTACACTGTCAGAGGGTCAGTACTGAGGGAGCACTACACTGTCAGAGCGTCAGTACTGAGGGAGCAGTGCACTGTTAGAGGGTCAGTACTGAGGGAGCGCTACACTGTCAGAGGGTCAGTACTGAGGGATTGCTGCACTGTCAGAGGGTCAATACTGAGGGGGCGGTGCACTGTCAGAGGGTCAGTACTGAGGAAGTACTACACTGTCAGAGAGTCAGTACTGAGGGGGTCCTGCACTGTCTGAGGGTCAGTACTGAGGGAGCATTACACTGTCAGAGCGTCAGTACTGAGGGAGTGCTGCAGTGTCTGAGGGTCAGTACTGAGGGAGCATTACACTGTCAGAGGGTCAGTACGGAGGGAGTGCTGCAGTGTCAGAGGGTCAGTACTGAGGGAGCGCTGCAGTGTCTGAGGGTCAGTACTGAGGGAGCATTACACTGTCAGAGGGTCAGTACGGAGGGAGTGCTGCATTGTCAGAGGGTCAGTACTGAGGGAGCACTACACTGTCAGAGGGTTAGTACTGAGGGAGCACTACACTGTCAGAGCGTCAGTACTGAGGGAGCGCTACACTGTCAGAGATTCAGTACTGAGGGAGTGCTGCACTGTCAGAGGGTCAGTACTGAGGGAGCGCTACACTGTCAGAGGGTCAGTACTGAGGGAGCACTACACTGTCAGAGGGTTAGTACTGAGGGAGCACTACACTGTCAGAGCGTCAGTACTGAGGGAGTGCTTCACTGTCGGAGATTCAGTACTGAGGGATTGCTACAGTGTCAGAGAGTCAGTACTGAGGAGGCACTGCATTGTCAGAGGGTCAGCACTGAGGGAGTGCTGTACTGTCGGAGGGTCAGTACTGAGGGAGTGCTGCATTGTCAGATGTTCAGTACTGAGGGAGCGCTGCATTGTCAGAAGGTCAGTACTGAGGGAGTGCTGCCATGTCAGAAGGTCAGTACTGAGGGAGCACTACACTGTCAGAGAGTCAGTACTGAGGGATCACTACACTGTCAGAGGGTCAGTACTGAGGGAGTGCTGCACTGTTGGAGGGTCAGTACTGAGGGAGCGCTGCACTTTCAGAGGGTCAGTACTGAGGGAGCACTACACTGTCAGAGCGTCAGTACTGAGGGAGCAGTGCACTGTTAGAGGGTCAGTACTGAGGGAGCGCTACACTGTCAGAGGGTCAGTACTGAGGGAGTGCTGCACTGTCAGAGGGTCAATACTGAGGGGGCGGTGCACTGTCAGAGGGTCAGTACTGAGGAAGCACTACACTGTCAGAGGGTCAGTACTGAGGGGGTGCTGCACTGTCTGAGGGTCAGTACTGAGGGAGCATTACACTGTCAGAGGGTCAGTACTGAGGGAGCATTACACTGTCAGAGGGTCAGTACGGAGGGAGTGCTGCATTGTCAGAGGGTCAGTACTGAGGGAGCACTACACTGTCAGAGGGTTAGTACTGAGGGAGCACTACACTGTCAGAGCGTCAGTACTGAGGGAGCGCTACACTGTCAGAGATTCAGTACTGAGGGAGTGCTGCACTGTCAGAGGGTCAGTACTGAGGGAGCGCTACACTGTCAGAGGGTCAGTACTGAGGGAGCACTACACTGTCGGAGATTCAGTACTGAGGGAGTGCTACAGTGTCAGAGAGTCAGTACTGAGGAAGCACTGCATTGTCAGAGGGTCAGCACTGAGGGAGTGCTGTACTGTCGGAGGGTCAGTACTGAGGGAGGGCTGCATTGTCAGATGTTCAATACTGAGGGAGCGCTGCATTGTCAGAAGGTCAGTACTGAGGGAGTGCTGCCATGTCAGAGAGTCAGTACTGAGGGAGCCCTACACTGTCAGAGGGTCAGTACTGAGGGAGTGCTGCACTGTTGGAGGGTCAGTACTGAGGGAGCGCTGCACTTTCAGAGGGTCAGTACTGAGGAAGTGCTGCACTGTCTGAGGGCCAGTACTGAGGGAGCAATACACTGTCAGAAGGTCAGTACTGAGGGAGCGCTACACTGTCAGAGGGTCAGTACTGAGGGAGCACTACACTGTCAGAGCGTCAGTACTGAGGGAACAGTGCACTGTCAGAGGGTCAGTACTGAGGGAGCAGTGCACTGTCAGAGGGTCAGTACTGAGGAAGCACTACAGTGTCAGAGGGTCAGTACTGAGGGAGTGCTGCACTGTCTGAGGGCCAGTACTGAGGGAGCATTACACTGTCAGAAAGTCAGTACTGAGGGAGTGCTGCACTGTCAGAGGGTCAGTACTGAGGGAGCGCTACACTGTCAGAGGGTCAGTACTGAGGGAGCACGACACTGTCAGAGCGTCAGTACTGAGGGAGCAGTGCACTGTTAGAGGGTCAGTACTGAGGGAGCGCTGCACTGTCAGAGGGTCAGTACTGAGGGATTGCTGCACTGTCAGAGGGTCAATACAGAGGGGGCGGTGCACTGTCAGAGGGTCAGTACTGAGGGAGCATTACACTGTCAGAGCGTCAGTACTGAGGGAGTGCTGCAGTGTCTGAGGGTCAGTACTGAGGGAGCATTACACTGTCAGAGGGTCAGTACGGAGGGAGTGCTGCAGTGTCAGAGGGTCAGTACTGAGGGGGCGGTGCACTGTCAGAGGGTCAGTACTGAGAAAGCACTACACTGTCAGAGGGTCAGTACTGAGGGGGCCCTGCACTGTCTGAGGGTCAGTACTGAGGGCGCATTACACTGTCAGAGGGTCAGTACTGAGGGAGCGCTGCAGTGTCTGAGGGTCAGTACTGAGGGAGCATTACACTGTCAGAGGGTCAGTACGGAGGGAGTGCTGCATTGTCAGAGGGTCAGTACTGAGGGAGCACTACACTGTCAGAGGGTTAGTACTGAGGGAGCACTACACTGTCAGAGCGTCAGTACTGAGGGAGCGCTACACTGTCAGAGATTCAGTACTGAGGGAGTGCTGCACTGTCAGAGGGTCAGTACTGAGGGAGCGCTACACTGTCAGAGGGTCAGTACTGAGGGAGCACTACACTGTCAGAGGGTTAGTACTGAGGGAGCACTACACTGTCAGAGCGTCAGTACTGAGGGAGCGCTTCACTGTCGGAGATTCAGTACTGAGGGAGTTCTACAGTGTCAGAGAGTCAGTACTGAGGAGGCACTGCATTGTCAGAGGGTCAGCACTGAGGGAGTGCTGTACTGTCGGAGGGTCAGTACTGAGGGAGTGCTGCATTGTCAGATGTTCAGTACTGAGGGAGCGCTGCATTGTCAGAAGGTCAGTACTGAGGGAGTGCTGCCATGTCAGAAGGTCAGTACTGAGGGAGTGCTGCACTGTCGGATGGTCAGTACTGAGGGAGCACTACACTGTCAGAGAGTCAGTACTGAGGGATCACTACACTGTCAGAGGGTCAGTACTGAGGGAGTGCTGCACTGTCAGAGGGTCAGTACTGAGGGAGCACTACACTGTCAGAGGGTCAGTACTGAGGGAGCGCTGCACTGTCAGAGGGTCAGTAGAGAGGGAGCGCTACACTGTCAAAGGGTCAGTACTGAGGAAGTGGTGCACTGTCAGAGGGTCAGTATTGAGGAAGCACTACACTGTCAGAGGGTCAGTACTGAGGGGGTGTTGCACTGTCAGAGGGTCAGTACTGAGGGAGAGCTGCACTGTCTGAGGGTCAGTACTGAGGGAGCATTACACTGTCAGAGGGTCAGTACTGAGGGAGTGCTGCACTGTCAGAGGGTCAGTACTGAGGGAGCGCTACACTGTAAGAGGGTCAGTGCTGAGGGAGCACTACACTGTCAGAGGGTCAGTACTGAGGGAGCGGTGCACTGTTAGAGGGTCAGTACTGAGAGAGTGCTGCACTGTCAGAGGGTCAGTACAGAGGGAGTGCTGCACTGTCAGAGGGTCAGTACTGAGGGAGCGGTGCACTGTCAGAGGGTCAGTACTGAGGAAGCACTACAGTGTCAGAGGGTCAGTACTGAGGGAGTGCTGCACTGTCTGAGGGCCAGTACTGAGGGAGCATTACACTGTCAGAGAGTCAGTATTGAGGGAGTGCTGCACTGTCAGAGGGTCAGTACTGAGGGAGCGCTACACTGTCAGAGGGTCAGTACTGAGGGAGCACTACACTGTCAGAGCGTCAGTACTGAGGGAGCAGTGCACTGTTAGAGGGTCAGTACTGAGGGAGCGCTACACTGTCAGAGGGTCAGTACTGAGGGATTGCTGCACTGTCAGAGGGTCAATACTGAGGGGGCGGTGCACTGTCAGAGGGTCAGTACTGAGGAAGCACTACACTGTCAGAGAGTCAGTACTGAGGGGGTCCTGCACTGTCTGAGGGTCAGTACTGAGGGAGCATTACACTGTCAGAGCGTCAGTACTGAGGGAGTGCTGCAGTGTCTGAGGGTCAGTACTGAGGGAGCATTACACTGTCAGAGGGTCAGTACGGAGGGAGTGCTGCAGTGTCAGAGGGTCAGTACTGAGGGAGTGCTGCAGTGTCTGAGGGTCAGTACTGAGGGAGCATTACACTGTCAGAGGGTCAGTACGGAGGGAGTGCTGCAGTGTCAGAGGGTCAGTACTGAGGGAGCGCTGCAGTGTCTGAGGGTCAGTACTGAGGGAGCATTACACTGTCAGAGGGTCAGTACGGAGGGAGTGCTGCATTGTCAGAGGGTCAGTACTGAGGGAGCACTACACTGTCAGAGGGTTAGTACTGAGGGAGCACTACACTGTCAGAGCATCAGTACTGAGGGAGCGCTACACTGTCAGAGATTCAGTACTGAGGGAGTGCTGCACTGTCAGAGGGTCAGTACTGAGGGAGCGCTACACTGTCAGAGGGTCAGTACTGAGGGAGCACTACACTGTCAGAGGGTTAGTACTGAGGGAGCACTACACTGTCAGAGCGTCAGTACTGAGGGAGTGCGTCACTGTCGGAGATTCAGTACTGAGGGAGTGCTACAGTGTCAGAGAGTCAGTACTGAGGAGGCACTGCATTGTCAGAGGGTCAGCACTGAGGGAGTGCTGTACTGTCGGAGGGTCAGTACTGAGGGAGTGCTGCATTGTCAGATGTTCAGTACTGAGGGAGCGCTGCATTGTCAGAAGGTCAGTACTGAGGGAGTGCTGCCATGTCAGAAGGTCAGTACTGAGGGAGTGCTGCACTGTCGGATGGTCAGTACTGAGGGAGCACTACACTGTCAGAGAGTCAGTACTGAGGGATCACTACACTGTCAGAGGGTCAGTACTGAGGGAGTGCTGCACTGTTGGAGGGTCAGTACTGAGGGAGCGCTGCACTTTCAGAGGGTCAGTACTGAGGGAGCACTACACTGTCAGAGCGTCAGTACTGAGGGAGCAGTGCACTGTTAGAGGGTCAGTACTGAGGGAGCGCTACACTGTCAGAGGGTCAGTACTGAGGGAGTGCTGCACTGTCAGAGGGTCAATACTGAGGGGGCGGTGCACTGTCAGAGGGTCAGTACTGAGGAAGCACTACACTGTCAGAGGGTCAGTACTGAGGGGGTGCTGCACTGTCTGAGGGTCAGTACTGAGGGAGCATTACACTGTCAGAGGGTCAGTACTGAGGGAGCATTACACTGTCAGAGGGTCAGTACGGAGGGAGTGCTGCATTGTCAGAGGGTCAGTACTGAGGGAGCACTACACTGTCAGAGGGTTAGTACTGAGGGAGCACTACACTGTCAGAGCGTCAGTACTGAGGGAGCGCTACACTGTCAGAGATTCAGTACTGAGGGAGTGCTGCACTGTCAGAGGGTCAGTACTGAGGGAGCGCTACACTGTCAGAGGGTCAGTACTGAGGGAGCACTACACTGTCGGAGATTCAGTACTGAGGGAGTGCTACAGTGTCAGAGAGTCAGTACTGAGGAAGCACTGCATTGTCAGAGGGTCAGCACTGAGGGAGTGCTGTACTGTCGGAGGGTCAGTACTGAGGGAGGGCTGCATTGTCAGATGTTCAATACTGAGGGAGCGCTGCATTGTCAGAAGGTCAGTACTGAGGGAGTGCTGCCATGTCAGAGAGTCAGTACTGAGGGAGCCCTACACTGTCAGAGGGTCAGTACTGAGGGAGTGCTGCACTGTTGGAGGGTCAGTACTGAGGGAGCGCTGCACTTTCAGAGGGTCAGTACTGAGGAAGTGCTGCACTGTCTGAGGGCCAGTACTGAGGGAGCAATACACTGTCAGAAGGTCAGTACTGAGGGAGCGCTACACTGTCAGAGGGTCAGTACTGAGGGAGCACTACACTGTCAGAGCGTCAGTACTGAGGGAACAGTGCACTGTCAGAGGGTCAGTACGGAGGGAGTGCTGCATTGTCAGAGGGTCAGTACTGAGGGAGCACTACACTGTCAGAGGGTTAGTACTGAGGGAGCACTACACTGTCAGAGCGTCAGTACTGAGGGAGCGCTACACTGTCAGAGATTCAGTACTGAGGGAGTGCTGCACTGTCAGAGGGTCAGTACTGAGGGAGCGCTACACTGTCAGTGGGTCAGTACTGAGGGAGCACTAGACTGTCAGAGGGTTAGTACTGAGGGAGCACTACACTGTCAGAGCGTCAGTACTGAGGGAGCGCTTCACTGTCGGAGATTCAGTACTGAGGGAGTGCTACAGTGTCAGAGAATCAGTACTGAGGAGGCACTGCATTGTCAGAGGGTCAGCACTGAGGGAGTGCTGTACTGTCGGAGGGTCAGTACTGAGGGAGTGCTGCATTGTCAGATGTTCAGTACTGAGGGAGCGCTGCATTGTCAGAAGGTCAGTACTGAGGGAGTGCAGCCATGTCAGAAGGTCAGTACTGAGGGAGTGCTGCACTGTCGGATGGTCAGCACTGAGGGAGCACTACACTGTCAGAGAGTCAGTACTGAGGGATCACTACACTGTCAGAGGGTCAGTACTGAGGGAGTGCTGCACTGTCAGAGGGTCAGTACTGAGGGAGCACTACACTGTCAGAGGGTCAGTACTGAGGGAGTGCTGCACTGTCAGAGGGTCAGTAGTGAGGGAGCGCTACACTGTCAGAGGGTCAGTACTGAGGAAGTGGTGCACTGTCAGAGGGTCAGTATTGAGGAAGCACTACACTGTCAGAGGGTCAGTACTGAGGGGGTGCTGCACTGTCAGAGGGTCAGTACTGAGGGAGTGCTGCACTGTCTGAGGGTCAGTACTGAGGGAGCATTACACTGTCAGAGGGTCAGTACTGAGGGAGTGCTGCACTGTCAGAGGGTCAGTACTGAGGGAGCGCTACACTGTCAGAGGGTCAGTAATGAGGGAGCACAACACTGTCAGAGGGTCAGTACTGAGGGAGCGGTGCACTGTTAGAGGGTCAGTACTGAGGGAGCGCTACACTGTCAGAGGGTCAGTACTGAGGGAGCACTACACTGTCAGAGGGTTAGTACTGAGGGAGCACTACACTGTCAGAGCGTCAGTACTGAGGGAGCGCTTCACTGTCGGAGATTCAGTACTGAGGGAGTGCTACAGTGTCAGAGAGTCAGTACTGAGGAGGCACTGCATTGTCAGAGGGTCAGCACTGAGGGAGTGCTGTACTGTCGGAGGGTCAGTACTGAGGGAGTGCTGCATTGTCAGATGTTCAGTACTGAGGGAGCGCTGCATTGTCAGAAGGTCAGTACTGAGGGAGTGCTGCCATGTCAGAAGGTCAGTACTGAGGGACTGCTGCACTGTCGGATGGTCAGTACTGAGGGAGCACTACACTGTCAGAGAGTCAGTACTGAGGGATCACTACACTGTCAGAGGGTCAGTACTGAGGGAGTGCTGCACTGTTGGAGGGCCAGTACTGAGGGAGCGCTGCACTTTCAGAGGGTCAGTAATGAGGGAGCACTACACTGTCAGAGCGTCAGTACTGAGGGAGCAGTGCACTGTTAGAGGGTCAGTACTGAGGGAGCGCTACACTGTCAGAGGGTCAGTACTGAGGGAGTGCTGCACTGTCAGAGGGTCAATACTGAGGGGGCGGTGCACTGTCAGAGGGTCAGTACTGAGGAAGCATTACACTGTCAGAGGGTCAGTACTGAGGGAGCATTACACTGTCAGAGGGTCAGTACGGAGGGAGTGCTGCATTGTCAGAGGGTCAGTACTGAGGGAGCACTACACTGTCAGAGGGTTAGTACTGAGGGAGCACTACACTGTCAGAGGGTCAGTACTGAGGGAGCGCTACACTGTCAGAGATTCAGTACTGAGGGAGTGCTGCACTGTCAGAGGGTCAGTACTGAGGGTGCGCTACACTGTCAGAGGGTCAGTACTGAGGGAGCACTACACTGTCGGAGATTCAGTACTGAGGGAGTGCTACAGTGTCAGAGAGTCAGTACTGAGGAAGCACTGCATTGTCAGAGGGTCAGCACTGAGGGAGTGCTGTACTGTCGGAGGGTCAGTACTGAGGGAGTGCTGCATTGTCAGATGTTCAATACTGAGGGAGCGCTGCATTGTCAGAAGGTCAGTACTGAGGGAGTGCTGCCATGTCAGAGAGTCAGTACTGAGGGAGCACTACACTGTCAGAGGGTCAGTACTGAGGGAGTGCTGCACTGTTGGAGGGTCAGTACTGAGGGAGCGCTGCACTTTCAGAGGGTCAGTACTGAGGAAGTGCTGCACTGTCTGAGGGCCAGTACTGAGGGAGCATTACACTGTCAGAGAGTCAGTACTGAGGGAGCGCTACACTGTCAGAGGGTCAGTACTGAGGGAGCACTACACTGTCAGAGCGTCAGTACTGAGGGAACAGTGCACTGTTAGAGGGTCAGTACTGAGGGAGCGCTACACTGTCAGAGGGTCAGTACTGAGGGAGTGCTGCACTGTCAGAGGGTCAATACTGAAGGGGCGGTGCACTGTCAGAGGGTCAGTACTGAGGAAGCACTACACTGTCAGAGGGTCAGTACTGAGGGGGTGCTGCACTGTCAGAGATTCAGTACTGAGGGAGCGCTACACTGTCAGAGGGTCAGTACTGAGGGAGCACTACACTGTCAGAGGGTTAGTACTGAGGGAGCACTACACTGTCAGAGCGTCAGTACTGAGGGAGCGCTTCACTGTCAGAGATTCAGTACTGAGGGAGTGCTACAGTGTCAGAGAGTCAGTACTGAGGGAGCACTGCATTGGCAGAGGGTCAGCACTGAGGGACTGCTGTACTGTCAGATGGTCAGTACTGAGGGAGCACTACACTGTCAGAGAGTCAGTACTGAGGGAGCACTACACTGTCGGAGGGTCAGTACTGAGGGAGTGCTGCAACGTTGGAGGGTCAGTACTGAGGGAGCGCTGCACTTTCAGAGGGTCAGTACTGAGGGAGCATTACACTGTCAGAGGTTCAGTACGGAGGGAGTGCTGCATTGTCAGAGGGTCAGTACTGAGGGAGCGCTGCACTGTTGGAGAGTCAGTACTGAGGGAGTGCTGCACTTTCAGAGGGTCAGTACTGAGGGAGTGCTGCACTGTCTGACGGCCAGTACTGAGGGAGCATTACACTGTCAGAGGGTCAGTACTGAGGGAGTGCTACACTGTCAGAGGGTCAGTACTGAGGGAGCACTACACTGTCAGAGCGTCAGTACTGAGGGAGCAGTGCACTGTCAGAGCGTCAGTACTGAGGGAGTGCTGCACTGTCAGAGGGTCAGTACTGAGGGAGAGTTGCACTGTCGGATGGTCAGTACTGAGGGAGCACTACACTGTCAGAGAGTCAGTACTGAGGGAGCACTACACTGTCGGAGGGTCAGTACTGAGGGAGTGCTGCAATGTTGGAGGGTCAGTACTGAGGGAGCGCTGCACTTTCAGAGGGTCAGTACTGAGGGAGCATTACACTGTCAGAGGGTCAGTACGGAGGGAGTGCTGCATTGTCAGAGGGTCAGTACTGAGGGAGCACTACACTGTCAGAGGGTTAGTACTGAGGGAGCACTACACTGTCAGAGCGTCAGTACTGAGGGAGCGCTACACTGTCAGAGATTCAGTACTGAGGGAGTGCTGCACTGTCAGAGGGTCAGTACTGAGGGAGCGCTACACTGTCAGAGGGTCAGTACTGAGGGAGCACTACACTGTCGGAGATTCAGTACTGAGGGAGTGCTACAGTGTCAGAGAGTCAGTACTGAGGAAGCACTGCATTGTCAGAGGGTCAGCACTGAGGGAGTGCTGTACTGTCGGAGGGTCAGTACTGAGGGAGTGCTGCATTGTCAGATGTTCAATACTGAGGGAGCGCTGCATTGTCAGAAGGTCAGTACTGAGGGAGTGCTGCCATGTCAGAAGGTCAGTACTGAGGGAGTGCTGCACTGTCGGATGGTCAGTACTGAGGGAGCACTACACTGTCAGAGAGTCAGTACTGAGGGAGCACTACACTGTCAGAGGGTCAGTACTGAGGGAGTGCTGCACTGTTGGAGGGTCAGTACTGAGGGAGCGCTGCACTTTCAGAGGGTCAGTACTGAGGAAGTGCTGCACTGTCTGAGGGCCAGTACTGAGGGAGCATTACACTGTCAGAGGGTCAGTACTGAGGGAGCGCTACACTGTCAGAGGGTCAGTACTGAGGGAGCACTACACTGTCAGAGCGTCAGTACTGAGGGAACAGTGCACTGTTAGAGGGTCAGTACTGAGGGAGCGCTACACTGTCAGAGGGTCAGTACTGAGGGAGTGCTGCACTTTCAGAGGGTCAATAATGAAGGGGCGGTGCACTGTCAGAGGGTCAGTACTGAGGAAGCACTACACTGTCAGAGGGTCAGTACTGAGGGGGTACTGCACTCTCTGAGGGTCAGTACTGAGGGAGCATTACACTGTCAGAGGGTCAGTACTGAGCGAGTGCTGCAGTGTCTGAGGGTCAGTACTGAGGGAGCACTACACTGTCAGAGGGTTAGTACTGAGGGAGCACTACACTGTCAGAGCGTCAGTACTGAGGGAGTGCTACACTGTCAGAGATTCAGTACTGAGGGAGTGCTGCACTGTCAGAGGGTCAGTACTGAGGAAGCGCTACACTGTCAGAGGGTCAGTACTGAGGGAGCACTACACTGTCAGAAATTCAGTACTGAGGGAGTGCTACAGTGTCAGATAGTCAGTACTGAGGGAGCACTGCATTGTCAGAGGGTCAGCACTGAGGGACTGCTGTACTGTCGGAGGGTCAGTACTGAGGGAGTGCTGCATTGTCAGAAGGTCAGTACTGAGGGAGTGCTGCACTGTCAGAGGGTCAGTACTGAGGGAGAGCTGCACTGTCGGATGGTCAGTACTGAGGGAGCACTACACTGTCAGAGGGTCAGTACTGAGGGAGCACTACACTGTCGGAGGGTCAGTACTGAGGGAGTGCTGCAATGTTGGAGGGTCAGTACTGAGGGAGCGCTGCACTTTCAGAGGGTCAGTACTGAGGGAGAACTACACTGTCAGAGGGTCAGTACTGAGGTAGCACTGCACTGTCAGTAGGCGGGACTTCCATCCAGGCCCTCCCCTCCCACCACTCCAACCCCTCCCCCGGTGGGTGGGGGTTTGGGTGGGTGGGGGGGGGTGCGTCATTTATTGGCCTCCCGAGCTAACTGGCCCTCCACACAATTCTCTGTCATAAATTTAATGTCGAGGCTTTTGCTCTCTTTTCCACAATGAGGTTGCTGGTACCGTGCTAAGGAAGGCACAGAGTTCCCTCTCCATGGTCCTTCTGACCACAAGGTCATGGAGGAAACACCATAATCCAATTGTGGCCTAAACGTCCTGGCATAAACCTCACCACCCTTGTCGCTGTCACACTCCACGCCTGATTATCAACCGCAAGGTCCCATTTGCCTTCATTCAAATGTCTAGTTTTAACACCAACATCCATTCAAAATAATGGATTGGGTTGTGATAAGTCCTTGGGTGTTCCACAGACGGTGATAATTGAACGATTCACACCAGCCCACACCGACATCCGAGTGAACGCAGAATAAAAGGCCAACTTTTCCCAGCAGCACCCCCCGCTTCTAAAGATCTCCCGTCCAATATTAGCGTGCCCATTCGCTAAATTTATCCCTGAGGCGCGTGAAACATGCTCTTGGTTTTAGGGTTAAATATCGGGTTTGGGACGTGGCGCTCAGAGGATGGAATAATGGTCTTGTGGCGCAGGCGGGAGCGTCTCCGGCGCGAGCCAGAGGCTCCGGGTTTGAGCCCCGCCTTCGGTGAGGTGTTCATCATGTGGCCAAACAGGTCGGTCGTTCCGACGCACGCCAATGGCGGGCGGTGAGGGGCCGGAGAGATTGCTGGTCAGCCAGGAGATGGGAGGGACGCTTGGGCCTGGGGTATTGCTGTCCCCTAGCTCCAGACTACAGCTCGTTGCCGTGGTAATTCAGTCCCCTGGGCGGGGGGGGGGAGGGGGGAGAGTGACTGGGTCAGTTGGATGGATGGCTGGTGCGGATCAGATTGGTGCCAAAACACGGTTGAGGGGGGGGAGGGGTGGGGGATTGATCCCCATTCTGGCTGGGGTAGATTTGGGACCCATCCGCTAGCCAGACCCCTGGTGCCAGCTGTGGCTCTGTGGATCCGACCTGGCCTTGGGCAGAGAGCTGCAGAAGGAGATGACAAGGACCAAGAGCCATCAGGCTGACAATCGCTAAATTGAATGGCCTTGTGGGAAAATCTAGGGCCCCGGGTTTAAAAATAAGGCATCACTCATTTTTTAAAAATTCATTCATGAGATGTGGGTTAGGCCAGCGTTCATTGCTCTTGTTCAGAGAGCATTTAAGAGCCAACCACATTGCTATGGGTCTGGAGTCACATGTAGGCCAGACCATGTAAGGAGGGCAGATTTCCTTCCCTGAAGGGCATTAGTGAACCAGATGGGTTTTTACAATGATGATGTCATGGTCATCATTAGACTTTTAATTCCAGATTTTTATTGAATTTAAATTCCACCATCTGCCTTGGCAGGAATTTGAACCCAGATCCCCAGAGCATGACACTGGACCTCTGGATTACTAGTCCAGTGACAATGCCACTTGAAGGCAGAGTGGAGGAGCATTTTTTTTCTCTCTTCCTGAAAAGGCGATGGAAGCTGAGTCTGTGAATATTTTTAAGGCAGAGCTGGGTAGATTCTTGATTAACAAAGGGGTTGAAAGGCTATTGGAGGTAGGCAGGGAATGTGGGGTTGAGGTTACAGTCAGATCAGCCACGATCTTATTGAATGGCGGAGCTGGATCGAGGGGCCGAGTGGCCTCCTCCTGCTCCTAAATTCGTATAATGTAAACTGGAGGAATAGGGCCTCATAGAAACATAGAAAATGGAAGCAAGAGCAGGTCTTCCGGCCCTTCGAGGCTGCTCCACCATTCATTATGATTATGGCTCTCTCCCCATAACCCTCGATGCTTTTAAATGGGGCACTTTACACCTTCCTGGGCTCAACACTGACTTCACTGGTTTCTGGTTCTCGTCTCGGGCTCCAGTTTGCTTCACTTCTCTTTGCAGGTTTCAGATTTCCTTTCGTTTTTCTCTGATTTCTCTTTCCACTTTCAGCACCTTCTCATCCTGCCAATCACACCTCCTCTCGGCACATCCTTTGTCTCCTTGACCTGTCCCAATCACCCAGTCCCTTTGGGCCCCGCCCAGCCAACGCGTTTGTCGATTAATCCCTCCGGCCCTCCGCCCGTTCAGACCTTCCCCCTTTTCGTTCTTCCTCTCACTGGCCCAGTTTTCGTTTCCTGGTAACGTTTCCAACTCCCTCCCCTCCAGCCCGGACTGGCAGGTTAACTCTGCCTTCTCCCTCCGCGGCTGCTTCCTGACCAGTTCCACTCGAACCAGAACGCGCCAGGCCCTGGCCCCCGTCAAACCTTTCCCAACTGGGCAAGACCCCCAATGCATCCCATTCTCCCATTCCTTCCCCTTCTTTGCCCCACAGGATGCACACATTCATGACTCACCCAGAACGTTGTTGTTGAGGACAGTCCGATTGTGTCATTTACCACTACGCCGTTCACAAGATGTACCACTCCCCTTGAAGGCAGAGAGGAGGAGGATTTTTTTCCTCTCAGAGGGGTGCGAGTCTTTGGAACTCTCTCCCTGAAAAGGCGATGGAAACAGAGTCCGTGAATATTTTTAAGGCAGAGCTGGGTAGATTCTTGATTAACAAGGGGGTGAAACGTTAATGGAGGCAGACACTCAGAGAGTACAACGCCAGGAAATTACAGAAACAAGTCATACGTTACTAAAAGGATCTTGCAACATCTCTGTCTGAATGATCGTTCAGACAACAGAATGATTGTTGTCATGCCAATTAAACCTCCGAGAAATTCCCTCTTGCGTAAACCTGAACCATTTTGCAGAATGGAGTTCGAAAGCGGAGAAGTTATTTTTTTTCCTTTTAAAAAAGACTCAAGTTGAGCCTTGGATAGAGGCAGTGTGGTTGCCTCTTAAATACCCTCCGAACAAAGAACAACTGAGGGACGAACAATAAATGCTAGCCTAGCCAGCAATGCCCACAGGCTTCAGCAACATGTATTCTTCCTCATGCTCTGGTTGGTGGAGGCGTTGCCATGAAGAATGCACTAGTTAACTGATGGCTGACAGCTAACTTCCAAGCACTGACTAAATCCAAGCTCAGCAGGTTGGCTGTGATTGGTCAAGGTGTCGCCCTGGAGAACGGACCAGAGAATGGCTGTCACCTGAATTTGTTCAGTTGAAACAGGCGCAATGTGAGTACATGTTCTTTCTGTCTGCAAAGAACAGGGCCCCATGTACTAATATATGTAGCTTCGAGCACACACAAGTAAGCCACAGTGTGACCCCGGCTGATAATCTTGAGTTATAGAATTACACGGACATGGTTCGAGGTGAGGTAATGATACATTAGGGGTTAAATGTAAGGCTTTCGAGCTTCTCCTTTGCTTACTAGTCACGTATTGGATGCTCACGATGCAGGATTGTGGCCAGTGAAGGAGCTTGAACAACACTTCACACTTTCAGTGGCATGATCAATGGGCCGAAGCTGTAAAAGCCTCTTCTGTGTTGTTACTTTTGTCTTTTAAAATAAAACTTCTCTTTTTATTTGCCATTCAAGACACATAGTTGCCTCCTAGTTAGGCCCAGCCGGAAATAATTTGGATTAATTCGGAATTGGGTCATTGTTAAATTAATCTTGAAAAATTTAAGAACTAATTTAGATTAAGAACACAATGAAAAACTGACACAACCCCACAGGGGAAAAAAAAAACAATCTGATGATTTAGTCATTGATAACAAAGTTGTCAGCGGGATCTTGCTGTGCACAAATTGGATGCCAGGCTTCGGACAGTGGCCACACTCCAGAGAGAAAGTGCGTCAGACGCAATGGCCCTAATGTGGCGAAAGGCGACTCAGTAATGGAAGTGACCGACTGCTGTCCTCTCACATTTAAAAGTTCCATTTCGACAAGAATTCCCGGTCTCCTCGAGGTAAGGTCACCCATGGAACATTAAGAAAGACTTGCTTTCCTATAGCGCCTCTCACCGCCTCAGGACATCCCAAACAGCTTCACTGACGGCCAGATATATCGTGCAGCGTTGTCACAGTTGCAATACGGGACACTACACAGCAGGCTCCCACAAACAGCGTTGTAGCGAATCAGCAGATCAGCTTTCGTTTCCTAATGTTGGTTATGATGGATAAATGCTGGACGTTGGAAAGATATCCCTTTTCTTCAAAAGAGTGGCCATTTGATATTTTACATTCCTCTAGGAGGGCAGATGGGGGACTTGGTTTGATATTACATTTGGAAAATGACATCCCTGGCAGTGCAGCACTCCCTCAAAACTTACCTTCCAACAGTGCAGCACTCCCTGAGTACTGACCCTCTGACAGTGCAGCACTCTCTCAGTACTGACCCTCGAACAGTGCAGCACTCCCTCAGTACTGACCCTCTGACAGTGCAGCACACCCTCAGTACTGACCCTCTGACAGTGCAGCACTCCCTCACTACTGACCCTCTGACAGTGCAGCACTCCCTCAAAACTTACTTTCCGACAGTGCAGCACTCCCTCAGTACTGACCATCAGACAGTGCAGCACTCCCTCAGTACTGACCCTCTGACAGTGCAGTGCTCCCTCTGTACTGACCCTCTGACAGTGCAGCACTCCTGCAGCACTGACCCTCTGACAGTGCAGCGCACCCTCAGTACTGACCCTCTGAAAATGCAGCGCTCTCTCAGTACTGATCCTTTGACAGTGCAGCCCTCCCTCAAAACTTACTTTCTGAGAGTGCAGCACTCCCTCAGTACTGACCCTCTGACAGTGCAGCACTCCCTCACTACTGACCCTCTGACAGTGCAGTGCTCCCTCTGTACTGACCCTCTGACAGTGCAGCACTCCTGCAGTACTGACCCTGACAGTGCAGCGCACACTCAGTACTGACCCTCTGAAAGAAAATGCAGCGCTCTCTCAGTACTGACCCTCTGACAAGGCAGCACTCCCTCAATTCTGACCCTTTGACAGTGCAGCAGTCCCCTAGTACTGACCCTCGGACAGTGCAGCACTCCCTCAGTACTGACCCTCCGACAGTGCAGCACTCCTTCAGTACTGACCCTCCGACAGTGCAGCACTCCCTCAGTACTGACCATTTGGCAATGCAGCACTCCCTCAGTATTGACCCTCTGACAGTGCAGCACCCTCTCAGTACTGGCCCTCTGACAGTGCAGCACTCCCTCAGTACTGAGCCTCTGACAGTGCAGCACTCCCTTAGTACTGGCCCTCTGACAGTGCAGCACTCCCTCAGTACTAAGCCTCTGACAGTCAGCACTCCCTCAGTACTGAGCCTCTGACAGTACAGCACTCCCTCAGTACTGACCCTCTGACAGTGCAGTTCTCTCTCCGGGCTGCACCTGGCCTCAGTTAACATCCACACTTGGGCTGACAAGTGACAGTAACACGTGCGCGGCACAAATTTTCCTTGATGATCACATCATGGAAGGAAAGCCCATCCCTGGCGCCACCATTGCGAAGCCTTCACCCAACAACATCTTGCGTACAGCTAACAGTGGTGAACTGGAGCCTATTATCAATGTGCCAGTAGGAGCAGGTCAGAGGCTGGGAATCCTGTGGCAAATCACCTCCTGACTCCCCAAAGCCTGTCCACCATGTGCACAGCACACGTCAGGAGTCTGATGGAATGCTCTCCACTTGCCTGGTTGAGAGGTGGGGGCAGATGCAAGTTTGTTCAGGGAGCCTGACAGCACCCAGAGTAAAGCTGCCACCCTCCTGTGCTAATTGACCCTAGACTCAATATCTACGCACCCCATCGCCTCTGTCTCCAGCCTGTATGGGTTATAGGATGAGTTGTAAAAAAGGAACCAAGCCACTTTCACAGCATCTCACTCTGGTGAGAAATCAGCGCTCAAGAAGACTAAGGCTGAAAATGTCACGGGACCATCAGTGTGTGACGTTGATGCCACAACCCTGTCCCATCTTGGACACATCGACCATCCCTTCACCCTGGCTGGGCCAGAATCCTAACTTCCTCCCAGCAGCCCCGAGGGAGTAACCTTTACCACATAGCGACCAAATCACTTCCAAAAGAAGGCCCACCACTACTTTCTCAAGGGATGGATAATCAATATGAAGCTGGGCACAACCACGAGGACAAGAAAAAAATATGCTCATCATTCGTCCACTGTGATTTTTTTTGAGGTTGTCACTAGCTGGATAGATAAGGGGAACTGGTAGATGTGGTGTATTGGTGTATTTGGATTTTCAGAAGGTTTTTGAAAGGTCCCACACAGGAGGTTAGTAAACAACTTTGGAACTCATGGGATTGGATTACACACTGGCACGGAATGAGGTTTGGCTAACAGAGAGAAAACAGAGAGCAGAGATCAATGGATCATTCTCAGATTGACAGGCAGTGATGATCGGAGTGCGCCAGGGATCACTGCTTGATCCCCAGATCTTCACAATCCATTTCAGCGATTTGGGCGCGCAGACCAAATGTAATATTTCCAAGTTTGCTGATGACACCAAACTAGGTGGCAATGTGAGTGGTGAGGAGGATGCTAAGTGGCTTCAAGGAGCCTAAGTGAGTGGGCAAGGAACATGGCAGATGAAGTACAATGTGAAATTAGTGACTTTGATATTATAAACAGAAATGGAGAGCATTTCTTAAATGGTCAGAGGCTGGGGAGTGTTGATGTCCAGAGGGACCCGGGTGTCCTTGTCCATGAGTCACTGAAAGCTAGCGTGCGGGTGCAGCAGGCAATGAGTAAGGTAAATGGTCATGTTGGCCTTTATTGCAGGAGGGTCTGAGTACAGGAGTAAAGGTGTCTTACTGTAGTTGTATAGAGCCTCGGTGAGATTGTGCCTGGAGTATTGTGTACATTTTTGGTCTTCGTAGCTCAGCATGGATATACTGTCCATAGAGGGAGTGTAATGAAGCTTCACCAAACTAATTCCTTGGATGGCGAGATTGTTGTATGAGGGATAATTAAGGAGACTGGGGCTAAGTTCTCTGGGGCTTAGAAGAATGAGAGATGATCTCGTTGAAGTGTACAAGATTCTTACAGGGTTCGACAGGGGAGATGCAGGAAAGATGTTTCCACTGGTTTGGGGGGGAGGTGGGGTTGTTTAGTACTTGGGGGGGGGGGGTCACAGACTGAGAAATAGAGCCAGGCCAATAAGGACTGAGATGAGGAGGAATTTCTCCAGCCAGAGAGTGATAAATCTTTGGAATTCTCTACCCCAGAGGGCTGTGGAGGCTCAGTAGGTTCAGAGCAGAGTTTGATAGACTTCTAGATATTAATGGCATCAAGGGATCTGAGGGTCATGTGGGAAGATGGTGTTGAGGTAGAAGATGAGCCATGATCTAGGTAAATAGCAGAGCAGGCTCGAGGGGCCAAATGGCTTACTCCCGCTCCTACGTTGCTATGGCCTGAGCTTGACCTTTGGCAGGCGGGATCAGTGGGCCTGGTAGCGGTGGGGAAATGGGCTTTCACCGTCAATCAGCCCCTGACTACAATTTCACGCCAACTGACCAATGAACTGAGAGCCAACGTGCAGCGCCTGCTGCAAAACTCAGCGCTGCTGGGGTGGGCCTGGGAGGAGGGCGGACGATGACATCTGGCCGCCACGGCAATTCACCGGCCAGCTGTTAAGATTGGACAGGCCAGGTAAAACCAGAGGCAATTGTGCCGTCAATGGACTTAATTGCCGGCGCGCATGCGCGCACTTCCGAATCCTGCGTGCGGCCCACCGAGTGAAATACCGCGCGAGGGCGCGATGACATCAGGACACTGGCCTCACATCTTCACGCACTATCTTACCCCCAATAGGGACTTAAAATTCAGCCCATTTGTGTGATAAATTCACAGAAAAGAGTCATTGAAATTCTACAGGTTCCACGGTAAATTGTATGTAACAAAGCGATGACCCACCTTGAGGTAAAGACCATTTACATCTGTGAAACTAGAGTGAGGAAGAGAGTTATTGCCTTAGTCAACACAATTTGTCCCTGTTACTTTCTGGTTGCCATGACATCGAGGGAGAAATCCTCATAGAGATTTATTTCTTCCTGATGTCACGTTAGCATAAATTAAAATACAGCTTATCCATTGTTTGCCAATAATAACCTCAGACTATCATTCCGATAAATTGTGCATATTATGTTGCTGAAGACATGTAAAATTGAGGTAAAGTCAGGCTGAGGTTTGTCATGAACTATGTTCCTCTATATCATTTTCATATTAGCTACTGTGAGATCATTCTTATATTAGGGGAACACACAGTGTCAAAGAATGGGACATCACAGCAGGAGGCCATTCAGCCCATCATACCTGTGCCTGCTTCATTTCATCCCACTCTTCCCCCATGCTGCTCTTCACCCCACCCCCCCTCCCCCCCGCCACCACAGTCTGGCATATTACCCCCTTTTAAGTGTTTATCCAAAACCCCTTTTGAAAGTTACCATAAACTGTGCTCCCGCTGCCATTTCAGGCAGCACGTTCCAGATCACAGCAACTCGCTGTGTTCAAAACATTCCCAGAATTTCCCTTTCATCTCTACCTGGACTGACGGACCACAAAAGGTTAATGTGAAGAAGAGGGGGGGTTGATAAGTCCAGAATCTGGTTCCTGTATTAAAGAGGTTCAGTCAGATAAACCCAGAGTCTGGTTCCTGTATTAAAGTGGTTCAGTCAGATAAAACCAGATTAATATTCTGCGGATATTGGTTCAATTCTCATCACAGCAGCGAGGGTGACATAAATTCAATTAATTAATTAATCAGGGTGTGGGAGCTGGTTTTGCCAATGGTGAGCACATGAAACTCTCATCGATTATTGTACATCCCCACCTTGTTCACCTGAGGTACTTCAGGGAGGGAAATCTGCCTTCCTTACCCAGTCCGGCCTACATGTGACTCCAAACCCACAGCTCAGTGTCAAACTTTGCTTTTTAAAAGTTTCAGGATTGCAACAATTTACATCATAAAAATATCTGAAGACATTTTCATCACTCGCCTTTCAGAGGAACATACAAGAGTTGAAGGGGGAAGCAAAATCACACAGCTTTTGTGGGGAGTGCAGGGCATTGGAGTTATTTGGATATAAGAGACAACATAGGCACAATGGGCCGAATGGCCTCCCTCTGAGCTCTATGGTTGTAGGAGTCCATGCATGTTGTGATACAGAATTGAAGGCAATCACCCTCGTCACAGTAATTTAAATTCAATTAATTAACAAAAATCTGGAATATAAAGTGTCTCAGTCATGGTGACTGCACAATTATCATCGATTGTTGTAAAAACCCATCTGATTCACTAAGGTCCCTTTAGGGAAGGAAATTTTCTCTCCTTACCCGGTCTGGCCTACATGTGACTCCAGACCCACAGCAACGAGGTTGGCTCCTTAATGATCTCAGTCCACAACCAAATCTAATGAAGTGATAAAGACAATTAGAAACCTCCAGTCTCATGCCTGCATGAGGGGGATTCGGAGCTTGGCTTAAATAGCCAAGTGGTTATGGTACTGGGCTTGTAACCCCAAGATCAAGAGTTCAAATGTTCGAAAGAGTATCAAGAGTTCAAATCTCACAATGGCAAAACTATGAAACAATGTAACTTCATCTGAAACAGATGGAAACGGGTTTGTGCTCGAAAGAGTTACAAGCACATGAAAGTTCTTAAGGGGATTCGGCCAGTAGATGGTGTCGCTGTCCACCTAAAGTGAGTAATATAAACTAAGCAATGGTGTCCAAGGGCAGAAATGGCAGGTAGTCCTCGGAGCAACTTTGAACTGCAGGCTTGGAAAAAATAAGTTTAGAATGAGGATTTGGGGAGCTGTTGCCTGTGGGTGAACTGTTGAGAAAGCTGTAATAATTACACCGGGATATGTGACAGTTCAGCACTCCCTCACCACTGACTCTCCGACAGTGCAGCCCTCCCTCAGTACTGACCCTCTGAAAGGGAAGCACTCCCTCAGTACTGACCCTCCAACAGTGCAGTGCACCCTCAGTACTGACCCTCCGACAGTGCAGCACTCCCTCAGTACTGACCCTCCGACAGTACAGCACTCCCTCAGTGCTGACTCTCCGTCAGTGCAGTGCCCCCTTAGTACTGAACCTCCGACTGTGCAGCACTCCCTCAGTACTGAACCTCCGACAGTGCAGCACTCCTTCAGTACTGAACCTCCGACAGTGCAGAACTCCCTCAGTGCTGACTCCCCGTCAGTGCAGTGCTCCCTTTGCACTGAACCTCCGGGACATGCTCCAAAATCTGGGAGGAGTGCGTAACCATGGAAGAACAAATACTGTGCATGTATGAGTGATGCCCCCTCACCAGTGCAGGTAAAAGCATTGTCATGAGGTGCAAGACATTCTCGGTGTTGCTGTCCAAGGTGCTGATCTTGTCCATGCCACTGTGGTGATCACCAGGGTCACCCTCTGCTTTACCTGGAGATGACAGCCACAGAAGGTGTGTTCAGAATGTGGCCAGTCAGGTTGGCTACCAGCCTGGAAATCCTTCCAATACGTCTAATGGCAGGTGGTAAGAGCGGGAGAGTTTCCTGGTCAGATGTACTGCAGGGGGCGATGGCAAACCACTGCAGTACTTTGCCAAGCAGAGTCATGGGCCAATCTAATGGAGATCCATGGGGTCACCAACACCCTCTCTGGGCAGGGTACCTGCAGGAGGCATGTGCAGATCACAGAGCGAGTGCTTTACAAATGCCCAGGATGTGCCTGATCCTTTGAGAGCATAGTTCAGAGGTGCAGTCACTGTTGTAATACAGTGCACAGCACTGACCCACAGCACAGCAAGACCCTACTAAGAGCCATGGGACAAATGACCAGAGAAGTGATAGTCCATCCCAATCCACAAGTGCTCTGCCCCAAAAGCAGGTATTTGGTTAAAATTGAGAGATAAATATTGGTCCAGGACACCATGCGGAACTCACCTGGAACTTCAAATAATGGCTTTGGGACCGCTAAATGCCACTTGAGAATTCAGTCAGGGCCTTGGTTTAATGCCTCATCAGAAAGAGGATACCTCCGAGAAAGCAGCACTCCCTCATTAGTCACTGGGTGTAAACGTGTGTCTCAGAAATGAGAGGGTTACCCACTGAGCCACAGCTGACACAACAGCATCAGTATCATGGGGGGCTGGGGCTGGGGAATGGGACTGGGATTGGGTTATCATTGAGCAGAAACTAAACTGGAACAGTCATATAAATACTGTGGCTACAAGGGCAGGTCAGAGGCTGGGAATTCTGTGGACAGTAACTCACCTCCTGACTTCCAAAAGCCTGTCCACCTTCGACAGGGCACAAGTCAGGAGTGTGATGGAATACTCCCCACTTGCCTGGATGAGCGCAGCTCTCACAACACTCAAGAAACCTGACACTATCCAGGACAAAGCAGCCCGTTTGATTGGCACCCCATCCACCATTTTCAACATTCACTCACCCCACCACCGACGCACAGTGTGTACGATCTACAAGATGCACTGCAGCAACACACCAAGGCTCCTTCAACAGCAGCTTCCAAACCCGTGACTCCCTCATCTAGAAGGACAAGGACAGCAGGTACATGGGAACACCACCATCTGCAAGTTCCCCTCCAAGCCTCCTATACCGACCATTCCTTCAATGTTGGTGGGTCTAAATCCTGGAATCCCCTTCCTGACAGGACTATGTGGGTGCACTTAAACCACATAGACTGCAACAATTGAATAAAAATATTCAATCGCACCTTCTCAAGAGCAACTAGGATTGGGTAACAGATACCAGCCTTACAAACAAAGGTCTTTACCATAGAATAAGTTTAAAAAGCACCCACATTTCACTGGTATAAAGAGCGCTATCTATATGTGAATGGAATATTATTGACATGTATATAATGTTGCCAGTACTTATTATTTCTATTGAAATAATTAACCTGAAGAGATTAATAAGTGACCCATTTAATAAAAATTCTCACCTTCATTAACTAGAGTGGAAATGATGAAAATGACCCAGAACAATTTGTTCTTGCTTTGATCTTTGTTTTTCTGTGTGCAGACCAGTGACACAAACCTCTCCTCCTCAGTGCTCTGTGGATGCTGTCTATCAGTCAGCAAATATATTCAGGAGGAGGTTTGGCTCGATCCAGAATTTCCAGTTTCCAGTTTTTAAAATAGGAAAAATCATTAAACTTCTAAACTACAGCTTGTATGTTAACTTGTTTGTTAATTTGTTCCTTGAATGGAATTTGTTTTATAATAAATCAATATCTTTTTGTGTGTTTACTGAAAAAAGCCTGGTTAGATTCTTTAAATGCTGGGGAAAGCAGTGTCAAAGGGTAATTATTGGCCAGTTTTGTGGATGAATTAAACATTTAAACTATTGTTATCACCTATGGAGAAGTGGGGCGAGAATTAACTGTGCACTCCTCCCATCACAGTCCATAACAATGCTCATTGCTGACCAATTGTGTGGAGCAAATGTATCTTGCCAATTACCAGCCCAAACCTGAATGTTGTCCAGGTTTTGCTGCATATGGTCATGGGCTGCTTCAGTATCTGAGGATTGGTGAATGGTGATGAACATTGTGCAATAATCAGCGAACATCCCAACTGCAGACCTTATGATGGAAGGAAGGTCATTGATGAAGCAGCTGAAGATGGATGGGCCGAGGACACTTCCCTGAGGAACTCCTGCAGTCATGTCCCATAACTGAGATGACTGACCTGCAACAACCACAACCATCTTCCTTTGTGCTCGGTTTCACTCTAACCGGTGGATATTTTTCTCCCTGCTTCCCTTCAACTCCGATTTTGCTAGGGCTCCTTGATGCCACTCTTGATCAAATGCTGCATTGGTGTCAAGGGCAATTGCTCTCACCTCAACTCTGAAGTTCAGCTCTTTTGTCCATGTTTGGACCAAGGCTGTAATGAGGTCAGGAATCTGACTGGACCTGGCAGAACACAAACTGAGCATCAATGAGCAGGTTGTTACTGGGTAAGTGCCATTTATAGTCCTGTCAATGACCCCGTCCATCAATTTGTTGATGATTGAGAGTAGCGTGATGGGGTGGTAATTGGCTGGGTTCAATTTTCCTCATTGCCAGTGTTGTAGCGATACTGGAACACCTTGGCCCGCCACACAGCTAGTTCTGGAGCACAAGTCTTCAGTACAACTGCCAGAAAATTGTCAGGGCCCATAGCCTTTGTAGTAGCCAGTGCTTTCAGCCAATTCTTAATATCATGTGGAATGAATTGAATTGGCTGAAGACTGGCATCTGTGATGATGGGGACCTCCGGGGGAGGGAAGATGGATCATCCAGCTGGCATTTCTTTCTGAAGGTGGTTGCAAATGCTTCAGCTTGGCCTTTTTCCTGCGGTCTGCTGGGCTCCTCCATCAGGGAATGTGCATGAGGGAGGGTGGGGTGCAAGGGAGTGAGGGGACATGTGGTTTGGACAGGATATGAGGATGCAAAAGTGTATGTGGGAGGAAGGTGTTCTGAGGGTGAGGTTTGAGAGATGAAGGGGTATGGGGAATGGATTCAGCATGAGAGAGGGAGGTGCTATGACAGAGGAAGGGGCATGATTTAGGGAGGGATTTGAAGGACAGAGGGGTTTGAGGAAGGGGTATGAGGGAGGCAGGGGCCACAATGAAGGGAAGGTTATGAGGCATGGAGGATTCTTTAGGAGTGTAAGGGTGTAGGTAGATTTTTTTGTTAGACTTTGCTTCATTGTGTAACACAACAAAATGGTTAAACAGTCAGTTTTATTTGAAATAATTGTATTAAGAGAACCCAATCAGTTACAAACTTCGTATGCAAAGCACTCCACGTATTATTCATCTGCCAGTCTGTCTGTCTATCTGTCTATCTGTCTATTTATCTATCTATCTATCTATCTTGTTCTCGTGTTTTGATGTCAGACAGTGTTGTCATTTATTTTACGATTAACAACTAATTTAGTCTATAATACTATCATCACCATTCCCTTTGTCTTGTGCTCCATGGTCATTTCATCTCTCCTGACCTCTAACCTATCGCTGACCTTTTATTTTGCTCCACTTGCCCTCCCTGCAATTGACAACAGCAGAAAGCCCATCACATTTCTGGCTCTCCCCTGTCCTGATGAAGAGCTGTGTCAGACTGGAACATTGGGCAGAATTTTCTGCCTGTCGAGTGGGTGGGCCTGACCCAATCTCCGGCGGGTGGGGAGACGATCCTGCAGTGATATCCCAAAACTGAGATGCCTGACCTGCAACAACAACAACCATCTTCCTATGTGCTCAGTATGACTCCATCCGGTGGAGAATTTTCTCCCTGCTTCACATCGACTCCGATTTTGCTAGGGCTCCTTGATGCCAGTCTTGATCAAATGCTGCATTGATGTCCAAGGCAGTCGCTCTCACCACAACTCTGAAGTTCAGCTCGTTTGTCCATGTGTGGACCAAGTCTGTAATGAGGTCAGGAATCTCAGTGGACCTGGCAGAACCCAAACTGAGCATCAGTGAGCAGGTTGTTGCTGAGTAAGAGCCATTTATAGTCCTGCCAATGACCCCGTCCATCAATTTGTTGATAATTGAGAGTAGCCTGATGGGGTGGTAATTGGCCGGGTTCAATTTTCCACATGGCCAGTGTTGTAGCTGTACTGGAACACCTTGGCTCAGCACACAGCTAGTTCTGGAGACAAGTCTTCAGTACTACTGCCAGAAAATTGTCAGGTCCCATAGCCCTTGTAGCAGCCAGTGCCTTCAGCTGTTTCTTAATACCATGTGGAGAGAATTGAATTGGCTGAAGACTGGCATCTGTGATGCTGGGGAACTCGAGGGGAGACCAAGATGGATCATCCAGCTGGCATTTCGTTCTGAAGGTGGTTGCAAATGCTTCAGCTTTGAATTTTTCCTGTGATCTGCTGGGCTCCTCCATCAGGGAATGTGCATGAGGGAGGGTTGGGTACAAGGGAGTGAGGGGGCATTTGGGTTGGATAGGATATGAGGTTCCGAAAGTGCATATGGGAGGTAGGTGGTCTGAGGGTGAGGTTTGAGGGAAGAAGGCGTATGGGGGGATGGGAGTAGCATGAGAGAGGGAGGCGCTATGATAGAGGAAGGGGCACGAATGAGGGAGGGGTTTGACGGACAGAGGAGTATGCGGTGAAGGGTATGAGGGAGGCAGGGGGCACAATGGAGGGAAGGTTATGAGTCATTGAGGGGTCTTAAGGAGTATAAGGGTATAGGTACATTTTTTTGTTAGACTTTGCTTCATTCTATAACACAACACGATGGTTAAACATTCCGTTTTATTTGAAATAATTGTATTAAGAGAACCCAATCAGTTACAATTTATCATAAAACCTTGATTGATTTATGCATTTATTGATTAGAATTGATGAATGAATTTTAATAATGTAGACATTTAAAATCTGTTTTATAATTTACTGTAAAGTCATGCAGGCACATGGTTGTCGGGAGGCAATGGCAGCATGAATTCCAGTAACCTGTGGAAGTTTAGCATTCTAAGACATAGATACAGCCAACCTTATCAGATTGTATCAGTGAAACGAATAGCATTTTATACAAAATGAACATTGTATCAGCTGTTATGACCCTGTTGGGACAGTTATCTTTAAAAGCGAAGTCCAAACGCCCAGTGATTTAACCAATAGAACCACACCACAGAATTTCATGCTGTCAAGCACACACAAACTTTATTGTATATGGAACAAATTAAACAAAGCTTCAAAGTTAACACCACAGCTTATATCCACAAATAAATGCCCTTAGGTTCACTTCTTACTTACCCCCATGCTATGATATCATAAATTTATCTAGAGACCAAACATAAGTATGCTGCAGTCCCTGGGAAATCATTTTAATTCTCCTATGTTCCAGCTATTCTCAGAGGTAATACTTTCATTAACTACCTCTTGACTGTGGGGGCCTCAGTTCCTTGTTCTGGTTGCTTTCCCAATGCTTCAAAGCTAATCTCCTGGTTGCTTCCTTTTGCCACAAGATTCTATAAGGACCACTGTAGATTTTTCCGCTAGCTTAAAGCTAAGCAATCTTCTAAACATTTCTGACCGTATGACGTCCAAACTGAGATTAAGACTTACCTGCATTTGATGCAGTGACTGGATGAAGTTAGCCTTTCTTGTTTTACCTGCTCATAGTGCCAGGATAACTGTGATTTAATTTGGCTATCTTCTCTCAGTGAACTGGGCCCCCCACTCAAAATCCAAGCTGCAACTAACTAACTTTCAGCAAACACCCAGATCAATAGAAAAATGAAAACCTCCCTAAGCTCCACTCATCTTTGTAACAACGTGGCATTCTCTGGCATGCCTTTAAATAGACCATCAGGTTAATTATTCCTAATGTAAAATTCCTTCCTTGACCTGAAGGAAGAAATGGAGTTTACAATCCTGTAGGATTTACTGAATGCTTTTACACTTATTTAGCTCTAACTCCCAAAAGAAAGCATCTCTCTGGACTGCTCGAACTGCAAGGATCACAGACATCAAGCCTCCACCAAAAGTGCAAATAGCCTTTTGAATTCAGTCCAGTTGCCTGGACTTTTGCAGCTGGATTCTGTATCTCAAGAATGGCATGTTTCATTGTGCTGACTCAACAATGACAGGACCATTTCTTTCAGTGTTTTCTGTCATTTACCCTTTCGAAACTCCGAGGTCTCAGTCCTTCCTGTGACAAGTTTTGATTTGAAAGTCCTGCAGACACTTTTGCTGCCTCTTTGCTGTCCATTACTGAGGTGGGTACATCAGTATCTTCACTTGGAACAGGTTGTTGCCTAAATGGATCACAGACAGACAAAGAGTATTTACTCACAGGAAGATCATGTGAACTGTGGCATACCTTCCCAAATTGTGTTAAAAAACGACATTGTCCACTATATCATTTACCAATGTAAAATAGGTAATTAAGAAGCAATGCCATCAACAATATACCCATTTATCAGAGCAGAATGTGATAGATGCACATTTCCTAACAATACCTCTTACAAATACATCTTCATTCAGTGAACTGTTTGAAATGTCTAAATCCTTTTCCCTCAACAAGTTTCAAACTGAACCTGCATCCCGTAGAATAGCAATCTTACTAGACTCCTGCTTGGACAAAAATGGAATGATTTCCCATTCAAATATAAATCCTTTATAAACCCTTTGCCTCTTTATCTATTCCCATCATTAGAAGTAATGCCTTTTCAGGAGCTTGACTCTTTGTTCTAGATTCTCCAGAGAAATTCCAGCTATTCTCACCAATGCCACTGAATTAGACTTTATCAGCCAACAGTTGGCCTTCATATGTCCAATTCTATGAAAAGGAGAACATGTTGATCTTTCTGACTCACTCTGCAACTTAAGCTTCTCTCGAGCCTCTTCATGCTCCCTGACCTCCATTTCGTGTTGAAACTCTCAGTCTCTTTCTTTATCTCTTTCCTCCATTGTTAACATCTCTCTCTGGAGTTCAATCTCAAGTTTCTTTTTTGAAGTCCCATTTTCTCTGCTCTTTCATTTCATCCCTTTTCATGTTTTGTCATCTGCAACAAATTTTTATCTCTCTGGGTTAAACTCTTCTAATTATTAAACAAATTCTGTGCTAAAATATCCACTATTTTAGTTCCATTCTTAGTATCTACTTTTATTTCAATCTTCACTTCTCTTTAAATTCTATTAACTGCACTTTGACTAATTGTCACAATTCACTGAGGGATAATTCTTCCCTCCCTCAGCCACTGATGAAGTCATTCTGCTTCTCAATGGATACAATCAAAGATCACTGTGAAATCTTGTCTGGACTATGAAAGCATCAAGGGGAATGAGGAGAGAGCTGGAATATGGCATTGAAATAGAGGATCAGCCATGAGCACATTGAATGGTGGATCAGGGTCAAAGGGCCAAATGACCTACTCCTGCTCCTATTTTCTATGGGAAGGATTTTACCCGCATTATAGGGGAGGGTGTGCGGGGGCGGGCGCAGGTTGGTGGGTTCCCGATCACACCTCCGGTCAGGGGTGTGCCTCCATTTTACGTGGGCGATCCAATTAAGGCCCATCCAGCATGACATCCACCCAGAAACGCTGTGCCCTCCCTGTGCGGGTTGGGGTGGGGGGGGAGGTGGGGTTTCCCTGTGTCGGGAGTGTGCTCCTTCACACGTGTGCATGAAAGAGTGCACAGATCTCCCTGAGGCTAAGTGCTGCCTGAGGGAGACCAGCTCAATGTGGAAAAACAGAATAAACAATAGAAATTTTTACTGGCATGCACCCCTCATGTGACACTATCACATGACCCCGCCCCCGCTAGCCAACCTAAAATTTTCTATGTTAACTTAAATTTCAGCCAACTGTCATCCAAGTATCCTGTTACCTCAAGAAATATGAACATACGAAATAGGGGCAGTGGGAGGCCATTCGGCTCCTCAATCCTGTTCTGCCATTCAATTAGATCATGGCTGATCTGTTTGAGTTCCACATTCTCATCTAACCCCGATACCCTTTGATTCCCTTGCCTGACAAGAATTCATCTACCTCTGCCTTTTAACTATTCAATGACCCTGCCTCCACCACCTTCAGAGACAGAGAATTCCAAAGTCACACATCCTCTGAGAGAAAAACTTCTCCTCATCTCTGTCAAAAAGGGTGACCCCTAATTTTAAACCAGTGCCCCCTAGTTCTGGACTCACCCACAAGAGGAAACATCCTTTCGACACCCACCTTGTCAAGATCATTGAGGATCTTAAATGCTTCAGTCAAATCACCCCTCACTGCTCTAAACTCCAGTGGAAACAAGCCCATTCTGTCCAGCCTTTCCTCATAATGGCAACTTGCTTATCCCAGGTATCAATTGAGTAAATTTTCTTTGAACTGCCTCCAAAGTATTTACATTATTCTTTAAATAAGGAGATCAAAATTGCACACAGTATTCAAGATGCGGTCTCAACAATCCCCTGTATCACTGAAGCATAACATCCTTATTTTATGTTAAATTCCTCTCATAATAAAGGATGTTAGTCTACTTAATTGAATGCTGTACCTGCATACTAACTTCTTGTGACTTATGCACAAGAACTCCTCAATCCCTCTGCAGCTTGGAATTCTGCAGGCGTTCTCCATTAAAGTAATACACTGCTTTGTAATTCTACCTGCCAAAGGGAACACCTTCACATTTTCCCACATTATACTACATCTGCCAGATTTCTGCCCACTCTCTCAACTTATCTACACCCGTCTGCAAACTCCTTATGTCTTCTTCACAACATACTTTCCTACATATCTTAGTGTCATCTACAAATTTAGCTACCATGCATTTGCTCCCGTCATGTTATATCAGGGATGGATATGTATGAGAATGGAAGGGTATAAAGATGGAGGGTTGTGAGTGAGGGGCATAAAGGAGGGCTATGAGGAAGGGAGGGGGTGTGAGGAAGGAAGTAGTGGGGGAGACAGGGTTTGTGAGCGAGGGGTATGTATGAGGGAGGAAGGTTGTATGTGGGGGTGTGGTGGGTGAGATGGGGATTGACGCTGAGGGAAGGGCAGATATGTGCATAGCATGCTGTAGGAAAAGGGCAGGGTAGGTGGGAGTTAGTATTAGGGATGGAGTTGTGTTAGGCAGCCAGGGGTATGCATGATCGATGAGGTATCGGAGAGAGAGTATGTATGACAGACTAAAAAGCATGTGGGCTAGAGAGAGTTTGAGGGAGGTTGGTTATGATGGAGGCAGCAGTGTAAGGGAAGAAGGTGGTGTGAGGGAAGGAGCATTGCAATATAGGGAGTGGTATGATTAAGGGAGGGGTGTAGGGAAGGGACAGGATATGAGGGAGGGTTTTTACTGTGGGAATGTGTATGAGGGAGGGAGGGAGTATGACAAAGGGAGCAGAATGAGGAATGGTTGAGTGTGAAGAGACAGGGGTAAAAGAGCAGAGGGATGTAAGGGTAGAACATCGAATGAGGGAGAGGGGCTTATGAGGGAGGGAGAGGTTATGAGTGCAGGTGGGTGGCTGAGGATGGAGCAATGGAGGGGGTTGTGTATGAGGAGCAGGGCTTTAAAAATGATCAGGGTTCCTAAATCTTGTCTCTATTTGTCATTGTTTTTGTTGCCTCAGTTGCTATGGAGACTGCAAACGGGTGGGGCTGGTGGATATCAGGGTCACCTCTGTTACCACAGCTCCAGGCCCCACCACACCTTGACAGGGCCCTTTATTGCCCAATTGCCAGAGTGTCAACGCTGGAAATGTAAAATAAATTGAGAAGATTCTGGAAACTCTCGGTGATTCACTTCTTCTTCTCATCAGCGAATGAATTTCAGCGTATTCTTTAACTGCTCTCTGAACTTAGTCTGGGTCATGGCATAAATACAAGTGTTTGTGCAGCAACTCAGGAGCTGCAGCATGAAGCCCAATTCCTGCACAAACCAATGCAACTTTATAGCCCAGTACCCCAAATACCACATCTGTCTCCATACAGAGAACACCATTAACATTGCCCACAACAGGATGAAATTCGCAGAGATAGCAAACAGTAAAATGATGGATCTCCTTCGACTGTCCATCTCTGGGTCTCTGGAACTCTCCCCACTGCTGTGAGCCCGGAGTCTCCTGCGGGCTCTGCTGCTCACTAAAATGTGTCTGACGGTGAGAACATTGAGCAGAAAAATCAGAACAAATGGGACACACGGGGTCAGAATGTGATGGAGAAACTCGACTATTGTCCAGCTCGGAGAGAAGTTAACGTACATTGTTACATTGCAAAACCAGGAGTTGTTCTGCAGCTGATACAAACTTGTTAACATAAAATACCAGAAAATGTTCTTCAAACAGCTCAGCACACTCACTGTTCCCAGGACCACAGCTGCTGTTATCTCAGTGCAATATTTACTTTTCAGCTTCTGGCAACAAATAGCCACAAATCGATCGAAGGTGAAAATGACAGTAAACCAGACAGAACAGTCAGTGGCTGCAAACAGCAGGACAGCATGAATATTACACAGAGGGATGGAATACAGGAAAGCAAATTGTTCATGATAAACAGCTGGAATCTGTCTCATTATCAGGTCGAGGATGATGATGAGTAGATCCGCTGTTGCCATTGCCTCCAAGTAGCGAGTGAGACATTTGGAGAGACCACATTTTCCCATGAAAGGGACACAATTGTTAATGTGTTAACTGTAAGGAAGGGAAATAAACATGTAAATTATACATCAGGCTGTCAGAAAGTTAACAAGTTTAATTTATGATTTATTTTCCCTGACCTACATCGAACAACATTATTTACTCACCACACTCCTGAAGCTGTTCATTTCCCAACACTCCAGATATTGTGCCCCTTGCACCACAAACACTGTTCACCACCCCAAATGCCCAACACTGCTCACCTCCCCGTATGCTCTACATTGCTCATTCCCACACCTCAGCCACTGCTCATGCTCTATTTACCACCAATATTTCTCACCCCTACACAAACACTGCTCATCCACACTGCACCCCAGACCTGTGCCCTCTTTCACCTACATACTGCACATACCAACCCTCTACATGCATAATACTGCTCTCCCAGCAGCTCCTTGCACACCAGACATTCAACATTCCCTACACAGCTGACACTTCTCAGTTCATTCACTCCAGGCATTGTGCATCCTTGACAACCCCAATACTCCTCATCTCCCTGTAGCTTCAACACTGCTCACCCTCACCCACACCCGTGACACTGCTCACCACCACACCCCTGACATTGCTCATTTCCCCTATTTCCGCAAATTACCCCGACGTCCACCAGCCACAGCCCAGACACTGCTCACCACTACTGTACCCTCGACTCTGCTTACTTCGTCTTCTCTCACCCTCCTGCAAACATGATACATAAGAACAGAAAAAACAGGAATGGGAGCAGACTATTTGGCCCCTTGAGCCTGCTCCACTACTCAATAATATCATGGCTGATCATCTTGTGTTTTGAATCGACATTCCCATCTAACCCCCAATAGCCTTCAATTCCCATGTCTAACAAGGATGTATCTACCCCTACCTTAAATAATATTCAATGACCCCGCTTCCACCACCTTCTGAGGCAGAGAGTTCCAAAGTTGCACAACTCTCTGAGTGAAAAGAAATTGTCCTCATCTCTGTCCTAAAAGGGCGACCCCTAACTTTATAACAGTGCCCCCTAGTTCCGGACTCACCCACAAGGGGAAATATACCTTCCACATCCACCTTGTCAAGGCTGTTCAGGATCTTGTATACTTCAACCAAATCACCCCTCACTCTTCTAAACTCCAGTGGAAACAAGCCCAGTCTGTCCACCCTTTCCTCATAAGACAACCCACTCATTCCAGGTATCAATCTAGTAAACCTCCTTTGAACCGCCTCCAATGCATTCACTACCTTCCTTAAATAAAGAGACCAATACTGCACGCAGTATTCAAGATGCAGTCTCACCAATGCCCTGTATAACTGAAGCATAACATCCTTACTTTTATGTTCAAACAATCTCGTAATAAAGGATAGCATTCCATTCGCCTTCCTAATTACTTGCTGTACCTGCATACTAACTTTTGGTGATCCATGTGTCAGAAAACCTAGATCCCCCTGCACCTCAGAATTATGCAGCCCTTCTCCATTTCAGTAATGCTCTGCTTCTTTTCTCCTCATTGATACAAATCACACCACCCCACTCCCTGACCACAGCTGTCACCCTGCTGCACCATAGACACAGTTCACCCCTCCTCCACACCCCTAATACCACTCATATCCCCAATCCCCTGACATTGCTGATAATCCACAACACAAACTGGTCACAACCTTGACACAGATAATAAGCCCCCGACACTGACACTGATCACACCTGCTTGCACACCAGACACTGCTCTCAGTGCACACATACCTGACAGTAATCGTGCAGAACCTTCAACACTCCTCATCTCCCCTGACACCCCTAACACTACTCACCACCTTCCCACCATGCCTAGCACCGCTCATATCCCCAGACTCCCTGAAATTGCTCAGCCCCACCTCAGAAAACTCTTATCCACCCGTACTCCAGGCATTGTTTACTAACCCACACCGCCAACACTGCTCACCTCCCTGAACCCTCCATGCTAATCATCCATCTGCATTCCCAATACTGGTCATCCCCAGCTTACCACCCCCTCACTCTGCCCCCCAACACACAACACAGCTCACACATTTGACGCTCATGTTTACAGACACAGATTCATTGTAACTACAGTCCCCGTTCCTCAGCCAGTGTTGGGACGCCAAATCCTCTGGCCTCCATGAATATAGGCAGCAACTCACAACACAACCCTCCAGAAAACCACTCACGGCACATCCGCTAGGTTGCCAACATCTGAAGTGAGTCAAACACTCCTAACAAGCAAGTTGGATACCTGTTCAGTTTTAATGGCACGGAATGGCGGGGAGAAGATGGCGGGGTGGGGGGGTGTTGGTGGTGGGGTTCCTTCTGCTGCTGTACACATAGTCAGCTGAGTATGACTAAAACAGGCATTTAGCGGACTGGCACAGACCATGTTTCACGGACGTGTGCCAAAGCTGTTGACGTGCCCTGCCCAACACGGAGCATCGCCAGGACAAACTGGACGTGGCCGGCATTGCAACCAGCACCTCCTTTTGGTTTTTTTGGTCATTGTTTTGGCAGCACCAGTGGTTCCCGGTCCCAAAGGTCATGGTCAGGGAGAGGTACTGAGGGAAAGAAATCCACTTTAAATATGGTACTGAATAAATTCTTAAGGGGAAAATCCTTCAGGAATATGGGAAACAGACAGGGGAATGGGACAAATTGGAGGGGTGAGGCCATGGACAGGTTCAAACACGACAATGAGGATATTAACAATGAAGGGGTGTCAGGTCAGGAACCAGTGTAGGTCAGTGAGCAGAGGGATGATGGGTTTGATGTCAGTTTGGGTGTTGGTAGCAGAGTTTCAGATGGGCTGTGGCTTATGGAGATTTGTTGCTCTGTGGGTGGCCAGGGTAGCATTAGAATTGTCCATTCTGGATTGAACCAAGGTGCAGGTGAGAATTTGTGCCCTAGATGGGCTGAGGTAGAGATTGATGCCGGGGGCTGGAGGGTGGGGGGCGTGCGAGGGAGTAAACAGGATGGGTGATTGTGCGGATATGGGATTGGAAATAAGATTAGGGTCAAAGGGATTGGGGAGGCTGTGAATAGTCTGGTTCAATCGCGGTTATTGGCCAGGGATGGGGACGGAGACAGTAGAAAAGGGAAGCAATTTGGGAAAAGGAACTGATAGCCAAGGCTTCCATCTTCCCAATATTTAAATAACAGGAACTGTGATAAAATGAGATGTGATTTACAGTGCATGTCGTTGTCTATAGAGACTGACCAGCAGCAAAGACGACAGTAAATTACAAAAACAATTACATTATTAGCAATAGTTTGTCGAGCTAATGCTTGGATTCCAAGACTGACTAGAGGAACAGCGGCAGGACACAGGGCAGCGTAAAGGGCAGAGAAACACAGTCAAACATGGTTTATAAAATTAATAGCTGGATAGGGAGGCTCACCAGGAACACCAACTGTAGTTAGGATGGGATAGTAAATTGTCTGAATCATTTTAAGTGAATAATAAATCCACCCAGTTAATCATAACCAATTATAATTTTTAATAAAAGCATCAAAATAATTGGAGAAACTCCTGCCCAGTGTTGTAACATTCCAATCTACCATTCTAAGATTCTGATCCATTGTTGTAACATTCCAATCTACTGTTCTCAGATTCTGATCCATGGTTGTAATATTCCAATCCACTGTTCTCAGATTCTTATTCATTGTTGTAACATTCCAATCTACCGTTCTAAGATTCTGATCCATTGTTGTAATAGTCCAATCCACTGTCCTCAGATTCTGACCCATTGTTCTAAAATTCCAATATCTATTCTCCCTCTCTCTGAAGCCACCGTGCCCTGTTAATGTAGGAATTGATGCTTCCACTGCCTATGATAAAACACATTGGAAGGCATCCCTTATTAATAGAAGAGGGTAAACCTTAAGTGTCACAATTAGGATCCATGGAGACTGGAATTGATTACAGTCACTGAACAAACTGGTTCGGTTAACCTGTTTCAATCCAACACATATTATGCCCCAATGAAGTCGAATATTTGCCCGTTATGGATGGGATGTGAGAGGGTTGCTGAGGGAGGTACAGGTTGAAGCAGCAGAAGGACTGGCCATCATGTTTCAATCCCTCTCATATATGGGAGTGGTGCCAGAGGGCTGGAGTGTTACAAATATTCCATCCTGTTTCTAAAAGGAGAGGGGGATAAACACTGTAATTGCAGAGCTATTAGTCTAAAGTCAGTGGTGAGGAAATTCTAGGGGCCTCAACCCAAGACAACATTTTTTGTGCCTGGAAAAAAACCCAAGGCTCAATAACTAACAAGACGAATGTATAAGTTAATGGAAAATAAAGCCTGATGAACTAGACGTCGGTATTTAATGAAACAATGGAGAGGGCTGATGAGGGTAATGTGGTTGATGTGATGTATATGGGCTTTCACAAGGCATGTGATTTAATATCATTTAGTAGAATGTTCTGGAAACTGAAACCCATGGATTGAGGTGGCAATGTGATTTTGAGACTGGCTAAGACAAAGCAGAGAGCGTTGATGAGTGGTGCTTGTTCAGACTGAAGAGCAGTATGGACAGATGTTCCCCAGGGGGTGGTATGAGAAGCACTGTTTTTGTGGCACATATAAATGACATAAAGGTCATAATTTCAACTCTTATAAATGACATGTTAATCAGAAAGGAATTGTGAACAGAGAGGATAACAGTCCTTGAAGGTGGCAGGGCAAGCTTAGAGGAATGTTAAATTAATCTTGAAAAATTTAAGAAATAAATTAGATTAAACACACAATGAAACGATGACACAACCCCATTGGGACAAAAAAACAATCTGATGATTTAGTCATTGATAACATAGTTGTCAGTGGGATCTTGCTGTGCACAATTTGCCTGCCAGGCTTCGGACAGTGGCCACACTCTAGAGAGAAAGTGCGTCAGACGCAATGGCCCTAATGTGGCGAAAGGCGACTCAGTAATGGAAGTGACCGACTGCTCCCCTCTCACTTTTAAAAGTGCCATTTCAACAAGAATTCCCGGTCTCCTCGAGGGAAGATCACCCATGGAACATTAAGAAAGACTTGCTTTCCTATAGCGCCTCTCACCGCCTCAGGACATCCCAAACAGCTTCACTGACGGCCAGATACGTCGTGCAGCGTAGTCACTGTTGCAATACAGGACACTGTGCACAGCAACCTCCCACTAACAGCGTTGTAGCGAATCAGCAGATCAGCTTTCGTTTCCTAATGTTGGTTATGAAGGATAAATGCGTGATGTTGTAAAGATATCCCTTTTCTTCAAATGAGTGGCCATTTGATATTTTGCATTCCTCTAGGAGGGCAGATGGGGGACTTGGTTTGATATTATATTTGGAAAATGACATACCTGGTAGTGCAGCACTCCCTCAAAACTTACTATCCAACAGTGCAGCATTCCCTCAGTAGTGACCCTCTGACAGTGCAGCACTCGCTCAGTACTGAACCTCCAACAGTGCAGCAGTCCCCAGTACTGACCCTCCGACACTGGAGCATTCCCTCAGTACTGACCCTCTGACACTGCAGCATTCCCTCAGTACTGACCCTTGCAACCTGCTCCAAAGACTGGAAAGAGTGTGCAGCCTTGACAAAAGGAAAACTGCACATGTAGGAGTGATGCTCCCTCGCCAGTGCTGCTAAGAGCCTGGCCGTGAGGTGCAAGACATTCACGGTGTTGCTGTACGAGCTGGTGATCTTGTCCATGCCACACTCGTCCGCTGTGGTGGTCACCAGGGTCACCCTCTGCTTTACCCAAAGATCGAAAATGTACCCTGACTACAGGGTGATAAGATTCAAATCTGATCTGTCTCAGGCCCCAGCTCCTCTTTTATGCCAACTCCTCATAGCCCTGCACTCCCCGATATTTCAAAAATCTATCTACCTCCTCTTTAAATGCTTTCAGTGACCAAGCCTCCACACCTCTCTGGGATAGAGATTTCCAGACATTCCCTCCCCTCTGAGAGCAGAAATTCCTTCGCATCTCTGTTTTAAATGGGTGTCCCTTTATTCCGTAACTATGTCCCCCAGTTCAAGATTCCCCCTCTAGTGGTAGCATCTTCTCAACATCTACCCTGTCAAGCCCCCTCAGAATCTTATACAATTTAATAAGATCACGCCCCATTCCTCTAAACGTGAATGAATAAAGGCCTAGCCACTCATTTTGATATTTTGTGTTGTTCTGTGATGCTGTGTGGCCTCCTTTTGCCCCTTTGGAATATATGTTATCTTCATATGTGTGTCAAGACAGAACCAGTTGTGAGGTGGACCAACGGCCTGAGCTCAGGACTGAGTGTTAGGAACATGGACTGTGGAGGACATCGGACGAAAGGAGAAGAATTCTGATTGAAGATATCAACTCTGAGGCTAATATGCAAGTTTTTTTAAAGACTGAACAAGGATTATGTGGACACAGATGTGTCAGGACATGCCATTGGGGGGGTGACTAACCAGCACACACCCTAATGACAGAAGCGGACCTAGACAATGGTGTCTCGGGGACGTGTGAATGGCTTTCCTCTAGCCTCGCCAAGGTACAGAAATCACATCCATTGCCGGCAGCTACTTGGGTACAGCTCCCCCTCCTCCCCCTTCCCCTCCCCCCACCCCCGCCAGCCAACAGCGGGAAATGGCTGCCTGTCTGTGCTTGGCCCAGGATGGGAGTGATACTCCAATCGGATGGTTTGGTTTAAGACATTCGCTTTTAGGCCAAGACACCAGGGGTATGCAGCCGTAGATCCCCAGGACATTGTGGCTTCAGCCAGCGAATGTGATTGGATCAGCCACTGGAGGTTGTGTGGAGGATGTGCCACATTCCAAGGTCCAGGTCTACGTGCTGAGGGACGCACTAAATCTTGGGACAGCCACCGCAAAGGCCCAACTGGGGAAGGTCGCTGTCTAAGAACTTTCAGCCTCAGTGCACCAAGGGCCTGGGAATTGTATAGACCCCTTGAGCTGGTAACTCACATTGAATGTATTCACAATTGTATTCACAGAATCACAGAATCACACAGTGCAGAAGTGGCCCTTCTGCATATCAAGTCTGAACGGACACGAGAGGAACACCTGACCAACCTACCTAATCCCATTTACCAGCACTTGGCTCATAGCCTTTAATGTTATGACGTGCCAAGTGCACATCCAGGTACCTTTTAAAGGATGTGATGCAACCCGCCTCCACCACCCTCCCAGGCAGCGCTTGGGCTGACAAGTGGCAAATAGCATTCATTCCATGCAGCTGCCAGGCAATGACCATCTGCAACAAGAGAGAATCTAACCATCTCCACTTGACATTCATTGGCATTAGCATTAATGAATCCCCCACTATCAACAGCCTGGGGGTTACTATTGACCCGAAACTGAACTGGCCTAGCCATATAAATACTATGGCTACAAGAGCAGGTCAGAGGCTTGGAATCCTGCAGCGAGTAACTCACCTCCTGACCTCCCCCAGAACCTGTCCACCATCTACAAGGCACAAGTCAGGAGTTTGATGCAATACACCCAACTTGCCTGGATGAGAACAGCTCCAAAAACACTCAAGCAAATAAGTACCATCCAGGACATAGCAGCCCACTTCAATGGGACACCATCCACAAACATTTACTCCCTCCACAGCAGTGTGTACTATGTACAAGATGCACTGCAGAAACTCATGAAGGCTTCTTTGACAGTGCCTTCCAAACCTGTGACCTCTACCACCAAGAAAGACACGGGCAGCAGACACATGGGAACACCACCACCTGCAAGTTCCCCTCCATGCTACACACTATCCTGACTTGGAACCATATTGCCATTCCTTCACTGTCTCTGGGTGAACAGCCTGCAACTCCCTCTCTAACAGCGCTGTGATTGTCCCTGATAAGGGTTTGACTCTATCAATGAAAGTGTTAAAAATTTATCTCATCCAAAATACAGCTAAAAATCCTTTGAAAAAATCATGCTAATCAGCCAGATTTGTGAAACCATCCAGACCCTGGTCGACCTCCTCAGAACTGAGGAAGACAACAGAAAACTGCACTTGATACTTTTGATTGATAGCTAGCTATTTTTATTTGGTTGAATGTCCTGCTTTCATTTTCTAAGTGGGTTTGAAGTTTGCATTCACTTCTCGGTGAATTAATTTGTACTTTGTGCTCAGAATTAGATGAATTAGTTCATCTTGCCTTTACATTCTGTCATATTCAAAACATTATTATCAAGTAATCCAAGATTTCAGTTTAATATAAAGTATTGGAAAGTTACCATTATAAAAGCTTTTAGCCTCACTCTGCAAATCTCAAGGAACTTAACTCTTCTAGGATTCTCTGATGAAGTCTATGTTCTGAGAGAGGTAGACTCTTCAGTGAGTTAAATTTTGGGATAATAAACTGTGCATATTTTATTCGGAGGTATTTTTGTTTATTATAAATAATCCTGGGAGAGAGAACACATTATTTTAAGACTAAGTCTATAGCTAGCATAGTTGACTAAACTCTTATAATGATTAAAAATTTCTCTCAGTTGAGGATTCAGGCTGACAATCAGTTCAACTCTACCTCGCCAGATTTGTAAAGATAACAGAACACTAACATCCCTACACGACATGCAGAGGATCAAGAAGGCAGCTCACTAGTGCGTTCTCAAGGGGCAATCATGGACGGGTAATAAATGCTGGTCCAACCAGCGTTGTCAGCATCGCATGGACATATAGAAAAAGACTCTGGAACCTACACCAACCCCAACAAGCCTCCCTATCTCTGTAACCTCCTTCAGCCCATACAACCCTCCCTATCTCTCTAACTGTGTCCAGCCACTACAACCCTCCCTATCTCTATAACCTCCTCCACCTCCTACAACCCTCCCTATCCCTGTAACCTCCTCCAGCCACTACAACCGTTCCTACTACCTCTGTAACCTCCGCCAGCCCCTACAACAATACCTCTCTCTGTAACCTCTTCCAGCCCCTACAACACACAATATCCCTCTAACCTCCTCAAGCCTCTACAACACTCCCTATCTCGGTAACCTCCTCCAGCCATTATAAGTCCCCCTATCTCTCTAAACTCCTTTAGTCTCTACAACCATTCTCTGTCTCTGTAATTTCTTCCATTCCCTATGCCCCTCCCTATCCCTGTAACCTCCTCCAGCCCCTACAACCCTCCCTATCCCTGTAACCATCTCCAGCCCCTACAACACTCCCTATCCCTGTAACCTCCTCCAGCCACTACAACCCTCCCTATCTCTGTAACCTCCTCCAGCCCCTACAACCCTCCCTATCCCTCAAACCTCCTCCAGCCCCTACAACCATCCCTATCCCTGTAACCACCTCCAGCCCCTACAACCCTCCCTGATCTCTCCATTCCTCCATTTCTGGCCTGTTGAGCATCCCCAATTCCAGCTTTCATCACCAAACTCTGGAATTCCCACCCTAACCCCCTCCACCTCTCTCTCCTCCTTCAAGACAGTCCTAAAATGTTATCTTTTTGCCCAATTCAATGAAATAGAAATGAAGGGATAAAATTTCATTTCATGGTACCTTGCCTGACATTCCTAGGTTAGTTTATCAATTTATAGTTCACTCCATCCTCACAGATATACCTGAAATAATGTTCCATACTGACCAGGAAATCTCACCTCAGTTTGATTCACATTCAACTCACTGTGAGATCCCTTTCGTCAAACAAGGAATCTCTCCTATCCTTGGACACATTTTAGCTCTTACCATGAATATAACAGCACGTAAACTAACAACTGGATAGTGGAATTAATTATGACTGCAGCGACCCTGAATCCCTGCACACTTCACTGTCTGTTGGCACAGACAGCAGAAGAAAACTTGCGGCATACAATATACTCCAGACCATTCATTGTCCTATTCTCTCTCATCGAAATCGGAACACAAAATATTAACATACGAACAGATGAATTAGGAGCTGGAGGAGGCCACTCGGCCCCTCGATCCTGCTTCACCATTCAATAAGATCATGGCTGAGCTCATTGTAACCTCAACCCCACATTCCTGCCTACCCCCGATAACCTTTCACCCCCTTGTTAATCAAGACTCTATGCAGCTCTGTCTTAAATATATTCAAAGACTCTGCTTCCACCGCCTTCTGAGGGAGAGAGTTCCAAAGACTCACAGCCTCGGAGAGAAAAATAATTCTCCTCATCTCTGTTTTAAGTGGCCGAGCTTTTACTTTTAAGCAGTGACCCCGTAGTTCTAGATCCTCCAACAAGAGGGAACAACCTCTCCACCTCCACCCTGTCAAGACTCCTCAGGATCTTGGACGTTCGTGTATCTTATTTATTTTGTAAGAAGGTTTCAAAAAGCACTATCTTGTGGGTGAAGCTTATTAATGTCATTGGGGGGGAAGTGTGGAGAGGGCAGGTGAATCACCAGGTACATAGAACATTACCTCACAGGAAGAGGCCGTTCAGCCCATCCTTTTCGTGCCAGCATTTTTCTAAACAATCGTTCCTTTTCCAGGATACGGTCGGTCCGATAATGCTGATTGGTTTAATGTGTGTATGGCCTTATCTTCATGACTGGGGTCATTACATAAGCCAGAAGTACAGCTCCTGGATCCTATGAATTGTGTAAGGCAGCCGGCGTTGAATGAAGTGGGTTCGAAGCAACTTCCACAGCTTTTGATAATCTCTCTTGTATTCCTCATAGCTGCAAACACAGAGAGTTTGTTCACGAAACCAGGGCAGAAAATGCTGGAAAAGCTCCGCAGGCCCAGCAGCATCTAGGGAGAGAGAAACAAGGGTTAATGTTTCGAGTGCGTACGACTCCTTCTTCAGAGCAGGTGATACGGACTTGAAGCGTTAACTCTGTCATTCTCTCCACAGAGGTTGGCAGACCTGCTGAGCATTTCCAGCATTTTCTGTTTTTGTTACAGATTTTCAGCCTGTCCTGATGAAGAGCTGAGTCAGACTGGAACATTGGGCAGAATTTTCTGCCTGTCGAGTGGGTGGGCCTGACCCAATCTCCGGCGGGTGGGGAGACGATCCCTGCTGGAGAAGTGGGCCCCACCCCCATTTTACGGGGGCGGGACAATTGTGGCCTGCCCAGCGTGACGTCCGGCAGGAAGTGCTCTGCATTCCCTGTGCGGGTGGGGGGAATGTATAAAACTGAGAATGCGCATTCGCACGAAAGAGCGCACATCTCCCTGAGGCTAAGTGCAGCCTCAGGGAGATTGCCTGGACTTTAAAAACTATTAAAAATATAGAAAAGAAAAATCCCTTACATTAACCCTCACGTGACAATGTCACATGAGTATGGACGTGTTGATAATTTGCAGAACAACTTTATTATAACTTTTAAAACCCTACATGAAACCTCATCCTGAAGGTGTGTTCAGAATGTGGCCAGTCAGGTTGACTAACAGCCTGGAAATCCTTCCAATACGCCTAATGGCAGGCGGTAAGAGTGGGAGAGTTACCTGGTCAGCCGTACTGCAGGGGACGATGGCAAACCACTGCAGTACTTTGCCAAGCAGAGTCATGGCCAATCCAATGGAGGTCCATGGGGTCACCAACACCCTCTCCAGTCAGGGTACCTGCAGGAGGAATCTGCAGATCACAGAGCGGGTGCTTTACAAATGCCCAGGATGTGCCTGATCCTTTGAGAGCATAATTCAGAGGCGTAGTCACTGCTCTAATACAGTGAAACACAGCGTTCAATTGATGTACAGCAAAATCCCACAAAGAGCAATGAGCCAAATGACCAGAGAAGTGATAAATACTGGATAAATAAAGGCCTTTACCGTAGAATAAGTTTAAAAAGCATCCACAGTTCACTGGTATAAAGAGCACTCCGTAGATGTGAATGGAATATGATTTACATGTATATAATGGTGCCACGAATTATTATTTCTATTGAAATAATTAACCTGAAGAAGTTAATAAGTGACCCATTTAATTAAAAGTATCACCTTCAGTAACTAGAGTGGAAATGATGAAAATGACCCAGAACAATTTGATCTTGCTTTGATCTTTGATGTTCTGTGTGCAGACCAGTGATTCAAACCTCTCCTCCTCAGTGCTCTGTGGATGCTGTCTATCAGTCAGCAAATATATTCATGTGGAGGTGTGGCTAGATCCAGAATTTCCAGTTTCCAGTTTTTAAAATAGGAAAATCATTAAACTTCTAAACTACAGCTTGTATGTTAACTTGTTTATTTATTTGTTCCTGGAAAGGAATGTGTTTTATAATAAATCAATGCTCATTGCCAACGACTTGTGTGGAGCAAATGTATCTTGCCAATTATCAGCCCAAACCTGGATATTGTCCAGGTTTTCTGCAAATGGTCAGGATCTGAGCAGTGGTGAATGGTGCTGAATATTGTGCAATCATCAGTGAATATTCATACTTCGGACCTTATGATGGAAGGAAGGTCATTGATGAAGCAGCTGAAGATGGTTGGGCCGAGGACACTACCCTGAGGTGCTCCTGCAGTGATGTCCCAAAACTGAGATGCCTGACCTGCAACAACCACAACCATCTTCCTTTGTGCTAGGTATGACTCCAACCAGTGGAGAATTTTCTCCCTGCTTCACATCGACTCTGATTTTGCTAGGGCTCCTTGATGCCAGTCTTGATCAAATGCTGCGTTGGTGTCCAGGGCAGTCGCTCTCACCTCAACTCTGAAATTCAGCTCTTTTGTCCATGTTTTTGGACCAAGGCTGTAATGAGGTCAGGAATCTGACTGGACCTGGCAGAACCCAAACTGGGCATCAGTGAGCAGGATGTTAATGAGTAAGTGCAACTTATAGTCCTGCCAATGACCCCATCCATCAATCTGTTGATGATTGAGAGTAGCCTCATGGGGTTGTAATTGGCTGGGTTCAAATTTCCACATTGCCAGTATTGTAGCTGTGCCGGAAAACCTGGGCTCAGCACACAGCTAGTTCTGGAGCACAAGTCTTCAGTACTACTGCCAGAAAATTGTTAGGGCCCATAGCCTTTGTAGCAGCCATTGCCTTCAGCCATTTCTTAATATCATGTGGAGTGAATTGAACTGGCTGAAGACTGGCATCTGTGATGCTGGGGATCTCCAGGGGAGGCCAAGATGGATCATCCAGCTGGCATTTCTGTCTGAAGGTGGTTGCAAATGCTTCAGCTTGGCCTTTTTCTTGCGGTCTGCTGGGCTCCTCCATCAGTGAATGTGCATGAGGGAGGGTGGGGTGCAAGGGAGTGAGGGGGCATGTGGTTTGGACAGGATATGACGATGCGAAAGTGTATGTGGCATGTAGGCAGTCTGAGGGTGAGGTTTGAGGGAAGAAGAGGTATGGTGGGATGGAAGTAGCATGAGAGAGGGAGTTGCTAAGACAGAGGAAGGGGCATGATTGACGGAGGGGTTTCAAGGACAGAGGGGTATGAGGGAGGAAGGTTGTATGTGGGGGTGTGGTGGGTGAGAGGTGGATTGACACTGAGGGAAGGGCAGATATGTGCATGGCATGCTGTAGGAAAAAGGCAGGGGAGGTGAGAGGTGGTATTAGGAATGGAGTTGTGTTCGGCAGGGAGGGGTATGAGGGTTTGATGAAGTATGGGAGAGAGAGTGTGTATGAGAGATTAGGAAGCATGTGGGCTAGAGACAGTTTGAGGGAGGTTGGTTATGATGGAGGCAGGGGTGTAAGGGAAGGAGATGGTGTGAAGGAAGGAGCATTGAAATGTAGAGAGGGGTATTGTTAAGGGAGGGGTGTAGAGAAGGGACAGGGTCTGAGGGAGCGGTAAGACTGTGGGACTGTATGATGGAAGGAGGGAGTATGACAAAGGGAGCAGAATGAGGCATGGTGGGAGATGAAGAGAAGGGGTAAAAGGGCGGAGGGATGTAAGGGTGGAATAGAGTATGAGGGAGAGGGACTTATGAGGGAGGGAGAGGTTATGAGGGCAGGAGGGAGCCTGAGGATGGAACAATGGAGGGGGTTGTGTATGAGGAGCAGGGCTTTAAAAATGATAAGGTTTCTCAAATCTTGTCTCTATTTTCATTGTTTTTGTTGCCTCAGTTGCTATAGAGACTGCAAGCAGGTGGGGCTGGTGTATATCAGGGTCACCTCTGTTACCACAGCTCCAGGCCCCACCACACCCTGACAGGATCCTTTATTGCCCACTTACCATAGTGTCAATGCCAGAAATGTAAAATTAAAAGAGAATATTCTGGAAAATCTTGGTGATTCACTTCTTCTTCTCATCAGCGAATGAATTTCAGCGTATTCTTTAACTGCTCTCTGAACTTAGTCTGGGTCATGGCATAAATACAAGTGTTTGTGCAGCAACTCAGGAGCTGCAGCATGAAGCCCAATTCCTGCACAAACCAATGCAACTTTATAGCCCAGTACCCCAAGTACCACATCTGTCTCCATACAGAGAACACCATTAACATTGCCCACAACAGGATGAAATTCGCAGAGATAGCAAACAGTAAAATGATGGATCTCCTTCGACTCTCCATCTCTGGGTCTCTGGAAATCTCTCCACTGCTGTGAGCCCGGAGTCTCCGGCGGGCTCTGCTGCTCACTAAAATGTGTCTGACGGTGAGAACATTGAGCAGAAAAATTAAAACAAATGGGACACACGGGGTCAGAATGTGATGGAGAAACTCGACTATTTTCCAGCTCGGAGAGAAGTTAACGTACATTGTTACATTGCAAAACCAGGGGTTGTTCTGCAGCAAATATAAATCTGTTAACATAAAATACCAGAAAATGTTCTTCAAACAGCTCAGCACACTCACTGTTCCCAGGACCACAGCTGCTGTTTTCTCAGTGCAATATTTACTTTTCAGCTTCTGGCAACAAATAGCCACAAATCGATCGAAGGTGAAAATGACAGTAAACCAGACAGAACAGTCAGTGGCTGCAAACAGCAGGACAGCATGAATATTACACAGAGGGATGGAATACAGGAAAGCAAACTGTTCATGATAAACAGCTGGAATCTGTCTCATTATCAGGTCGAGGATGATGACAAGAAGATCTGCCGTTGCCATTGCCTCCAAGTAACGAGTGACACATTTGGAGAGACCACATTTCCCCCGTGAAAGGGTCACAATTGTTAATGTGTTAACTGTAAGGAAGGGAAATAAACAAGGAAATTATACATCAGGCTGGCAGAAAGTTTACAGGTTTAATTTATGACTTATTTTCCCTGGCCCACATCGCACAACACTATTTACCCTACACACTCCTGACACTACTCATTTCTCTGCACCACAGATATTGTGTCCCTTGCACCCTTATCACTCTACACCACTCCAAATACCCAACACTGCTCATCTCCCCGCGTGCCCTGCATTGCTCATGCCCACACCCTTGCCACTGATCAGGCTGTATTTACCAACAACATTTCTCACCCCCACCCAAACACTGCACCCCAGACCTGTGCCCTCCTTCTCCCTACATACTACCCCCCTACATGCATAATACTGCTCTCCCAACACCCCCTTGCACACCAGACATTCATCGTTCCCTACACAGCTGACACTGCTCAGCTCCTTCACTCCAAGGATTTTGCATCCTTGACAACCCCAATACTCCTCACCTCCCTGCACGTTCAACACTGCTCACCCTCACCCACACCCATGACACTGCTCGCCACCACACCCCTGACATTGCTCAGTTCCCACATCTCTGCTAATTACCCCGACATCCACCAGCCACAACCCAGACACTGCTCACCATCATGGAACGCTCTGCTTACTTCCCCCTCCCTCACCCTCCTGCAAACTTGATACATAAGAAATTGGAATGGGAGTAAATTACTTGGGCCCATGAGCCTGCTCCACTATTCAATAATATCATGGCTGATCATCTTGTGTTTCCTTTTTGATTCCATTCTAACACTAAAAGCCTTTGATTCCCTTGCCTTACAAGCATTTATCTACCTCTGCCTTGAAAATTATTCAGTGACCCCGCTTCCACCACCTTCTGAAGCAGAGAGTTCCAAAGTTGCATAACCCTCTAAGAGAAAATGAATTCTCCTCATCTCTGTCCTAAAAGGGCGACCCCTAATTTTAAAACAGTGCCCCCTAGTTCTGGAATCACCCACAAGAGGAAACATCCTTTCCAATCCCACCTTGTCAAGGCCATTCAGGATTTGTATACATCAATCAAATCACCCCTCACTCTTCTAAACTCCAGTGGAAACAAGCCCAGTCTGTCCATCCTTTCCTCATAAGACAACCCACTCATTCCAGGTATCAATCTAGTAAACCTCCTTTGAACCATCTCCAATGCATTTACATTCTTCCTTAAATAAGGAGACCCAAACTGCTCACAGTATTCAAGCTGCAGTCTCACCAATGCCCTGTATAACTGAAGCATAGCATCATTACTTTTATGTTCAATCCCTCTCGTAATAAAGGATAGCATTCCATTCGCCTTCCTAATTACTTGCTGTACCTGCATACTAACTTTTGGTGATCCATGTGTCAGAAAACCTAGATCCCCCTGCACCTCAGAATTATGCAGCCCTTCTCCATTTCAGTAATGCTCTGCTTCTTTTCTCTTCATCGATACAAATCACACCACCCCACTCCCCGACCACAGCTGTCACCCTGCTGCACCATAGACACAGCTCACCCCTCCTCCACTCCCCTAATACTGCTCATATCCCCAATCTCCCGACATTGCTGATAATCCACAACACAAACTGATCACACCCCACAACCTTGACACTGATCATAAGCCCCCTGCACCGACACTGATCACACCTGCGTGCACACCAGACACTGCTCTCAATGCACACATACCTGACAGTAATCGTCCACAACCTCCAGCACACCTCATCTCCCCATGCACCCCTAACACTACTCACCACCCTCCCACTGTGCCAAGCACTGCTCATATCCCCAGACTGCCGGAAATTGCTCAGACCCACCCCAGAAAACCCTTATACACCCGTACTCCAGGCATTGTGTACTACTCCGCACACCCCACACTGCACACCTCCCTGATCCCCCCATTCTTATCACCTCTCTGTATTCCCAACACTGGTCATCCCCACCCCAACACCCCCTACCCCTTACCCCCGACGCACCACACAGCTCACCCATTTGTCACTCATGTTTGCAGACACAGATGCGCTGTAACTACAGTACTCGTTCCCCAGCCAGTGTTGCGTCGCCAAATCCTCTGGCCTCCGTGATTTTCGGCAGCAACTCACAACACAACCCTCCAGAAAACCACTGACGGCACGTCCGCTAGCTTGCCAACAGTTGAAGTGAGTCAAATGCTCCTCACAAGCAAGTCGGATGCCTGTTCAATTTTAATTGCATGAAATAGTGTGGAGAAGGTGTGGGGGGTGGGGGCGGGGTGGGGGGGGGGAAGGGTTTCCTTCGGCTGCTGTACACATAGTCAGCTGAATATGACTAAAACAGGCATTTAGCGGACTGGCACAGACCATGTTTCACGGACGTGTGCCAAAGCTGTTGACGTGCCCTGCCCAACACGGAGCATCGCCAGGGCAAACTGGACATGGCCGGCTTTGCAACCAGCTCACTGTTATGGTTTTTCGGTCATTGTATTGGCAGCACCAGTGGTTCCCGGAGACAAAGATTCACGGTCAGTGAAAGATACCAAGGGAAATAAATCCACTTTAAAATTGGTACTGAATAAATTCTTAAGGGGAACAACCTTCAGGAATATGGGAAGCAGACAGGGGAATGGGACAAATTGGAGGGGTGAGGCCATGGACAGGTTCAAACACGACAATGAGGATATGAAAAAGGAAGGGGTGTCAGGTCAGGAACCAATGTAGGACAGTGAGCAGAGGGATGATGGGTTGGGTGTCAGTTTGGATGTTGGTAGCAGAGTTTCTGACGGGCTGCGGGTTATGGAGATTTGTTGCTCTGAGGGTGGCCAGGATAGCATTAGAATTGTCCATTCTGGATTGAACCAAGGTGCAGGTGAGGGTTTATACAGTAGATGGGCTGCGATAGGGAGCGATGCCGGGCTGGGGAAGCTGCGCAGTCAGCAGACAGGATGGATGATTGTGCGGATATGGGATTGGAAATAAGATTAGGGTCAAAGGGATTGGGGAGGCTGTGAACTGTCTGCTTCAGTCTCGGTTATTGGCCAGGGAGGGGGATGGTGACAGTAGAAAAGGGAAGCAATTTGGGAAAAGGAACTGATAGCCAAGGCTTCCATCTTGCCAATATTGAAATAACAGGAGCAAAGATACAATGAAATGCGGTTTACAGTGTATGTAGTTGTCTATAGAGACTGACCAGCAGCAAAGACGAGAGTAAATTATACTAACAATTACATTATTAACAATAGTTTGTCGAGCTAATGCTTGGATACCAAGACTGACTAGAGGAAGAGCGGCAGGACATAGGGCAGCGTAAATGCCAGAGAAACACAGTCAAACATGGTTTATAGAATTAATAGCTGGAAAGGGAGACTCACCAGGAACACCAACTGTAGCGAGGATGGGATAGTAAATTGTTTGAATCATTTTAAGTGAATAAAAAATCCGCCCAGTTAATGATAACCAATTATAATTTTCAATAAAAGCTTCAAAATCATAGGAGAAACTCCTGCCCAGTGTTGTAACATTCCAAACTACCGTTCTAAGATTCTGATCCATTGTTGTAACATTCCAATCCACTGTTCTCAGATTCGGATCCATTGTTCTAAAATTCTGATGTGTTGTTCTCAGATCCCAATATCTCTTCTCCCTCTCTCTGAAGACACTGAGCCCAGTTAATGTAGGAATTGATGCTTCCATCAATGACTATGGGATAACACATTGGAAGGCATCCCTTATTAATAGAAGAGGGAAAACCTCCAGTGACACAATTAGGATTCATGGAGACTGGAATTGATTACAGTCACTGAACAAACTGGTTCGGTTCACCTCTTTCAATCCAACACATATCATGCCCCAATGAAGTAGAAGATTTTCCCGTTATGGATGGGACGTGAGAGGGTTGCTGAGGGAGGTAAAGGTTGAAGCAGCAGAAGGACTGGCCATCCTTTTTCAATCCCCCTCATATATGTGAGTGGTGCCAGAGGGCTGGTGTGTTACAAATATTCCATCCTGTTTATAAAAGGAGGGGGATAAACACTGTAACTGCAGAACCATTAGTCTAAAGTCAGTGGTGAGGAAATTCTAGGTGCCTCAACCCAAGACAACATTTTTTATGCCTGGTAAAAAAAAAACCCAAGGCTCAATAAATAACAAGCCCAATGGATAAGTTAATGGAAAATAAAGCCTGATAAACTAGATATCGGTCTTTAATGAAATAATAGGGAGGGGCTAAGAAGTTAGTGTGGTTGATGTGATGTATATGGGCTTTGACAAGGGGTGTGATTAAATACTATTTAGTAGATTGTTCTGGTAACTGAAACCCATGGATTGAGGTGGCAATGTAATTTTGAAACTGGTAAGAGAAAACAGAGAGCGTTGATGAGCAGTTGTTGTTCAGACTGGAGAGCAGTATGCACAGATGTTCCCCAGAGGGTGGTATGAGAACCACTGTTTTTTTGGCACATATAAATGACATAAAGGGCATAATTTCAACTCTTGTAAATAATACATTATTCAGAAAGGAATTGTGAACAGAGAGGATAACAGTCCTTGAAGGTGGCAGGGCAAACTTAGAGGATTGTTAAATTAATCTTGAAAAATTTAAGAATTAAATTAGATTAAACACACAATGAAAAACTGACACAACCCCACTGGGACAAAAAAACAATCTGATGATTTAGCCATTGTTAACATAGTTGTCAGTGGGATCTTTCTGTGCACAACTTACCTGCCAGGTTTCGGACAGTATCCATACTCCATAGAGAAAGTCCTTCAGATGCTATGGCCCTATTGTGGCGAAAGGCGCCTCAATGATGGAAGTTCTTAGTTTTAAGTGACCGACTGCTGCCTTCTCACATTTAAAAGTTCCATTTCAACAAGAATTCCCGGTCTCCTCGAGGGAAGGTCACCCATGGAACATTAAGAAAGACTTGCTTTCCTATAGCGCCTCTCACCTCCTCAGGACATACCAAACAGCTTCACTGACGGCCAGATATATCGTGCAGCGTTGTCACTGTTGCAAAACGGGACACTATGCACAGCAGGCTCCCACAAACAGCATTGTAGCGAATCTGCAGATCAGCTGTCATTTCCTAATGTTGGTTATGATGGATAAATGCTGGACTTTGGAAAGATATCCCTTTTCTTCAAAAGAGTAGCCATTTGATATTTTACATTCCTCTAAAAGGACATGGTTTGATATCATATTTGGAAAATGACATCACTGACGGTGCAGCACTCCCTCAGTACTGACCTTCCGACAGTGCAGCACTCCCTCAGTACTGACCGTCCGACAGTGCATCACTTCCTCAGTACTGACGCTCCGACAGAGCAGCACTCCTCATTACTGACCCTCCAACATTGCAGCACATCCTCTGTACTGACCCTCTGACAGTGCAGCACTCCCTCAGTACTGACCTTCCGACAGTGCAGCACTTCCTCAATACTGACCCTCTGACAGTGCAGCACTCCCTCAGTACTGACCCTCTGACAGTGCAGCACACCCTCCGTACAGACACTCTGACAGTGCAGCACTCCCTCAGTACTGACCTTCCGACAGTGCAGCATTCACTCAGTACTGACCCTCTGACAGACCTGCACTCCCTCAGTACTGACCCTCCGACAGTGCAGCAGTCTCTCAAAACTGACCCTCCAACATTGCGGCACTCCCTCATTACTGACACTCCAACCGTGCAGCAATCCCTCAGTACTGATCCTCCAACAATGCAGTACTGCCTCTGTACTGACTCTCTGACAGTGCAGCACTCCTTCAGTACTGACCTTCCGACAGTGCAGCACTCCCTCAGTACTGACCGTCCGACAGTGCATCACTTCCTCAGTACTGACCCTCTGACAGTGCAGCACTCCCTCAGTACTGACCGTCCGACAGTGCATCACTTCCTCAGTACTGACCATCTGACAGTGCAGCACTCCCTCAGTACTGACCCTCTGACAGTGCAGCACTCCCTCAGTACTGACCCTCTGACAGTGCAGTTCTCTCTCTGGGCTGCACGTGGCCTTAGTTAACATCCACACTTGGGCTGACAAGTGACAATAAGAGATGCGCGGCACACACTCTCCTTGATGATCGCATCATGGAAGGAAAGCCCATCACTGGCGCCACCATTGTGAAGCCTTCACCCAACAACATCTTGCGTACAGCTAACATTGACCGGGTGGTGAACTGGAGCCTATTATCAATGTGCCAGTAGGTGCAGGTCAGAGGCTGGAAATCCTGTGGCAAATCACCTCCTGACTCCCCAAAGCCTGTCCACCATGTGCACAGCACACGTCAGGAGTTTGATGGAATACTCTCCACTTGCCTGGTTGAGAGGTGGGGGCTGATGCAAGTGTGTTCAGGGAGCCTGACAGCACCCAGAGTAAAGCTGCCACCCTCCTGTGCTAATTGACCCTAGACTCAATATCTACGCACCCCATCGCCTCTGTCTCCAGCCTGTACGGGTTATAGGATGAGTTGTAAAAAAGGAACCAAGCCACTTTCACAGCATCTCACTCTGGTGAGAAATCAGCGCTCAAGAAGACTACGGCTGAAAATGTCACGGGACCATCAGTGTGTGACGTTGATGCCACAATCCTGTCCCATCTTGGACACATCGACCATCCCTTCACCCTGGCTGGGCCAGAATCCTAACTTCCTCCCAGCAGCACTGTGGGAGTAACCTTTACCACATAGCGACCAAATCACTTCCAAAAGAAGGCCCACCACTACTTTCTCAAGGGATGGATAATCAATATGAAGCTGGGCACAACCACGAGGACAATAAAAAAATATGCTCGTTATTCGTCCACTGTGATTTTTTTTTGATGTTGTCACTAGCTGGATAGATAAAGGGAACTGGTAGATGTAACGTATTTGGATTTTCAGAAGGTTTTTGATAAGGTCCCACACAGGAGGTTAGTAAACAACTTTGGAACTCATGGGATTGGGTTACACACTGGCACGGAATGAGGTTTGGCTAACAGAGAGAAAACAGAGAGCAGAGATCAACAGACCATTCTCAGGTTGACAGGCAGTGAGGAGGAGTAAAGGTGTCTTACTGTAGTTGTATAGAGCCTCGGTGAGACAGTGCCTGGAGTATTGTGTACATTTTTGGTCTTCGCAGCTCAGCATGGATATACTGTCCATAGAGGGAGTGTAATGAAGCTTCACCAAACTAATCCCTTGGATGGCAAGATTGTCGTATGAGGGATAATGAAGGAGACTGGGGCTAAGTTCTCTGGGGCTTAGAAGAATGAGAGATGATCTCGTTGAAGTGTACAAGATTCTTACAGGGTTCGACAGGGGAGATGCAGGAAGGATGTTTCCACTGGCTTGAGGGGGAAGTGGAGTGGTTTAGTACTTGGTGGGGGGTCACAGACTGAGAAATAGAGCCAGGCCAATAAGGACTAAGATGAGGAGGAATTTCTCCATGCAGAGAGTGATAAATCTTTGGAATTCTCTACCCCAGAGGGCTGTGGATTCTCAGGAGGTACAGAGTAGAGTTTGATAGGCTTCTGGATATTAATGGCATCAAGGGATCTGAGGATCATGTAGGAAGAAGGTGTTGAGGTAGAAGATGAGCCATGATCTAGCTAAATAGCAGAGCAGGCTCGAGGGGCCGAATGGCCTACTCCCGCTCCTACATTGCTATGGCCTCAGTTTGACCTTTGGCGGGCGGAATCAGTGGGCCTGGTAGCAGTGGGGAAATGGGCCTTCACCGTCAATCAGCCCCCAACTACAATTTCACGCGGGGTGACCAATGAACTGAGAGCCAGCGTGAAGCGCTTGCTGCAAAACTCAGCGCTGCTGGGGTGGGCGCGGGAGGAGGGCGGAAGATGACATCTGGCCGCCACGGCAATTCACCGGCCAGCCGTTAAGATTGGACAGGCCAGGAAAAACCAGAGGCAATTGTGCTGTCAATGGGCTTAATTGCCGGCGCGCATGCGCGCGTTTCTGAATCCTGCGTGCGGCCCACCGAGTGAAATACCGCGCGAGGGCGCGATGACATCAGGACACTGGCCCCACATCTTCACTCACGATCTTACGCCTGATGGGGTCTTAAAATTCAGCCCACTTGTGTAATAATTTCGCAGGAAAGGGTCACTGAAATTCTACAGGTTCCACGGTAAATTGTATGTAACAGAGTGATGACCCACCTCGAGGATAAAGACCATTTACAGCTGTGACACTAGAGTGAGGGAGAGAGTTATTGCCTTAGTCAACACAATTTGTCCCTGTTACTTGCTGGTTGCCATGACATCGAGGGAGATATCCTCATAGAGATTTATTTCTTCCTGATGTCACGTTAGCATAAATTAAAATACATCTTATCCATTGTTTGCCAATAATAACCTCAGACTATCATTCCGATAACTTGTGCATATTATGTTGCTGAAGACATGTAAAATTGAGGTAAAGTCAGGCTGAGGTTAGTCATGATCTATGTTCCTCTATATCATTTTCATATTAGCTACTGTGAGATCATTCTTATACTAGGGGAACACACAGTGTCAAAGAATGGGACATCACAGCAGGAGGCCATTCAGCCCATCATGCCTGCGCCTGCTCCAATTCATTCCACTCTCCCCACACCCTGCTCTTCCCCGGACCCCGACCCCCCCGACAGTCACGTAAATTACCCCCCTTTAAGTGTTTATCCAAAACCCCTTTTGAAAGTTACCATAAACTGAGCTCCCGCTGCCATTTCAGGCAGCACGTTCCAGATCACATCAACTCGCTGTGTTCAAAACATTCCCAGAATTTCCCTTTCATCTCTACCTGGACCAACAGACCACTAAAGGTTAATATGAAGAAGAGGGGGTGGCGTTGATAAACCCAGACTCTGGTTCCTGTACTAAAGGGAATCAGTGAGAATAAACCTAGGGTCAGGTTCCTCTATTAAAGGGGTTCAGTCAGATAAACACAGAGTCTGTTTCCTGTATTAAAGTTGTTCAGTGAGAATAAACCTAGAGTCTGGTTCTTCTATTAAAGGGGTTCAGTCAGATAAACCCAAAGTTTTTTACTGTATTAAAGGTGTTCAGTGAGAATCATCCCAGAGTCTGCTTCCTGTATTAAAGGGGTTCAGTCAGATAAACACAGAGTCTGGTTCCTGTATTAAAGGGGTTCAGGCAGATAAACCCAGTGTCTGCTTCCTCTATTAAAGCTGTTCAGTCAGATAAACCCAGGGTCTGGTTCATGTACCAAGGAGGTTCAGACAGATAAACCCAGAGTCTGGTTCCTGTATTAAAGGGGTATTTGCAGGGAGAGCAGGGCATTGGAGGTATTTGGATATAAGAGACAACATAGGCACAATGGGCCGATTGGCCTCCCTCTGAGGTTTATAGTTGTAGAGGTCCGTGCATGTCCATGCATAGTACAGAATTGAAGGCAATCACCCTCGTCAAAGTAATTTAAATTCAATTAATTAACCAAAATGCGGAATATGAAGTGTATCGGTCATGGTGACTGCACAATTATCATCGATTGTTTTAAAACCCATCTGATTCACTAAGGTCCCTTTAGGGAAGGAAGTCTTCTCTCCTTACCCGGTCTGGCCTACATGTGACTCCAGACCCACAGCAACGGGGTTGGCTCCTTAATGCTCTCAATCCACAACCAAATCCAATGAAGTGATAAAAACAATTCGAAACCTCCAGTCTCTTGCCTGTCATAGGGGGATATGGCCAGTAGATGGTGATGGTGTACACCTAAAGTGAGTAATATCAACTAAGCAACGGTGACCAAGGGCAGAAATGACAAGTCCTTCTTGGAGCAAACTTGAAGTGCAGGCTTGGAAAAAATACGTTTACAATGAGGATTTGGGTTGCTGTTGCCTGTGGGTAAACTGCTGAGAAACCTGTAATAATAACACCTGGATATGTGACAGTGCAGCACTCCCTCACCGCTTACCCTCTGACAATGCAGCACTCCCTCAATACTAACCCTCCGACAGTGGTGCACTCCCTCAGAACTGACCCTCTGACAATGCAGCACTCCCTCAGTAATGACCCTCTGACAGTGCAGCACTCCCTCGGTGCTGACCCTCCAACGTTGCAGCACTCCCTCAGTACTGACACTCTGAGAGTGCAGCACTCCCTCAATGCTGACCCTCCGACAGTGCAGCACTCCCTCAGTCCCCACCCTCCGACAGTGCAGTTCTCCCTCAGTACTGACCCTCCGGGACATGCTCCATAATCTGGGAGGAGTGCATAGCCATTGGAAAACAAATACTGTGCATGTAGGATTGATGCTGCCTCGCCAGTGCAGGTAAGAGCCTGGCCGTGAGGTGCGAGACATTCTCGGAGTTGCTGTCCGAGGTGCTGATCTTGTCCATGCCACACTCGTGCACTGTGGTGATCACCAGGGTCACCCTCTGCTTTACCTGGAGATGACAGCCACAGAAGGTGTGTTCAGAATGTGGCCAAACAGGTTGGCTACCAGCCTGGAAAACCTTCAAATACGCCTAATGGCAGGTGGTAAGAGCGGGAGAGTTTCCTGTCAGATGTATTGCAGGGGGCGATGGCAAACCACTGCAGTACTTTGCCAAGCAGAGTCATGGGCCAGTCAAATGGAGATCCATGGGGTCAACAACACCCTCTCTGGGCAGGGTACCTGCAGGAGGCATGTGCAGATCACAGAGCGAGTTCTTTACAAATGCCCAGGATGTGCCTCATCCTTTGAGAGCATACTTCAGAGGTGCAGTAACTGTTGTAATACAGTGAATCACAGCATCCAATTGATGCACAGCAAGATCCTAGAAAGAGCAATGAGACAAATGACCAGAGTTGTGATAGTCCATCCAATTCCACAAGTGCTCATCCCAAAGGCAGGTCTTTGGTTAATATTGAGAGATAAATATTGGTCCAGCACACTGTGAGGAACTCACCTCGAACTTCAAATAATGGCTTTGGGGCCGCTAATGGCCACTTGAGAATTCAGTCAGGGCCTTGGTTTAATGCCTCATTGGAAAGAGGGTACCTCCGAGAGAGCAGCAATCCCTCAGTAGTCACTGGGCATAAACATGTGGCTCAGAAATTAGAGGGTTACCCACTGAGCCACAGCTGACACAACAGAATCAGTATCATGGGGGAGCTGGGGCTGGGGAGTGGGTCTGGGATTGGGTTATCATTGAGCAGAAACTAAACTGGAACAGTCATATAAATACTGTGGCTACAAGAGCAGGTCAGAAGCTGGGAATTCTGTGGAGAGTAACTCACCTCCTGACTCCACAAAGCCTGTCCAACATCGACAAGGCACAAGTCATGTGTGTGATGGAATACTCCCAACTCGCCAGGATGAGTGCAGCTCTCACAACACTCAAGGAACCTGACACCATCCAGGACAAAGCAATCCATTTGATTGGCACCCCATCCACCATCTTTAACATTCATTCCCCCCACCACCGACACACAGTGTGTACCATCTACAAGATGCACTGCAGCCACTCACCAAGGCTCCTTCAACAGCACCTTCCAAACGTGTAACCTCCATCATCTAGAAAGACAAGGACAGCAGGTGCATGGGAACACCACCTCCTGCAAGTTCCCCTCCAAGCCTCCTATACCGACCATTCCTTCAATGTCGGTGGGTCTAAATCCTGGAATTCTCTTCCTGCCAGGACTGTGGGTGCACTTAAACCACATGGACCACAACAATTGACTAAAAATATTCAATTGCACCTTCTCAAGAGCAACTAGGGTTGGGTAACAGATACCAGCCTTACAAACAAAGGCCTTCACCATAGAATAAGTTTAAAGAGCATCCACATTTCACTTGTATAAAGAGTACTCCTCATATGGGAATGGAATATTATTTACATATATGTAATGGTGCCACTAGTTATTACATATATTGGAATAATTAACATGAAGAAGTTAATAAGTGACCCATTTAATAAAAATTTTCACCTTCAGTAACTAGAGTGGAAATGATGAAAATGACCCAGAACAATTTGATCTTGCTTTGATCTTTGATGTTCTGTGTGCAGACCAGTGACACAAACCTCTCCTCCTCAGTGCTCTGTGGATGCTGTCTATCAGTCAGCAAATATATTCATGTGGAGGTGTGGCTAGCTCCAGAATTCCCAGTTTTTAAAATAGGAAAATCATTAAACTTCTAAACTACAGCTTGTATGTTAACTTGTTTATTTATTTGTTCCTGGAATGGAATGTGTTTTATAATAAATCAGTATCTTTTTGTGTGTTTACTGAAAAAAGCCTGGTTAGATTCTTTTAATGCTGGGAAAGAACTGTCAAATGGTAATTATCGGCCACTTTTGTGGGTGAATTAAACATTTAAACTATTGTTATCACCTATGGAGAAATGGGGCTAGAATTAACTGTGCACTCCTCCCATCACGGTCCATAACAATGCTCATTGCTGACCAATTGTGTGGAGCAAATGTATCTTGCCAATTATCAGCCCAAACCGGGATATTGTCCAGGTCTTGCTGCAAATGGTCATGGGCTGCTTCAGGATCTGAGCAGTGGTGAATGGTGCTGAATATTGTGCAATCATCAGTGAATATCCATACTTCGGACCTTATGATGGAAGGAAGGAAATTGATGAAGCAGCTGAAGATGGTTGCGCCGAGGACTCTACCCTGAGGTGCTCCTGCAGTGATGTCCCAAAACTGAGATGCCTGACCTGTAACAAACACAACCATCCTCCTTTGTGCTAGGTATGACTCTAACTGGTGGAGAATTTTCTCCCTGCTTCACATTGACTCTGATTTTGCTAGGGCTCCTTGATGCCAGTCTTGATCAAATGCTGCGTTGGTGTCCAGGGCCGTCGCTCTCACCTCAACTCTGAAATTCAGCACTTTTGTCCATGTTTTTGGACCAAGGCTGTAATGAGGTCAGGAATCTGACTGGACCTGGCAGAACCCAAACTGGGCATCAGTGAGCAGGATGTTAATGAGTAAGTGCAACTTATAGTCCTGCCAATGACCCCGTCCATCAATTTGTTGATGATTGAGAGTAGCCTGATGGGGTTGTAATTGGCCGGGTTCAAATTTCCACATTGCCAGTATTGTAGCTGTACCGGAAAACCTGGGCTCAGCACACAGCTAGTTCTGGAGCACAAGTCTTCAGTACTACTGCCAGAAAATTGTTAGGGCCCATAGCCTTTGTAGCAGGCATTGCCTTCAGCCGTTTCTTAATATCATGTGGAGTGAATTGAACTGGCTGAAGACTGGCATCTGTGATGCTGGGGATCTCCAGGGGAGGCCAAGATGGACCATCCAGCTGGCATATCTGTCTGAAGGTGGTTGCAAATGCTTCAGCTTGGCCTTTTTCCTGCGATCTGCTGGGCTCCTCCATCAGGGAATGTGCATGAGGGAGGGTGGGGTGCAAGGGAGTGAGGGGGCATGTGGTTTGGATAGGAAATGAGGATGCAAAAGTGTATGTGGGAGGTAGGTGGTCTGAGGGTGAGGTTTGAGGGAAGAAGAGGTATGGGGGGGATGGAAGTAGCATGAGAGATGGAGTTGCTAAGACAGAGGAAGGGGCACGATTGACGGAGGAGTTTCAAGGACAGAGGGGTATGAGGGGGGTGTGGTGGGTGAGAGGTGGATTGACAATGAGGGAAGGGCAGATATGTGCATGGCATGCTGTAGGAAAAAGGCAGGGGAGGTGAGAGGTGGTATTAGGAATGGAGTTGTGTTCGGCAGGGAGGAGTATGAGGGATTGATGAAGTATGGGAGAGAGAGTGTGTATGAGAGAGTAGGAAGCATGTGGGCTAGAGACAGTTTGAGGGAGGTTGGTTATGATGGAGGCAGGGGTGTAAGGGAAAGAGGTGGTGTGAGGGAAGGAGCATTGAAATGTAGGGAGGGGTAATGTTAAGGGAGGGGTGTAGAGAAGGGACAGGGTCTGAGGGAGCGGTATGACTGTGGGACTGTATGATGGAAGGAGGGAGTATGACAAAGGGAGCAGAATGAGGCATGGTGGGAGATGAAGAGAAGGGGTAAAAGTGCGGAGGGATGTAAGGGTGGAATAGAGTATGAGGGAGAGGGGCTTATGAGGGAGGCAGAGGTTATGAGGGCAGGAGGGAGCCTGAGGATGGAACAATGGAGGGGGTTGTGAACGAGGAGCAGGGCTTTAAAAATGATAAGGTTTCTCAAATCTTGTCTCTATTTTCATTGTTTTTGTTGCCTCAGTTGCTATAGAGACTGCAAGCAGGTGGGGCTGGTGCATATCAGGGTCAGCTCTGTTACCACAGCTACTGGCCCCACCACACCCTGACAGGGCCCTTTATTGCCGACTTACCATAGTGTCAATGCCAGAAATGTAAAATTAAAAGAGAAGATTCTGGAAAATCTCGGTGATTCACTTCTTCTTCTCATCAGCGAATGAATTTCAGCGTATTCTTTAACTGCTCTCTGAACTTAGTCTGGGTCATGGCATAAATACAAGTGTTTGTGCAGCAACTCAGGAGCTGCAGCATGAAGCCCAATTCCTGCACAAACCAATGCAACTTTATAGCCCAGTACCCCAAATACCACATCTGTCTCCATACAGAGAACACCATTAACATTGCCCACAACAGGATGAAATTTGCAGAGATAGCAAACAGTAAAATGATGGATCTCCTTCGACTCTCCATCTCTGGGTCTCTGGAAATCTCTCCACTGCTGTGAGCCCGGAGTCTCCGGCGGGCTCTGCTGCTCACTAAAATGTGTCTGACGGTGAGAACATTGAGCAGAAAAATTAAAACAAATGGGACACACGGGGTCAGAATGTGATGGAGAAACTCGACTATTTTCCAGCTCGGAGAGAAGTTAACGTACATTGTTACATTGCAAAACCAGGGGTTGTTCTGCAGCTTATACAAACTTGTTAACATAAAATACCAGAAAATGTTCTTCAAACAGCTCAGCACACTCACTGTTCCCAGGACCACAGCTGCTGTTTTCTCAGTGCAATATTTACTTTTCAGCTTCTGGCAACAAATAGCCACAAATCGATCGAAGGTGAAAATGACAGTAAACCAGACAGAACAGTCAGTGGCTGCAAAAAGCAGGACAGCATGAATATTACACAGAGGGATGGAATACAGGAAAGCAAACTGTTCATGATAAACAGCTGGAATCTGTCTCATTATCAGGTCGAGGATGATGACAAGAAGATCTGCCGTTGCCATTGCCTCCAAGTAACGAGTGACACATTTGGAGAGACCACATTTTCCCCGTGAAAGGGTCACAATTGTTAATGTGTTAACTGTAAGGAAGGGAAATAAACAAGGAAATTATACATCAGGCTGGCAGAAAGTTTACAGGTTTAATTTATGAATTATTTTCCCTGGCCCACATCGCACAACACTATTTATCCTACACACTCCTGACACTACTCATTTCCCTGCACCACAGATATTGTGTCCCTTGCACCCTTAACACTCTACGCCACTCCAAATACCCAACACTGCTCATCTCCCCGCATGCCCTGCATTGCTCATGCCCACACCCTTGCCACTGATCAGGCTGTATTTACCAACAACATTTCTCACCCCCACCCAAACACTGCTCATCCACACTGCACCCCAGACCTGTGCCCTCCTTCTCCCTACATACTACCCCCCTACATGCATAATACTGCTCTCCCAACACCCCCTTGCACACCAGACATTCATCGTTCCCTACACAGCTGACACTGCTCAGCTCCTTCACTCCAAGGATTTTGCATCCTTGACAACCCCAATACTCCTCACCTCCCTGCACGTTCAACACTGCTCACCCTCACCCACACCCATGACACTGCTCGCCACCACACCCCTGACATTGCTCAGTTCCCACATCTCTGCTAATTACCCCGACATCCACCAGCCACAACCCAGACACTGCTCACCATCATGGAACCCTCTGCTTACTTCCCCCTCTCTCACCCTCCTGCAAACTTGATACATAAGAAATTGGAATGGGAGTAAATTACTTGGGCCCATGAGCCTGCTCCGCTATTCAATAATATCATGGCTGATCATCTTGTGTTTCCTTTTCGATTCCATTCTAACACTAAAAGCCTTTGATTCCCTTGCCTTACAAGCATTTATCTACCTCTGCCTTGAAAATTATTCAATGACCCCGCTTCCACCACCTTCGGAAGCAGAGAGTTCCAAAGTTGTACAACCCTCTAAGAGAAAATGAATTCTCCTCATCTCTGTCCTAAAAGGGCGACCCCTAATTTTAAACCAGTGCCCCCTAGTTCTGGAATCACCCACAAGAGGAAACATCCTTTCCAATCCCACCTTGTCAAGGCCATTCAGGATCTTGTATACATCAATCAAATCACCCCTCACTCTTCTAAACTCCAGTGGAAACAAGCCCAGTCTGTCCACCCTTTCCTCATAAGACAACCCACTCATTCCAGGTATCAATCTAGTAAACCTCCTTTGAACCGCCTCCAATGCATTTACATTCTTCCTTAAATAAGGAGACCAAAACTGCTCACAGTATTCAAGAAGCTGTCTCACCAATGCCCTGTATAACTGAAGCATAGCATCATTACTTTTATGTTCAATCCCTCTCGTAATAAAGGATAGCATTCCATTCGCCTTCCTAATTACTTGCTGTACCTGCACACTAACTTTTGGTGATCCATGTGTCAGAAAACCTAGATCACCCTGCACCTCAGAATTATGCAGCCCTTCTCCATTTCAGTAATGCTCTGCTTCTTTTCTCTTCATCGATACAAATCACACCACCCCACTCCCCGACCACAGCTGTCACCCTGCTGCACCCTAGACACAGCTCACCCCTCCTCCACACCCCTAATACTGCTCATATCCCCAATCTCCCGACATTGCTGATAATCCACAACACAAACTGATCACACCCCACAACCTTGACACTGATCATAAGCCCCCTGCTCCGACACTGATCACACCTGCGTGCACACCAGACACTGCTCTCAATGCACACATACCTGACAGTAATCCTCCACAACCTCCAGCACACCTCATCTCCCCATGCACCCCTAACACTACTCACCACCCTCCCACTGTGCCAAGCAATGCTCATATCCCCAGACTCCCTGAAATTGCTCAGACCCACCCCAGAAAACCCTTATACACCCGTACTCCAGGCATTGTGTACTACCCCGCGCCCCCCACACTGCACACCTCCCTGAACCCTCCATTCTTATCACCCCTCTGTATTCCCAACACTGGTCATCCCCATCCCAACAACCCCTTACCCTCCCCCCCAACGCACAACACAGCTCACCCATTTGTCACTCATGTTTGCAGACACAGATGCGCTGTAACTACAGTCCCCGTTCCTCACCCAGTGTTGGGTCGCCAAATCCTCTGGCCTCCATGAATATAGGCAGCAACTCACAACACAACCCTCCAGAAAACCACTCACGGCACAGCCACTTGCTTGCCAACAGTTGAAGTGAGTCAAATGCTCCTCACAAGCAAGTCGGATGCCTGTTCAATTTTAATTGCATGAAATAGTGTGGAGAAGGTGTGGGGTTGGTGGGGGGGGGGGGGCGGGGGGGGGTGGTTCCTTCGGCTGCTGTACACATAGTCAGCTGAGTATGACTAAAACAGGCATTTAGCGGACTGGCACAGACCATGTTTCACGGACGTGTGCCAAAGCTGTTGAAGTGTCCTGCCCAACACGGAGCATCGCCAGGGCAAACTGGACATGGCCGGCTTTGCAACCAGCTCACTGTTATGGTTTTTCGGTCATTGTATTGGCAGCACCAGTGGTTCCCGGAGACAAAGATTCACGGTCAGTGAAAGATACCAAGGGAAATAAATCCACTTTAAAATTGGTACTGAATAAATTCTTAAGGGGAACAACCTTCAGGAATATGGGAAGCAGACAGGGGAATGGGACAAATTGGAGGGGTGAGGCCATGGACAGGTTCAAACACGACAATGAGGATATGATAACGGAAGGGGTGTCAGGTCAGGAACCAATGTAGGACAGTGAGCAGAGGGATGATGGGTTGGGTGTCAGTTTGGATGTTGGTAGCAGAGTTTCAGACGGGCTGCGGGTTATGGAGATTTGTTGCTCTGAGGGTGGCCAGGATAGCATTAGAATTGTCCATTCTGGATTGAACCAAGGTGCAGGTGAGCGTTTATACAGTAGATGGGCTGCGGTAGGGAGCGATGCCGGGCTGGGGAAGCTGCGCAGTCAGTAGACAGGATGGGTGATTGTGCGGATATGGGATTGGAAATAAGATTAGGGTCAAAGGGATTGGGGAGGCTGTGAACTGTCTGCTTCAGTCTCGGTTATTGGCCAGGGAGGGGGATGGTGACAGTAGAAAAGGGAAGCAATTTGGGAAAAGGAACTGATAGCCAAGGCTTCCATCTTGCCAATATTTAAATAACAGGAGCAAAGATACAATGAAATGCGGTTTACAGTGTATGTAGTTGTCTATAGAGACTGACCAGCAGCAAAGACGAGAGTAAATTATAATAACAATTACATTATTAACAATAGTTTGTCGAGCTAATGCTTGGATACCAAGACTGACTAGAGGAACAGCGGCAGGACACAGGGCAGTGTAAATGTCAGAGAAACACAGTCAAACATGGTTTATAGAATTAATAGCTGGAAAGGGAGACTCACCAGGAACACCAACTGTAGCGAGGATGGGATAGTAAATTGTTTGAATCATTTTAAGTGAATAAAAAATCCGCCCAGTTAATGATAACCAATTATAATTTTCAATAAAAGCTTCAAAATAATAGGAGAAACGCCTGCCCAGTGTTGTAACATTCCAATCTACCGTTCTAAGATTCTGATCCATTGTTGTAACATTCCAATCCACTGTTCTCAGATTCTGATCCATTGTTCTAAAATTCTGATGTGTTGTTCTCAGATCCCAATATCTCTTCTCCCTCTCTCTGAAGACACTGAGCCCAGTTAATGTAGGAATTGATGCTTCCACTGACTATGGGATAACACATTGGAAGGCATCCCTTATTAATAGAAGAGGGAAAACCTCCAGTGACACAATTAGGATTCATGGAGACTGGAATTGATTACAGTCACTGAACAAACTGGTTCGGTTCACCTCTTTCAATCCAACACATATCATGCCCCAATGAAGTAGAAGATTTTCCCGTTATGGATGGGACGTGAGAGGGTTGCTGAGGGAGGTAAAGATTGAAGCAGCAGAAGGACTGGCCAACCTTTTTCAATCCCCCTCATATATGGGAGTGGTGCCAGAGGGCTGGTGTGTTACAAATATTCCATCCTGTTTATAAAAGGAGGGGGATAAACACTGTAACTGCAGAACCATTAGTCTAAAGTCAGTGGTGAGGAAATTCTAGGTGCCTCAACCCAAGACAACATTTTTTATGCCTGGTAAAAAAAAAACCCAAGGCTCAATAAATAACAAGCCCAATGGATAAGTTAATGGAAAATAAAGCCTGATAAACTAGACATCGGTCTTTAATGAAATAATAGGGAGGGGCTAAGAAGTTAGTGTGGTTGATGTGATGTATATGGGCTTTGACAAGGCGTGTGATTAAATACCATTTAGTAGATTGTTCTGGTAACTGAAACCCATGGATTGAGGTGGCAATGTAATTTTGAAACTGGTAAGAGAATACAGAGAGCGTTGATGAGCAGTTGTTGTTCAGACTGGAGAGCAGTATGCACAGATGTTCCCCAGTGGGTGGTATGAGAACCACTGTTTTTTTGGCACATATAAATGACATAAAGTGCATAATTTCAACTCTTGTAAATAATACATTATTCAGAAAGGAATTGTGAACAGAGAGGATAGCAGTCCTTGAAGGTGGCAGGGCAAACTTAGAGGATTGTTAAATTAATCTTGAAAAATTTAAGAATTAAATTAGATTAAACACACAATGAAAAACTGACACAACCCCACTGGGACAAAAAAACAATCTGATGATTTAGCCATTGTTAACATAGTTGTCAGTGGGATCTTTCTGTGCACAACTTACCTGCCAGGTTTCGGACAGTATCCATACTCCATAGAGAAAGTCCTTCAGATGCTATGGCCCTATTGTGGTGAAAGGCGCCTCAATGATGGAAGTTCTTAGTTTTAAGTGACCGACTGCTGCCTTCTCACATTTAAAAGTTCCATTTCAACAATAATTCCCGGTCTCCTCGAGGGAAGGTCACCCATGGAACATTAAGAAAGACTTGCTTTCCTATAGCGCCTCTCACCTCCTCAGGACATACCAAACAGCTTCACTGACGGCCAGATATATCGTGCAGCATTGTCACTGTTGCAAAACGGGACACTGTGCACAGCAGGCTCCCACAAACAGCATTGTAGCGAATCAGCAGATCAGCTGTCATTTCCTAATGTTGGTTATGATGGATAAATGCTGGACTTTGGAAAGATATCCCTTTTCTTCAAAAGAGTAGCCATTTGATATTTTACATTCCTCTAAAAGGACATGGTTTGATATCATATTTGGAAAATGACATCACTGACGGTGCAGCACTCCCTCAGTACTGACCTTCCAACAGTGCAGCACTCCCTCAGTACTGACCGTCCGACAGTGCATCACTTCCTCAGTACTGAGGCTCCGACAGAGCAGCACTCCTCATTACTGACCCTCCAACATTGCAGCACATCCTCTGTACTGACCCTCTGACAGTGCAGCACTCCCTCAGTACTGACCTTCCGACAGTGCAGCACTTCCTCAATACTGACCCTCCAGCAGCACAGCTCTCCCTCAGTACTGACCCTCTGACAGTGCAGCACTCCCTCATTACTGTCCCTCTGACAATGCAGCACTCCCTCAGTACTGACCATCTGACAATGCAGCACTCCTTCAGAACTGACCCTCTGACAGTGCAGCACTCCCTCAGTACTGACCCTCTGACAGTGCAGCACACCCTCCGTACAGACACTCTGACAGTGCAGCACTCCCTCAGTACTGACCTTCCGACAGTGCAGCATTCACTCAGTACTGACCCTCTGACAGACCTGCACTCCCTCAGTACTGACCCTCCGACAGTGCAGCAGTCTCTCAAAACTGACCCTCCAACATTGCGGCACTCCCTCATTACTGACACTCCAACCGTGCAGCAATCCCTCAGTACTGATCCTCCAACAATGCAGTACTGCCTCTGTACTGACTCTCTGACAGTGCAGCACTCCTTCAGTACTGACCTTCCGACAGTGCAGCACTCCCTCAGTACTGACCGTCCGACAGTGCATCACTTCCTCAGTACTGACCCTCTGACAGTGCAGCACTCCCTCAGTACTGACCGTCCGACAGTGCATCACTTCCTCAGTACTGACCCTCTGACAGTGCAGCACTCCCTCAGTACTGACCGTCCGACAGTGCATCACTTCCACAGTACTGACCATCTGACAGTGCAGCACTCCCTCAGTACTGACCCTCTGACAGTGCAGCACTCCCTCAGTACTGACCCTCTGACAGTGCAGCTCTCTCTCTGGGCTGCACCTGGCCTTAGTTAACATCCACACTTGGGCTGACAAGTGACAATAAGAGATGCGCGGCACACACTCTCCTTGATGATCACATCATGGAAGGAAAGCCCATCACTGGCGCCACCATTGTGAAGCCTTCACCCAACAACATCTTGCGTACAGCTAACCTTGACCGGGTGGTGAACTGGAGCCTATTATCAATGTGCCAGTAGGAGCAGGTCAGAGGCTGGAAATCCTGTGGCAAATCACCTCCTGACTCCCCAAAGCCTGTCCACCATGTGCACAGCACACGTCAGGAGTTTGATGGAATACTCTCCACTTGCCTGGTTGAGAGGTGGGGGCAGATGCAAGTGTGTTCAGGGAGCCTGACAGCATCCAGAGTAAAGCTGCCACCCTCCTGTGCTAATTGACCCTAGACTCAATATCTACGCACCCCATCGCCTCTGTCTCCAGCCTGTACGGGTTATAGGATGAGTTGTAAAAAAGGAACCAAGCCACTTTCACAGCATCTCACTCTGGTGAGAAATCAGCGCTCAAGAAGACTAAGGCTGAAAATGTCACGGGACCATCAGTGTGTGACGTTGATGCCACAACCCTGTCCCATCTTGGACACATCGACCATCCCTTCACCCTGGCTGGGCCAGAATCCTAACTTCCTCCCAGCTGCCCCGTGGGAGTAACCTTTACCACATAGCGACCAAATCACTTCCAAAAGAAGGCCCACCACTACTTTCTCAAGGGATGGATAATCAATATGAAGCTGGGCACAACCACGAGGACAAGAAAAAAATATGCTCGTCATTCGTCCACTGTGATTTTTTTTTTGATGTTGTCACTAGCTGGATAGATAAGAGGGAACTGGTAGATGTAACGTATTCGGATTTTCAGAAGGTTTTTGATAAGGTCCCACACAGGAGGTTAGTAAACAAATTTGGAACTCATGGGATTGGGTTACACACTGGCACGGAATGAGGTTTGGCTAACAGAGAGAAAACAGAGAGCAGAGATCAACCGACCATTCTCAGGTTGACAGGCAGTGAGGAGGAGTAAAGGTGTCTTACTGTAGTTGTATAGAGCCTCGGTGAGACAGTGCCTGGAGTATTGTGTACATTTTTGGTCTTCGCAGCTCAGCATGGATATACTGTCCATAGAGGGAGTGTAATGAAGCTTCACCAAACTAATCCCTTGGATGGCAAGATTGTCGTATGAGGGATAATTAAGGAGACTGGGGCTAAGTTCTCTGGGGCTTAGAAGAATGAGAGATGATCTCGTTGAAGTGTACAAGATTCTTACAGGGTTCGACAGGGGAGATGCAGGAAGGATGTTTCCACTGGCTTGAGGGGGAAGTGGGGTTGTTCAGTACTTGGTGGGGGGTCACAGACTGAGAAATAGAGCCAGGCCAATAAGGACTAAGATGAGGAGGAATTTCTCCAGGCAGAGAGTGATAAATCTTTGGAATTCTCTACCCCAGAGGGCTGTGGATTCTCAGGAGGTACAGAGCAGAGTTTGATTAGCTTCTGGATATTAATGGCATCAAGGGATCTGAGGATTATGTAGGAAGATGGTGTTGAGGTAGAAGATGAGCCATGATCTAGGTAAATAGCAAAGCAGGCTCGAGGGGCCGAATGGCCTACTCCCGCTCCTACATTGCTATGGCCTCAGTTTGACCTTTGGCGGGCAGAATCAGTGGGCATGGTAGCAGTGGGGAAATGGGCCTTCACCGTCAATCAGGCCCCAATGACAATTTCACGCGGGGTGACCAATGAACTGAGAGCCAGCGTGAAGCGCTTGCATCAAAACTTAGCGCTGCCGGGGTCGGCGCGGGTGGAGGGCGGATGATGACATCTGGCCGCCACGGCAATTCACCGGCCAGCCGTTAAGATTGGACAGGCCAGGAAAAACCAGAGGCAATTGTGCCGTCAATGGGCTTAATTGCCGGCGCGCATGCGCGCGTTTCCGAATCCTGCGTGCGGCCCACCGAGTGAAATACCGCGCGAGGGCACGATGACATCAGGACACTGGCCCCACATCTTCACGCACGATCTTACGCCTGATGGGGTCTTAAAATTCAGCCCATTTGTGTAATAAATTCACAGGAAAGGGTCATTGAAATTCTACAGGTTCCACGGTAAATTGTATGTAACAGAGTGATGACCCACCTCGAGGATAAAGACCATTTACAACTGTGACACTAGAGTGAGGGAGACAGTTATTGCCTTAGTCAACACAATTTGCCCCTGTTACTTGCTGGTTGCCATGACATCGAGGGAGATATCCTCATAGAGATTTATTTCTTCCTGATGTCACGTTAGCATAAATTAAAATACATCTTATCCATTGTTTGCCAATAATAACCTCAGACTATCATTCCGATAACTTGTGCATATTATGTTGCTGAAGACATGTAAAATTGAGGTAAAGTCAGGCTGAGGTTAGTCATGATCTATGTTCCTCTATATCATTTTCATATTAGCTACTGTGAGATCATTCTTATATTAGGGGAACACATAGTGTCAAAGAATGGGACATCACAGCAGGAGGCCATTCAGCCCATCATGCCTGCGCCTGCTCCAATTCATTCCACTCTCCCCACACCCTGCTCTTCCCCGGACCCCGACCCCCCCGACAGTCACGCAATTACCCCCCTTTAAGTGTTTTTCCAAAACCCCTTTTGAAAGTTACCATAAACTGTGCTCCCGCTGCCATTTCAGGCAGCACGTTCCAGATCACAGCAACTCGCTGTGTTCAAAACATTCCCAGAATTTCCCTTTCATCTTTACCTGGACCAACAGACCACTAAAGGTTAATATGAAGAAGAGGGGGTGGCGTTGATAAACCCAGACTCTGGTTCCTGTACTAAAGGGGATCAGTGAGAATAAACCTAGGGTCTGGTTCCTCTATTAAAGGGGTTCAGTCAGATAAACACAGAGTGTGTTTCCTGTATTAAAGTTGTTCAGTGAGAATAAACCTCGTGTCTGGTTCTTCTATTAAAGGGTCTCAGTCAGATGAACCCAGGGTCTGGTTCATGTACTAAGGAGGTTCAGTCAGATAAACCCAGACTATGGTTCCTGTATTAAACGGGTTCAGTCGGAAAAACCCAGACTCTGGTTCCTGTACTAGAAGGGTTCAGTCAAATAAACCCAGGGTCTGGTTCATGTACTGAAGAAGTTAAGTCAGATAAACAGAGAGACTGGTTCCTGTATTAAAGGGGTTCGGAATGATAAACCCAGGTTCTGGTTCCTGTATTAAGTGAGTTCAGTCAGATAAACCCAGGGTCTGGTTCATGTATTATAGGTGTTCAGTCAGATAAACCCAGACTCTGGTTCCTGTATTAGAGTGGTTCAGTCAGATAAAACCAGAGTCTGGTTCCTGTATTCAAGGGGTTCAGTCAGATAAGCCCAGAGCCTGGGTCCTGTATTAAAGGGGTTCAGTCAGATAAGCCCAGAGCCTGGTTCCTGTATTAAAGGGGTTCAGGCAGATAAACCTTGTGTCTACTTCTTCTGTTAAAGCTGTTCAGGCAGATAAACCCAGAGTCTGGTTCCTTTATTAAAGGGCTTCAGGCAGATAAACCCAGTGTCTGGTTCCTGTATACAGGGGTATTTGCAGGGAGAGCAGGGCATTGGAGGTATTTGGATATAAGAGACAACATAGGCACAATGGGCCGATTGGCCTCCCTCTGATGTTTATAGTTGTAGGGATCCGTGCATGTCCGTGCATAGTACAGAACTGAAGGCAATCTCCCTCGTCAAAGTAATTTAAATTCAATTAATTAACAAAAATCTGGAATATAAAGTGTATCAGTCATGGTGACTGCACAATTATCATCGATTGTTGTAAAAACCCATCTGATTCACTAAGGTCCCTTTAGGGAAGGAAATCTTCTCTCCTTACCCGGTCTGGCCGACATGTGACTCCAGACCCACAGCAACGGGTTTGGCTCCTTAATGCTCTCAATCCACAACCAAATGCAATGAAGTGATAAAACAATTCGAAACCTCCAGTCTCTTGCCTGTAATAGGGGGATATGGCCAGTAGATGGTGATGGTGTACACCTAAAGTGAGTAATATCAACTAAGCAACGATGACCAAGGGCAGAAATGGCAAGTCGTTCTTGGAGCAAACTTGAAGTGCAGGCTTGGAAAAAATAAGTTTACAATGAGGATTTGGGTTGCTGTTGCCGTGGGTAAACTGCTGAGAAACCTGTAATAATTACACCTGGATATGTGACAGTGCAGCACTCCCTCACCACTTACCCTCCGACAATGCAGCACTCCCTCAGTATTGACCCTCCAACAGTGCAGCACTACCTCAGTACTGACCCTCTACTGTTCAGCACTCCCTCACCACTGACCCTTCGTAAGTGCAGTAGTCCCTCAATACTGACCTTCTGACAATGCAGCACGCCCTCAGTACTAACCCTGCGACAGTGGTGCACTCCCTCAGAACTGACCATTTGACAACGCAGCACTCCCTCAGTACTGACCTTCTGACAGTGCAGCACTCCTTCAGTACTGACCCTCTGACAGTGCAGCACTCCCTCAGAACTGACCCTCTGACGACGCAGCACTCCCTCAGTACTGACCCTCCGACAGTGCAGCACTCCCTCAATGCTGACCCTCCGACAACGCAGCACTCCCTCAGTAATGACCCTCCGACAGTGCAGTGCTCCCTTAGTACTGACCCTCCGGGACATGCTCCATAATCTGGGAGGAGTGCGTAGCCATTGGAAAACAAATACTGCGCATGTAGGAATGATGCTCCCTCGCCAGTGCAGGTAAGAGCCTGGCCGTGAGGTGTGAGACATTCTCTGAGTTGCTGTCCGACGTGCTGATCTTGTCCATGCCACACTCGTGCACTGTGGTGGTCACCAAGGTCACCCTCTGCTTTACCTGGAGATGACAGCCACAGAAGGTGTGTTCAGAACGTGGCCAAACAGGTTGACTACCAGCCTGGACAGCCTTCCAATACGCCTAATGGCAGGTGGTAAGAGGGGGAGAGTTTCCTGGTCAGATGTACTGCAGGGGGCGATGGCAAACCACTGCAGTACTTTGCCAAGCAGAGTCATGGGCCAGTCAAATGGAGATCCATGGGGTCAACAACACCCTCTCTGGGCAGGGTACCTGCAGGAGGCATTTGCAGATCACAGAGCGAGTGCTTTACAAATGCCCAGGATGTGCCTGATCCTTTGAGAGCATACTTCAGAGGTGCAGTCACTGTTATAATAGTGAATCACAGCATCCAATTGATGCACAGCAAGATCCCAGAAAGAGCAATGAGACAAATGACCAGAGTTGTGATAGTCCATCCAATTCCACAAGTGCTCAGCCCAAAAGCAGGTCTTTGGTTAATATTGAGAGATAAATATTGGTCCAGCACACTGTGAGGAACTTACCTCGAACTTCAAATAATGGCTTTGGGGCTGCTAACGGCCACTTGAGAATTCAGTCAGGGCCTTGGTTTAATGCCTCATTGGAAAGAGGGTACCTCCGAGAGAGCAGCAATCCTTCAGTAGTCACTGGGCATAAACGTGTGGCTCAGATATTAGAGTGTTACCCACTGAGCCACAGCTGACACAACAGCATCAGTATCATGGGGGGGCTGGGTCTGGGGAGTGGGTCTGGGATTGGGTTATCATTGAGCAGAAACTAAACTGGAACAGTCATATAAATACTGTGGCTACAAGAGCAGGTCAGAAGCTGGGAATTCTGTGGAGAGTAACTCACCTCCTGATTCCACAAAGCCTGTCCAACATCGACAAGGCACAATTCATGTGTGTGATGGAATACTCCCAACTCGCCAGGATGAGTGCAGCTCTCACAACACTCAAGAAACCTGACACCATCCAGGACAAAGCAATCCATTTAATTGGCACCCCATCCACCATCTTTAACATTCATTCCCCCCACCACCGACACACAGTGTGTACCATCTACAAAAAGCATTGCAGCCACTCACCAAGGCTCCTTCAACAGCACCTTCCAAACGTGTAACCTCCATCATCTAGAAAGACAAGGACAGCAGGTGCATGGGAACACCACCTCCTGCAAGTTCCCCTCCAAGCCTCCTGTACCGACCATTCCTTCAGTGTCAGTGGGTCTAAATCCTGGAATTCTCTTCCTGCCAGGACAATGGGTGCACTTAAACCACATGGACCACAACAATTGACTAAAAATATTCAATTACACCTTCTCAAGAGCAACTAGGGTTGGGTAACAGATACCAGCCTTACAAACAAAGGTCTTTACCATAGAATAAGTTTAAAGAGCATCCACATTTCACTTGTATAAAGAGCACTCCTCATATGGGAGAGGAATATTATTTACATACATGTAATGGTGCCACTAGTTATTATATATATTGGAATAATTAACCTGAGGAGATTAATAAGTGACCCATTTAATAAAAATTTTCACCTTCAGTAACTAGAGTGGAAATGATGAAAATGATCCAGAACAATTTGATCTTGCTTTGATCTTTGATGTTCTGTGTGCAGACCGGTGACACAAACCTCTCCTCCTCAGTGCTCTGTGGATGCTGTCTATCAGTCAGCAAATATATTCAGGAGGAGGTGTGGCTAGATCCAGAATTCCCAGTTTCCAGTTTTTAAAATAGGAAAATCATAAAATTTCTACACTACAGCTTGTATGTTAACTAGTTTATAAATTTTTTCCTAGAATGGAACTTGACTTATAATAAATCAGTAGCTTTTGTGTCTTTACTGAAATAAGCCTAGTTAGATTCTTTTAATGCTGGGAATAGCAGTCAAAGGATAATTATTGGCCAGTTTTGTGGGTGAATTAAACATTTAAACTATTGTTATCACCTATGGAGAAGTGGGGCTAGAATTAACTGCACACTCCTCCCATCACAGTCCATAATAATGCTCATTGCCGACCATTTGTGTGGAGCAAATGTATCTTGCCAATTATCAGCCCAAACCTGAATGTTGTCCATGTCTTGCTGCATATGGTCATGGGCTGCTTCAGTATCTGAGGAGTGCTGAATGGTTCTGAATATTGTGCAATCATCAGCAAACATCCCAACTGCAGAATTTATGATGGAAGGGAGGTCATTGATGAAGCAGCTGAAGATGGTTGGGCTGAGGACACTACCCTGAGGAACTCCTGCAGTGATATCCCAAAACTGAGATGCCTGACCTGCAACAACTACAACCATCTTCCTATGTGCTCAGTATGACTCCATCCGGTGGAGAATTTTCTCCCTGCTTCACATCGACTCCAATTTTGCTAGGGCTCCTTGATGCCAGTCTTAATCAAATGCTGCATTGGTGTCCAAGGCAGTCGCTCTCACCACAACTCTGAAGTTCAGCTCTTTTGTCCATGTGTGGACCAAGTCTGTAATGAGGTCAGTAATCTCAGTGGACCTGGCAGAACCCAAACTGAGCATCAGTGAGCTGGTTGTTACTGAGTAAGAGCCATTTATTGTCCTGCCAATGACCCCATCCATCAATTTGTTGATAATTGAGAGTAGCCTGATGGGGTTGTAATTGGCTGGGTTCAATTTTCCACATGGCCAGTGTTGTAGCTGTACTGGAACACCTTGGCTCAGCACACAGCTAGTTCTGGAGACAAGTCTTCAGTACTACTGCCAGAAAATTGTCAGGTCCCATAGCCCTTGTAGCAGCCAGTGCCTTCAGCTGTTTCTTAATACCATGTGGAGAGAATTGAATTGGCTGAAGACTGGCGTCTGTGATGCTGGGGAACTCGAGGGGAGGCCAAGATGGATCATCCAGCTGGCATTTCGTTCTGAAGGTGGTTGCAAATGCTTCAGCTTTGAATTTTTCCTGTGATCTGCTGGGCTCCTCCATCAGGGAATGTGCATGAGGGAGGTTTGGGTACAAGGAAGTGAGGGGGCATTTGGGTTGGATAGGATATGAGGATGCGAAAGTGTATGTGGGAGGTAGGTGGTCTGAGGGTGAGGTTTGAGGGAATAAGGCGTATGGGGGGATTGGAGTAGAATGAGAGAGGGAGGCACTATGACAGAGGAAGGGGCACGAATGAGGGAGGGGTTTGACGGACAGAGGAGTATGCGGTGAAGGGTATGAGGGAGGCAGGGGGCACAATGGAGGGAAGGTTATGAGTCATTGAGGAGTCTTAAGGAGTATAAGGGTATAGGTACATTTTTTTGTTAGACTTTGCTTCATTCTATAACACAACACGATGGTTAAACATTCCGTTTTATTTGAAATAATTGTATTAAGAGAACCCAATCAGTTACAATTTATCATAAAACCTTGATTGATTTATGCATTCATTGATTAGAATTGATGAATGAATTATAATAATGTCGACATTTAAAATCAGTTTTATAATTGACTGTAAAGTCATGCAGGCACATGGTTGTCGGGAGGCAATGGCAGCATGAATTCCAGTAACCTGTGGAAGTTTAGCTACTAAGACATAGATACAGCCAACCTTATCAGGTTGTATCAGTGAAATGAATAGCATTTTATACAAAATGAACATTGTATCAGCTGTTATGACCCTGTTGGGGACAGTTATCTTTAAAAGCGAAGTCCAAACGCCCAGTGATTTAACCAATAGAACCACACCACAGAATTTCATGCTGTCAAGCACACACAAACTTTATTGTATATGGAACAAATTAAACAAAGCTTCAAAGTTAACACCACAGCTTATATCCACAAATAAATGCCCTTAGGTTCACTTCTTACTTACCCCCATGCTATGATATCATAAATTTATCTAGAGACCACACATAAGTATGCTGCAGTCCCTGGGAAATCATTTTAATTCTCCTATGTTCCAGCTATTCTCAGAGGTAATACTTTCATTAACTACCTCTTGACTGTGGGGGCCTCAGTTCCTTGTTCTGGTTGCTTTCCCAATGCTTCAAAGCTAATCTCCTGGTTGCTTCCTTTTGCCACAAGATTCTATAAGGACCACTGTAGATTTTTCCGCTAGCTTAAAGCTAAGCAATCTTCTAAACATTTCTGACCGTATGACGTCCAAACTGAGATTAAGACTTACCTGCATTTGATGCAGTGACTGGATGAAGTTAGCCTTTCTTGTTTTACTTGCTCATAGTGCCAGGATAACTGTGATTTAATTTGGCTATCTTCTCTCAGTGAACTGGGCCCCCCACTCAAAATCCAAGCTGCAACTAACTAACTTTCAGCAAACACCCAGATCAATAGAAAAAAGAAAACCTCCCTAAGCTCCACTCATCTTTGTAACAACGTGGCATTCTCTGGCATGCCTTTAAATAGACCATCAGGTTAATTATTCCTAATGTAAAATTCCTTCCTTGACCTGAAGGAAGAAATGGAGTTTACAATCCTGTAGGATTTACTGAATGCTTTTACATTTATTTAGCTCTAACTCCCAAAAGAAAGCATCTCTCCAGACTGCTCGAACTGCAAGGATCACAGACATCAAGCCTCCACCAAAAGTGCAAATAGCCTTTTGAATTCAGTCCAGTTGCCTGGACTTTTGCAGCTGGATTCTGTATCTCAAGAATGGCATGTTTCATTGTGCTGACTCAACAATGACAGGACCATTTCTTTCAGTGTTTTCTGTCATTTACCCTTTCGAAACTCCGAGGTCTCAGTCCTTCCTGTGACAAGTTTTGATTTGAAAGTCCTGCAGACACTTTTGCTGCCTCTTTGCTGTCCATTACTGAGGTGGGTACATCAGTATCTTCACTTGGAACAGGTTGTTGCCTAAATGGATCACAGACAGACAAAGAGTATTTACTCACAGGAAGATCATGTGAACTGTGGCATACCTTCCCAAATTGTGTTAAAAAACTACATTGTCCACTATATCATTTACCAATATAAAATAGGTAATTAAGAAGCAATGCCATCAACAATATACCCCTTTATCAGAGCAGAATGTGATAGATGCACATTTCCTAACAATACCTCTTACAAATACATCTTCATTCAGTGAACTGTTTGAAATGTCTAAATCCTTTTCCCTCAACAAGTTTCAAACTGAACCTGCATCCCGTAGAATAGCAATCTTACTAGACTCCTGCTTGGACACAAATGGAATGATTTCCCATTCAAATATAAATCCTTTATAAACCCTTTGCCTCTTTATCTATTCCCATCATTAGAAGTAAAGGGTTTTTCAGGAGCTTGACTCTTTGTTCTAGATTCTCCAGAAAAATTCCAGCTATTCTCACCAATGCCACTGAATTAGACTTTATCAGCCAACAGGTGGCCTTCATATGTCCAATTCTATGAAAAGGAGGACATGTTGGTCTTTCTGACTCACTCTGCAACTTAAGCTTCTCTCGAGCCTCTTCATGTTCCCTGACCTCCATTTCTTGTTGAAACTCTCAGTCTCTCTCTTTATCTCTTTCCTCCATTGTTAACATCTCTCTCTGGAGTTCAATCTCAAGTTTCTTTTTTGAAGTCCCATTTTCTCTGCTCTTTCATTTCATCCCTTTTCATGTTTTGTCATCTGCAACAAATTTTTATCTCTCTGGGTTAAACTCTTCTAATTATTAAACAAATTCTGTGCTAAAATATCCACTATTTTAGTTCCATTCTTAGTACCTACTTTTATTTCAATCTTCACTTCTCTTTAAATTCTATTAACTGCACTTTGACTAATTGTCACAATTCACTGAGGGATAATTCTTCCCTCCCTTAGCCACTGATGAAGTCATTCTGCTTCTCAATGGATACAATCAAAGATCACTGTGAAATCTTGTCTGGACTATGAAAGCATCAAGGGGAATGAGGAGAGAGCTGGAATATGGCATTGAAATAGAGGATCAGCCATGAGTACATTGAATGGTGGATCAGGGTCAAAGGGCCAAATGACCTACTCCTGCTCCTATTTTCTATGGGAAGGATTTTACCCGCATTATAGGGGAGGGTGTGCGGGGGCGGGCGCAAGTTGGTGGGTTCCCGATCGCACCTCCGGTCGGGGGTGTGCCTCCATTTTACGTGGGCGGTCCAATTAAGGCCCATCCAGCATGACATCCACCCAGAAACGCTGTGCCCTCCCTGTGCGGGTTGGGTTGGGGGGGGAGGTGGGGTTTCCCTGTGTCGGGAGTGTGCTCCTTCACACGTGTGCATGAAAGAGTGCACAGATCTCCCTGAGGCTAAGTGCTGCCTGAGGGAGACCAGCTCACTGTGGAAAAACAGAATAAACAATAGAAATTTTTACTGGCATGCACCCCTCATGTGACACTGTCACATGACCCCGCCCCTGCTAGCCAACCTAAAATTTTCTATGTTAACTTAAATTTCAGCCAACTGTCATCCAAGTATCCTGTTACCTCATGAGATATGAACATACGAAATAGGGGCAGTGGGAGGCCATTCGGCTCCTCAATCCTGTTCTGCCATTCAATTAGATCATGGCTGATCTGTTTGAGTTCCACATTCTCATCTAACCCCGATACCCTTTGATTCCCTTGCCTGACAAGAATTCATCTACCTCTGCCTTTTAACTATTCAATGACCCTGCCTCCACGACCTTCAGAGACAGAGAATTCCAAAGTCACACATCCCTCTGAGAGAAAATGAATTCTCCTCATCTCTGTCAAAAAGGGTGACCCCTAATTTTAAAACAGTGCCCCCTAGTTCTGGACTCACCCACAAGAGGAAACATCCTTTCGACACCCACCTTGTCAAGATCATTGAGGATCTTAAATGCTTCAGTCAAATCACCCCTCACTGCTCTAAACTCCAGTGGAAACAAGCCCATTCTGTCCAGCCTTTCCTCATAAAGTCAACTTGCTTATCCCAGGTATCAATTGAGTAAATTTTCTTTGAACTGCCTCCAATGTATTTACACTATTCTTTAAATAAGGAGATCAAAATTGCACACAGTATTCAAGATGCGGTCTCACCAATCCCCTGTATCACTGAAGCATAACATCCTTACTTTATGTTAAATTCCTCTCATAATAAAGGATGTTAGTCTACTTAATTGAATGCTGTACCTGCATACTAATTTCTTGCGACTTATGCACAAGAACTCCTCAATCCCTCTGCAGCTTGGAATTCTGCAGGCGTTCTCCATTAAAGTAATACACTGCTTTGTAATTCTACCTGCCAAAGGGAACACCTTCACATTTTCCCACATTATACTACATCTGCCAGATTTCTGCCCACTCTCTCAACTTATCTACACCCGTCTGCAAACTCCTTATGTCTTCTTCACAACATACTTTCCTACATATCTTAGTGTCATCTAGAAATTTAGCTACCATGCATTTGCTCCCGTCATGTTATATCAGGGATGGATATGTATGAGAATGGAAGGGTATAAAGATGGAGGGTTGTGAGTGAGGGGCATAAAGGAGGGCTATGAGGAAGGGAGGGGGTGTGAGGAAGGAAGTAGTGGGGGAGACAGGGTTTGTGAGCGAGGGGTATGTATGAGGGAGGAAGGTTGTATGTGGGGGTGTGGTGGGTGAGATGGGCATTGACGCTGAGGGAAGGGCAGATATGTGCATAGCATGCTGTAGGAAAAGGGCAGGGTAGGTGGGAGTTAGTATTAGGGATGGAGTTGTGTTAGGCAGCCAGGGGTATGCATGATCGATGAGGTATCGGAGAGAGAGTATGTATGACAGACTAAAAAGCATGTGGGCTAGAGAGAGTTTGAGGGAGGTTGGTTATGATGGAGGCAGCAGTGTAAGGGAAGAAGGTGGTGTGAGGGAAGGAGCATTGCAATATAGGGAGTGGTATGATTAAGGGAGGGGTGTAGGGAAGGGACAGGATATGAGGGAGGGTTTTTACTGTGGGAATGTGTATGAGGGAGGGAGGGAGTATGACAAAGGGAGCAGAATGAGGAATGGTTGAGTGTGAAGAGACAGGGGTAAAAGAGCGGAGGGATGTAAGGGTAGAACATCGAATGAGGGAGAGGGGCTTATGAGGGAGGGAGAGGTTATGAGTGCAGGTGGGTGGCTGAGGATGGAGCAATGGAGGGGGTTGTGTATGAGGAGCAGGGCTTTAAAAATGATCAGGGTTCCTAAATCTTGTCTCTATTTGTCATTGTTTTTGTTGCCTCAGTTGCTATGGAGACCGCAAACAGGTGGGGCTGGTGTATATCAGGGTCAGCTCTGTTACCACAGCTCCAGGCCCCACCACACCCTGACAGGGCCCTTTATTGCCCAATTGCCAGAGTGTCAACGCTGGAAATGTAAAATAAAAAGAGAAGATTCTGGAAACTCTCAGTGATTCACTTCATCTTCTCGTCAGCGAATGAATTTCAGCGTATTCTTTAACTGCTCTCTGAACTTAGTCTGGGTCATGGCATAAATACAAGTGTTTGTGCAGCAACTCAGGAGCTGCAGCATGAAGCCCAATTCCTGCACAAACCAATGCAACTTTATAGCCCAGTACCCCAAATACCACATCTGTCTCCATACAGAGAACACCATTAACATTGCCCACAACAGGATGAAATTCGCAGAGATAGCAAACAGTAAAATGATGGATCTCCTTCGACTCTCCATCTCTGGGTCTCTGGAACTCTCCCCACTGCTGTGAGCCCGGAGTCTCCTGCGGGCTCTGCTGCTCACTAAAATCTGTCTGGCGGTGAGAACATTGAGCAGAAAAATCAGAACAAATGGGACACACGGGGTCAGAATGTGATGGAGAAACTCGACTATTGTCCAGCTCGGAGAGAAGTTAACGTACATTGTTACATTGCAAAACCAGGAGTTGTTCTGCAGCTGATACAAACTTGTTAACATAAAATACCAGAAAATGTTCTTCAAACAGCTCATCACACTCACTGTTCCCAGGACCACAGCTGCTGTTATCTCAGTGCAATATTTACTTTTCAGCTTCTGGCAACAAATAGCCACAAATCGATCGAAGGTGAAAATGACAGTAAACCAGACAGAACAGTCAGTGGCTGCAAACAGCAGGACAGCATGAATATTACACAGAGGGATGGAATACAGGAAAGCAAACTGTTCATGATAAACAGTTGGAATCTGTCTCATTATCAGGTCGAGGATGATGATGAGTAGATCCGCTGTTGCCATTGCCTCCAAGTAGCGAGTGAGACATTTGGAGAGACCACATTTTCCCATGAAAGGGACACAATTGTTAATGTGTTAACTGTAAGGAAGGGAAATAAACATGTAAATTATACATCAGGCTGTCAGAAAGTTAACAAGTTTAATTTATGATTTATTTTCCCTGACCCACATCGAACAACATTATTTACTCACCACACTCCTGAAGCTGTTCATTTCCCAACACTCCAGATATTGTGCCCCTTGCACCACAAACACTGTTCACCACCCCAAATGCCCAACACTGCTCACCTCCCCGTATGCCCTACATTGCTCATTCCCACACCTCAGCCACTGCTCATGCTCTATTTACCACCAATATTTCTCACCCCTACACAAACACCGCTCATCCACACTGCACCCCAGACCTGTGCCCTCTTTCACCTACATACTGCACATACCACCCCTCTACATGCATAATACTGCTCTCCCAGCAGCTCCTTGCACACCAGACATTCAACATTCCCTACACAGCTGACACTTCTCAGTTCATTCACTCCAGGCATTGTGCATCCTTGACAACCCCAATACTCCTCATCTCCCTGTAGCTTCAACATTGCTCACCCTCACCCACACCCGTGACACTGCTCACCACCACACCCCTGACATTGCTCATTTCCCCTATTTCCGCAAATTACCCCGACGTCCACCAGCCACAGCCCAGACACTGCTCACCACTACTGCACCCTCGACTCTGCTTACTTCGTCTTCTCTTACCCTCCTGCAAACATGATACATAAGAACAGAAAAAACAGGAATGGGAGTAGACTATTTGGCCCCTTGAGCCTGCTCCACTACTCAATAATATCATGGCTGATCATCTTGTGTTTTGAATCGACATTCCCATCTAACCCCCAATAGCCTTCAATTCCCATGTCTAACAAGGATGTATCTACCCCTACCTTAAATAATATTCAATGACCCCGCTTCCACCACCTACTGAGGCAGAGAGTTCCAAAGTTGCACAACTCTCTGAGTGAAAAGAAATTGTCCTCATCTCTGTCCTAAAAGGGCGACCCCTAATTTTATAACAGTGCCCCCTAGTTCCGGACTCACCCACAAGAGGAAATATACCTTCCACATCCACCTTGTCAAGGCTGTTCAGGATCTTGTATACTTCAACCAAATCACCCCTCACTCTTCTAAACTCCAGTGGAAACAAGCCCAGTCTGTCCACCCTTTCCTCGTAAGACAACCCACTCATTCCTGGTATCAATCTAGTAAACCTCCTTTGAACCGCCTCCAATGCATTTACATTCTTCCTTAAATAAGGAGACCAAAACTGCTCACAGTATTCAAGAAGCAGTCTCACCAATGCCCTGTATAACTGAAGCATAGCATCCTTACTTTTATGTTCAAACAATCTCGTAATAAAGGATAGCATTCCATTAGCCTTCCTAATTACTTGCTGTACCTGCATACTAACTTTTGGTGACTCATGTGTCAGAAAACCTAGATCCCCCTGCACCTCAGAATTATGCAGCCCTTCTCCATTTCAGTAATGCTCTGCTTCTTTCCTCCTCATTGATACCAATCAGCCCACCCCACTCCCTGACCACAGCTGTCACCCGGCTGCATCCGAGACACAGTTCACCCCTCCTCCACACGCCTAATACCACTCATATCCCCAATCCCCTGACATTGCTGATAATCCACAATACAAACTGGTCACAACCTTGACACTGATAATAAGCCCCCGACACTGACACTGATCACACCTGCTTGCACACCAGACACTGCTCTCAGTGCACACATACCTGACAGTAATCGTGCACAACCTTCAACACTCCTCATCTCCCCTGACACCCCTATCACTACTCACCACCTTGCCACCCTGCCTAGCACCGCTCATATCCCCAGACTCCCTGAAATTGCTCAGCCCCACCTCAGAAAACTCTTATCCACCCGTACTCCAGGCATTGTTTACTAACCCACACCGCCAACACTGCTCAACTCCCTGAACCCCCCATGCTAATCATCCATCTGCATTCCCAATACTGGTCATCCCCAGCTTCCCACCCCCTCACTCTGCCCCCCAACACACAACACAGCTCACCCATTTGTCGCTCATGTTTGCAGACACAGATTCACTGTAACTACAGTCCCCGTTCCTCAGCCAGTGTTGGGATGTCAAATCCTCTGGCCTCCATGAATATAGGCAGCAACTCACAACACAACCCTCCAGAAAACCACTCACGGCACATCCGCTAGCTTGCCAACATCTGAAGTGAGTCAAGCGCTCCTAACAAGCAAGTCGGATACCTGTTCAGTTTTAATGGCACGAGATGGCGGGGAGAAGGTGGGGTGGGGGTGGTGGTGGTGGGGTTCCTTCTGCTGCTGTACACATAGTCAGCTGAGTATGACTAAAACAGGCATTTAGCGGACGGGCACAGACCATGTTTCACAGACGTGTGCCAAAGCTGTTGACGTGCCCTGCCCAACAGAGAGCATCGCCAGGGCAAACTGGACGTGGCCGGCATTGCAACCAGCACCTCCTTTTGGTTTTTTTGGTCATTGTTTTGGCAGCACCAGTGGTTCCCGGTCCCAAAGGTCATGGTCAGGGAGAGGTACTGAGGGAAAGAAATCCACTTTAAAGATGGTACTGAATAAATTCTTAAGGGGAACATACTTCAGGAATATGGGAAACAGACAGGGGAACGGGACAAATTGGAGGGGTGAGGCCATGGACAGGTTCAAACACGACAATGAGGATATGAAAAAGGAAGGGGTGTCAGGTCAGGAACCAATGTAGGTCAGTGAGCAGAGGGATGATGGGTTTGATGTCAGTTTGGGTGTTGGTAGCAGAGTTTTAACGGGCTGCGGGTTATGGAGATTTGTTGCTCTGAGGGTGGCCAGGATAGCATTAGAATTAAAGACAAAACAAAACTGCGGATGCTGGAAATCCAAAACAGAAACAGAATTACCTGGAAAAACTCAGCAGGTCTGGCAGCATTGGCGGAGAAGAAAAGAGTTGACGTTTCGAGTCCTCATGACCCTTCGACAGAACTTGATTTCGAGTCCAAGAAAGAGTTGAAATATAAGCTGGTTTAAGGTGCGTGTGGGGGGGGGGGGGCGGAGAGATAGAGAGAGAGAGAGGTGCTTGTGTAGACAAACAAGCAGTGATAGAAGCAGATCATCAAAAGATGTCAGCGACAATGGTACAAAAGAACACATAGGTGTTAAAGTTAAAGTTGGTGATATTATCTAAACGAATGTGCTAATTAAGAATGGATGGTAGGGCACTCAAGGTACAGCTCTAGTGGGGGTTGGGGGGAGCATAAAAGATTTTAAAATATTTAAAAATAATGGAAATAGGTGGGAAAAGAAAAATCTATGTAATTTATAGGGGAAAAATAAAGGGAAAAAGGGGGAAACAGAAAGGGGGTGGGGATGGGGGAGGGAGCTCACGACCTAAAGTTGTTGAACTCAATATTCAGACCGGAAGGCTGTAAGGTGCCTAGTCGGAAGATGAGGTGTTGTTCCTCCAGTTTGCGTTGGGCTTCACTGGAACAATGCAGCAAGCCAAGGACAGACATGTGGGCAAGAGAGCAGGGTGGAGTGTTAAAATGGCAAGCGACAGGGAGGTTTGGATCATTCTTGCGGACAGACCGCAGGTGTTCTGCAAAGCGGTCGCCCAGTTTATGTTTGGTCTCTCCAATGTAGAGGAGACCACATTGGGAGCAACGAATGCAGTAGACTAAGTTGGGGGAAATGCAAGTGAAATGCTGCTTCACTTGAAAGGAATGTTTGGGCCCTTGGACGGAACTTCCCTTCCCTTCCTTGACCTCTCTGTCTCAATCTCTGGTGATAGACTGTCCACCAATATCCATTACAAACCCACCGACTCCCACAGCTACCTCGACTACAGCTCCTCTCACCCCGCTTCCTGTAAGGACTCCATCCCATTCTCCCAGTTCCTTCGCCTTCGTCGCATCTGTTCCGATGATGCTACCTTCAAAAACGGTTCCTCTGACATGTCCTCCTTCTTCCTTAACCGAGGTTTTCCACCCACGGTCGTTGACAGGGCCCTCAACCGTGTCCGGCCCATCTCCCGCGCATCCGCCCTCACGCCTTCTCCTCCCTCCCAGAAACATGATAGGGTCCCCCTTGTCCTCACTTATCACCCCACCAGCCTCCGCATTCAAAGGATCATCCTATGCCATTTCCGCCAACTTCAGCATGATGCCACCACCAAACACATCTTCCCTTCACCCCCCTTATCGGCATTCCGTAGGGATCGCTCCCTCCGGGACACCCTGGTCCACTCCTCCATCACCCCCTACTCCTCAACCCCCTCCTATGGCACCACCCCATGCCCACGCAAAAGATGTAACACCTGCCCCTTCACTTCCTCTCTCCTCACCGTCCAAGGGCCCAAACATTCCTTTCAAGTGAAGCAGCATTTCACTTGCATTTCCCCCAACTTAGTCTACTGCATTCGTTGCTCCCAATGTGGTCTCCTCTACATTGGAGAGACCAAACGTAAACTGGGCGACCGCTTTGCAGAACACCTGCGGTCTGTCCGCAAGAATGATCCAAACCTCCCTGTCGCTTGCCATTTTAACACTCCACCCTGCTCTCTTGCCCACATGTCTGTCCTTGGCTTGCTGCATTGTTCCAGTGAAGCCCAACGCAAACTGGAGGAACAACACCTCATCTTCCGACTAGGCACCTTACAGCCTTTCGGTCTGAATATTGAGTTCAACAACTTTAGGTCGTGAGCTCCCTCCCCCATCCCCACCCCCTTTCTGTTTCCCCCTTTTTCCCTTTTTTTTTCCCTATAAATTATATAGATTTTTCTTTTCCCACCTACTTCCATTATTTTTAAATATTTTAAAATCTTTTATGCTCCCCCCCACCCCCACTAGAGCTGTACCTTGAGTGCCCTACCATCCATTCTTAATTAGCACATTCGTTTAGATAATATCACCAACTTTAACTTTAACACCTATGTGTTCTATTGTACCATTGTCGCTGACATCTTTTGATGATCTACTTCTATCACTGCTTGTTTGTCTACACAAGCACCTCTCTCTCTCTCTATCTCTCCGCCCCCCACACACACACCTTAAACCAGCTTATATTTCAACTCGTTCTTGGACTCGAAATCAAGTTCTGTCGAAGGGTCATGAGGACTCGAAACGTCAACTATTTTCTTCTCCGCCGATGCTGCCAGACCTGCTGAGTTTTTCCAGGTAATTCTGTTTTTGTTTAGCATTAGAATTGTCCAGTCTGGATTGAACCAAGGTGCAGGTGAGAGTTTGTGCCCTAGATGGGCTGAGGTAGAGAGTGATGCCGGGGGCTGGAGGGTGGGGGGCGTGCGGGGGAGTAAACAGGATGGGTGATTGTGCGGATATGGGATTGGAAATAAGATTAGGGTCATAGGGATTGGGGAGGCTGTGAATAGTCTGGTTCCATCGCGCTTATTGGCCAGGGAGGGGGACGGAGACAGTAGAAAAGTGAAGCAATTTGTGAAAAGGAACTGATAGCAAGGCTTCCATCTTCCCAATATTTAAATAACAGGAGCAGTGATACAATGAAATGTGGTTTACAGTGTATGTAGTTGTCAATAGAGACTGACCAGCAGCAAAGACGAGAGTAAATTACAATAACAATTACATTGTTAGCAATAGTTTGTCGAGCTAATGCTTGGATACCAAGACTGACTAGAGGAACAGCGGCAGGACACAAGGCAGCGTAAATGTCAGAGAAACACAGTCAAACATGGTTTATAGAATTAATAGCTGGATAGGGAGACTCACCAGGAACACCAACTGTAGCGAGGATGGGATAGTAAATTGTCTGAATCATTTTCAGTGAATAATAAATCCACCCAGTTAATCATAACCAATTATAATTTTCAATAAAAGCATCAAAATAATAGGAGAAACTCCTGCCCAGTGTTGTAACATTCCAATCTACCATTCTCAGATTCTGACCCATTGTTGTAACATTCCAATCCACTGTTCTCAGATTCTGACCCATTGTTGTAACATTCCAATCTACCGTTCTCAGATTCTGATCCATGGTTGTAATATTCCAATCCACTGTTCTCAGATTCTGATTCATTGTTGTAACATTCCAATCTACCGTTCTAAGATTCTGATCCATTGTTGTAACATTCCAATCCACTGTCCTCAGATTCTGACCCATTGTTCTAAAATTCCAATAACTATTCTCCCTCTCTCTGAAGCCACTGTGCCCTGTTAATGTAGGAATTGATGCTTCCACTGCCTATGATAAAACACATTGGAAGGCATCCCTTATTAATAGAAGAGGGTAAACCTTAAGTGTCACAATTAGGATCCATGGAGACTGGAATTGATTACAGTCACTGAACAAACTGGTTCGGTTAACCTCTTTCAATCCAACACATATTATGCCCCAATGAAGTCGAATATTTGCCCGTTATGGATGGGATGTGAGAGGGTTGCTGAGGGAGGTACAGGTTGAAGCAGCAGAAGGACTGGCCATCCTTTTTCAATCCGCGTCAAATGTGGGAGTGGTGCCAGAGGGCTGGCGGGCTACAAATATTCCATCCTGTTTCTAAAAGGAGAGGGGTATAAACACTGTAACTGCAGAGCCATTAGTCTAAAGTCAGTGGTGAGGAAATTCTAGGGGCCTCAACCCAAGACAACATTTTTGGTGACTGGTAAAAAAACCCAAGGCTCAATAACTAACAAGACGAATGTATATGTTAATGCAAAATAAAGCCTGATAAACTAGACCTTGGTATTTAATGAAACAATGGAGAGGGCTGATGAGGGTAATGTGGTTGATGTGATGTATATGAGCTTTCACAAGGCATTGTGATTAAATACCATTTAGTAGATTGTTCTGGTAACTGAAACCCATGGATTGAGGTGGCAATGTGATTTTGAGACTAGCTAAGACAAAGCAGAGAGCATTGATGAGTGGTGCTTGTTCAGACTGAAGAGCAGTATGGACAGATGTTTCCCAGGGGGTGGTATGAGAAGCACTGTTTTTGTCGCACATATAAATGACATAAAGGTCATAATTTCAACTCTTATAAATGACGCATTAATCAGAGAGGAATTGTGAACAGAGAGGATAACAGTCCTTGAAGGTGGCAGGGCAAGCTTAGAGGAATGTTAAATTAATCTTGAAAAATTTAAGAAATAAATTAGATTAAACACACAATGAAAGGATGACACAACCCCATTGGGACAAAAAAACAATCTGATGATTTAGTCATTGATAACATAGTTGTCAGCGGGATCTTGCTGTGCACAATTTGCCTGCCAGGCTTCGGACAGTGGCCACACTCTAGAGAGAAAGTGCGTCAGACGCAATGGCCCTAATGTGGCGAAAGGCGACTCAGTAATGGAAGTGACCGACTGCTCCCCTCTCACTTTTAAAAGTGCCATTTCAACAAGAATTCCCGGTCTCCTCGAGGGAAGGTCACCCATGGAACATTAAGAAAGACTTGCTTTCCTATAGCGCCTCTCACCGCCTCAGGACATCCCAAACAGCTTCACTGACGGCCAGATACGTCATGCAGCGTAGTCACCGTTGCAATACAGGACACTGTGCACAGCAACCTCCCACAAACAGCATTGTAGCGAATCAGCAGATCAGCTTTCGTTTCCTAATGTTGGTTATGAAGGATAAATGCGTGACGTTGTAAAGATATCCCTTTTCTTCAAATGAGTGGCCATTTGATATTTTACATTCCTCTAGGAGGGCAGATGGGGGACTTGGTTTGATATTATATTTGGAAAATGACATACCTGGTAGTGCAGCACTCCCTCAAAACTTACCATCCAACAGTGCAGCATTCCCTCAGTAGTGACCCTCTGACAGTGCAGCACTCGCTCAGTACTGACCCTCTGACAGTGCAGCACTCCCTCAGTACTGTCCCTCTGACAGTGCAGCGCTCGCTTAGTACTGACACTCTGACAGTGCAATGCTCGCTCAGTACTGAACATCCAACAGTGCAGCAGTCCCCAGTACTGACCCTCCAACTCTGGAGCATTCCCTCAGTACTGACCCTCCGACACTGCAGCATTCCCTCAGTACTGACCCTCTGACTGCAGCATTCCCTCAGTACTGACCCTTGCAACCTGCTCCAAAGACTGGAAAGAGTGTGCAGCCTTGACAAAAGGAAAACTGCACATGTAGGAGTGATGCTCCCTCGCCAGTGCTGGTAAGAGCCTGGCCGTGAGGTGCAAGACATTCACGGTGTTGCTGTCCGAGCTGGTGATCTTGTCCATGCCACACTCGTCCGCTGTGGTGGTCACCAGGGTCACCCTCTGCTTTACCCAGAGATCGAAAATGTACCCTGACTGCAGGGTGATAAGATTCAAATCTGATCTGTCTCAGGCCCCAGCTCCTCTTTTATGCCAACTCCTCATAGCCTTGTACTCCCCAATATTTCAAAAATCTATCTACCTCCTCTTTAAATGCTTTCAGTGACCTAGCCTCCACACCTCTCTGGGATAGAGATTTCCAGACATTCCCTCCCCTCTGAGAGCAGAAATTCCTTCGCATCTCTGTTTTAAATGGGTGTTCCTTTTTTTCCGTAACTATGTCCCCCAGTTCAAGATTCCCCCTCTAGTGGTAGCATCTTCTCAACATCTACCCTGTCAAGCCCCCTCAGAATCTTATACAATTTAATAAGATCACGCCCCATTCCTCTAAACTTGAATGAATAAAGGCCTAGCCACTCATTTTGATATTTTGTGTTGTTCTGTGATGCTGTGTGGCCTCCCTTTGCCCCTTTGGAATATATGTTATCTTCATATGTGTGTCAAGACAGAACCAGTTGTGAGGTGGACCAACGGCCTGAGCTCAGGACTGAGTGTTAGGAACATGGACTGTGGAGGACATCGGACGAAAGGAGAAGAATTCTGATTGAAGATATCAACTCTGAGGCTAATATGCAAGTTTTTTTTAAAGACTGAACAAGGACTTTGTGGACACAGATGTGTCAGGAGATGCCATTGGGGGGGTGACTAACCAGCACACACCCTAATGACAGAAGTGGACCTAGACAATGGTGTCTCGGGGACGTGTGATGTCTTTCCTCCAGGCTCGCCTAGGTACAGAAATCACATCCATTGCCGGCAGCTACCTGGGTACAGCTCCCCCTCCTCCCCCTTCCCCTCCCCCCACCCCCGCCAGCCAACAGCGGGAAATGGCTGCCTGTCTGTGCTTGGCCCAGGATGGGAGTGATACTCCAATCGGATGGTTTGGTTTAAGACATTCGCTTTTAGGCCAAGACACCAGGGGTATGCAGCCGTAGATCCCCAGGACATTGTGGCTTCAGCCAGCGAATGTGATTGGATCAGCCACTGGAGGTTGTGTGGAGGATGTGCCACATTCCAAGGTCCAGGTCTACGTGCTGAGGGACGCACTAAATCTTGGGACAGCCACCGCAAAGGCCCAACGGGGGAAGGTCGCTGTCTAAGACCTTTCAGCCTTAGTGCAACAAGGGCCTGGGAATTGTATAGACCCCTTGAGCTGGTTAACTCACATTGAATGTATTCAGTGAATACTAAATGTATCACAATTGTATTCACAGAATCACAGAGTGCAGAAGAGGGGCCCTTCTGCATATCAAGTCTGCACGGACACGAGAGGAACACTTGACCTACCTACCTAATCCCATTTACCAGCACTTGGCCCATAGCCTTTAATGTTATGACGTGCCAAGTGCACATCCAGGTACCTTTTAAAGGATGTGATGCAACCCGCCTCCACCACCCTCCCAGGCAGCGCTTGGGCTGACAAGTGGCAAGTAGCATTCATTCCATACAGCTGCCAGGCAATGACCATCTGCAACAAGAGAGAATCTAACCATCTCCACTTGACATTCATTGGCATTAGCATTAATGAATCCCCCACTATCAACAGCCTGGGGGTTACCATTGACCCGAAACTGAACTGGGCTAGCCATATAAATACTATGGCTACAAGAGCAGGTCAGAGGCTTGGAATCCTGCAGCGAGTAATTCATCTCCTGACCTCCCCCAGAACCTGTCCACCATCTACAAGGCACAAGTCAGGAGTTTGATGCAATACACCCAACTTGCCTGGATGAGAACAGCTCCAAAAACACTCAAGCAAATAAGTACCATCCAGGACATAGCAGCCCACTTCAATGAAACACCATCCACAAACATTTACTCCCTCCACAGCAGTGTGTACTATGTACAAGATGCACTGCAGAAACTCATGAAGGCTTCTTCGACAGTGCCTTCCAAACCTGTGACCTCTACCACCAAGAAAGACACGGGCAGCAGACACATGGGAACACCACCACCTGCAAGTTCCCCTCCATGCTACACACTATCCTGACTTGGAACCATATTGCCATTCCTTCACTGTCTCTGGGTGAACATCCTGCAACTCCCTCTCTAACAGCGCTGTGATTGTCCCTGATAAGGGTTTGACTCTATCAATGAAAGTGTTAAAAATTTATCTCATCCAAAATACAGCTTAAAAATCCTTTGAAAAAATCATGCAAATCAGCCAGATTTGTGAAACCATCCAGACCCTGGTCGACCTCCTCAGAACTGAGGAAGACAACAGAAAACTGCACTTGATACTTTTGATTGATAGCTAGCTATTTTTATTTGGTTGAATGTCCTGCTTTCATTTTCTAAGTGGGTTTGAAGTTTGCATTCACTTCTCGGTGAATTAATTTGTACTTTGTGCTCAGAATTAGATGAATTAGTTCATCTTGCCTTTACATTCTGTCATATTCAAAACATTATTATCAAGTAATCCAAGATTTCAGTTTAATATAAAGTATTGGAAAGTTACCATTATAAAAGCTTTTAGCCTCACTCTGCAAATCTCAAGGAACTTAACTCTTCTAGGAATCTCTAATGAAGTCTATGTTCTGAGAGAGGTAGACTCTTCAGTGAGTTAAATTTTGGGATAATAAACTGTGCATATTTTATTCTGAGGTATTTTTGTTTATTATAAATAATCCTGGGAGAGAGAACACATTATTTTAAGACCAAGTCTATAGCTAGCATAGTTGACTAAACTCTTATAATGATTAAAAATTTCTCTCAGTTGAGGATTCAGGCTGACAATCAGTTCAACTCTACCTCGCCAGATTTGTAAAGATAGCAGAACACTAACATCCCTACACGACATGCAGAGGATCAAGAAGGCAGCTCACTAGTGCGTTCTCAAGGAGCAATCATGGACGGGTAATAAATGCTGGTCCAACCAGCGTTGTCAGCATCGCATGGACATATAGAAAAAGACTCTGGAACCTACACCAACCCCAACAAGCCTCCCTATCTCTGTAACCTCCTTCAGCCCATACAACCCTCCCTATCTCTCTAACTGTGTCCAGCCACTACAACCCTCCCTATCTCTATAACCTCCTCCACCTCCTACAACCCTCCCTATCCCTGTAACCTCCTCCAGCCACTACAACCGTTCCTACTACCTCTGTAACCTCCGCCAGCCCCTACAACAATACCTCTCTCTGTAACCTCTTCCAGCCCCTACAACACACAATATCCCTCTAACCTCCTCAAGCCTCTACAACACTCCCTATCTCGGTAACCTCCTCCAGCCATTATAAGTCCCCCTATCTCTCTAAACTCCTTTAGTCTCTACAACCATTCTCTGTCTCTGTAATTTCTTCCATTCCCTATGCCCCTCCCTATCCCTGTAACCTCCTCCAGCCCCTACAACCCTCCCTATCCCTGTAACCATCTCCAGCCCCTACAACCCTCCCTATCCCTGTAACCTCCTCCAGCCACTACAACCCTCCCTATCTCTGTAACCTCCTCCAGCCCCTACAACCCTCCCTATCCCTGTAACCTCCTCCAGCCCCTACAACCCTCCCTATCCCTGTAACCACCTCCAGCCCCTACAACCCTCCCTGATCTCTCCATTCCTCCATTTCTGGCCTGTTGAGCATCCCCAATTCCAGCTTTCATCACCTTGGGCCCCAAACTCTGGAATTCCCACCCTAACCCCCTCCACCTCTCTCTCCTCCTTCAAGACTGTCCTAAAATGTTATCTTTTTGCCCAATTCAATGAAATAGAAATGAAGGGATAAAAATTCATTTCATGGTACCTTGCCTGACATTCCTAGGTTAGTTTATCAATTTATAGTTCACTCCATCCTCACAGATATACCTGAAATAATGTTCCATACTGACCAGGAAATCTCACCTCAGTTTGATTCACATTCAACTCACTGTGAGATCCCTTTCGTCAAACAAGGAATCTCTCCTATCCTTGGACACATTTTAGCTCTTACCATGAATATAACAGCACGTAAACTAACAACTGGATAGTGGAATTAATTATGACTGCAGCGATCCTGAATCCCTGCACACTTCACTGTCTGTTGGCACAGACAGCAGAAGAAAACTTGCGGCATACAATATACTCCAGACCATTCATTGTCCTATTCTCTCTCATCGAAATCGGAACACAAAATATTAACATACGAACAGACGAATTAGGAGCTGGAGGAGGCCACTCGGCCCCTCGATCCTGCTTCACCATTCAATAAGATCATGGCTGAGCTCATTGTAACCTCAACCCCACATTCCTGCCTACCCCCGATAACCTTTCACCCCCTTGTTAATCAAGACTCTATGCAGCTCTGTCTTAAATATATTCAAAGACTCTGCTTCCACCGCCTTCTGAGGGAGAGAGTTCCAAAGACTCACAGCCTCGGAGAGAAAAATAATTCTCCTCATCTCTGATTTAAGTGGCCGAGCTTTTACTTTTAAGCAGTGACCCCGTAGTTCTAGATCCTCCAACAAGAGGGAACAACCTCTCCACCTCCACCCTGTCAAGACTCCTCAGGATCTTGGACGTTCGTGTATCTTATTTATTTTGTAAGAAGGTTTCAAAAAGCACTATCTTGTGGGTGAAGCTTATTAATGTCATTGGGGGGGAAGTGTGGAGAGGGCAGGTGAATCACCAGGTACATAGAACATTACCTCACAGGAAGAGGCCGTTCAGCCCATCCTTTTCGTGCCAGCATTTTTCTAAACAATCGTTCCTTTTCCAGGATACGGTCGGTCCGATAATGCTGATTGGTTTAATGTGTGTATGGCCTTATCTTCATGACTGGGGTTATTACATAAGCCAGAAGTACAGCTCCTGGATCCTATGAATTGTGTAAGGCAGCCGGCGTTGAATGAAGTGGGTTCGAAGCAACTTCCACTGCTTTTGATAATCTCTCTTGTATTCCTCATAGCTGCAAACACAGAGAGTTTGTTCACGAAACCAGGGCAGAAAATGCTGGAAAAGCTCCGCAGGCCCAGCAGCATCTAGGGAGAGAGAAACAAGGGTTAATGTTTCGAGTGCGTACGACTCCTTCTTCAGAGCAGGTGATACGGACTTGAAGCGTTAACTCTGTCATTCTCTCCACAGAGGTTGGCAGACCTGCTGAGCATTTCCAGCATTTTCTGTTTTTGTTACAGATTTTCAGCATCCGCAGAATTTTGCTTTTATCGGTTTGTTCACGTTCAACTTCGTATGCAAAGCACTCCACGTATTATTCATCTGCCAGTCTGTCTGTCTGTCTGTCTATCTGTCTATTTATCTATCTATCTTGTTCTCGTGTTTTGATGTCAGACAGTGTTGTCATTTATTTTACGATTAACAACTAATTTAGTCTATAATACTATCAGCACCATTCCCTTTGTCTTGTGCTCCATGGTCATTTCATCTCTCCTGACCTCTAACCTATCGCTGACCTTTTATTTTGCTCCACTTGCCCTCCCTGCAATTGACAACAGCAGAAAGCCCATCGCATTTCTGGCTCTCCCCTGTCCTGATGAAGAGCTGTGTCAGACTGGAACATTGGGCAGAATTTTCTGCCTGTCGAGTGGGTGGGCCTGACCCAATCTCCGGCGGGTGGGGAGACGATCCCTGCTGAAGAAGTGGGCCCCGCCCTCATTTTACAGGGGCGGGACAATTGTGGCCTGCCCAGCGTGACGTCCGGCAGGAAGTGCTCTGCATTCCCTGTGCGGGTGGGGGGAATGTATAAAACTGAGAATGCGCATTCGCACGAAAGAGCGCACATCTCCCTGAGGCTAAGTGCAGCCTCAGGGAGATTGCCTGGACTTTAAAAACTATTAAAAATATAGAAAAGAAAAATCCCTTACATGTCCCCTCACATGACAATGTCACATGAGTTTGGACATGTTGATAATTTGCAGAACAACTTTTATTATAACTTTTAAAACCCTACAAGAGTGGGAGAGTTACCTGGTCAGCCGTACTGCAGGGGGCGATGGCAAACCACTGCAGTACTTTGCCAAGCAGAGTCATGACCAATCCAATGGAGGTCCATGGGGTCACCAACACACTCTCCAGTCAGGGTACCTGCAGGAGGAATCTGCAGATCACAGAGCGGGTGCTTTACAAATGCCCAGGATGTGCCTGATCCTTTGAAAGCATAATTCAGAGGCGTAGTCACTGCTCTAATACAGTGAAACACAGCGTTCAATTGATGCACAGCAAAATCCCAACAAAGAGCAATGAGCCAAATGACCAGAGAAGTGATAAATACTGGTCCAGGACACAAAGAAAGGCCTTTACCGTAGAATAAGTTTAAAAAGCATCCACAGTTCACTGGTATAAAGAGCACTCCGTAGATGTGAATGGAATATGATTTACATGTATATAATGGTGCCACGAATTATTATTTCTATTGAAATAATTAACCTGAAGAAGTTAATAAGTGACCCATTTAATTAAAAGTATCACCTTCAGTAACTAGAGTGGAAATGATGAAAATGACCCAGAACAATTTGAAACAAAAACAGAATTACGTGGAAAAAATCAGCAGGTCTGGCAGCATCGGCGGAGAAGAAAAGAGTTGACGTTTCGAGTCTTCATGACCCTTCGACAGTAGTTCTGTCGAAGGGTCATGAAGACTCGAAACGTCAACTCTTTTCTTCTCCGCCGATGCTGCCAGACCTGCTGATTTTTTCCACGTAATTCTGTTTTTGTTTTGGATTTCCAGCATCCGCAGTTTTGTTTTGTCTTTAGAACAATTTGATCTTGCTTTGATCTTTGATGTTCTGAGTGCAGACCAGTGACACAAACCTCTCCTCCTCAGTGCTCTGTGGATGCTATCTATCAGTCAGCAAATATATTCATGTGGAGGTGTGGCTAGATCCAGAAATTCCAGTTTCCAGTTTTTAAAATAGGAAAATCATTAAACTTCTAAACTACAGCTTGTATGTTAACTTGTTTATTTATTTGTTCCTGGAATGGAATGTGTTTTATAATAAATCAATATCTTCTTGTGTGTTTACTGAAAAAAGCTTGGTTAGATTCTTTTAATGCTGGGAAAGCAATGTCAAAGGATAATTATTGGCCACTTTTGTGGGTGAATTAAACATTTAAACTATTGTTATCACCTATGGAGAAGTGGGGCTAGAATTAGCTGTGCACTCCTCCCATCACGGTCCATAACAATGCTCATTGCCAACCAATTGTGTGGAGCAAATGTATCTTGCCAATTATCAGCCCAAACCTGGATATTGTCCAGGTTTTCTGCAAATGGTCATGGGCTGCTTCAGGATCAGAGCAGTGGTGAATGGTGCTGAATATTGTGCAATCATCAGTGAATATCCATACTTCGGACCTTATGATGGAAGGAAGGTCATTGATGCAGCAGCTGAAGATGGTTGGGCCGAGGACACTACCCTGAGGTGCTCCTGCAGTGATGTCCCAAAACTGAGATGCCTGACCTGTAACAACCACAACCATCTTCCTTTGTGCTAGCTATGACTCTAACCAGTGGAGAATTTTCACCCTGCTTCACATCGACTCTGATTTTGCTAGGGCTCCTTGATGCCAGTCTTGATCAAATGCTGCGTTGGTGTCCAGGGCAGTCACTCTCACCTCAACTCTGAAGTTCAGCTCTTTTGTCCATGTTTTTGCACCAAGGCTGTAATGAGGTCAGGAATCTGACTGGACCTGGCAGAACCCAAACTGGGCATCAGTGAGCAGGATGTTAATGAGTAAGTGCAACTTATAGTCCTGCCAATGACCCTGTCCATCAGTTTGTTGATGATTGAGAGTAGCCTCATGGGGTTGTAATTGGCCGGGTTCAAATTTCCACATTGCCAGTATTGTAGCTGTACCGGAAAACCTGGGCTCAGCACACAGCTAGTTCTGGAGCACAAGTCTTCAGTACTACTGCCAGAAAATTGTTAGGGCCCATAGCCTTTGTAGCAGCCATTGCCTTCAGCCATTTCTTAATATCATGTGGAGTGAATTGAACTGGCTGAAGACTGGCATCTGTGATGCTGGGGAGCTCCAGGGGAGGCCAAGATGGACGATCCAGCTGGCATTTCTGTCTGAAGGTGGTTGCAAATGCTTCAGCTTGGCCTTTTTCCTGCGGTCTGCTGGGCTCCTCCATCAGTGAATGTGCATGAGGGAGGGTGGGGTTCAAGGGAGTGAGGGGGCATGTGGTTCGGACAGGATATGACGATGCGAAAGTGAATGTGGCATGTAGGTGGTCTGAGGGTGAGGTTTGAGGGAAGAAGAGGTATGGGAGGATGGAAGTAGCATGAGAGAGGGAGTTGCTAAGACAGAGGAAGGGGCATGATTGACGGAGGGGTTTCAACGACCGAGGGGTATGAGGGAGGAAGGTTGTATGTGGGGGTGTGGTGGGTGAGAGGTGGATTGACACTGAGGGAAGGGCAGATATGTGCATGGCATGCTGTTGGAAAAAGGCAGGGGAGGTGAGAGGTGGTATTAGGAATGGAGTTGTGTTTGGCAGGGAGGGGTATGAGGGTTTGATGAAGTATGGGAGAGAGAGTGTGTATGAGAGATTAGGAAGCATGTGGGCTAGAGAAAGTTTGAGGGACGTTGGTTATGATGGAGGCAGGGGTGTAAGGGAAGGAGGTGGTGTGAGGGAAGGAGCATTGAAATGTAGGGAGGGGTATTGTTAAGGGAGGGGTGTAGAGAAGGGACAGGGTCTGAGGGAGCGGTATGACTGTGGGACTGTATGATGGAAGGAGGGAGTATGACAAAGGGAGCAGAATGAGGCATGGTGGGAGATGAAGAGAAGGGGTAAAAGGGCGGAGGGATGTAAGGGTGGAATAGAGTATGAGGGAGAGGGACTTATGAGGGAGGCAGAGGTTATGATGCCAGGAGGGAGCCTGAGGATGGAACAATGGAGGGGGTTGTGAATGAGGAGCAGGGCTTTAAAAATGATAAGGTTTCTCAAATCTTGTCTCTATTTTCATTGTTTTTGTTGCCTCAGTTGCTATAGAGACTGCAAGCAGGTGGGGCTGGTGCATATCAGGGTCAGCTCTGTTACCACAGCTCCAGGCCCCACCACACCCTGACAGGGCCCTTTATTGCCGACTTACCATAGTGTCAATGCCAGAAATGTAAAATTAAAAGAGAAGATTCTGGAAAATCTCGGTGATTCACTTCTTCTTCTCATCAGCAAATGAATTTCAGCGTATTCTTTAACTGCTCTCTGAACTTAGTCTGGGTCATGGCATAAATACAAGTGTTTGTGCAGCAACTCAGGAGCTGCAGCATGAAGCCCAATTCCTGCACAAACCAATGCAACTTTATAGCCCAGTACCCCAAGTACCACATCTGTCTCCATACAGAGAACACCATTAACATTGCCCACAACAGGATGAAATTCGCAGAGATAGCAAACAGTAAAATGATGGATCTCCTTCGACTCTCCATCTCTGGGTCTCTGGAAATCTCTCCACTGCTGTGAGCCCGGAGTCTCCGGCGGGCTCTGCTGCTCACTAAAATGTGTCTGACGGTGAGAACATTGAGCAGAAAAATTAAAACAAATGGGACAAAAGGGGTCAGAATGTGATGGAGAAACTCGACTATTTTCCAGCTCGGAGAGAAGTTAACGTACATTGTTACATTGCAAAACCAGGGGTTGTTCAGCAGCAAATATAAATCTGATAACATAAAATACCAGAAAATGTTCTTCAAACAGCTCAGCACACTCACTGTTCCCAGGACCACAGCTGCTGTTATCTCAGTGCAATATTTACTTTTCAGCTTCTGGCAACAAATAGCCACAAATCGATCGAAGGTGAAAATGACAGTAAACCAGACAGAACAGTCAGTGGCTGCAAACAGCAGGACAGCATGAATATTACACAGAGGGATGGAATACAGGAAAGCAAACTGTTCATGATAAACAGCTGGAATCTGTCTCATTATCAGGTCGAGGATGATGACAAGAAGATCTGCCGTTGCCATTGCCTCCAAGTAACGAGTGACACATTTGGAGAGACCACATTTTCCCCGTGAAAGGGTCACAATTGTTAATGTGTTAACTGTAAGGAAGGGAAATAAACAAGGAAATTATACATCAGGCTGGCAGAAAGTTTACAGGTTTAATTTATGAATTATTTTCCCTGGCCCACATCGCACAACACTATTTACCCTACACACTCCTGACACTACTCATTTCTCTGCACCACAGATATTGTGTCCCCTGCACCCTTAACACTCTACAACACTCCAAATACCCAACACTGCTCATCTCCTCGCATGCCGTACATTGCTCATGCCTACACCCATGTCACTGATCAGGCTGTATTTACCAACATCATTTCTCACCCCCACCCAAACACTGCTCATCCACACTGCACCCCACACCTGTGCCCTCCTTCTCCCTACATACTACCCCCCTACATGCATAATACTGCTCTCCCAACACCCCCTTGCACACCAGACATTCATCGTTCCCTACACAGCTGACACTGCTCAGCTCCTTCACTCCAAGGATTTTGCATCCTTGACAACCCCAATACTCCTCACCTCCCTGCACGTTCAACACTGCTCACCCTCACCCACACCCATGACACTGCTCGCCACCACACCCCTGACATTGCTCAGTTCCCACATCTCTGCTAATTAACCCGACATCCACCAGCCACAACCCAGACACTGCTCACCATCATGGAACCCTCTGCTTACTTCCCCCTCTCTCACCCTCCTGCAAACTTGATACATAAGAAATTGGAATGGGAGTAAATTACTTGGGCCCATGAGCCTGCTCCGCTATTCAATAATATCATGGCTGATCATCTTGTGTTTACTTTTTGATTCCATTCTAACACTAAAAGCCTTTGATTCCCTTGCCTTACAAGCATTTATCTACCTCTGCCTTGAAAATTATTCAGTGACCCCGCTTCCACCACCTTCGGAAGCAGAGAGTTCCAAAGTCACACATCCCTCTGAGAGAAAATGAATTCTCCTCATCTCTGTCCTAAAAGGGCGACCCCTAATTTTAAAACAGTGCCCCCTAGTTCTGGAATCACCCACAAGAGGAAACATCCTTTCCAATCCCACCTTGTCAAGGCCATTCAGGATCTTGTATACATCAATCAAATCACCCCTCACTCTTCTAACCTCCAGTGGAAACAAGCCCAGTCTGTCCACCCTTTCCTCATAAGACAACCCACTCATTCCAGGTATCAATCTAGTAAACCTCCTTTGAACCACCTCCAATGCATTCACTACCTTCCTTAAATAAGGAGACCAAAACTGCTCACAATATTCAAGAAGCAGTCTCACCAATGCCCTGTATAACTGAAGCATAGCATCATTACTTTTATGTTCAATCCCTCTCGTAATAAAGGATAGCATTCCATTAGCCTTCCTAATTACTTGCTGTACCTGCATACTAACTTTTGGTGATCCATGTGTCAGAAAACCTAGATCACCCTGCACCTCAGAATTATGCAGCCCTTCTCCATTTCAGTAATGCTCTGCTTCTTTTCTCCTCATTGATACAAATCACACCACCCCACTCCCCGACCACAGCTGTCACCCTGCTGCACCATAGACACAGCTCACCCCTCCTCCACACCCCTAATACTGCTCATATCCCCAATCTCCCGACATTGCTGATAATCCACAACACAAACTGATCACACCCCACAACCTTGACACTGATCATAAGCCCCCTGCACCGACACTGATCACACCTGCGTGTACACCAGACACTGCTCTCAATGCACACATACCTGACAGTAATCGTCCACAACCTCCAGCACACCTCATCTCCCCATGCACCCCTAACACTACTCACCACCCTCCCACTGTGCCAAGCACTGCTCATATCCCCAGACTCCCTGAAATTGCTCAGACCAACCCCAGAAAACCCTTATACACCCGTACTCCAGGCATTGTGTACTACCCCGCGCCCCCCACACTGCACACCTCCCTGAAACCTCCATTCTTATCACCCCTCTGTATTCCCAACACTGGTCATCCCCATCCCAGCAACCCCTCACCCTCCCCCCCAACGCACAACACAGCTCACCCATTTGTCACTCATGTTTGCAGACACAGATGCGCTGTAACTACAGTCCCCGTTCCTCAGCCAGTGTTGGGTCGCCAAATCCTCTGGCCTCCATGAATATAGGCAGCAACTCACAACACAACCCTCCAGAAAACCACTCACGGCACATCCGCTAGCTTGCCAACAGTTGAAGTGAGTCAAATGCTCCTCACAAGCAAGTCGGATGCCTGTTCAATTTTAATTGCATGAAATAGTGTGGAGAAGGTGTGGGGGGTGGGGGCGGGGTTGGGGGGATCCTTCGGCTGCTGTACACATAGTCAGCTGAGTATGACTAAAACAGGCATTTAGCAGACTGGCACAGACCATGTTTCACGGACGTGTGCCAAAGCTGTTGAAGTGTCCGGCCCAACACGGAGCATCGCCAGGGCAAACAGGACGTGGCCGGCTTTGCAACCACCTCACTGCTATGGTTTTTCGGTCATTGTATTGGCAGCACCAGTGGTTCCCGGAGACAAAGATTCACGGTCAGTGAAAGGTACCAAGGGTAAGAAATCCACTTTAAAAATGGTACTGAATAAATTCTTAAGGGAAACAACCTTCCGGAATATGGGAAGCAGACAGGGGAATGTGACAAATTGGAGAGGTGAGGCCATGGACAGGTTCAAACACGACAATGAGGATATGATAACGGAAGGGGTGTCAGGTCAGGAACCAATGTATGTCAGTGAGCAGAGGGATGATGTGTTTGATGTCAGTTTGGATGTTAGTAGCAGAGTTTCAGACGGGCTGCGGGTTATGAAGATTTGTGCTCTGAGGGTGGCCAGGATAGCATTAGAATTGTACAATCTGGATTGAACCAAGGTGCAGGTGAGGGTTTATGCCGTAGATGGGCTGCGGTAGGGAGCGATGCCGGGCTGGGGGAGCTGCGCAGTCAGTAGACAGGATGGGTGATTGTGCGGATATGGGATTGGAAATAAGATTAGCGTCAAAGGGATTGGGGAGGCTGTGAACTGTCTGCTTCAGTCTCGGTTATTGGCCAGGGAGGGCGATGGTGACAGTAGAAAAGGGAAGCAATTTGGGAAAAGGAACTGATAGCCAAGGCTTCCATCTTGCCAATATTGAAATAACAGGAGCAAAGATACAATGAAATGCGGTTTACAGTGTATGTAGTTGTCTATAGAGACTGACCAGCAGCAAAGACGAGAGTAAATTATAATAACGATTACATTATTAACAATAGTTTGTCGAGCTAATGCTTGGATACCAAGACTGACTAGAGGAACAGCGGCAGGAAACAGGGCAGCCAAAATGCCAGAGAAACACAGTCAAACATGGTTTATAGAATTAATAGCTGGATAGGGAGACTCACCAGGAACACCAACTGTAGCGAGGATGGGATAGTAAATTGTTTGAATCATTTTAAGTGAATAATAAATCCGCCCAGTTAATGATAACCAATTATAATTTTCAATAAACGCATCAAAATAATTGGAGAAACTCCTGCCCAGTGTTGTAACATTCCAAACTACCGTTCTAAGATTCTGATCCATTGTTGTAACATTCCAATCCACTGTTCTCAGATTCTGATCCATTGTTCTAATATTCTGATGTGTTGTTCTCAGATCCCAATATCTCTTCTCCCTCTCTCTGAAGACACTGAGCTCTGTTAATGTAGGAATTGATGCTTCCATCAATGACTATGGGATAACACATTGGAAGGCATCCCTTATTAATAGAAGAGGGAAAACCTCCAGTGACACAATTAGGATCCATGGAGACTGGAATTGATTACAGTCACTGAACAAACTGGTTCGGTTAACCTCTTTCAATCCAACACATATTATGCCCCAATGAAGTCGAATATTTGCCCGCTATAGATGGGATGTGAGAGGGTTGCTGAGGGAGGTAAAGGTTGAAGCAGCAGAAGGACTGGCCATCCTTTTTCAATCCCCCTCATATATGGGAGTGGTGCCAGAGAGCTGGAGTGTTACAAATATTCCATTCTGTTTATAAAAGGAGAGGGGGATAAACACTGTAATTGCGGAGCCATTAGTCTAAAGTCAGTGGTGAGAAAATTCTAGGGGCCTCAACCCAAGACAACCTTTTTTGTGCCTGGTAAAAAAACCCCAAGGCTCAATAAATAACAAGCCCAATGGATAAATTAATGGAAAATAAAGCCTGATAAACTAGACATCGGTCTTTAATGAAATAATAGGGAGGGCTAATGAGGGTAGTGTGGTTGATGTGATGTATATGGGCTTTGACAAGGCATGTGATTAAATACCATTTAGTAGATTGTTCTGGAAACTGAAACCCATGGATTGAGGTGACAATGTAATTTTGAAACTGGTAAGAGAAAACAGAGAGCATTGATGAGATGTTGTTGTTCAGACTGGAGAGCAGTATGCACAGATGTTCCCCAGGGTTTGGTATGAGAACCACTGTTTTTTTGGCACATATAAATGACATAAAGGGCATAATTTCAACTCTTGTAAATAATACATTATTCAGAAAGGAATTGTGAACAGAGAGGATAACAGTCCTTGAAGGTGGCAGGGCAAGCTTAGAGGATTGTTAAATTAATCTTGAAAAATTTAAGAATTAAATTAAATTAAACACACAATGAATAACTGACACAACCCCACTGGGACAAAAAAACAATCTGATGATTTAGCCATTGTTAACATAGTTGTCAGTGGGATCTTTCTGTGCACAACTTACCTGCCAGGTTTCGGACAGTAGCCATACTCCACAGAGAAAGTCCTTCAGATGCTATGGCCCTATTGTGGCGAAAGGCGCCTCAATGATGGAAGTTCTTAGTTTTAAGTGACCGACTGCTGCCTTCTCACATTTAAAAGTTCCATTTCGACAAGAGTTCCCGGTCTCCTCGAGGGAAGGTCACCCATGGAACATTAAGAAAGACTTGCTTTCCTATAGCGCATCTCACCGCCTCAGGACATCCCAAACAGCTTCACTGACGGCCAGATACATCGTGCAGCGTTGTCACAGTTGCAATACGGGACACTGTGCACAGCAGGCTCCCACAAACAGCATTGTAGCGAATCAGCAGATCAGCTTTCGTTTCCTAATGTTGGTTATGAAGGATAAATGCTGGACTTTGGAAAGATATCCCTTTTCATCAAAAAAGTAGCCATTTGATATTTTACATTCCTCTAAAAGGACATGGTTTGATATCATATTTGGAAAATGAGTTCACTGATGTTGCAGCACTCCCTCAGTACTGACCTTCCGACAGTGCAGCACTCCCTCAGTACTGACCCTCCAACATTGCGGCGCTCCCTCAGTACTGACCCTCTGACATTGCAGTACTCACTCAATACTGACCCTCTGACAGTGCAGCTCTCCCTCAGTACTGACCCTCTGAAAGTGCAGTACTACCTCAGTACTCACCCTCTGACAGTGCAGAATTCCCTCAATACTAACCATCCGACTGTGCAGCTGTCTCTCAGAAATGAATCTCCAACAGTGCAGCACTCCCTCTGTACTGAACCTCTGATAGTGCAGCTCTCCTTCAGAAATGATTCTCCGACAGTGCAGGGTTCCCTCAGTTGTGACCCTCCGATAATGCAGCAATCCCTCAGTACTGACCCTCTGACTGTGCGGCATTACATCAGTACTGACCGTCTGACTGTGCAGCACTCCATCTTTACTAACACTCTGACAGTGCAGCACTCCCTCAGTACTGACCCTCCGGCAGTGCAACACTACCTCAGTACTGACCATCCAGCAATACAGCAATCCCTCACTACTGACCCTCCAGAAGTCAGCACTCCCTCAGTACTGACCCTCTGAAAATGAGGCACTCCATCATTACTGACCCTCTGACACTGCAGCACGCCCTCAGTACTGACCCTCTGACAATGCAGCTCTCCCTCAGAACAGACACTCTGACAGTGCAACTTTCCCTCAGAACTGACCCTCTGACAGTGCAGCACTCCCTCCGTACTGACCTTCTGACAGTGCAGCACTCCCTCAGTACTGACCCTCTGACAGTACAGCACTCCCTCAGAACTGACCCTCTGACAGTGCAGCGCTCCCTCCGTACTGACCCTCTGACAGTGCAGCACTCCCTCAGAACTGACCCTCTGACAGTGCAGCACTCCCTCCGTACTGACACTCTGACAGTGCAGCACTCCCTCAGAACTCACCCTCTGGGAATGCAGCACTCCCTCAGTACTGACCCTCTGACAGTGCAGCACTCCCTCAGTACTGACCCTCCGACAGTGCAGCACCCCCTCAGTACTGAGCCTCTGACAGTGCAGCACTCCCTCAGTAATGACCCTCCGACAGTACAGCACTCCCTCAGTACTGACCCTCTGACAGTGCAGCACTCCCTCCGCACTGACCCTCTGACAGTGCAGCACTCCCTCAGAACTGACCCTCTGACAGTGCAGCACTCCCTCAGTACTGACCCTCTGACAGTGCAGCACTCCCTCAGTACTGACCCACTGACAGTGCAGCACTCCCTCAGTGCTGACCCTCTGACAGAGCAGTTCTCTCTCTGGGCTGCCCCTGGCCTTAGTTAACATCCAAACTTGGGCTGACAAGTGACAGTAACACATGCGCGGCACACACTCTCCTTGATATTCACATCATGGAAGGAAAGCCCATCTCTGGCGCCACCATTGCGAAGCCTTCACCCAACAACATCTTGCGTACAGCTAACAGTGGTGAACTGGAGCCTATTATCAATGTGCCAGTAGGAGCAGGTCAGAGGCTTGAGAATCCTGTGGCAAATCACCTCCTGACTCCCCAAAGCCTGTCCACCATGTGCACAGCACACGTCAGGAGTCTGATGGAATGCTCTCACTTGCCTGGTTGAGAGGTGGGGGCAGATGCAAGTTTGTTCAGAGAGCCTGACAGCACCCAGAGTAAAGCTGCCACCCTCCTGTGCTAATTGACTCTAGACTCAATATCTACGCACCCCATCGCCTCTGTCTCCAGCCTGTACGGGTTATAGGATGAGTTGTAAAAAAGGAACCAAGCCACTTTCACAGCATCTCACTCCGGTGAGAAATCAGCGCTCAAGAAGACTAAGGCTGAAAATGTCACGGGACCATCAGTGTGTGACGTTGATGCCACAACCCTGTCCCATCTTGGACACATCGACCATCCCTTCACCCTGGCTGGGCCAGAATCCTAACTTCCTCCCAGCAGCCCCGAGGGAGTACCCTTTACCACATAGCGACCAAATCACTTCCAAAAGAAGGCCCACCACTACTTTCTCAAGGGATGGATAATCAATATGAAGCTGGGCACAACCACGAGGACAAGAAAAAAATATGCTCATCATTCGTCCACTGTGATTTTTTTTCATGTTGTCACTAGCTGGATAGATAAGAGGGAACTGGTAGATGTAACATATTTGGATTTTCAGAAGGTTTTTGATTAGGTCCCACACAGGAGGTTAGTAAACAACTTTGGAACTCATGGGATTGGGTTACACACTGGTTCGGAATGAGGTTTGGCTAACAGAGAGAAAACAGAGAGCAGAGATCAACAGACCATTCTCAGGTTGACAGGCAGTGAGGAGGAGTAAAGGTGTCTTACTGTAGTTGTATAGAGCCTCGGTGAGACAGTGCCTGGAGTATTGTGTACATTTTTGGTCTTCGCAGCTCAGCATGGATATACTATCCATAGAGGGAGTGTAATGAAGCTTCACCAAACTAATCCCTTGGATGGCGAGATTGTCGTATGAGGGATAATGAAGGAGACTGGGGCTAAGTTCTCTGGGGCTTAGAAGAATGAGAGATGATCTCGTTGAAGTGTACAAGATTCTTACAGGGTTCGACAGGGGAGATGCAGGAAGGATGTTTCCACTGGCTTGGGGGGGAAGTGGGGTTGTTTAGTACTTGGGTGGGGGGTCACAGACTGAGAAATAGAGCAAGGCCAATAAGGACTAAGATGAGGAGGAATTTCTCCAGCCAGAGAGTGATAAATCTTTGGAATTCTCTACCCCAGAAGGCTGTGGATTCTCAGGAGGTACAGAGTAGAGTTTGATCGGCTTCTGGATATTAATGGCATCAAGGGATCTGAGGATCATGTAGGAAGAAGGTGTTGAGGTAGAAGATGAGCCATCATCAAGGTAAATAGCAGAGCAGGCTCGAGGGGCCGAATGGCCTACTCCCGCTCCTACATTGCTATGGCCTCAGTTTGACCTTTGGCGGGCGGGATCAGTGGGCCTGGTAGCGGTGGGGAATTGGTCTTCACCGTCAATCAGCCCCCAACTACAATTTCACGTGGGGTGACCAATGAACTGAGAGCCAGCGTGAAGCGTTTGCTGCAAAACTCAGCGCTGCTGGGGTGGGCGCGGGTGGATGGCGGACGATGGCATCTGGCCGCCACGGCAATTCACCGGCCAGCCGTTAAGATTGGACAGGCCAGGAAAAACCAGAGGCAATTGTGCCGTCAATGGGCTTAATTGCCGGCGCGCATGCGCGCGTTTCTGAATCCTGCGTGCGGCCCACCGAGTGAAATACCGCGCGAGGGCGCGATGACATCAGGACACTGGCCCCACATCTTCACTCACGATCTTACGCCTGATGGGGTCTTAAAATTCAGCCCACTTGTGTAATAATTTCACAGGAAAGGGTCATTGAAATTCTACAGGTTCCACGGTAAATTGTATGTAACAGAGTGATGACCCACCTCGAGGATAAAGACCATTTACAACTGTGACACTAGAGTGAGGGAGAGAGTTATTGCCTTAGTCAACACAATTTGTCCCTGTTACTTGCTGGTTGCCATGGCATCGAGGGAGATATCCTCATAGAGATTTATTTCTTCCTGATGTCACGTTAGCATAAATTAAAATACATCTTATCCATTGTTTGCCAATAATAACCTCAGACTATCATTCCGATAATTTGTGCATATTATGTTGCTGAAGACATGTAAAATTGAGGTAAAGTCAGGCTGAGGTTTGTCATGATCTATGTTCCTCTTAATCATTTTCATATTAGCTACTGTGAGATCATTCTTATATTAGGGGAACACATAGTGTCAAAGAATGTGACATCACAGCAGGAGGCCATTCAGCCCATCATGCCTGCGCCTGCTCCAATTCATTCCACTCTCCCCACACCCTGCTCTTCCCCGGACCCCGACCCCCCCGAAAGTCACGCAATTACCCCCCTTTAAGTGTTTTTCCAAAGCCCCTTTTGAAAGTTACCATAAACTGTGCTCCCGCTGCCATTTCAGGCAGCACGTTCCAGATTACATCAACTCGCTGTGTTCAAAACATTCCCAGAATTTTCCTTTCATCTTTACCTGGACCAACAGACCACTAAAGGTTAATATGAAGAAGAGGGGGTGGCGTTGATAAACCCAGACTCTGGTTCCTGTACTAAAGGGAATCAGTGAGAATAAACCTAGGGTCTGGTTCCTCTATTAAAGGGGTTCAGTCAGATAAACACAGAGTCTGTTTCCTGTATTAAAGTTGTTCAGTGAGAATAAACCTAGAGTCTGGTTCTTCTATTAAAGGGTCTCAGTCAGATAAACCCAGGGTCTGGTTCATGTACTAAGGAGGTTCAGTCAGATAAACCCAGACTATGGTTCCTGTATTAAAGGGGTTCAGTCGGAAAAACCCAGACTCTGGTTCCTGTACTAGAAGGGTTCAGTCAAATAAACCCAGGGTCTGGTTCATGTACTGAAGAAGTTAAGTCAGATAAACAGAGAGACTGGTTCCTGTATTAAAGGGGTTCGGAGAGATAAACCCAGGGTCTGGTTCCTGTATTAAGTGAGTTCAGTCAGATAAACCCAGGGTCTGGTTCATGTATTATAGGTGTTCAGTCAGATAAACCCAGACTCTGGTTCCTGTATTAGAGTGGTTCAGTCAGATAAAACCAGAGTCTGGTTCCTGTATTAAAGGGGTTCAGTCAGATAAGCCCAGAGCCTGGTTCCTGTATTAAAGGGGTTCATTCAGATAAGCCCAGAGCCAGTTCCTGTATTAAAGGGGTTCAGGCAGATAAACCCAGTGTCTACTTCCTGTGTTAAAGCTGTTCAGACAGATAAACCCAGAGTCTGGTTCCTGTATTAAAGGTGTACTTGCAGGGAGAGCAGGGCATTGGAGGTATTTGGATATAAGAGACAACATAGGCACAATGGGCCGATTGGCCTCCCTCTGAGGTTTATAGTTGTAGGGGTCCGTGCATGTCCGTGCATAGTACAGAACTAAAGGCAATCTCCCTCGTCAAAGTAATTTAAATTCAATTAATTAACCAAAATCTGGAATATAAAGTGTATCAGTCATGGTGACTGCACAATTATCATCGATTGTTGTAAAAACCCATCTGATTCACTAAGGTCCCTTTAGGGAAGGAAATCTTCTCTCCTTACCCGGTCTGGCCTACATGTGACTCCAGACCCACAGCAACGGGGTTGGCTCCTTAATGCTCTCAATCCACAACCAAATCCAATGAAGTGATAAAACAATTCGAAACCTCCAGTCTCTTGCCTGTAATAGGGGGATATGGCCAGTAGATGGTGATGGTGTACACCTAAAGTGAGTAATATCAACTAAGCAACGATGACCAAGGGCAGAAATGACAAGTCCTTCTTGGAGCAAACTTGAAGTGCAGGCTTGGAAAAAATAAGTTTACAATGAGGATTTGGGTTGCTGTTGCCGTGGGTAAACTGCTGAGAAACCTGTAATAATTACACCTGGATATGTGACAGTGCAGCACTCCCTCACCACTTACCCTCCGACAATGCAGCACTCCCTCAGTATTGACCCTCCAACAGTGCAGCACTACCTCAGTACAGACCCTCTACTGTTCAGCACTCCCTCACCACTGACCCTTCGTAAGTGCAGTAGTCCCTCAATACTGACCTTCTGACAGTGCAGCACGCCCTCAGTACTAACCCTGCGACAGTGGTGCACTCCCTCAGAACTGACCATCTGACAACGCAGCACTCCCTCAGTACTGACCTTCTGACAGTGCAGCACTCCTTCAGTACTAACCCTCTGACAGTGCAGCACTCCCTCAGAACTGACCCTCTGACGACGCAGCACTCCCTCAGTAATGACCCTCCGACAGTGCAGCACTCCCTCAATGCTGACCCTCCGACAACGCAGCACTCCCTCAGTAATGACCCTCCGACAGTGCAGTGCTCCCTTAGTACTGACCCTCCGGGACATGCTCCATAATCTGGGAGGAGTGCGTAGCCATTGGAAAGCAAATACTGCGCATGTAGGAATGATGCTCCCTCGCCAGTGCAGGTAAGAGCCTGGCCGTGAGGTGTGAGACATTCTCGGAGTTGCTGTCCGAGGTGCTGATCTTGTCCATGCCACACTCGTGCACTGTGGTGGTCACCAGGGTCACCCTCTGCTTTACCTGGAGATGACAGCCACAGAAGCTGTGTTCAGAATGTGGCCAAACAGGTTGACTACCAGCCTGGACAACCTTCCAATACGCCTAATGGCAGGTTGTAAGAGGGGGAGAGTTTCCTGGTCAGATGTACTGCAGGGGGCGATGGCAAACCACTGCAGTACTTTGCCAAGCAGAGTCATGGGCCAGTCAAATGGAGATCCATGGGGTCAACAACACCCTCTCTGGGCAGGGTACCTGCAGGAGGCATGTGCAGATCACAGAGCAAGTGCTTTACAAATGCCCAGGATGTGCCTGATCCTTTGAGAGCATACTTCAGAGGTGCAGTCACTGTTATAATAGTGAATCACAGCATCCAATTATGCACAGCAAGATCCCAGAAAGAGCAATGAGACAAATGACCAGAGTTGTGATAGTCCATCCCATTCCACAAGTGCTCAGCCCAAAGGCAGGTCTTTGGTTAATATTGAGAGATAAATATTGGTCCAGCACACTGTGAGGAACTCACCTCGAACTTCAAATAATGGCTTTGGGGCCGCTAACGGCCACTTGAGAATTCAGTCAGGGCCTTGGTTTAATGCCTCATTGGAAAGAGGGTACCTCCGAGAGAGCAGCAATCCCTCCGTAGTCACTGGGCATAAACGTGTGGCTCAGATATTAGAGTGTTACCCACTGAGCCACAGCTGACACAACAGCATCAGTATCACGGGGGAGCTGGGGCTGGGGAGTGTGTCTGGGATTGGGTTATCATTGAGCAGAAACTAAACTGGAACAGTCATATAAATACTGTGGCTACAAGAGCAGGTCAGAAGCTGGGAATTCTGTGGAGAGTAACTCACCTCCTGACTCCACAAAGCCTGTCCACCATCGACAAGGCACAATTCATGTGTGTGATGGAATACTCCCAACTCGCCAGGATGAGTGCAGCTCTCACAACATTCAAGAAACCTGACACCATCCAGGACAAAGCAATCCATTTGATTGGCACCCCATCCACCATCTTTAACATTCATTCCCCCCACCACCGACACACAGTGTGTACCATCTACAAAATGCATTGCAGCCACTCACCAAGGTTCCTTCAACAGCACCTTCCAAATGTGTAACCTCCATCATCTAGAAAGACAAGGACAGCAGGTGCATGGGAACACCACCTCCTGCAAGTTCCCCTCCAAGCCTCCTGTACCGACCATTCCTTCAATGTCGGTGGGTCTAAATCCTGGAATTCGCTTCCTGACAGGACTGTGGGTGCACTTAAACCACATGGACCACAACAATTGACTAAAAATATTCAATTACACCTTCTCAAGAGCAACTAGGGTTGGGTAACAGATACCAGCCTTACAAACAAAGGTCTTTACCATAGAATAAGTTTAAAGAGCATCCACATTTCACTTGTATAAAGAGCACTCCTCATATGGGAGAGGAATATTATTTACATACATGTAATGGTGCCACTAGTTATTATATATATTGGAATAATTAACCTGAGGAGATTAATATGTGACCCATTTAATAAAAATTTTCACCTTCAGTAATTAGAGTGGAAATGATGAAAATGATCCAGAACAATTTGATCTTGCTTTGATCTTTGATGTTCTGTGTGCAGACCACTGACACAAACCTCTCCTCCTCAGTGCTCTGTGGATGCTGTCTATCAGTCAGCAAATATATTCAGGAGGAGGTGTGGCTAGATCCAGAATTCCCAGTTTCAAGTTTTTAAAATAGGAAAATCATTAAATTTCTACACTACAGCTTGTATGTTAACTAGTTTATAAATTTTTTCCTAGAATGGAATTTGATTTATAATAAATCATTAGCTTTTGTGTCTTTACTGAAATAAGCCTAGTTAGATTCTTTTAATGCTGGGAATAGCAGTCAAAGGATAATTATTGGCCAGTTTTGTGGGTGAATTAAACATTTAAACTATTGTTATCACCTATGGAGAAGTGGGGCTAGAATTAACTGCACACTCCTCCCATCACAGTCCATAATAATGCTCATTGCCGACCATTTGTGTGGAGCAAATGTATCTTGCCAATTATCAGCCCAAACCTGAATGTTGTCCATGGCTTGCTGCATATGGTCATGGGCTGCTTCAGTATCTGAGGAGTGCTGAATGGTTCTGAATATTGTGCAATCATCAGCAAACATCCCAACTGCAGAATTTATGATGGAAGGGAGGTCATTGATGAAGCAGCTGAAGATGGTTGGGCTGAGGACACTACCCTGAGGAACTCCTGCAGTGATATCCCAAAACTATGATGCCTGACCTGCAACAACCACAACCATCTTCCTATGTGCTCAGTATGACTCCATCCGGTGGAGAATTTTCTCCCTGCTTCACATCGACTCCGATTTTGCTAGGGCTCCTTGATGCCAGTCTTGATCAAATGCTGCATTGGTGTCCAAGGCAGTCGCTCTCACCACAACTCTGAAGTTCAGCTTTTTTGTCCATGTGTGGACCAAGTCTGTAATGAGGTCAGGAATCTGACTGGACCTGGCAGAACCCAAACTGAGCATCAGTGAGCTGGTTGTTACTGAGTAAGAGCCATTTATAGTCCTGCCAATGACCCCATCCATCAATTTGTTGATAATTGAGAGTAGCCTGATGGGGTTGTAATTGGCTGGGTTCAATTTTCCACATGGCCAGGTGTACAGGAACACCTTGGCTCAGCACACAGCTAGTTCTGGAGACAAGTCTTCAGTACTACTGCCAGAAAATTGTCAGGTCCCATAGCCCTTGTAGCAGCCAGTGCCTTCAGCTGTTTCTTAATACCATGTGGAGAGAATTGAATTGGCTGAAGACTGGCGTCTGTGATGTTGGGGAACTCGAGGGGAGGCCAAGATGGATCATCCAGCTGGCATTTCGTTCTGAAGGTGGTTGCAAATGCTTCAGCTTTGAATTTTTCCTGTGATCTGCTGGGCTCCTCCATCAGGGAATGTGCATGAGGGAGGGTTGGGTACAAGGGAGTGAGGGGGCATTTGGGTTGGATAGGATATGAGGATGCGAAAGTGTATGTGGGAGGTAGGTGGTCTGAGGGTGAGGTTTGAGGGAATAAGGCGTATGGGGGGATGGGAGTAGAATGAGAGAGGGAGGCGCTATGACAGAGGAAGGGGCACGAATGAGGGAGGGGTTTGACGGACAGAGGAGTATGCGGTGAAGGGTATGAGGGAGGCAGGGGGCACAATGGAGGGAAGGTTATGAGTCATTGAGGGGTCTTAAGGAGTATAAGGGTATAGGTACATTTTTTTGTTAGACTTTGCTTCATTCTATAACACAACACGATGGTTAAACATTCCGTTTTATTTGAAATAATTGTATTAAGAGAACCCAATCAGTTACAATTTATCATAAAACCTTGATTGATTTATGCATTCATTGATTAGAATTGATGAATGAATTATAATAATGTCGACATTTAAAATCAGTTTTATAATTTACTGTAAAGTCATGCAGGCACATGGTTGTCGGGAGGCAATGGCAGCATGAATTCCAGTAACCTGTGGAAGTTTAGCATTCTAAGACATAGATACAGCCAGCCTTATCAGGTTGTATCAGTGAAATGAATAGCATTTTATACAAAATGAACATTGTATCAGCTGTTATGACCCTGTTGGGGACAGTTATCTTTAAAAGCGAAGTCCAAACGCCCAGTGATTTAACCAATAGAACCACACCACAGAATTTCATGCTGTCAAGCACACACAAACTTTATTGTATATGGAACAAATTAAACAAAGCTTCAAAGTTAACACCACAGCTTATATCCACAAATAAATGCCCTTAGGTTCACTTCTTACTTACCCCCATGCTATGATATCATAAATTTATCTAGAGACCACACGTAAGTATGCTGCAGTCCCTGGGAAATCATTTTAATTCTCCTATGTTCCAGCTATTCTCAGAGGTAATACTTTCATTAACTACCTCTTGACTGTGGGGGCCACAGTTCCTTGTTCTGGTTGCTTTCCCAATGCTTCAAAGCTAATCTCCTGGTTGCTTCCTTTTGCCACAAGATTCTATAAGGACCACTGTAGATTTTTCCGCTAGCTTAAAGCTAAGCAATCTTCTAAACATTTCTGACCGTATGACGTCCAAACTGAGATTAAGACTTACCTGCATTTGATGCAGTGACTGGATGAAGTTAGCCTTTCTTGTTTTACTTGCTCATAGTGCCAGGATAACTGTGATTTAAATTGGCTATCTTCTCTCAGTGAACTGGGCCCCCCCACTCAAAATCCAAGCTGCAACTAACTAACCTTCAGCAAACACCCAGATCAATAGAAAAAAGAAAACCTCCCTAAGCTCCACTCATCTTTGTAACAATGTGGCATTCTCTGGCATGCCTTTAAATAGACCATCAGGTTAATTATTCCTAATGTAAAATTCCTTCCTTGACCTGAAGGAAGAAATGGAGTTTACAATCCTGTAGGATTTACTGAATGCTTTTACATTTATTTAGCTCTAACTCCCAAAAGAAAGCATCTCTCCGGACTGCTCGAACTGCAAGGATCACAGACATCAAGCCTCCACCAAAAGTGCAAATAGCCTTTTGAATTCAGTCCAGTTGCCTGGACTTTTGCAGCTGGATTCTGTATCTCAAGAATGGCATGTTTCATTGTGCTGACTCAACAATGACAGGACCATTTCTTTCAGTGTTTTCTGTCATTAACCCTTTCGAAACTCCGAGGTCTCAGTCCTTCCTGTGACAAGTTTTGATTTGAAAGTCCTGCAGACACTTTTGCTGCCTCTTTGCTGTCCATTACTGAGGTGGGTACATCAGTATCTTCACTTGGAACAGGTTGTTGCCTAAATGGATCACAGACAGACAAAGAGTATTTACTGCCAGGAAGATCATGTGAACTGTGGCATACCTTCCCAAATTGTGTTAAAAAACTACATTGTCCACTATATCATTTACCAATGTAAAATAGGTAATTAAGAAGCAATGCCATCAACAATATACCCCTTTATCAGAGCAGAATGTGATAGATGCACATTTCCTAACAATACCTCTTACAAATACATCTTCATTCAGTGAACTGTTTGAAATGTCTAAATCCTTTTCCCTCAACAAGTTTCAAACTGAACCTGCATCCCGTAGAATAGCAATCTTACTAGACTCCTGCTTGGACAAAAATGGAATGATTTCCCATTCAAATATAAATCCTTTATAAACCCTTTGCTTCTTTATCTATTCCCATCATTAGAAGTAATGCCTTTTCAGGAGCTTGACTCTTTGTTCTAGATTCTCCAGAGAAATTCCAGCTATTCTCACCAATGCCACTGAATTAGACTTTATCAGCCAACAGTTGGCCTTCATATGTCCAATTCTATGAAAAGGAGAACATGTTGATCTTTCTGACTCACTCTGCAACTTAAGCTTCTCTTGAGCCTCTTCATGTTCCCTGACCTCCATTTCGTGTTGAAACTCTCAGTCTCTTTCTTTATCTCTTTCCTCCATTGTTAACATCTCTCTCTGGAGTTCAATCTCAAGTTTCTTTTTTGAAGTCCCATTTTCTCTGCTCTTTCATTTCATCCCTTTTCATGTTTTGTCATCTGCAACAAATTTTTATCTCTCTGGGTTAAACTCTTCTAATTATTAAACAAATTCTGTGCTAAAATATCCACTATTTTAGTTCCATTCTTAGTACCTACTTTTATTTCAATCTTCACTTCTCTTTAAATTCTATTAACTGCACTTTGACTAATTGTCACAATTCACTGAGGGATAATTCTTCCCTCCCTCAGCCACTGATGAAGTCATTCTGCTTCTCAATGGATACAATCAAAGATCACTGTGAAATCTTGTCTGGACTATAAAAGCATCAAGGGGTATGAGGAGAGAGCTGGAATATGGCATTGAAATAGAGGATCAGCCATGAGTACATTGAATGGTGGATCAGGGTCAAAGGGCCAAATGACCTACTCCTGCTCCTATTTTCTATGGGAAGGATTTTACCCGCATTATAGGGGAGGGTGTGCGGGGGCGGGCGCAGGTTGGTGGGTTCCCGATCGCACCTCCGGTCGGGGGTGTGCCTCCATTTTACGTGGGCGGTCCAATTAAGGCCCATCCAGCATGACATCCACCCAGAAACGCTGTGCCCTCCCTGTGCGGGTTGGGTTGGGGGGGGAGGTGGGGTTTCCCTGTGTCGGGAGTGTGCTCCTTCACACGTGTGCATGAAAGAGTGCACAGATCTCCCTGAGGCTAAGTGCTGCCTGAGAGAGACCAGCTCAATGTGGAAAAACAGAATAAACAATAGAAATTTTTACTGGCATGCACCCCTCATGTGACACTATCACATGACCCCGCCCCCGCTAGCCAACCTAAAATTTTCTATGTTAACTTAAATTTCAGCCAACTGTCATCCAAGTATCCTGTTACCTCATGAAATACGAACATACGAAATAGGGGCAGTGGAAGGCCATTCGGCTCCTCAATCCTGTTCTGCCATTCAATTAGATCATGGCTGATCTGTTTGAGTTCCACATTCTCCTCTAACCCCGATACCCTTTGATTCCCTTGCCTGACAAGAATTCATCTACCTCTGCCTTTTAACTATTCAATGACCCTGCCTCCACCACCTTCAGAGACAGAGAATTCCAAAGTCACACATCCCTCTGAGAGAAAATTCTCCTCATCTCGGTCAAAAAGGGTGACCCCTAATTTTAAAACAGTGCCCCCTAGTTCTGGACTCACCCACAAGAGGAAACATCCTTTCGACACCCACCTTGTCAAGATCATTGAGGATCTTAAATGCTTCAGTCAAATCACCCCTCACTGCTCTAAACTCCAGTGGAAACAAGCCCATTCTGTCCAGCCTTTCCTCATAATGGCAACTTGCTTATCCCAGGTATCAATTGAGTAAATTTTCTTTGAACTGCCTCCAAGGTATTTACATTATTCTTTAAATAAGGAGATCAAAATTGCACACAGTATTCAAGATGTGGTCTCACCAATCCCCGGTATAACTGAAGCATAACATCCTTACTTTATGTTAAATTCCTCTCATAATAAAGGATGTTGGTCTACTTAATTGAATGCTGTACCTGCATACTAACTTCTTGTGACTTATGCACAAGAACTCCTCAATCCCTCTGCAGCTTGGAATTCTGCAGGCGTTCTCCATTAAAGCAATACACTGCTTTTTAATTCTACCTGCCAAAGGGAACACCTTCACATTTTCCCACATTATACTACATCTGCCAGATTTTTGCCCACTCTCTCAACTTATCTATACCCGTCTGCAAACTCCTTACGTCTTCTTCACAACATACTTTCCTACATATCTTAGTGTCATCTACAAATTTAGCTACCATGCATTTACTCCCGTCATGTTATATCAGGGATGGATATGTATGAGAATGGAAGGGTATAAAGATGGAGGGTTGTGAGTGAGGGGCATAAAGGAGGGCTATGAGGAAGGGAGGGGGTGTGAGGAAGGAAGTAGTGGGGGAGACAGGGTTTGTGAGTGAGGGGTATGTATGAGGGAGGAAGGTTGTATGTGGGGGTGTGCTGGGTGAGATGGGGATTGACGCTGAGGGAAGGGCAGATATGTGCATAGCATGCTGTAGGAAAAAGGCAGGGTAGGTGGGAGTTAGTATTAGGGATGGAGTTGTGTTAGGCAGCCAGGGGTATGCATGATGGATGAGGTAACGGAGAGAGAGTTTGTATGAGAGACGAAAAAGCATGCGGGCTAGAGAGAGTTTAAGGGAGGTTGGTTATGATAGAGGCAGGGGTGTAAGGGAAGGAGGTGGTGTGAGGGAAGAAGCATTGCGATATAGGGAGTGGTATGATTAAGGGAGGGGTGTAGGGAAGGGACAGGATATGAGGGAGGGTTTTTACTGTGGGAATGTGTATGAGGGAGGGAGGGAGTATGACAAAGGGAGCAGAATGATGAATGGTTGAGTGTGAAGAGACAGGGGTAAAAGAGTGGAGGGATGTAAGGGTAGAACATCGAATGAGGGAGAGGGGGCTTATGAGGGAGGGAGAGGTTATTAGGCCAGGAGGGTGGCTGAGGATGGAGCAATGGAGGGGGTTGTGTATGAGGAGCAGGGCTTTAAAAATGATCAGGTTTCCCAAATCTTGTCTCTATTTGTCATTGTTTTTGTTGCCTCAGTTGCTATTGAGACCGCAAACAGGTGGGGCTGGTGGATATCAGGGTCACCTCTGTTACCACAGCTCCAGGCCCCACCATACCCTGACAGGGCCCTTTATTGCCCTAATGCAAGAGTGTCAACGTCGGAAATGTAAAATAAATTGAGAAGATTCTGGAAACTCTCGGTGATTCACTTCTTCTTCTCATCAGTGAATGAATTTCAGCGTATTCTTAAACTGCTCTCTGAACTTAGTCTGGGTCATGGCATAAATACAAGTGTTTGTGCAGCAACTCAGGAGCTGCAGCATGAAGCCCAATTCCTGCACAAACCAATGCAACCTTATAGCCCAGTACCCCAAGTACCACATCTGTCTCCATACAGAGAACACCATTAACATTGCTCACAACAGGATGAAATTCGCAGAGATAGCAAACAGTAAAATGATGGATCTCCTTCGACTCTCCATCTCTGGGTCTCTGGAACTCTCCCCACTGCTGTGAGCCCGGAGTCTCCTGCGGGCTCTGCTGCTCACTAAAATGTGTCTGACGGTGAGAACATTGAGCAGAAAAATTAAAACAAATGGGACAAAAGGGGTCAGAATGTGATGGAGAAACTCGACTATTGTCCAGCTCTGAGAGAAGTGAAAGGACATTTTTATATTGCAAAACCAGGAGTTGTTCTGCAGCATATACAAACCTGTTAACATAAAATACCAGAAAATGTTCTTCAAACAGCTCAGCACACTCACTGTTCCCAGGACCACAGCTGCTGTTATCTCAGTGCAATATTTACTTTTCCGCTTCTGGCAACAAATAGCCACAAACCGATCAAAGGTGAAAATGACAGTAAACCAGACAGAACAGTCAGTGGCTGCAAACAGCAGGACAGCATGAATATTACACAGAGGGATGGAATACAGGAAAGCAAACTGATCATGATAAACAGCTGGAATCTGTCTCATTATCAGGTCGAGCATGATGATGAGTATATCCGCCGTTGCCATTGCCATCAAGTAGCGAGTAACACATTTGGAGAGACCACATTTTCCCGGAGAAAGGGTCACAATTGTCAATGTGTTAACTGTAAGGAACGGAAATAAACATGTAAATTATACATCAGGCTGTCAGAAAGTTAACAAGTTTAATTTATGATTTATTTTCCCTGACCCACATCAAACAACATTATTTACCTACCACACTCCTGAAACTGTTCATTTCCCAACACTCCAGATATTGTGCCCCTTGCACCACAAACACTGTTCACCACCCCAAATTCCCAACACTGCTCACCTCCCCGTATGCCCTACATTGCTCATTCCCACACCTCAGCCACTGCTCATGCTCTATTTACCACCAACATTTCTCACCCCCACACAAACACTGCTCATCCACACTGCACCCCAGACCTGTGCCCTCTTTCACCTACATACTGCACATACCACCCCTCTACATGCATAATACTGCTCTCCCAGCAGCTCCTTGCACACCAGACATTCAACATTCCCTACACAGCTGACACTTCTCAGTTCATTCACTCCAGGCATTTTGCATCCTTGACAACCCGAATACTCCTCATCTCCCTGTAGCTTCAACATTGCTCACCCTCACCCACACCCGTGACACTGCTCACCACCACACCCCTGACATTGCTCATTTCCCCTATTTCCGCAAATTACCCCGACGTCCACCAGCCACAGCCCAGACACTGCTCACCACTGTTGTTCCCTCGACTCTGCTTACTTCGTCTTCTCTCACCCTCCTGCAAACATGATACATAAGAACAGAAAAAACAGGAATGGGAGTAGACTATTTGGCCCCTTAAGCCTGCTCCACTATTCAATAATATCATGGCTGATCATCTTGTGTTTTGAATCGACATTCCCATCTAACCCCAATAGCCTTCAATTCCTTTGCCTAACAAGGATGTACCTACCCCTACCTTAAATAATATTCAATGACCCTGCTTCCACCACCTTCTGAGGCAGAGAGTTCCAAAGTTGCACATCCCTCTGAGTGAAAAGAAATTGTCCTCATCTCTGTCCTAAAAGGGCGACCCCTAATTTTATAACAGTGCCCCCTAGTTCCGGACTCACCCACAAGAGGAAATATACCTTCCACATCCACCTTGTCAAGGCTGTTCAGGATCTTGTATACTTCAACCAAATCACCCCTCACTCTTCTAAACTCCAGTGGAAACAAGCCCAGTCTGTCCACCCTTTCCTCGTAAGACAACCCACTCATTCCAGGTATCAATCTAGTAAACCTCCTTTGAACCGCCTCCAATGCATTCACTACCTTCCTTAAATAAGGAGACCAATACTGCACGCAGTATTCAAGATGCAGTCTCACCAATGCCCTGTATAACTGAAGCATAGCATCATTACTTTTATGTTCAATCCATCTCGTAATAAAGGATAGCATTCCATTAGCCTTCCTAATTACTTGCTGTACCTGCATACTAACTTTTGGTGACTCATGTACTAGAACACCTAGATCCCCCTGCACCTCAGAATTGTGCAGCCCTTCTCCATTTCAGTAATGCTCTGCTTCTTTCCTCCTCATTGATACCAATCAGCCCACCCCACTCCCCGACAACAGCTGTCACCCGGCTGCATCCGAGACACAGTTCACCCCTCCTCCACACCCCTAATACCACTCATATCCCCAATCCCCTGACATTGCTGATAATCCACAATACAAAATGGTCACAACCTTGACACTGATAATAAGCCCCCGACACTGACACTGATCACACCTGCTTGCACACCAGACACTGCTCTCAGTGCACACATACCTGACAGTAATCGTGCACAACCTTCAACACTCCTCATCTCCCCTGACACCCCTATCACTACTCACCACCTTGCCACCGTACCTAGCACCGCTCATATCCCCAGACTCCCTGAAATTGCTCAGCCCCACCTCAGAAAACTCTTATCCACCCGTACTCCAGGCATTGTTTACTAACCCACACCGCCAACACTGCTCACATCCCTGAACCCTCCATGGTAATCATCCATCTGCATTCCAAATACTGGTCATCCCCAGCTTCCCACCCCCTCACTCTGCCCCCCAACACACAACACAGCTCACCCATTTGTCGCTCATGTTTGCAGACACAGATTCACTGTAACTACAGTCCCCATTCCTCAGCCAGTGTTGGGACGTCAAATCCTCTGGCCTCCATGAATATAGGCAGCAACTCACAACACAACCCTCCAGAAAACCACTCACGGCACATCCGCTAGCTTGCCAACATCTGAAGTGAGTCAAGCGCTCCTAACAAGCAAGTCGGATACCTGTTCAGTTTTAATGGCACGAGATGGCGGGGAGAAGGTGGGGTTGGGGTGGTGGTGGTGGTGGGGTTCCTTCTGCTGCTGTACACATAGTCAGCTGAGTATGACTAAAACAGGCATTTAGCGGACGGGTACAGACCATGTTTCACGGACGTGTGCCAAAGCTGTTGACGTGCCCTGCCCAACACGGAGCATCGCCAGGGCAAACTGGACGTGGCCGAAATTGCAACCAGCACCTCCTTTTGGTTTTTTTGGTCATTGTTTTGGCAGCACCAGTGGTTCCTGGTCCCAAAGGTCATGGTCAGGGAGAGGTACTGAGGGAAAGAAATCCACTTTAAAGATGGTACTGAATAAATTCTTAAGGGGAACATACTTCAGGAATATGGGAAACAGACAGGGGAACGGGACAAATTGGAGGGGTGAGGCCATGGACAGGTTCAAACACGACAATGAGGATATGAAAAAGGAAGGGGTGTCAGGTCAGGAACCAATGTAGGTCAGTGAGCAGAGGGATGATGGGTTTGATGTCAGTTTGGGTGTTGGTAGCAGAGTTTTAACGGGCTGCGGGTTATGGAGATTTGTTGCTCTGAGGGTGGCCAGGATAGCATTAGAATTGTCCATTCTGGATTGAACCAAGGTGCAGGTGAGAGTTTGTGCCCTAGATGGGCTGAGGTAGAGAGTGATGCCGGGGGCTGGATGGTGGGGGGCGTGCGGGGGAGTAAACAGGATGGGTGATTGTGCGGATATGGGATTGGAAATAAGATTAGGGTCATAGGGATTGGGGAGGCTGTGAATAGTCTGGTTCCATCGCGCTTATTGGCCAGGGAGGGGGACGGAGACAGTAGAAAAGGGAAGCAATTTGTGAAAAGGAACTGATAGCCAAGGCTTCCATCTTCCCAATATTTAAATAACAGGAGCAGTAATACAATGAAATGTGGTTTACAGTGCATGTAGTTGTCTATAGAGACTGACCAGCAGCAAAGACGAGGGTAAATTACAATAACAATTACATTGTTAGCAATAGTTTGTCGAGCTAATGCTTGGATACCAAGACTGATTAGAGGAACAGCGGCAGGACACAGGGCAGTGTAAATGTCAGAGAAACACAGTCAAACATGGTTTATAGAATTAATAGCTGGATAGGGAGACTCACCAGGAACACCAACTGTAGCGAGGATGGGATAGTAAATTGTCTGAATCATTTTCAGTGAATAATAAATCCACCCAGTTAATCATAACCAATTATAATTTTCAATAAAAGCATCAAAATAATAGGAGAAACTCCTGCCCAGAGTTGTAACATCCAATCTACCATTCTCAGATTCTGATCCATTGTTGTAACATTCCAATCTACCGTTCTCAGATTCTGACCCATTGTTGTAACATTCCAATCCACTGTTCTCAGATTCTGACCCATTGTTGTAACATTCCAATCTACGGTTCTCAGATTCTGATCCATGGTTGTAATATTCCAATCCACTGTTCTCAGTTTCTGATTCATTGTTGTAACATTCCAATCTACCGTTCTAAGATTCTGATCCATTGTTGTAACATTCCAATCTACCGTTCTCAGATTCTGACCCATTGTTGTAACATTCCAATCCACTGTTCTCAGATTCTGACCCATTGTTGTAACATTCCAATCTATCGTTCTCAGATTCTGATCCATGGTTGTAATATTCCAATCCACTGTTCTCAGTTTCTGATTCATTGTTGTAACATTCCAATCTACCGTTCTAAGATTCTGATCCATTGTTGTAATAGTCCAATCCACTGTCCTCAGATTCTGACCCATTGTTCTAAAATTCCAATATCTATTCTCCCTCTCTCTGAAGCCACTGTGCCCTGTTAATGTAGGAATTGATGCTTCCACTGCCTATGATAAAACACATTGGAAGGCATCCCTTATTAATAGAAGAGGGTATACCTTTAGTGTCACAATTAGGATCCATGGAGACTGGAATTGATTACAGTCACTGAACAAACTGGTTCGGTTAACCTCTTTCAATCCAACACATATTATGCCCCAATGAAGTAGAATATTTGCCCGTTATGGATGGGATGTGAGAGGGTTGCTGAGGGAGGTACAGGTTGAAGCAGCAGAAGGACTGGCCATCCTTTTTCAATCCGCGTCAAATGTGGGAGTGGTGCCAGAGGGCTGGCGGGCTACAAATATTCCATCCTGTTTCTAAAAGGAGAGGGTGATAAACACTGTAACTGCAGAGCCATTAGTCTAAAGTCAGTGGTGAGGAAATTCTAGGGGCCTCAACCCAAGACAACATTTTTTGTGACTGGTAAAAACACCCAAGGCTCAATAACTAACAAGACGAATGTATAAGTTAATGGAAAATAAAGCCTGATAAACTAGACCTTGGTATTTAATGAAACAATGGAGAGGGCTGATGAGGGTAGTGTGGTTGATGTGATGTATATGAGCTTTCACAAGGCATGTGATTAAATACCATTTAGTAGATTGTTCTGGTAACTGAAACCCATGGATTGAGGTGGCAATGTGATTTTGAGACTAGCTAAGACAAAGCAGAGAGCGTTGATGAGTGGTGCTTGTTCAGACTGAAGAGCAGTATGGACAGATGTTTCCCAGGGGGTGGTATGAGAACCACTGTTTTTGTCGCACATATAAATGACATAAAGGTCATAACTTCAACTCTTATAAATGACACGTTAATCAGAGAGGAATTGTGAACAGAGAGGATAACAGTCCTTGAAGGTGGCAGGGCAAGCTTAGAGGATTGTTAAATTAATCTTGAAAAATTTAAGAAATAAATTAGATTAAACACACAATGAAAGGCTGACACAATCCCATTGGGACAAAAAAACAATCTGATGATTTAGTCATTGATAACATAGTTGTCAGCGGGATCTTGCTGTGCACAATTTGCCTGCCAGGCTTCGGACAGTGGCCACACTCTAGAGAGAAAGTGCGTCAGACGCAATGGCCCTAATGTGGCGAAAGGCGACTCAGTAATGGAAGTGACCGACTGCTCCCCTCTCACTTTTAAAAGTGCCATTTCAACAAGAATTCCCGGTCTCCTCGAGGGAAGGTCACCCATGGAACATTAAGAAAGACTTGCTTTCCTATAGCGCCTCTCACCGCCTCAGGACATCCCAAACAGCTTCACTGACGGCCAGATACGTCGTGCAGCGTAGTCACCGTTGCAATACAGGACACTGTGCACAGCAACCTCCCACAAACAGCGTTGTAGAGAATCAGCAGATCAGCTTTCGTTTCCTAATGTTGGTTATGAAGGATAAATGCGTGACGTTGTAAAGATATCCCTTTTCTTCAAATGAGTGGCCATTTGATATTTTACATTCCTCTAGGAGGGCAGATGGGGGACTTGGTTTGATATTATATTTGGAAAATGACATACCTGGTAGTGCAGCACTCCCTCAAAACTTACCATCCAACAGTGCAGCATTCCCTCAGTAGTGACCCTCTGACAGTGCAGCACTCGCTCAGTACTGACCCTCTGACAGTGCAGCACTCCCTCAGTACTGCCCCTCTGACAGTGCAGCGCTCGCTTAGTACTGACACTCTGACAGTGCAATGCTCGCTCAGTACTGAACATCCAACAGTGCAGCAGTCCCCAGTACTGACCCTCCGACTCTGGAGCATTCCCTCAGTACTGACCCTCCGACACTGCAGCATTCCCTCAGTACTGACCCTCTGACACTGCAGCATTCCCTCAGTACTGACCCTTGCAACCTGCTCCAAAGACTGGAAAGAGTGTGCAGCCTTGACAAAAGGAAAACTGCACATGTAGGAGTGATGCTCCCTCGCCAGTGCTGCTAAGAGCCTGGCCGTGAGGTGCAAGACATTCACGGTGTTGCTGTCCGAGCTGGTGATCTTGTCCATGCCACACTCGTCCGCTGTGGTGGTCACCAGGGTCACCCTCTGCTTTACCCAAAGATCGAAAATGTACCCTGACTGCAGGGTGATAAGATTCAAATCTGATCTGTCTCAGGCCCCAGCTCCTCTTTTATGCCAACTCCTCATAGCCCTGCACTCCCCGATATTTCAAAAATCTATCTACCTCCTCTTTAAATGCTTTCAGTGACCTAGCCTCCACACCTCTCTGGGATAGAGATTTCCAGACATTCCCTCCCCTCTGAGAGCAGAAATTCCTTCGCATCTCTGTTTTAAATGGGTGTCCCTTTATTCCGTAACTATGTCCCCCAGTTCAAAATTCCCCCTTTAGTGGTAGCATCTTCTCAACGTCTACCCTGTCAAGCCCCCTCAGAATCTTATACAATTTAATAAGATCACGCCCCATTCCTCTAAACTTGAATGAATAAAGGCCTAGCCACTCATTTTGATATTTTGTGTCGTTCTGTGATGCTGTGTGGCCTCCCTTTGCCCCTTTGGAATATATATTATCTTCATATGTGTGTCAAGACAGAACCAGTTGTGAGGTGGACCAACGGCCTGAGCTCAGGACTGAGTGTTAGGAACATGGACTGTGGAGGACATCGGACGAAAGGAAAAGAATTCTGATTGAAGATATCAACTCTGAGGCTAATATGCAAGTTTTTTTTAAAGACTGAACAAGGATTATGTGGACACAGATGTGTCAGGACATGCCATTGGTGGGGTGACTAAGCAGCACACACCCTAATGACAGAAGCGGACCTAGACAATGGTGTCTCGGGGACGTGTGAATGGCTTTCCTCCAGGCTCGCCAAGGTACAGAAATCACATCCATTGCCGGCAGCTACTTTGGTAGAGCGCCGCCTCCTCCCCCTTCCCCTCCCCCCACCCCCGCCAGCCAACAGCAGGAAATGGCTGCCTGTCTGTGCTTGGCCCAGGATGGGAGTGATACTCCAATCGGATGGTTTGGTTTAAGACATTCGCTTTTAGGCCAAGACACCAGGGGTATGCAGCCGTAGATCCCCAGGACATTGTGGCTTCAGCCAGCGAATGTGATTGGATCAGCCACTGGAGGTTGTGTGGAGGATGTGCCACATTCCAAGGTCCAGGTCTACGTGCTGAGGGACGCACTAAATCTTGGGACAGCCACCGCAAAGGCCCAACGGGGGTAGGTTGCTGTCTAAGACCTTTCAGCCTTAGTGCACCAAGGGCCTGGGAATTGTATAGACCCCTTGAGCTGGTTAACTCACATTGAATGTATTCAGTGAATACTAAATGTATCACAATTGTATTCACAGAATCACAAATGCAGAAGAGGCCCTTCTGCATATCAAGTCTGCACGGACACGAGAGGAACACTTGACCTACCTACCTAATCCCATTTACCAGCACTTGGCCCATAGCCTTTAATGTTGTGACGTGCCAAGTGCACATCCAGGTACCTTTTAAAGGATGTGATGCAACCCGCCTCCACCACCCTCCCAGGCAGCGCTTGGGCTGACAAGTGGCAAGTAGCATTCATTCCATACAGCTGCCAGGCAATGACCATCTGCAACAAGAGAGAATCTAACCATCTCCACTTGACATTCATTGGCATTAGCATTAATGAATCCCCCACTATCAACAGCCTGGGGGTTACCATTGACCCGAAACTGAACTGGGCTAGCCATATAAATACTATGGCTACAAGAGCAGGTCAGAGGCTTGGAATTCTGCAGCGAGTAACTCACCTCCTGACCCACCCAAAGCCTGTCCACCATCTACAAGGCACAAGTCAGGAGTTTGATGCAATACACCCAACTTGCCTGGATGAGAACAGCTCCAAAAACACTCAAGCAAATAAGTAACATCCAGGACATAGCAGCCCACTTCAATGGAACACCATCCACAAACATTTACTCCCTCCACAGCAGTGTGCACTATATACAAGATGCACTGCAGAAACTCATGAAGGCTTCTTCGACAGTGCCTTCCAAACCTGTGACCTCTACCACCAAGAAAGACACGGGCAGCAGACACATGGGAACAACACCACCTGCAAGTTCCCCTCCATGCTACACACTATCCTGACTTGGAACCATATTGCCATTCCTTCACTGTCTCTGGGTGAACATCCTGCAACTCCCTCTCTAACAGCGCTGTGATTGTCCCTGATAAGGGTTTGACTCTATCAATGAAAGTGTTAAAAATTTATCTCATCCAAAATACAGCTAAAAATCCTTTGAAAAAATCATGCAAATCAGCCAGATTTGTGAAACCATCCAGACCCTGGTCGACCTCCTCAGAACTGAGGAAGACAACAGAAAACTGCACTTGATACTTTTGATTGATAGCTAGCTATTTTTATTTGGTTGAATGTCCTGCTTTCATTTTCTAAGTGGGTTTGAAGTTTGCATTCACTTCTCGGTGAATTAATTTGTACTTTGTGCTCAGAATTAGATGAATTAGTTCATCTTGCCTTTACATTCTGTCATATTCAAAACATTATTATCAAGTAATCCAAGATTTCAGTTTAATATAAAGTATTGGAAAGTTACCATTATAAAAGCTTTTAGCCTCACTCTGCAAATCTCAAGGAACTGAACTCTTCTAGGAATCTCTAATGAAGTCTATGTTCTGAGAGAGGTAGACTCTTCAGTGAGTTAAATTTTGGGATAATAAACTGTGCATATTTTATTCTGAGGTATTTTTGTTTATTATAAATAATCCTGGAAGAGAGAACACATTATTTTAAGACCAAGTCTATAGCTAGCATAGTTGACTAAACTCTTATAATGATTAAAAATTTCTCTCAGTTGAGGATTCAGGCTGACAATCAGTTCAACTCTACCTCGCCAGATTTGTAAAGATAGCAGAACACTAACATCCCTACACGACATGCAGAGGATCAAGAAGGCAGCTCACTAGTGCGTTCTCAAGGGGCAATCATGGACGGGTAATAAATGCTGGTCCAACCAGCGTTGTCAGCATCGCATGGACATATAGAAAAAGACTCTGGAACCTACACCAACCCCAACAAGCCTCCCTATCTCTGTAACCTCCTTCAGCCCATACAACCCTCCCTATCTCTGTAACTGTGTCCAGCCACTACAACCCTCCCTATCTCTATAACCTCCTCCACCTCCTACAACCCTCCCTATCCCTGTAACCTCCTCCAGCCACTACAACCGTTCCTACTACCTCTGTAACCTCCGCCAGCCCCTACAACAATACCTCTCTCTGTAACCTCTTCCAGCCCCTACAACACACAATATCCCTCTAACCTCCTCAAGCCTCTACAACACTCTTTATCTCGGTAACCTCCTCCAGCCATTATAAGTCCCCCTATCTCTCTAAACTCCTTTAGTCTCTACAACCATTCTCTGTCTCTGTAATTTCTTCCATTCCCTATGCCCCTCCCTATCCCTGTAACCTCCTCCAGCCCCTACAACCCTCCCTATCCCTGTAACCGCCTCCAGCCCCCTACAACCCTCCCTATCCCTGTAACCACCTCCAGCCCCTACAACCCTCCCTATCTCTGTAACCTCCTCCAGCCCCTACAACCCTCCCTATCCCTGTAACCACCTCCAGCCCCTACAACCCTCCCTATCCCTGTAACCACCTCCAGCCCCTACAACCCTCCCTGATCTCTCCATTCCTCCATTTCTGGCCTGTTGAGCATCCCCAATTCCAGCTTTCATCACCTTGGACCCCAAACTCTGGAATTCCCACCCTAACCCCCTCCACCTCTCTCTCCTCCTTCAAGACTGTCCTTAAATGTTATCTTTTTGCCCAATTCAATGAAATAGAAATGAAGGGATAAAAATTCATTTCATGGTTCTTTGCCTGACATTCCTAGGTTAGTTTATCAATTTATAGTTCACTCCATCCTCACAGATATACCTGAAATAATGTTCCATACTGACCAGGAAATCTCACCTCAGTTTGATTCACATTCAACTCACTGTGAGATCCCTTTCGTCAAACAAGGAATCTCTCCTATCCTTGGAGACATTTTAGCTCTTACCATGAATATAACAGCATGTAAACTAACAACTGGATAGTGGAATTAATTATGACTGCAGCGATCCTGAATCCCTGCACACTTCACTGTCTGTTGGCACAGACAGCAGAAGAAAACTTGCGGCATACAATATACTCCAGACCATTCATTGTCCTATTCTCTCTCATCGAAAGCGGAACACAAAATATTAACATACGAACAGAGGAATTAGGAGCTGGAGGAGGCCACTCGGCCCCTCGATCCTGCTTCACCATTCAATAAGATCATGGCTGAGCTCATTGTAACCTCAACCCCACATTCCTGCCTACCCCCGATAACCTTTCACCCCCTTGTTAATCAAGAATCTATGCAGCTCTGTCTTAAATATATTCAAAGACTCTGCTTCCACCACCATCTGAGGGAGAGAGTTCCAAAGACTCACAGCCTCGGAGAGAAAAATAATTCTCCTCATCTCTGTTTTAAGTGGCCGAGCTTTTACTTTTAAGCAGTGACCCCCTAGTTCTAGATCCTCCAACAAGAGGGAACATCCTCTCCACCTCCACCCTGTCAAGACTCCTCAGGGTCTTGGACGTTCGTGTATCTTATTTATTTTGTAAGAAGGTTTCAAAAAGCACTATCTTGTGGGTGAAGCTTATTAATGTCATTGGGGGGAAGTGTGGAGAGGGCAGGTGAATCACCAGGTACATAGAACATTACCTCACAGGAAGAGGCCGTTCAGACCATCCTTTTCGTGCCAGCATTTTTCTAAACAATCGTTCCTTTTCCAGGATACGGTCGGTCCGATAATGCTGATTGGTTTAATGTGTGTATGGCCTTATCTTCATGACTGGGGTCATTACATAAGCCAGAAGCACAGCTCCTGGATCCTATGAATTGTGTAAGGCAGCCAGCGCTGAATGAAGTGGGTTCGAAGCAACTTCCACAGCATTTGATAATCTCTCTTGTATTCCTCATAGCTGCAAACACAGAGAGTTTGTTCACGAAACCAGGGCAGAAAATGCTGGAAAAGCTCCGCAGGCCCAGCAGCATCTAGGGAGAGAGAAACAAGGGTTAATGTTTCGAGTGCGTACGACTCCTTCTTCAGAGCAGGTGATACGGACTTGAAGCGTTAACTCTGTCATTCTCTCCACAGAGGTTGGCAGACCTGCTGAGCATTTCCAGCATTTTCTGTTTTTGTTACAGATTTTCAGCATCCGCAGAATTTTGCTTTTATCGGTTTGTTCACGTTCAACTTCGTATGCAAAGCACTCCACGTATTATTCATCTGCCAGTCTGTCTGTCTGTCTGTCTATCTGTCTATTTATCTATCTATCTATCTTGTTCTCGTGTTTTGATGTCAGACAGTGTTGTCATTTATTTTACGATTAACAACTAATTTAGTCTATAATACTATCATCACCATTCCCTTTGTCTTGTGCTCCATGGTCATTTCATCTCTCCTGACCTCTAACCTATCGCTGACCTTTTATTTTGCACCACTTGCCCTCCCTGCAATTGACAACAGCAGAAAGCCCATCGCATTTCTGGCTCTCCCCTGTCCTGATGAAGAGCTGTGTCAGACTGGAACATTGGGCAGAATTTTCTGCCTGTCGAGTGGGTGGGCCTGACCCAATCTCCGGCGGGTGGGGAGACGATCCCTGCTGGAGAAGTGGGCCCCGCCCCCATTTTACGGGGGCGGGACAATTGTGGCCTGCCCAGCGTGACGTCCGGAAGGAAGTGCTCTGCATTCCCTGTGCGGGTGGGGGGAATGTATAAAACTGAGAATGCGCATTCGCACGAAAGAGCGCACATCTCCCTGAGGCTAAGTGCAGCCTCAGGGAGATTGCCGGACTTTAAAAACTATTAAAAATATAGAAAAGAAAAATCCCTTACATGTCCCCTCACGTGACAATGTCACATGAGTATGGACGTGTTGATAATTTGCAGAACAACTTTATTATAGCTTTTAAAACCCTACATGAAACCTCATCCTGAAGGTGTGTTCAGAATGTGGCCAGTCAGGTTGACTAACAGCCTGGAAATCCTTCCAATACGCCTAATGGCAGGCGGTAAGAGTGGGAGAGTTACCTGGTCAGCCGTACTGCAGGGGACGATGGCAAACCACAGCAGTACTTTGCCAAGCAGAGTCATGGCCAATCCAATGGAGGTCCATGGGGTCACCAACACCCTCTCCGGTCAGGGTACCTGCAGGAGGAATCTGCAGATCACAGAGCGGGTGCTTTACAAATGCCCAGGATGTGCCTGATCCTTTGAAAGCATAATTCAGAGGCGTAGTCACTGCTCTAATACAGTGAAACACAGCGTTCAATTGATGCACAGCAAAATCCCACAAAGAGCAATGAGCCAAATGACCAGAGAAGTGATGAATACTGGATAAATAAAGGCCTTTACCGTAGAATAAGTTTAAAAAGCATCCACAGTTCACTGGTATAAAGAGCACTCCGTAGATGTGAATGGAATATGATTTACATGTATATAATGGTGCCACGAATTATTATTTCTATTGAAATAATTAACCTGAAGAAGTTAATAAGTGACCCATTTAATTAAAAGTATCACCTTCAGTAACTAGAGTGGAAATGATGAAAATGACCCAGAACAATTTGATCTTGCTTTGATCTTTGATGTTCTGTGTGCAGACCAGTGACACAAACCTCTCCTCCTCAGTGCTCTGTGGATGCTGTCTATCAGTCAGCAAATATATTCATGTGGAGGTGTGGCTAGATCCAGAATTTCCAGTTTCCAGTTTTTAAAATAGGAAAATCATTAAACTTCTAAACTACAACTTGTATGTTAACTTGTTTATTTATTTGTTCCTGGAATGGAATGTGTTTTATAATAAATCAATACTCATTGCTGACCAATTGTGTGGAGCAAATGTATCTTGCCAATTATCAGCCCAAACCGGGATATTGTCCAGGTTTTCTGCAAATGGTCATGGGATGCTTCAGGATCTGAGCAGTGGTGAATGGTGCTGAATATTGTGCAATCATCAGTGAATATTCATACTTCGGACCTTATGATGGAAGGAAGGTCATTGATGAAGCAGCTGAAGATGGTTGGGCCGAGGACACTACCCTGAGGTGCTCCTGCAGTGATGTCCCAAAACTGAGATGCCTGACCTGCAACAACCACAACCATCTTCCTTTGTGCTAGGTATGACTCCAACCAGTGGAGAATTTTCTCCCTGCTTCACATCGACTCTGATTTTGCTAGGACTCCTTGATGCCAGTCTTGATCAAATGCTGCGTTGGTGTCCAGGGCAGTCGCTCTCACCTCAACTCTGAAATTCAGCTCTTTTGTCCATGTTTTTGGACCAAGGCTGTAATGAGGTCAGGAATCTGACTGGACCTGGCAGAACCCAAACTGGGCATCAGTGAGCAGGATGTTAATGAGTAAGTGCAACTTATAGTCCTGCCAATGACCCCGTCCATCAATTTGTTGATGATTGAGAGTAGCCTCATGGAGTTGTAATTGGCCGGGTTCAAATTTCCACATTGCCAGTATTGTAGCTGTACCGGAAAACCTGGGCTCAGCACACAGCTAGTTCTGGAGCACAAGTCTTCAGTACTACTGCCAGAAAATTGTTAGGGCCCATAGCCTTTGTAGCAGCCATTGCCTTCAGCCATTTCTTAATATCATGTGGAGTGAATTGAACTGGCTGAAGACTGGCATCTGTGATGCTGGGGATCTCCAGGGGAGGCCAAGATGGATCATCCAGCTGGCATTTCTGGCTGAAGGTGGTTGCAAATGCTTCAGCTTGAACTTTTTCCTGCGGTCTGCTGGGGTCCTCCATCAGTGAATGTGCATGAGGGAGGGTGGGGTGCAAGGGAGTGAGGGGGCATGTGGTTTGGATAGGAAATGACGATGCGAAAGTGTATGTGGCATGTAGGTCATCTGAGGGTGAGGTTTGAGGGAAGAAGAGGTATGGGGGGATGGAAGTAGCATGAGAGAGGGAGTTGCTAAGACAGAGGAAGGGGCACGATTGACGGAGGGGTTTCAAGGACAGAGGGGTATGAGGGAGGAAGGTTGTATGTGGGGGTGTGGTGGGTGAGAGGTGGATTGACACTGAGGGAAGGGCAGATATGTGCATGGCATGCTGTAGGAAAAAGGCAGGGGAGGTGAGAGGTGGTATTAGGAATGGAGTTGTGTTCGGCAGGGAGGGGTATGAGGGTTTGATGAAGTATGGGAGAGAGAGTGTGTATGAGAGATTAGGAAGCATGTGGGCTAGAGAAAGTTTGAGGGAGGTTGGTTATGATGGAGGCAGGGGTGTAAGGGAAGGAGATGGTGTGAGGGAAGGAGCATTGAAATGTAGGGAGGGGTATTGTTAAGGGAGGGGTGTAGAGAAGGGACAGGGTCTGAGGGAGCGGTAAGACTGTGGGACTGTATGATGGAAGGAGGGAGTATGACAAAGGGAGCAGAATGAGGCATGGTGGGAGATGAAGAGAAGGGGTAAAAGGGCGGAGGGATGTAAGGTTGGAATAGAGTATGAGGGAGAGGGGCTTATGAGGGAGGCAGAGGTTATGATGCCAGGAGGGAGCCTGAGGATGGAACAATGGAGGGGGTTGTGAATGAGGAGCAGGGCTTTAAAAATGATAAGGTTTCTCAAATCTTGTCTCTATTTTCATTGTTTTTGTTGCCTCAGTTGCTATAGAGACTGCAAACAGGTGGGGCTGGTGTATATCAGGGTCAGCTCTGTTACCACAGCTCCAGGCCCCACCACACCCTGACAGGGCCCTTTATTTCCCAATTGCCATAGTGTCAACGCCGGAAATGTAAAATAAATTGAGAAGATTCTGGAAACTCTCGGTGATTCACTTCTTCTTCTCATCAGCGAATGAATTTCAGCGTATTCTTTAACTGCTCTCTGAACTTAGTCTGGGTCATGGCATAAATACAAGTGTTTGTGCAGCAACTCAGGAGCTGCAGCATGAAGCCCAATTCCTGCACAAACCAATGCAACTTTATAGCCCAGTACCCCAAATACCACATCTGTCTCCATACAGAGAACACCATTAACATTGCCCACAACAGGATGAAATTCGCAGAGATAGCAAACAGTAAAATGATGGATCTCCTTCGACTCTCCATCTCTGGGTCTCTGGAAATCTCTCCACTGCTGTGAGCCCGGAGTCTCCGGCGGGCTCTGCTGCTCACTAAAATGTGTCTGACGGTGAGAACATTGAGCAGAAAAATTAAAACAAATGGGACACACGGGGTCAGAATGTGATGGAGAAACTCGACTATTTTCCAGCTCGGAGAGAAGTTAACGTACATTGTTACATCGCAAAACCAGGGGTTGTTCAGCAGCAAATATAAATCTGTTAACATAAAATACCAGAAAATGTTCTTCAAACAGCTCAGCACACTCACTGTTCCCAGGACCACAGCTGCTGTTATCTCAGTGCAATATTTACTTTTCAGCTTCTGGCAACAAATAGCCACAAATCGATCGAAGGTGAAAATGACAGTAAACCAGACAGAACAGTCAGTGGCTGCAAACAGCAGGACAGCATGAATATTACACAGAGGGATGGAATACAGGAAAGCAAACTGTTCATGATAAACAGCTGGAATCTGTCTCATTATCAGGTCGAGGATGATGACAAGAAGATCTGCCGTTGCCATTGCCTCCAAGTAACGAGTGACACATTTGGAGAGACCACATTTTCCCCGTGAAAGGGTCACAATAGTTAATGTGTTAACTGTAAGGAAGGGAAATAAACAAGGAGATTATACATCAGGCTGGCAGAAAGTTTACAGGTTTAATTTATGAATTATTTTCCCTGGCCCACAACGCACAACACTATTTACCCTACACACTCCTGACACTACTCATTTCTCTGCACCACAGATATTGTGTCCCTTGCACCCTTAACACTCTACGCCACTCCAAATACCCAACACTGCTCATCTCCCCGCATGCCCTACATTGCTCATTGCCACACCCTTGCCACTGATCAGGCTGTATTTACCAACAACATTTCTCACCCCCACCCAAACACTGCTCATCCACACTGCACCCCAGACCTGTGCCCTCCTTCTCCCTACATACTACCCCCCTACATGCATAATACTGCTCTCCCAACACCCCCTTGCACACCAGACATTCATCGTTCCCTACACAGCTGACACTGCTCAGCTCCTTCACTCCAAGGATTTTGCATCCTTGACAACCCCAATACTCCTCACCTCCCTGCACGTTCAACACTGCTCACCCTCACCCACACCCATGACACTGCTCGCCACCACACCCCTGACATTGCTCAGTTCCCACATCTCTGCTAATTACCCCGACATCCACCAGCCACAACCCAGACACTGCTCACCATCATGGAACCCTCTGCTTACTTCCCCCTCTCTCACCCTCCTGCAAACTTGATACATAAGAAATTGGAATGGGAGTAAATTACTTGGGCCCATGAGCCTGCTCCGCTATTCAATAATATCATGGCTGATCATCTTGTGTTTACTTTTTGATTCCATTCTAACACTAAAAGCCTTTGATTCCCTTGCCTTACAAGCATTTATCTACCTCTGCCTTGAAAATTATTCAGTGACCCCGCTTCCACCACCTTCTGAAGCAGAGAGTTCCAAAGTCACACATCCCTCTAAGAGAAAATGAATTCTCCTCATCTCTGTCCTAAAAGGGCGACCCCTAATTTTAAAACAGTGCCCCCTAGTTCTGGAATCACCCACAAGGGGAAACATCCTTTCCAATCCCACCTTGTCAAGGCCATTCAGGATTTGTATACATCAATCAAATCACCCCTCACTCTTCTAAACTCCAGTGGAAACAAGCCCAGTCTGTCCACCCTTTCCTCATAAGACAACCCACTCATTCCAGGTATCAATCTAGTAAACCTCCTCTGAACCACCTCCAATGCATTTACATTCTTCCTTAAATAAGGAGACCAAAACTGCTCACAATATTCAAGAAGCTGTCTCACCAATGCCCTGTATAACTGAAGCATAGCATCATTACTTTTATGTTCAATCCCTCTCGTAATAAAGGATAGCATTCCATTAGCCTTCCTAATTACTTGCTGTACCTGCATACTAACTTTTGGTGATCCATGTGTCAGAAAACCTAGATCCCCCTGCACCTCAGAATTATGCAGCCCTTCTCCATTTCAGTAATGCTCTGCTTCTTTTCTCCTCATTGATACCAATCACCCCACCCCACTCCCCGACCACAGCTGTCACCCTGCTGCACCATAGACACAGCTCACCCCTCCTCCACACCCCTAATACTGCTCATATCCCCAATCTCCTGACATTGCTGATAATCCACAACACAAACTGATCACACCCCACAACCTTGACACTGATCATAAGCCCCCTGCACCGACACTGATCACACCTGCGTGTACACCAGACACTGCTCTCAATGCACACATACCTGACAGTAATCCTCCACAACCTCCAGCACACCTCATCTCCCCATGCACCCCTAACACTACTCACCACCCTCCCACTGTGCCAAGCACTGCTCATGTCCCCGGACTCCCTGAAATTGCTCAGACCCACCCCAGAAAACCCTTATACACCCGTACTCCAGGCATTGTGTACTACCCCGCGCCCCCCACACTGCACACCTCCCTGAACCCTCCATTCTTATCACCCCTCTGTATTCCCAACACTGGTCATCCCCATCCCAACAACCCCTCACCCTCCCCCCCAACGCACAACACAGCTCACCCATTTGTCACACATGTTTGCAGACACAGATGCGCTGTAACTACAGTCCCCGTTCCTCACCCAGTGTTGGGTCGCCAAATCCTCAGGCCTCCATGAATATAGGCAGCAACTCACAACACAACCCTCCAGAAAACCAGTCACGGCACATCCGCTAGCTTGCCAACAGTTGAAGTGAGTCAAATGCTCCTCACAAGCAAGTCGGATGCCTGTTCAATTTTAATTGTATGAAATAGTGTGGAGAAGGTGTGGGGGGTGGGGGCAGGGTTGGGGGGATCCTTTGGCTGCTGTACACATAGTCAGCTGAGCATGACTAAAACAGGCATTTTGCGGACTGGCACAGACCATGATTCACGGACGTGTGCCAAAGCTGTTGACGTGTCCTGCCCAACACGGAGCATCGCCTGGGCAAACTGGACATGGCGGGCTTTACAACCAGATCACTGTTATGGTTTTTCGGTCATTGTATTTGCAGCACCAGTAGTTCCCGGAGACAAAGATTCACGGTCAGTGAAAGGTACCAAGGGTACGAAATCCACTTTAAAAACGTTACTGAATAAATTCTTAAGGGAAACAACCTTCTGGAATATGGGAAGCAGACAGGGGAATGTGACAAATTGGAGAGGTGAGGCCATGGACAGGTTCAAACACGACAATGAGGATATGATAACGGAAGGGGTGTCAGGTCAGGAACCAATGTAGGTCAGTGAGCAGAGGGATGATGTGTTTGATGTCAGTTTGGATGTTGGTAGCAGAGTTTCAGACGGGCTGCGGGTTATGAAGATTTGTTGCTCTGAGGGTGGCCAGGATAGCATTAGAATTGTACATTCTGGATTGAACCAAGGTGCAGGTGAGGGTTTATGCCGTAGATGGGCTGCGGTAGGGAGCGATGCCGGGCTGGGGGAGCTGCGCAGTCAGTAGACAGGATGGGTGATTGTGCGGATATGGGATTGGAAATAAGATTAGGGTCAAAGGGATTGGGGAGGCTGTGAACTGTCTGCTTCATTCTCGGTTATTGGCCAGGGAGGGGGATGGTGACAGTAGAAAAGGGAAGCAATTTGGGAAAAGGAACTGATAGCCAAGGCTTCCATCTTGCCAATATTGAAATAACAGGAGCAAAGATACAATGAAATGCGGTTTACAGTGTATGTAGTTGTCTATAGAGACTGACCAGCAGCAAAGACGAGAGTAAATTACAATGACAATTACATTATTAACAATAGTTTGTCGAGCTAATGCTTGGATACCAAGACTGACTAGAGGAACAGCGGCAGGAAACAGGGCAGCCAAAATACCAGAGAAACACAGTCAAACATGGTTTATAGAATTAATAGCTGGATAGGGAGACTCACCAGGAACACCAACTGTAGCGAGGATGGGATAGTAAATTGTTTGAATCATTTTAAGTGAATAATAAATCCGCCCAGTTAATGATAACCAATTATAATTTTCAATAAACGCATCAAAATAATTGGAGAAACTCCTGCCCAGTGTTGTAACATTCCAAACTACCGTTCTAAGATTCTGATCCATTGTTGTAACATTCCAATCCACTGTTCTCAGATTCTGATCCATTGTTCTAAAATTCTGATGTGTTGTTCTCAGATCCCAATCTCTCTTCTCCCTCTCTCTGAAGACACTGAGCCCTGTTAATGTAGGAATTGATGCTTCCATCAATGACTATGGGATAACACATTGGAAGGCATCCCTTATTAATAGAAGAGGGAAAACCTCCAGTGACACAATTAGGATCCATGGAGACTGGAATTGATTACAGTCACTGAACAAACTGGTTCGGTTAACCTCTTTCAATCCAACACATATTATGCCCCAATGAAGTCGAATATTTGCCCGCTATGGATGGGATGTGAGAGGGTTGCTGAGGGAGGTAAAGGTTGAAGCAGCAGAAGGACTGGCCATCCTTTTTCAATCCCCCTCATATATGGGAGTGGTGCCAGAGAGCTGGAGTGTTACAAATATTCCATTCTGTTTATAAAAGGAGGGGGATAAACACTGTAACTGCAGAGCCATTAGTCTAAAGTCAGTGGTGAGAAAATACTAGGGGACTCAACCCAAGACAACATTTTTTGTGCCTGGTAAAAAAACCCCAAGGCTCAATAAATAACAAGCCCAATGGATAAATTAATGGAAAATAAAGCCTGATAAACTAGACGTCGGTCTTTAATGAAATAATAGGGAGGGCTAATGAGGGTAGTGTGGTTGATGTGATGTATGTGGGCTTTGACAAGGCGTGTGATTAAATACCATTTAGTAGATGGTTCTGGTAACTGAACCCCATGGATTGAGGTGGCAATGTAATTTTGAAACTGGTAAGAGAAAACAGAGAGTGTTGATGAGCAGTTGTTGTTCAGACTGGAGAGCAGTATGCACAGATGTTCGCCAGGGAGTGGTATGAGAACCACTGTTTTTTTGGCACATATAAATGACATAAAGGGCATAATTTCAAATCTTGTAAATAATACATTATTCAGAAAGGAATTGTGAACAGAGAGGATAACAGTCCTTGAAGGTGGCAGGGCAAGCTTAGAGGATTGTTAAATTATTCTTGAAAAATTTAAGAATTAAATTAGATTAAACACACAATGAAAAACTGACACAACCCCACTGGGACAAAAAACAATCTGATGATTTAGCCACTGTTAACATAGTTGTCAGTGGGATCTTTCTGTGCACAACTTACATGCCAGGTTTCGGACAGTATCCATACTCCATAGAGAAAGTCCTTCAGATGCTATGGCCCTATTGTGGCGAAAGGCGCCTCAATGATGGAAGTTCTTACTTTTAAGTGACCGACTGCTGCCTTCTCACATTTAAAAGTTCCATTTCAACAAGAGTTCCCGGTCTCCTCGAGGGAAGGTCACCCATGGAACATTAAGAAAGACTTGCTTTCCTATAGCGCCTCTCACCTCCTCAGGACATCCCAAACAGCTTCACTGACGGCCAGATACGTCGTGCAGCGTTGTCACTGTTGCAATACGGGACACTGTGCACAGCAGGCTCCCACAAACAGCGTTGTAGCGAATCAGCAGATCAGCAGTCATTTCCTAATGTTGGTTATGAAGGATAAATGCTGGACTTTGGAAAGATATCCCTTTTCTTCAAAAGAGTAGCCATTTGATATTTTACATTCCTCTAAAAGGACATGGTTTGATATCATATTTGGAAAATGAGTTCACTGATGTTGCAGCACTCCCTCAGTACTGACCTTCTGACAGTGCAGCACTCCCTCAGTACTGACGCTCCGACAGAGCAGCACTCCCTCAGTAGTGACTCTCCAACATTGCAGCACTCCCTCTGTACTGACCCTCTGACAGTGCAGCACTCCCTCAGTACTGACCTTCCGACAGTGCAGCACTTCCTCAGTACTGACCCTCCGACAGTGCAGCACTCCCTCAGTACTGATCCTCTGACAGTGCAGCACTCCCTCAGTACTGACCCTCTGACAGTGCAGCACTCCCTCAGTACTGACCCTCCGACAGTGCAGCACTCCCTCAGTACTGACCCTCCGACAGTGCAGCACTCCCTCAGTACTGAGCCTCTGACAGTGCAGCACTCCCTCAGTACTGACCCTCTGACAGTGCAGCACTCCCTCAGTGCTGACCCTCTGACAGTGCAGCACTCCCTCAGTACTGAACCTCTGACAGTGCAGTTCTCTCTCTGGGCTGCCCCTGGCCTCAGTTAACATCCAAACTTGGGCTGACAAGTGACAGTAACACATGCGCGGCACACACTCTCCTTGATGATCACATCATGAAAGGAAAGCCCATCTCTGGCGCCACCATTGCGAAGCCTTCACCCAACAACATCTTGCGTACAGCTAACAGTGGTGAACTGGAGCCTATTATCAATGTGCCAGTAGGAGCAGGTCAGAGGCTGGGAATCCTGTGGCAAATCACCTCCTGACTCCCCAAAGCCTGTCCACCATGTGCACAGCACACGTCAGGAGTCTGATGCAATGCTCTCACTTGCCTGGTTGAGAGGTGGGGGCAGATGCAAGTTTGTTCAGGGAGCCTGACAGCACCCAGAGTAAAGCTGCCACCCTCCTGTGCTAATTGACCCTAGACTCAATATCTACGCACCCCATCGCCTCTGTCTCCAGCCTGTACGGGTTATAGGATGAGTTGTAAAAAAGGAACCAAGCCACTTTCACAGCATCTCACTCCGGTGAGAAATCAGCGCTCAAGAAGACTAAGGCTGAAAATGTCACAGGACCATCAGTGTGTGACGTTGATGCCACAATCCTGTCCCATCTTGGACACATCGACCATCCCTTCACCCTGGCTGGGCCAGAATCCTAACTTCCTCCCAGCAGCCCCGAGGGAGTAACCTTTACCACATAGCGACCAAATCACTTCCAAAAGAAGGCCCACCACTACTTTCTCAAGGGATGGATAATCAATATGAAGCTGGGCACAACCACGAGGACAAGAAAAAAATATGCTCGTTATTCGTCCACTGTGATTTTTTTTTTGATGTTGTCACTTGCTGGATAGATAAGGGGGAACTGGTAGATGTAACGTATTTGGATTTTCAGAAGGTTTTTGATAAGGTCCCACACAGGAGGTTAGTAAACAACTTTGGAACTCATGGGATTGGATTACACACTGGCACGGAATGAGGTTTGGCTAACAGAGAGAAAACAGAGAGCAGAGATCAACAGACCATTCTCAGGTTGACAGGCAGTGAGGAGGAGTAAAGGTGTCTTACTGTAGTTGTATAGAGCCTCGGTGAGACAGTGCCTGGAGTATTGTGTACATTTTTGGTCTTCGCAGCTCAGCATGGATATACTGTCCATAGAGGGAGTGTAATGAAGCTTCACCAAACTAATCCCTTGGATGGCAAGATTGTCGTATGAGGGATAATTAAGGAGACTGGGGCTAAGTTCTCTGGGGCTTAGAAGAATGAGAGATGATCTCGTTGAAGTGTACAAGATTCTTACAGGGTTCGACAGGGGAGATGCAGGAAGGATGTTTCCACTGGCTTGAGGGGGAAGTGGGGTTGTTTAGTACTCGGTGGTGGGTCACAGACTGAGAAATAGAGCTAGGCCAATAAGGGCTAAGATGAGGAGGAATTTCTCCAGCCAGAGAGTGATAAATCTTTGGAATTCTCTACCCCAGAAGGCTGTGGATTCTCAGGAGGTACAGAGCAGAGTTTGATAGGCTTCTGGATATTAATGGCATCAAGGGATCTGAGCATCATGTAGGAAGAAGGTGTTGAGGTAGAAGATGAGCCATGATCTAGGTAAATAGCAGAGCAGGCTCGAGGGGCCTAATGGCCTACTCCCGCTCCTACATTGCTATGGCCTCAGTTTGACCTTTGGCGGGCGGGATCAGTGGGCCTGGTAGCGGTGGGGAAATGGGACTTCACCGTCAATCAGCCCCCAACTACAATTTTACGCGAGATGACCAATGAACTGAGAGCCAGCGTGAAGCGCTTGCTGCAAAACTCAGCGCTGCCGGGGTGGGCGCGGGAGTTGGGCGGACGATGGCATCTGGCTGCCACGGCAATTCACCAGCCAGCCGTTAAGATTGGACAGGCCAGGAAAAACCAGAGGCAATTGTGCCGTCAATGGGCTTAATTGCCGGCGCGCATGCGTGCGCTTCCGAATCCTGCGTGCGGCCCACCGAGTAAAATACCGCGCGAGGGCGCGATGACATCAGGACACTGGCCCCACATCTTCACGCACGATCTTACGCCTGATGGGGTCTTAAAATTCAGCCCATTTGTGTAATAATTTCACAGGAAAGGGTCATTGAAATTCTACAGGTTCCACGGTAAATTGTATGTAACAGAGTGATGACCCACCTCGAGGATAAAGACCATTTACAGCTGTGACACTAGAGTGAGGGAGAGAGTTATTGTCTTAATCAATACAATTTGTCCCTGTTACTTGCTGGTTGCCATGACATCGAGGGAGATATCCTCATAGAGATTTATTTCTTCCTGATGTCACGTTAGCATAAATTAAAACACATCTTATCCATTGTTTGCCAATAATAACCTCAGACTATCATTCCGATAACTTGTGCATATTATGTTGCTGAAGACATGTAAAATTGAGGTAAAGTCAGGCTGAGGTTTGTCATGATCTATGTTCCTCTATATCATTTTCATATTAGCTACTGTGAGATCATTCTTATATTAGGGGAACACACAGTGTCAAAGAATGGGACATCACAGCAGGAGGCCATTCAGCCCATCATGCCTGCGCCTGCTCCAATTCATTCCACTCTCCCCACACCCTGCTCTTCCCCGGACCCCGACCCCCCCGACAGTCAGGCAATTACCCCCCTTTAAGTGTTTATCCAAAACCCCTTTTGAAAGTTACCATAAACTGTGCTCCCGCTGCCATTTCAGGCAGCACGTTCCAGATCACAGCAACTCGCTGTGTTCAAAACATTCCCAGAATTTCCCTTTCATCTCTACCTGGACCAACAGACCACTAAAGGTTAATATGAAGAAGAGGGGGTGGCGTTGATAAACCCAGACTCTGGTTCCTGTACTAAAGGGAATCAGTGAGAATAAACCTAGGGTCAGGTTCCTCTATTAAAGGGGTTCAGTCAGATAAACACAGAGTCTGTTTCCTGTATTAAAGTTGTTCTGTGAGAATAAACCTAGAGTCTGGTTCTTCTATTAAAGGGGTTCAGTCAGATAAACCCAAAGTTTTTTACTGTATTAAAGGTGTTCAGTGAGAATAATCCCAGAGTCTGGTTCCTGTATTAAAGGGGATCAGACAGATAAACCCAGGGCCTGATTCCTGTATTAAAGATGTTCAGTCAGATAAACTCAGTGTCTGGTTCCTGTATTAAAGGGGTTCAGTCAGTTAAACCCAAGCTCCGGTTCCTGTATTAAAGGGGATCGTCAGATATGCCCTGAGTCTGGTTCCGGTATTATAGGGGTTCAGTCAGATAAACCCAGACTCTGGTTCCGGTAGTAAAGGGGTTCAGTCACATTAACCCAGGGTCTGGTTCATGGACTAAAGGGGTTCAGTCCGACAAAGCCAGAGTCTGGTTCCAGTATTAAAGGGGTTCAGTCAGATAAACCCAGACTCTGGTTCCTGTATTAAAGGGGTTCAGTCAGATTAACCCAGGGTCTGGTTCATGTACTGAAGAAGTTAAGTCAGATAAACAGAGAGACTGGTTCCTGTATTAAAGGGGTTCGGAGTGATAAACCCAGGGTCTGGTTCCTGTATTAAGTGAGTTCAGTCAGATAAACCCAGCGACTGGTACATGCACTAAGGAGGTTCAGGCAGATAAACCCAGGGTCTGGTTCCTGTATTAGAGGGGTTCAGTTAGCTAAACCCAGGGTCTGGTTCATGTACTTAGGAGGTTCAGTCAGATAAAGCCAGAGTCTGGTTCCTTTTTTAAAGGGGTTGAATCGGATGAACCCAAACTCTGGTTCCTGTATAAAAGGGTTCAGTCAAATAAATCCAGGGTCTGGTTCATGTACTGAAGAAGTTAAGTCAGATAAACACAGAGACTGGTTCCTCTATTAAAGGGGTTCGGAGAGATAAACCCAGGGTCTGGTTCCTGTATTAGAGGGGTTCAGTCAGATAAACCCAGGGTCTGGTTCATGTACTAAGGAGGTTCAGTCAGATAAACACAGAGTCTGGTTCCTGTATTAAAGGGGTTCAGGCAGATAAACCCAGTGACTGCTTCCTCTATTAAAGCTGGTCAGTCAGATAAACCCAGAGTCTGGTTCCTTTATTAAAGGGCTTCAGACAGATAAACCCAGAGTCTGGTTCCTGTATTAAAGGGGTTCAGTCAGATAAGCCCAGAGCCTGGTTCCTTTATTAAAGGGCTTCAGGCAGATAAACCCAGAGTCTGGTTCCTGTATTAAAGGGGTATTTGCAGGGAGAGCAGGTCATTGGAGGTATTTGGATATAAGAGACAACATAGGCACAATGGGCCGATTGGCCTCCCTCTGAGGTTTATAGTTGTAGGGGTCCGTGCACGTCCGTGCATAGTACAGAACTGAAGGCAATCTCCCTCGTCAATGTAATTTAAATTCAATTAATTAACCAAAATGCGGAATATAAAGTGTATAAGTCATGGTGACTGCACAATTATCATCGATTGTTGTAAAAACCCATCTGATTCACTAAGGTCCCTTTAGGGAAGGAAATCTTCTCTCCATACCCGGTCTGGCCTACATGTGACTCCAGACCCACAGCAACGGGGTTGGCTCCTTAATGCTCTCAATCCACAACCAAATCCAATGAAGTGAGAAAAACAATTCGAAACCTCCAGTCTCTTGCCTGTAATATGGGGATATGGCCAGTAGATGGTGATGGTGTACACCTAAAGTGAGTAATATCAACTAAGCAACGGTGACCAAGGGCAAAAATGACAAGTCCTTCTTGGAGCAAACTTGAAGTGCAGGCTTGGAAAAAATAAGTTTACAATGAGGATTTGAGTTGCTGGTGCCTGTGGGTAAATGCTGAGAAACCTGTAATAATTAAACCTGGATATGTGACAGTGCAGCACTCCCTCACCACTTACCCTCCGACAATGCAGCACTCCCTCAGTATTGACCCTCCAACAGTGCAGCACTACCTCAGTACTGACCCTCTGACTGTTCAGCACTCCCTCACCACTGACCCTTCGTAAGTGCAGTAGTCCTTCAATACTGACCTTCTGATAGTGCAGCACGCCCTCAGTACTAACCCTCCGACAGTGGTGCACTCCCTCAGAACTGACCCTCTGCCAATGCAGCACTCCCTCAGTAATGACCCTCCCACAGTGCAGCACTCCCTCGGTACTGACCCTCCAACGTTGCAGCACTGCCTCAGTACTGACCCTCTGACAGTGCAGCACTCCCTCAGTACTGACCTTCCGACAGATCAACACTCCCTCAGTACTGACCCTCCAACATTGCAGCATTCCGTCTGTACTGAACCTCTGACAGTGCAGCACTCCCTCAGTACAGACCTTCCGACAGTGCAGCACTCCCTCAGTACTGACCGTCCGACAGTGCAGAACTTCCTCAGTACTGACCCTCCAGCAGTACAGCACTCCCTCAGTACTGACCCTCTGACAGTGCAGCACTCCCTCAGTACTGACCCTCTGACAATGCAGCACTCCCTCAGAACTGACCCTCTGACAGTGCAGTACTCCCTCCGTACTGACCCTCTGACAGTCCAGCACTCCCTCAGTACTGACCTTCCGACAGTGCAGCACTCCCTCAGTACTGACCCTCTGACAGTACAGCACTCTCTCAAAACTGACCCTCCTACATTGCTGCGCTCCCTCAGTACTGACTCTCCAACAGTGCAGCACTCCCTCAGTACTGAACTTCCGACAGTGCAGCACTCCCTCAGTACTGACCCTCCGACAGTGCAGCACTTCCTCAGTACTGACCCTCCAACAGTGCAGCACTCCCTCAGTACTGATCCTCTGACAGTGCAGCACTCTCTCAAAACTGACCCTCCAACATTGCGGCGCTCCCTCAGTACTGACCCTCTGACATTGCAGTACTCACTCAATACTGACGCTCTGACAGTGCAGCTCTCCCTCAGTACTGACCCTCTGAAAGTGCAGTACTACCTCAGTACTCACCCTCTGAGAGTGCAGAACTCCCTCAATACTAACCGTCCGACTGTGCAGCTGACTCTCAGAAATGAATCTCCAACAGTGCAGCACTCCCTCTGTACTGAACCTCTGATAGTGCAGCTCTCCTTCAGAAATGATTCTCCGACAGTGCAGGGTTCCCTGAGTTGTGACCCTCCGATAATGCAGCACTCCCTCAGTACTGACCCTCTGACTGTGCAGCATTACATCAGTACTAACACTCGACAGTGCAGCACTCCCTCAGTACTGACCCTCCGGCAGTGCAACCCTACCTCAGTACGGACCATCCAGCAGTACAGCACTCCCTCAGTACTGACCCTCCAGCAGTACAGCACTCCCTCAGTACTGACCCTCAGACAGTGAGGCACTCCCTCATTACTGACCCTCTGACAGTGCAGCACTCCCTCAGTACTGACCCTCTGACAATGCAGCACTCCCTCAGTACTGACCCTCTGACAGTGCAGCACTCCCTCAGTACTGACCCTCTGACAATGCAGCACTCCCTCAGAACTGACCCTCTGACAGTGCAGTACTCCCTCCGTACTGACCCTCTGACAGTCCAGCACTCCCTCAGTACTGACCTTCCGACAGTGCAGCATTCACTCAGTACTGACCCTCCAACAGTGCAGCGCTCCCTCAGTACTGACCCTCCGACAGTACAGCACTCTCTCAAAACTGACCCTCCTACATTGCTGTGCTCCCTCAGTACTGACTCTCCAACAGTGCAGCACTCCCTCAGTACAGACCCTCTGACAGTGCAGCACTCCCTCCGTACTCACCCTCTGACAGTGCAGCACTCCCTCAGTACTGACCCTCTGACAGTGCAGCACTCCCTCAGTAATGACCCTCTGACAGTGCAGCACTCCCTCAGTACTGACCCTCCGACAGTGCAGCACTCCCTCAGTACTGACCCTCTGACAATGCAGCACTCCCTCAGTACTGACCCTCTGACAGTGCAGCACTCCCTCAGTACTGACCCTCTGACAATGCAGCACTCCCTCAGAACTGACCCTCTGACAGTGCAGTACTCCCTCCGTACTGACCCTCTGACAGTCCAGCACTCCCTCAGTACTGACCTTCCGACAGTGCAGCATTCACTCAGTACTGACCCTCCAACAGTGCAGCGCTCCCTCAGTACTGACCCTCCGACAGTACAGCACTCTCTCAAAACTGACCCTCCTACATTGCTGTGCTCCCTCAGTACTGACTCTCCAACAGTGCAGCACTCCCTCAGTACAGACCCTCTGACAGTGCAGCACTCCCTCCGTACTCACCCTCTGACAGTGCAGCACTCCCTCAGTACTGACCCTCTGACAGTGCAGCACTCCCTCAGTAATGACCCTCTGACAGTGCAGCACTCCCTCAGTACTGACCCTCCGACAGTGCAGCACTCCCTCAGTACTGAGCCTCTGACAGTTCAGCACTCACTCAGTACTGACCCTCTGACAGTGCAGCACTCCCTCAGTACTGACCCTCTGACAGTGCAGCACTCCCTCAGTACTGACCCTCTGACAGTGCAGCACTCACTCAGTACTGACCCTCTGTCAGTGCAGCACTCCCTCAGTACTGACCTTCCGACAGTGCAGCACTCCCTCAGTACTGACCCTCTGACAGTGCAGCACTCCCTCAGTACTGACCCTCTGACAGTGCAGCACTCCCTCAGTACTGACCCTCTGACAGTGCAGCACTCCCTCAGTACTGACCCTCTGACAGTGCAGCACTCCCTCAGTGCTGACCCTCTGACAGTGCAGTTCTCTCTCTGGGCTGCACCTGGCCTTAGTTAACATCCACACTTGGGCTGACAAGTGACAATAAGAGATGCGCGGCACACACTCTCCTTGATGATCACATCATGGAAGGAAAGCCCATCTCTGGCGCCACCATTGCGAAGCCTTCACCCAACAACATCTTGCGTACAGCTAACATTGACCGGGTGGTGAACTGGAGCCTATTATCAATTTGCCAGTAGGAGCAGGTCAGAGGCTGGGAATCCTGTGGCAAATCACCTCCTGACTCCCCAAAGCCTGTCCACCATGTGCACAGCACACGTCAGGAGTCTGATGGAATGCTCTCCACTTGCCTGGTTGAGAGGTGGGGGCAGATGCAAGTTTGTTCAGAGAGCCTGACAGCACCCAGAGTAAAGCTGCCAGCCTCCTGTGCTAATTGACCCTAGACTCAATATCTACGCACCCCATCGCCTCTGTCTCCAGCCTGTACGGGTTATAGGATGAGTTGTAAAAAAGGAACCAAGCCACTTTCACAGCATCTCACTCTGGTGAGAAATCAGCGCTCAAGAAGACTAAGGCTGAAAATGTCACGGGACCATCAGTGTGTGACGTTGATGCCACAACCCTGTCCCATCTTGGACACATCGACCATCCCTTCACCCTGGCTGGGCCAGAATCCTAACTTCCTCCCAGCAACCCCGAGGGAGTAACCTTTACCACATAGCGACCAAATCACTTCCAAAAGAAGGCCCACCACTACTTTCTCAAGGGATGGATAATCGATATGAAGCTGGGCACAACCACGAGGACAAGAAACAAATATGCTCGTTATTCGTCCACTGTGATTTTTATTTTTCATGTTGTCACTAGCTGGTTAGATAAGAGGGAACTGGTAGATGTAACGTATTAGAATTTTCAGAAGGTTTTTGATAAGGTCCCACACAGGAGGATAGTAAACAACTTTGGAACTCATGGGATTGGGTTACACACTGGCACGGAATGAGGTTTGGCTAACAGAGAGAAAACAGAGAGCAGAGATCAACAGACCATTCTCAGGTTGACAGGCAGTGAGGAGGAGTAAAGGTGTCTTACTGTAGTTGTATAGAGCCTCGGTGAGACAGTGCCTGGAGTATTGTGTACATTTTTGGTCTTCGCAGCTCAGCATGGATATACTGTCCATAGAGGGAGTGTAATGAAGCTTCACCAAACTAATCCCTTGGATGGCGAGATTGTCGTATGAGGGATAATTAAGGAGACTGGGGCTAAGTTCTCTGGGGCTTAGAAGAATGAGAGATGATCTCGTTGAAGTGTACAAGATTCTTACAGGGTTCGACAGGGGAGATGCAGGAAGGATGTTTCCACTGGCTTGGGGGGGAAGTGGGGTTGTTTAGTACTTGGTGGGGGGTCACAGACCGAGAAATAGAGCCAGGCCAATAAGGACTGAGATGAGGAGGAATTTCTCCAGCCAGAGAGTGATAAATCTTTGGAATTCTCTTCCCCAGAGGGCTGTGGATTCTCAGGAGGTTCAGAGTAGAGTTTGATAGGCTTCTGGATATTAATGGCATCAAGGGATTTGAGGATCATGTAGGAAGAAGGTGTTGAGGTAGAAGATGAGCCATGATCTAGGTAAAAAGCAGAGCAGGCTCGAGGGGCCGAATGGCCTACTCCCGCTCCTACATTGCTCTGGCCTCAGTTTGACCTTTGGCAGGTGGAATCAGTGGGCCTGGTAGCGGTGGGGAAATGGGCCTTCACCGTCAATCAGCCCACTACTACAATTTCACGCGGGGTGACCAATGAACTGAGAGCCAGCGTGAAGCGCTTGCTGCAAAACTCAGCGCTGGTGGGGTGGGCGCGGGAGGAGGGCGGACGATGACATCTGGCCGCCACGGCAATTCACCGGCCAGCCGTTAAGATTGGACAGGCCAGGAAAAACCAGAGGCAATTGTGCTGTCAATGGGCTTAATTGCCGGCGCGCATGCGCGCGTCTCTGAATCCTGCGTGCGGCCCACCGAGTGAAATACCGCGCGAGGGCGCGATGACATCAGGACACTGGCCCCACATCTTCACTCACGATCTTACGCCTGATGGGGTCTTAAAATTCAGCCCACTTGTGTAATAATTTCACAGGAAAGGGTCATTGAAATTCTACAGGTTCCACGGTAAATTGTATGTAACAGAGTGATGACCCACCTCGAGGATAAAGACCATTTACAACTGTGACACTAGAGTGAGGGAGGGAGTTATTGCCTTAGTCAACACAATCTGTCCCTGTTACTTGCTGGTTGCCATGACATCGAGGGAGACATCCTCATAGAGATTTATTTCTTCCTGATGTCACGTTAGCATAAATTAAAATATATCTTATCCATTGTTTGCCAATAATAACCTCAGACTATCATTCCAATAACTTGTGCATATTATGTTGCTGAAGACATGTAAAATTGAGGTAAAGTCAGGCTGAGGTTTGTCATGATCTATGTTCCTCTATATCATTTTCATATTAGCTACTGTGAGATCATTCTTATATTAGGGGAACACACAGTGTCAAAGAATGGGACATCACAGCAGGAGGCCATTCAGCCCATCATGCCTGCGCCTGCTCCAATTCATTCCACTCTCCCCACACCCTGCTCTTGCCCGGACCCCGACCCCCCCCGACAGTCACGTAAATTACCCCCCTTTAAGTGTTTATCCAAAACCCCTTTTGAAAGTTACCATAAACTGAGCTCCCGCTGCCATTTCAGGCAGCACGTTCCAGATCACATCAACTCGCTGTGTTCAAAACATTCCCAGAATTTCCCTTTCATCTCTACCTGGACCAACAGACCACTAAAGGTTAATATGAAGAAGAGGGGGTGGCGTTGATAAACCCAGACTCTGGTTCCTGTACTAAAGGGAATCAGTGAGAATAAACCTAAGGTCTGGTTCCTCTATTAAAGGGGTTCAGTCAGATAAACACAGAGTCTGTTTCCTGTATTAAAGGTGTTCAGTGAGAATAAACCTAGAGTCTGGTTCTTCTATTAAAGGGGTTCAGTCAGATAAACCCAAAGTTTTTTACTGTATTAAAGGTGTTCATTGAGAATAATCCCAGAGTCTGCTTCCTGTATTAAAGGGGTTCAGTCAGATAAACACAGAGTCTGGTTCCTGTATTAAAGGGGTTCAGGCAGATAAACCCAGTGTCTGCTTCCTCTATTAAAGCTGTTCAGTCAGATAAACCCAGGGTCTGGTTCATGTACCAAGGAGGTTCAGACAGATAAACCCAGAGTCTGGTTCCTGTATTAAAGGCTTATTTGCAGGGAGAGCTGGGCATTGGAGGTATTTGGATATAAGAGACAACATAGGCACAATGGGCCAATTGGCCTCCCTCTGAGGTTTATAGTTGTAGGGGTCCGTGCATGTCCATGCATAGTACAGAATTGAAGGCAATCACCCTCGTCAAAGTAATTTAAATTCAATTAATTAACCAAAATGCGGAATATGAAGTGTATCGGTCATGGTGACTGCACAATTATCATCGATTGTTTTAAAACCCATCTGATTCACTAAAGTCCCTTTGGGGAAGGAAGTCTTCTCTCCTTACCCGGTCTGGCCTACATGTGACTCCAGACCCACAGCAACGGGGTTGGCTCCTTAATGCTCTCAATCCATAACCAAATCCAATGAAGTGATAAAAACAATTCGGAACCTCCAGTCTCTTGCCTGTAAAAGGGGGATATGGCCAGTAGATGGTGATGGTGTACACCTAAAGTGAGTAATATCAACTAAGCAACGGTGACCAAGGGCAGAAATGACAAGTCCTTCTTGGAGCAAACTTGAAGTGCAGGCTTGGAAAAAATAAGTTTACAATGAGGATTTGGGTTGCTGTTGCCTGTGGGTAAACTGCTGAGAAACCTGTAATAATTACACCTGGATATGTGACAGTGCAGCACTCCCTCACCGCTTTCCCTCTGACAATGCAGCACTCCCTCAATACTAACCCTCCGACAGTGGTGCACTCCCTCAGAACTGACCCTCTGACAACGCAGCACTCCCTCAGTAATGACCCTCTGACAGTGCAGCACTCCCTCGGTACTGACCCTCCAACGTTGCAGCACTCCCTCAGTACTGACACTCTGAGAGTGCAGCACTCCCTCAATGCTGACCTTCCGACAGTGCAGCACTCCCTCAGTCCCCACCCTCCGACAGTGCAGTGCTCCCTCAGTACTGACCCTCCGGGACATGCTCTATAATCTGGGAGGAGTGCATAGCCATTGGAAAACAAATACTGTGCATGTAGGATTGATGCTGCCTCGCCAGTGCAGGTAAGAGCCTGGCCGTGAGGTGCGAGACATTCTCGGAGTTGCTGTCCGAGGTGCTGATCTTGTCCATGCCACACTCGTGCACTGTGGTGGTCACCAGGGTCACCCTCTGCTTTACCTGGAGATGACAGCCACAGAAGCTGTGTTCAGAATGTGGCCAAACAGGTTGGCTACCAGCCTGGAAAACCTTCCAATACGCCTAATGGCAGGTGGTAAGAGCGGGAGAGTTTCCTGTCAGATGTATTGCAGGGGGCGATGGCAAACCACTGCAGTACTTTGCCAAGCAGAGTCATGGGCCAGTCAAATGGAGATCCATGGGGTCAACAACAACCTCTCTGGGCAGGGTACCTGCAGGAGGCATGTGCAGATCACAGAGCGAGTTCTTTACAAATGCCCAGGATGTGCCTCATCCTTTGAGAGCATACTTCAGAGGTGCAGTCTCTGTTCTAATACAGTGAATCACAGCATCCAATTGATGCACAGCAAGATCCCAGAAAGAGCAATGAGACAAATGACCAGAGTTGTGATAGTCCATCCCATTCCACAAGTGCTCAGCCCAAAGGCAGGTCTTTGGTTAATATTGAGAGATAAATATTGGTCCAGCACACTGTGAGGAACTCACCTCGAACTTCAAATAATGGCTTTGGGGCCGCTAATGGCCACTTGAGAATTCAGTCAGGGCCTTGGTTTAATGCCTCATTGGAAAGAGGGTGCTTCTGAGAGAGCAGCAATCCCTCAGTAGTCACTGGGCATAAACGTGCGGCTCAGAAATTAGAGGGTTACCCACTGAGCCACAGCTGACACAACAGAATCAGTATCATGGGGGAGCTGGGGCTGGGGAGTGGGTCTGGGATTGGGTTATCATTGAGCAGAAACTAAACTGGAACAGTCATATAAATACTGTGGCTACAAGAGCAGGTCAGAAGCTGGGAATTCTGTGGAGAGCAACTCACCTCCTGACTCCACAAAGCCTGTCCAACATCGACAAGGCACAAGTCAGGAGTGTGATGGAATACTCCCAACTCGCCAGGATGAGTGCAGCTCTCACAACACTCAAGAAACCTGACACCATCCAGGACAAAGCAATCCATTTCATTGGCACCCCATCCACCATCTTTAACATTCATTCTCCCCACCACCGACACACAGTGTGTACCATCTACAAGATGCACTGCAGCCACTCACCAAGGCTCCTTCAACAGCACCTTCCAAACGTGTAACCGCAATCATCTAGAAAGACAAGGACAGCAGGTGCATGGGAACACCACCTCCTGCAAGTTCCCTTCCAAGCCTCCTATACCGACCATTCCTTCAATGTCGGTGGGTCTAAATCCTGGAATTCTCTTCCTGCCAGGACTGTGGGTGCACTTAAACCACATGGACCACAACAATTGACTTAAAATATTCAATTGCACCTTCTCAAGAGCAACTAGGGTTGGGTAACAGATACCAGCCTTACAAACAAAGGCCTTCACCATAGAATAAGTTTAAAGAGCATCCACATTTCACTTGTATAAAGAGTACTCCTCATATGGGAATGGAATATTATTTACATATATGTAATGGTGCCACTAGTTACTACATATATTGGAATAATTAACTTGAAGAAGTTAATAAGTGACCCATTTAATAAAAATTTTCACCTTCAGTAACTAGAGTGGAAATGATGAAAATGACCCAGAACAATTTGATCTTGCTTTGATCTTTGATGTTCTGTGTGCAGACCAGTGACACAAACCTCTCCTCCTCAGTGCTCTGTGGATGCTGTCTATCAGTCAGCAAATATATTCATGTGGAGGTGTGGCTAGCTCCAGAATTTCCAGTTTCCAGTTTTTAAAATAGGAAAATCATTAAACTTCTAAACTACAGCTTGTATGTTAACTTGTTTATTTATTTGTTCCTGGAATGGAATGTGTTTTATAACAAATCAGTATCTTTTTGTGTATTTACTGAAAAAAGCCTGGTTAGATTCTTTTAATGCTGGGAAAGAACTGTCAAAGGGTAATTATCGGCCACTTTTGTGGGTGAATTAAACATTTAAACTATTGTTATCACCTATGGAGAAATGGGGCTAGAATTAACTGTGCACTCCTCCCATCACGGTCCATAATAATGCTCATTGCTGACCAATTGTGTGGAGCAAATGTATCTTGCCAATTATCAGCCCAAACCGGGATATTGTCCAGGTCTTGCTGCAAATGGTCATGGGATGCTTCAGGATCTGAGCAGTGGTGAATGGTGCTGAATATTGTGCAATCATCAGTGAATATCCATACTTCGGACCTTATGATGGAAGGAAGGAAATTGATGAAGCAGCTGAAGATGGTTGCGCCGAGGACTCTACCCTGAGGTGCTCCTGCAGTGATGTCCCAAAACTGAGATGCCTGACCTGTAACAACCACAACCATCCTCCTTTGTGCTAGGTATGACTCTAACTGGTCGAGAATTTTCTCCCTGCTTCACATTGACTCTGATTTTGCTAGGGCTCCTTGATGCCAGTCTTGATCAAATGCTGCGTTGGTGTCCAGGGCCGTCGCTCTCACCTCAACTCTGAAATTCAGCACTTTTGTCCATGTTTTTGGACCAAGGCTGTAATGAGGTCAGGAATCGACTGGACCTGGCAGAACCCAAACTGGGCATCAGTGAGCAGGATGTTAATGAGTAAGTGCAACTTATAGTCCTGCCAATGACCCCGTCCATCAATTTGTTGATGATTGAGAGTAGCCTGATGGGGTTGTAATTGGCCGGGTTCAAATTTCCACATTGCCAGTATTGTAGCTGTACCGGAAAACCTGGGCTCAGCACACAGCTAGTTCTGGAGCACAAGTCTTCAGTACTACTGCCAGAAAATTGTTAGGGCCCATAGCCTTTGTAGCAGGCATTGCCTTCAGCCGTTTCTTAATATCATGTGGAGTGAATTGAACTGGCTGAAGACTGGCATCTGTGATGCTGGGGATCTCCAGGGGAGGCCAAGATGGACCATCCAGCTGGCATTTCTGTCTGAAGGTGGTTGCAAATGCTTCAGCTTGGCCTTTTTCCTGTGGTCTGCTGGGGTCCTCCATCAGGGAATGTGCATGAGGGAGGGTGGGGTGCAAGGGAGTGAGGGGGCATGTGGTTTGGAAAGGATATGAGGATGCAAAAGTGTATGTGGGAGGTAGGTGGTCTGAGGGTGAGGTTTGAGGGAAGAAGAGGTATGGGGGGGATGGAAGTAGCATGAGAGAGGGAGTTGCTAAGACAGAGGAAGGGGCACGATTGACGGAGGGGTTTCAAGGACAGAGGGGTATGAGGGAGGAAGGTTGTATGTGGGGGTGTGGTGGGTGAGAGGTGGATTGACAATGAGGGAAGGGCAGATATGTGCATGGCATGCTGTAGGAAAAAGGCAGGGGAGGTGAGAGGTGGTATTAGGAATGGAGTTGTGTTCGGCAGGGAGGAGTATGAGGGATTGATGAAGTATGGGAGAGAGAGTGTGTATGAGAGATTAGGAAGCATGTGGGCTAGAGACAGTTTGAGGGAGGTTGGTTATGATGGAGGCAGGGGTGTAAGGGAAAGAGGTGGTGTGAGGGAAGGAGCATTGAAATGTAGGGAGGGGTAATGTTAAGGGAGGGGTGTAGAGAAGGGACAGGGTCTGAGGGAGCAGTATGACTGTGGGACTGTATGATGGAAGGAGGGAGTATGACAAAGGGAGCAGAATGAGGCATGGTGGGAGATGAAGAGAAGGGGTAAAAGTGCGGAGGGATGTAAGGGTGGAATAGAGTATGAGGGAGAGGGACTTATGAGGGAGGGAGAGGTTATGAGGGCAGGAGGGAGCCTGAGGATGGAACAATGGAGGGGGTTGTGAATGAGGAGCAGGGCTTTAAAAATGATAAGGTTTCTCAAATCTTGTCTCTATTTTCATTGTTTTTGTTGCCTCAGTTGCTATAGAGACTGCAAGCAGGTGGGGCTGGTGCATATCAGGGTCACCTCTGTTACCACAGCTCCAGGCCCCACCACACCCTGACAGGGCCCTTTATTGCCGACTTACCATAGTGTCAATGCCAGAAATGTAAAATTAAAAAAGAAGATTCTGGAAAATCTCGGTGATTCACTTCTTCTTCTCATCAGTGAATGAATTTCAGCGTATTCTTTAACTGCTCTCTGAACTTAGTCTGGGTCATGGCATAAATGCAAGTGTTTGTGCAGCAACTCAGGAGCTGCAGCATGAAGCCCAATTCCTGCACAAACCAATGCAACTTTATAGCCCAGTACCCCAAGTACCACATCTGTCTCCATACAGAGAACACCATTAACATTGCCCACAACAGGATGAAATTCGCAGAGATAGCAAACAGTAAAATGATGGATCTCCTTCGACTCTCCATCTCTGGGTCTCTGGAAATCTCTCCACTGCTGTGAGCCCGGAGTCTCCGGCGGGCTCTGCTGCTCACTAAAATGTGTCTGATGGTGAGAACATTGAGCAGAAAAATTAAAACAAATGGGACACACGGGGTCAGAATGTGATGGAGAAACTCGACTATTTTCCAGTTCGGAGAGAAGTTAACGTACATTGTTACATTGCAAAACCAGGGGTTGTTCTGCAGCTTATACAAACTTGTTAACATAAAATACCAGAAAATGTTCTTCAAACAGCTCAGCACACTCACTGTTCCCAGGACCACAGCTGCTGTTTTCTCAGTGCAATATTTACTTTTCAGCTTCTGGCAACAAATAGCCACAAATCGATCGAAGGTGAAAATGACAGTAAACCAGACAGAACAGTCAGTGGCTGCACACAGCAGGACAGCATGAATATTACACAGAGGGATGGAATACAGGAAAGCAAACTGTTCATGATAAACAGCTGGAATCTGTCTCATTATCAGGTCGAGGATGATGACAAGAAGATCTGCCGTTGCCATTGCCTCCAAGTAACGAGTGACACATTTGGAGAGACCACATTTTCCCCGTGAAAGGGTCACAATTGTTAATGTGTTAACTGTAAGGAAGGGAAATAAACAAGGAAATTATACATCAGGCTGGCAGAAAGTTTACAGGTTTAATTTATGAATTATTTTCCCTGGCCCACATCGCACAACACTATTTACCCTACACACTCCTGACACTACTCATTTCCCTGCACCACAGATATTGTGTCCCTTGCACCCTTAACACTCTACACCACTCCAAATACCCAACACTGCTCATCTCCCCGCATGCCCTGCATTGCTCATGTCCACACCCTTGCCACTGATCAGGCTGTATTTACCAACAACATTTCTCACCCCCACCCAAACACTGCTCATCCACACTGCACCCCAGACCTGTGCCCTCCTTCTCCCTACATACTACCCCCCTACATGCATAATACTGCTCTCCCAACACCCCCTTGCACACCAGACATTCATCGTTCCCTACACAGCTGACACTGCTCAGCTCCTTCACTCCAAGGATTTTGCATCCTTGACAACCCCAATACTCCTCACCTCCCTGCACGTTCAACACTGCTCACCCTCACCCACACCCATGACACTGCTCGCCACCACACCCCTAACATTGCTCAGTTCCCACATCTCTGCTAATTACCCCGACATCCACCAGCCACAACCCAGACACTTCTCACCATCATGGAACCCTCTGCTTACTTCCCCCTCTCTCACCCTCCTGCAAACTTGATACATAAGAAATTGGAATGGGAGTAAATTACTTGGGCCCATGAGCCTGCTCCGCTATTCAATAATATCATGGCTGATCATCTTGTGTTTCCTTTTCGATTCCATTCCAACACTAAAAGCCTTTGATTCCCTTGCCTTACAAGCATTTATCTACCTCTGCCTTGAAAATTATTCAGTGACCCCGCTTCCACCACCTTCGGAAGCAGAGAGTTCCAAAGTTGCACATCCCTCTAAGAGAAAATGAATTCTCCTCATCTCTGTCCTAAAAGGGCGACCCCTCATTTTAAACCAGTGCCCCCTAGTTCTGGAATCACCCACAAGAGGAAACATCCTTTCCAATCCCACCTTGTCAAGGCCATTCAGGATTTGTATACATCAATCAAATCACCCCTCACTCTTCTAAACTCCAGTGGAAACAAGCCCAGTCTGTCCACCCTTTCCTCATAAGACAACCCACTCATTCCAGGTATCAATCTAGTAAACCTCCTTTGAACCACCTCCAATGCATTTACATTCTTCCTTAAATAAGGAGACCAAAACTGCTCACAATATTCAAGAAGCTGTCTCACCAATGCCCTGTATAACTGAAGCATAGCATCCTTACTTTTATGTTCAATCCCTCTCGTAATAAAGGATAGCATTCCATTCGCCTTCCTAATTACTTGCTGTACCTGCATACTAACTTTTGGTGATCCATGTGTCAGAAAACCTAGATCCCCCTGCACCTCAGAATTATGCAGCCCTTCTCCATTTCAGTAATGCTCTGCTTCTTTTCTCTTCATCGATACAAATCACACCACCCCACTCCCCGACCACAGCTGTCACCCTGCTGCACCATAGACACAGCTCACCCCTCCTCCACACCCCTAATACTGCTCATATCCCCAATCTCCCGACATTGCTGATAATCCACAACACAAACTGATCACACCCCACAACCTTGACACTGATCATAAGCCCCCTGCACCGACACTGATCACACCTGCGTGTACACCAGACACTGCTCTCAATGCACACATACCTGACAGTAATCCTCCACAACCTCCAGCACACCCCATCTCCCCATGCACCCCTAACACTACTCACCACCCTCCCACTGTGCCAAGCACTGCTCATATCCCCAAGACTCCCTGAAATTGCTCAGACCCACCCCAGAAAACCCTTATACACCCGTACTCCAGGCATTGTGTACTACCCCGCGCCCCCCACACTGCACACCTCCCTGAACCCTCCATTCTTATCACCCCTCTGTATTCCCAACACTGGTCATCCCCATCCCAGCAACCCCTCACCCTCCCCCCCAACGCACAACACAGCTCACCCATTTGTCACTCATGTTTGCAGACACAGATGCGCTGTAACTACAGTCCCCGTTCCTCAGCCAGTGTTGGGTCGCCAAATCCTCTGGCCTCCATGAATATAGGCAGCAACTCACAACACAACCCTCCAGAAAATCACTCACGGCACATCCGCTAGCTTGCCAACAGTTGAAGTGAGTCAAATGCTCCTCACAAGCAAGTCGGATGCCTGTTCAATTTTAATTGCATGAAATAGTGTGGAGAAGGTGTGGGGGGTGGGGGCGGGGTTGGGGGGATCCTTCGGCTGCTGTACACATAGTCAGCTGAGTATGACTAAAACAGGCATTTAGCGGACTGGCACAGACCATGTTTCACGGACGTGTGCCAAAGCTGTTGAAGTGTCCTGCCCAACACGGAGCATCGCCAGGGCAAACTGGACGTTGCCGGCTTTGCAACCACCTCACTGCTATGGTTTTTCGGTCATTGTATTGGCAGCACCAGTGGTTCCCGGAGACAAAGATTCACGGTCAGTGAAAGGTACCAAGGGTAAGAAATCCACTTTAAAAATGGTACTGAATAAATTCTTAAGGGAAACAACCTTCCGGAATATGGGAAGCAGACAGGGGAATGTGACAAATTGGAGAGGTGAGGCCATTGACAGGTTCAAACACGACAATGAGGATATGATAACGGAAGGGGTGTCAGGTCAGGAACCAATGTAGGTCAGTGAGCAGAGGGATGATGTGTTTGATGTCAGTTTGGATGTTGGTAGCAGAGTTTCAGACGGGCTGCGGGTTATGAAGATTTGTGCTCTGAGGGTGGCCAGGATAGCATTAGAATTGTACATTCTGGATTGAACCAAGGTGCAGGTGAGGGTTTATGCCATAGATGGACTGCGGTAGGGAGCGATGCCGGGCTGGGGGAGGTGCGCAGTCAGTAGACAGGATGGGTGATTGTGCGGATATGGGATTGGAAATAAGATTAGGGTCAAAGGGATTGGGGAGGCTGTGAACTGTCTGCTTCAGTCTCGGTTATTGGCCAGGGAGGGGGATGGTGACAGTAGAAAAGGGAAGCAATTTGGGAAAAGGAACTGATAGCCAAGGCTTCCATCTTGCCAATATTGAAATAACAGGAGCAAAGATACAATGAAATGCGGTTTACAGTGTATGTAGTTGTCTATAGAGACTGACCAGCAGCAAAGACGAGAGTAAATTGTAATAACGATTACATTATTAACAATAGTTTGTCGAGCTAATGCTTGGATACCAAGACTGACTAGAGGAACAGCGGCAGGACACAGGGCAGCGTAAATGTCAGAGAAACACAGTCAAACATGGTTTATAGAATTAATAGCTGGATAGGGAGACTCACCAGGAACACCAACAGTAGCGAGGATGGGATAGTAAATTGTTTGAATCATTTTAAGTGAATAATAAATCCGCCCAGTTAATGATAACCAATTATAATTTTCAATAAACGCATCAAAATAATAGGAGAAACGCCTGCCCAGTGTTGTAACATTCCAAACTACCGTTCTAAGATTCTGATCCATTGTTGTAACATTCCAATCCACTGTTCTCAGATTCTGATCCATTGTTCTAAAATTCTGATGTGTTGTTCTCTGATCCCAATATCTCTTCTCCCTCTCTCTGAAGACACTGAGCCCTGTTAATGTAGGAATTGATGCTTCCATCAATGACTATGGGATAACACATTGGAAGGCATCCCTCATTAATAGAAGAGGGAAAACCTCCAGTGACACAATTAGGATCCATGGAGACTGGAATTGATTACAGTCACTGAACAAACTGGTTCGGTTAACCTCTTTCAATCCATCACATATTATGCCCCAATGAAGTCGAATATTTGCCCGCTATAGATGGGATGTGAGAGGGTTGCTGAGGAAGGTAAAGGTTGAAGCAGCAGAAGGACTGGCCATCCTTTTTCAATCCCCCTCATATATGGGAGTGGTGCCAGAGGGCTGGAGTGTTACAAATATTCCATTCTGTTTATAAAAGGAGGGGGATAAACACTGTAACTGCAGAGCCATTAGTCTAAAGTCAGTGGTGAGAAAATTCTAGGGGCCTCAACCCAAGACAACATTTTTTGTGCCTGGTAAAAAAACTCCAAGGCTCAATAAATAACAAGCCCAATGGATAAATTAATGTAAAATAAAGCCTGATAAACTAGACGTCGGTCTATAATGAAATAATAGGGAGGGCTAATGAGGGTAGTGTGGTTGATGTGATGTATATGGGCTTTGACAAGGCGTGTGATTAAATACCATTTAGTAGATTGTTCTGGTAACTGAACCCCATGGATTGAGCTGGCAATGTAATTTTGAAACTGGTAAGAGAAAACAGAGAGCGTTGATGAGCAGTTGTTGTTCAGACTGGAGAGCAGTATGCACAGATGTTCGCCAGGGAGTGGTATGAGAACCACTGTTTTTTTGGCACATATAAATGACATAAAGGGCATAATTTCAAATCTTGTAAATAATACATTATTCAGAAAGGAATTGTGAACAGAGAGGATAACAGTCCTTGAAGGTGGCAGGGCAAGCTTAGAAGATTGTTAAATTAATCTTGAAAAATTTAAGAATTAAATTAGATTAAACACACAATGAAAAACTGACGCAACCCCACTGGGACAAAAAAACAATCTGATGATTTAGCCATTGTTAACATAGTTGTCAGTGGGATCTTTCTGTGCACAACTTACCTGCCAGGTTTCGGACAGTAGCCATACTCCATAGAGAAAGTCCTTCAGATGCTATGGCCCTATTGTGGCGAAAGGCGCCTCAATGATGGAAGTTCTTAGTTTTAAGTGACCGACTGCTGCCTTCTCACATTTAAAAGTTCCATTTCAACAAGAGTTCCCGGTCTCCTCGAGGGAAGGTCACCCATGGAACATTAAGAAAGACTTGCTTTCCTATAGCGCCTCTCACCTCCTCAGGACATCCCAAACAGCTTCACTGACGGCCAGATACGTCGTGCAGCGTTGTCACTGTTGCAATACGGGACACTGTGCACAGCAGGCTCCCACAAACAGCGTTGTAGCGAATCAGCAGACCAGCTGTCATTTCCTAATGTTGGTTATGATGGATAAATGCTGGACTTTGGAAAGATATCCCTTTTCTTCAAAAGAGTAGCCATTTGATATTTTACATTCCTCTAAAAGGACATGGTTTGATATCATATTTGGAAAATGAGTTCACTGATGTTGCAGCACTCCCTCAGTACTGACCTTCTGACAGTGCAGCACTCCTTCAGTACTGACGCTCCGACAGAGCAGCACTCCCTCAGTACTGACTCTCCAACATTGCAGCACTCCCTCTGTACTGACCCTCTGACAGTGCAGCACTCCCTCAGTACTGACCTTCCGACAGTGCAGCACTTCCTCAGTACTGACCCTCCGACAGTGCAGCACTCCCTCAGTACTGATCCTCTGACAGTGCAGCACTCCCTCAGTACTGACCCTCTGACAGTGCAGCACTCCCTCAGTACTGACCCTCCGACAGTGCAGCACTCCCTCAGTACTGACCCTCCGACAGTGCAGCACTCCCTCAGTACTGAGCCTCTGACAGTGCAGCACTCCCTCAGTACTGACCCTCTGACAGTGCAGCACTCCCTCAGTGCTGACCCTCTGACAGTGCACTTCTCTCTCTGGGCTGCCCCTGGCCTTAGTTAACATCCAAACTTGGGCTGACAAGTGACAGTAACACATGCGCGGCACACACTCTCCTTGATGATCACATCATGGAAGGAAAGCCCATCTCTGGCGCCACCATTGCGAAGCCTTCACCCAACAACATCTTGCGTACAGATAACAGTGGTGAACTGGAGCCTATTATCAATGTGCCAGTAGGAGCAGTTCAGAGGCTTGAGAATCCTGTGGCAAATCACCTCCTGACTCCCCAAAGCCTGTCCACCATGTGCACAGCACACGTCAGGAGTCTGATGCAATGCTCTCACTTGCCTGCTTGAGAGGTGGGGGCAGATGCAAGTTTGTTCAGGGAGCCTGACAGCACCCAGAGTAAAGCTGCCACCCTCCTGTGCTAATTGACCCTAGACTCAATATCTACGCACCCCATCGCCTCTGTCTCCAGCCTGTACGGGTTATAGGATGAGTTGTAAAAAAGGAACCAAGCCACTTTCACAGCATCTCACTCTGGTGAGAAATCAGCGCTCAAGAAGACTAAGGCTGAAAATGTCACGGGACCATCAGTGTGTGACGTTGATGCCACAATCCTGTCCCATCTTGGACACATCGACCATCCCTTCACCCTGGCTGGGCCAGAATCCTAACTTCCTCCCAGCAGCCCCGAGGGCGTAACCTTTACCACATAGCGACCAAATCACTTCCAAAAGAAGGCCCACCACTACTTTCTCAAGGGATGGATAATCAATATGAAGCTGGGCACAACCACGAGGACAAGAAAAAAATATGCTCGTCATTCGTCCACTGTGATTTTTTTTTTGATGTTGTCACTTGCTGGATAGATAAGGGGGAACTGGTAGATGTAACGTATTTGGATTTTCAGAAGGTTTTTGATAAGGTCCCACACAGGAGGTTATTAAACAACTTTGGAACTCATGGGATTGGATTACACACTGGCACGGAATGAGGTTTGGCTAACAGAGAGAAAACAGAGAGCAGAGATCAACAGACCATTCTCAGGTTGACAGGCAGTGAGGAGGAGTAAAGGTGTCTTACTGTAGTTGTATAGAGCCTCGGTGAGACAGTGCCTGGAGTATTGTGTACATTTTTGGTCTTCGCAGCTCAGCATGGATATACTGTCCATAGAGGGAGTGTAATGAAGCTTCACCAAACTAATCCATTGGATGGCGAGATTGTCGTATGAGGGATAATTAAGGAGACTGGGGCTAAGTTCTCTGGGGCTTAGAAGAATGAGAGATGATCTCGTTGAAGTGTACAAGATTCTTACAGGGTTCGACAGGGGAGATGCAGGAAGGATGTTTCCACTGGCTTGGGGGGGAAGTGGGGTTGTTCAGTACTTGGTGGGGGGTCACAGACTGAGAAATAGAGCCAGGCCAATAAGGACTAAGATGAGGAGGAATTTCTCCAGGCAGAGAGTGATAAATCTTTGGAATTCTTTACCCCAGAAGGCTGTGGATTCTCAGGAGGTACAGAGTAGAGTTTGATAGGTTTCTGGATATTGATGGCATCAAGGGATCTGAGGATCATGTAGGAAGATAGTGTTGAGGTAGAAGATGAGCCATGATCTAGGTAAATAGCAGAGCAGGCTCGAGGGGCCTAATGGCCTACTCCCGCTCCTACATTGCTATGGCCTCAGTTTGACCTTTGGCGGGCGGGATCAGAGGGCCTGGTAGCGGTGGGGAAATGGGCCTTCACCGTCAATCAGCCCCCAACTACAATTTCACGCGGGGTGACCAATGAACTGAGAGCCAGCGTGAAGCGCTTGCTGCAAAACTCAGCGCTTCCAGGGTGGGCGCGGGTGGATGGCGGACGATGGCATCTGGCCGCCACGGCAATTCACCGGCCAGCCATTAAGATTGGACAGGCCAGGAAAAACCAGAGGCAATTGTGCCGTCAATGGGCTTAATTGCCGGCGCGCATGCACGCGTTTCCGAATCCTGCGTGCGGCCCACCGAGTGAAATACCGCACGAGGGCGCGATGACATCGGACACTGACCCCACATCTTCACGCACGATCTTACGCCTGATGGGGTCTTTAAATTCAGCCCATTTGTGTAATAATTTCACAGGAAAGGGTCATTGAAATTCTACAGGTTCCACGGTAAATTGTATGTAACAGAGTGATGACCCACCTCGAGGATAAAGACCATTTACAACTGTGACACTAGAGTGAGGGAGTGAGTTATTGTCTTAATCAACACAATTTGTCCCTGTTACTTGCTGGTTGCCATGACATCGAGGGAGATATCCTCATAGAGATTTATTTCTTCCTGATGTCACGTTAGCATAAATTAAAATACATCTTATCCATTGTTTGCCAATAAAACCCTCAGACTATCATTCCGATAACTTGTGCATATTATGTTGCTGAAGACATGTAAAATTGAGGTAAAGTCAGGCTGAGGTTTGTCATGATCTATGTTCCTCTATATCATTTTCATATTAGCTACTGTGAGATCATTCTTATATTAGGGGAACACACAGTGTCAAAGAATGGGACATCACAGCAGGAGGCCATTCAGCCCATCATGCCTGCGCCTGCTCCAATTCATTCCACTCTCCCCACACCCTGCTCTTCCCCGGACCCCGACACCCCCGACAGTCACGCAATTACCCCCCTTTAAGTGTTTTTCCAAAACCCCTTTTGAAAGTTACCATAAACTGTGCTCCCACTGCCATTTCAGGCAGCACGTTCCAGATCACAGCAACTCGCTGTGTTCAAAATATTCCCAGAATTTCCCTTTCATCTTTACCTGGACCAACAGACCACTAAAGGTTAATATGAAGAAGAGGGGTGGCGTTGATAAACCCAGACTCTGGTTCCTGTACTAAAGGGAATCAGTGAGAATAAACCTAGGGTCTGGTTCCTCTATTAAAGGGGTTCAGTCAGATAAACACAGAGTCTGTTTCCTGTATTAAAGTTGTTCAGTGGGAATAAACCTAGAGTCTGGTTCTTCTATTAAAGGGGTTCAGTCAGATAAACCCAAAGTTTTTTACATAATTAAAGGTGTTCAGTGAGAATAATCCCAGACTCTGGTTCCAATTAAAGGGCATCAGACAGATTAACCCAGGGTCTGGTTCATGTACTGAAGAAGTTAAGTCAGATAAACACAGAGACTGGTTCCTGTATTAAAGGGGTTCGGAGAGATAAACCCAGGGTCCGGTTCCTGTATTATAGGGGTTCAGTCAGATAAACCCAGGGTCTGGTTCATGTACTAAGGAGGTTCAGTCAGATAAACGCAGAGCCTGGTTCCTGTATTTAGGGGTTCAGGCAGATAAACCCAGTGTCTGCTTCCTCTATTAAAGCATTCAGTCAGATTAACCCAGGGTCTGGTTCATGTATCAAGGAGGTTCAGGCAGATAAACCCAGAGTCTGGTTCCTGTATTAAAGGGCTTCAGTCTGATAAACCCAGAATCTGGTTCCTGTATTAAAGGGGTAATTGCGGGGAGAGCAGGTCATTGGAGGTATTTGAATATAAGAGACAACATAGGCACAATGGGCTGATAGGCCTCTTTCAGAGGTTTATGGTTGTAGGGGTCCATGCATGTCCATGCATAGTACAGAATTGAAGGCAATCACCCTTGTCAAAGTAATTTAAATTCAATTAATTAACAAAAATCTGGAATATAAAGTGTATCAGTCATGGTGACTGCACAATTATCATCGATTGTTGTAAAAACCCATCTGATTCACTAAGGTCCCTTTAGGGAAGGAAATCTTCTCTCCTTACCCGGTCTGGCCTACATGTGACTCCAGACCCACAGCAACGAGGTTGGCTCCTTAATGCTCTCAATCCACAACCAAATCCAATGAAGTGAGAAAAACAATTCGAAACCTCCAGTCTCTTGCCTGTAACAGGGGGATATGGCCAGTAGATGGTGATGGTGTACACCTAAAGTGAGTAATATCAACTAAGCAACGGTGACCAAGGGCAGAAATGGCAAGTCCTTCTAGGAGCAAACTTGTAGTGCAGGCTTGGAAAAAATAAGTTCACAATGAGGATTTGGGTTGTTGTTGCCTGTGGGTAAACTGCTGAGAAACCTGTAATAATTACACCTGGATATGTGACAGTGCAGCACTCCCTCACCACTTACCCTCCGACAATGCAGCACTCCCTCAGTATTGACCCTCCAACAGTGCAGCACGACCTCAGTACTGACCCTCTGACTGTTCAGCACTCCCTCACCACTGACCCTTCGTAAGTGCAGTAGTCCCTCAATACTGACCCTCTGACAACGCAGCACTCCCTCAGTAATGACCCTCCGACAGTGGTGCACTCCCTCAGTGCTGACCCCCCAACGTTGCAGCATTCCCTCAGTACTGACCCTCTGACTGTGCAGCACTCCCTCAATGCTGACCCTCCGACAATGCAGCACTCCCTCAGTCATCACCCTCCGACAGTGCACTGCTCCCTTAGTACTGACCCTCCGGGACATGCTCCATAATCTGGGAGGAGTGCATAGCCATTGGAAAACAAATACAGTGCATGTAGGAATGATGCTCCCTCGCCAGTGCAGGTAAGAACCTGGCCGTGAGGTGCGAGACATTCTCGGAGTTGCTGTCCGAGGTGCTGATCTTGTCCATGCCACACTCGTGCACTGTGGTGGTCACCAGGGTCACCCTCTGCTTTACCTGGAGATGACAGCCACAGAAGCTGTGTTCAGAATGTGGCCAAACAGGTTGGCTACCAGCCTGGACAACCTTCCAATACGCCTAATGGCAGGTGGTAAGAGGGGGAGAGTTTCCTGGTCAGGTGTACTGCAGGGGGCGATGGCAAACCACAGCAGTACTTGGCCAAGCAGTCATGGGCCAGTCAAATGGAGATCCATGGGGTCAACAACACCCTCTCTGGGCAGGATACCTGCAGGAGGCATGTGCGGATCACAGAGCGAGTGTTTTACAAATGCCCAGGATGTGCCTGATCCTTTGAGAGCATACTTCAGAGGTGCAGTCACTGTTGTAATACAGTGAATCACAGCATCCAATTGATGCACAGCAAGATCCCACAAAGAGCAATGAGACAAATGACCAGAGTTGTGATAGTCCATCCCATTCCACAAGTGCTCAGCCCAAAGGCAGGTCTTTGGTTAATGTTGAGAGATAAATATTGGTCCAGCACACTGTGAGGAACTCACCTCGAACTTCAAATAATGGCTTTGGGGCCGCTAACGGCCACTTGAGAATTCAGTCAGGGCCTTGGTTTAATGCCTCATTGGAAAGAGGGTACCTCCGAGAGAGCAGCAATCCCTCAGTAGTCACTGGGCATAAACGTGCGGCTCAGAAATTAGAGGGTTACCCACTGAGCCACAGCTGACACAACAGAATCAGTATCATGGGGGAGCTGGGGCTGGGAAGTGGGTCTGGGATTGGGTTATCATTGAGCAGAAACTAAACTGGAACAGTCATATAAATACTGTGGCTACAAGAGCAGGTCAGAAGCTGGGAATTCTGTGGAGAGTAACTCACCTCCTGACTCCACAAAGCCTGTCCAACATCGACAAGGCTCAAGTCAGGAGTGTGATGGAATACTCCCAACTCGCCAGGATGAGTGCAGCTCTCACAACACTCAAGAAACCTGACACCATCCAGGACAAAGCAATCCATTTCATTGGCACCCGATCCACCATCTTTAACATTCATTCCCCCCACCACCGACACACAGTGTGTACCATCTACAAGATGCACTGCAGCCACTCACCAAGGCTCCTTCAACAGCAGCTTCCAAACATGTAACCTCCATCATCTAGAAAGACAAGGACAGCAGGTGCATGGGAACACAACCAACTGCAAGTTCCCCTCCAAGCCTCCTGTACCGACCATTCTTTCAATGTTGGTGGATCAAAATCCTGGAATTCTCTTCCTGCCAGGACTGTGGGTGCACTTAAACCACATAGACCACAGCAATTGACTAAAAATATTCAATTACATCTTCTCAAGAGCAGCTAGGGTTGGGTAACAGAGTCCAGCCTTACAAACAAATGTCTTCACCATAGAATAAGTTTAAAGAGCATCCACATTTCACTTGTATAAAGAGCACACTTCATATGGGAATGGAATATTATTTACATATATGTAATGGTGCCACTAGTTATTACATATATTGGAATAATTAACCTGAGGAGATTAATAAGTGACCCATTTAATAAAAATTCTCACCTTCAGTAACTAGAGTGGAAATGATGAAAATGACCCAGAACAATTTGATCTTGCTTTGATCTTTGATGTTCTGCGTGCAGACCAGTGACACAAACCTCTCCTCCTCAGTGCTCTGTGGATGCTGTCTATCAGCAAATATATTCATGTGGAGGTGTGGCTAGATCCAGAATTTCCAGTTTCCAGTTTTTAAAATAGGAAAATCATTAAACTTCTAAACTACAGCTTGTATGTTAACTTGTTTATTTATTTGTTCCTGGAATGGAATGTGTTTTATAATAAATCAATATCTTTTTGTGTGTTTACTGAAAAAAGCCTGGTTAGATTCTTTTAATGCTGGGAAAGCAGTGTCAAAGGGTAATTATCGGCCACTTTTGTGGGTGAATTAAACATTTAAACTATTGTTATCACCTATGGAGAAGTGGGGCTAGAATTAACTGTGCACTCCTCCCATCACGGTCCATAACAATGCTCATTGCTGACCAATTGTGTGGAGCAAATGTATCTTGCCAATTATCAGCCCAAACCGGGATATTGTCCAGGTCTTGCTGCAAATGGTCATGGGATGCTTCAGGATCTGAGCAGTGGTGAATGGTGCTGAATATTGTGCAATCATCAGTGAATATCCATACTTCGGACCTTATGATGGAAGGAAGGTCATTGATGAAGCAGCTGAAGATGGTTGGGCCGAGGACACTACCCTGAGGTGCTCCTGCAGTGATGTCCCAAAACTGAGATGCCTGACCTGTAACAACTACAACCATCTTCCTTTGTGCTAGGTATGACTCTAACTGGTCGAGAATTTTCTCCCTGCTTCACTTTGACTCTGATTTTGCTAGGGCTCCTTGATGCCAGTCTTGATCAAATGCTGCGTTGGTGTCTAGGGCCGTCGCTCTCACCTCAACTCTGAAATTCAGCACTTTTGTCCTTGTTTTTGGACCAAGGCTGTAATGAGGTCAGGAATCTGACTAGACCTGGCAGAACCCAAACTGGGCATCAGTGAGCAGGATGTTAATGAGTAAGTGCAACTTATAGTCCTGCCAATGACCCTGTCCATCAATTTGTTGATGATTGAGAGTAGCCTGATGGGGTTGTAATTGGCCGGGTTCAAATTTCCACATTGCCAGTATTGTAGCTGTACCGGAAAACCTGGGCTCAGCACACAGCTAGTTCTGGAGCACAAGTCTTCAGTACTACTGCCAGAAAATTGTTAGGGCCCATAGCCTTTGTAGCAGGCATTGCCTTCAGCCGTTTCTTAATATCATGTGGAGTGAATTGAACTGGCTGAAGACTGGCATCTGTGATGCTGGGGAGCTCCAGGGGAGGCCAAGATGGATCATCCAGCTGGCATTTCTGGCTGAAGGTGGTTGCAAATGCTTCAGCTTGGCCTTTTTCCTGTGGTCTGCTGGGCTCCTCCATCAGGGAATGTGCATGAGGGAGGGTGGGGTGCAATGGACTAAGGGAGCATGTGGGTTGGACGGGATATGAGGATGCGAAAGTGTATGTGGGAGGTAGGTGGTCTGAGGGTGAGGTTTGAGGGAAGAAGAGGTATGGGGGGGATGGAAGTAGCATGAGAGAGGGAGTTGCTAAGACAGAGGAAGGGGCACGATTGACGGAGGGGTTTCAAGGACAGAGGGGTATGACGGAGGAAGGTTGTATGTGGGGGTGTGGTGGGTGAGAGGTGGATTGACAATGAGGGAAGGGCAGATATGTGCATGGCATGCTGTAGGAAAAAGGCAGCGGAGGTGAAAGGTGGTATTAGGAATGGAGTTGTGTTCGGCAGGGAGGAGTATGAGGGATTGATGAAGTATGGGAGAGAGATTGTGTATGAGAGTGTAGGAAGCATGTGGGCTAGAGACAGTTTGAGGGAGGTTGGTTATGATGGAGACAGGGGTGTAAGGGAAAGAGGTGGTGTGAGGGAAGAAGCATTGAAATGTAGGGAGGGCTATTGTTAAGGGAGGGGTGTAGAGAAGGGACAGGGTCTGAGGGAGCGGTATGACTGTGGGACTGTATGATGGAAGGAGGGAGTATGACAACGGGAGCAGAATGAGGCATGGTGGGAGATGAAGAGAAGGGGTAAAAGTGCGGAGGGATGTAAGGGTGGAATAGAGTATGAGGGAGAGGGGCTTATGAGGGAGGGAGAGGTTATGAGGGCAGGAGGGAGCCTGAGGATGGAGCAATGGAGGGGGTTGTGTATGAGGAGCAGGGCTTTAAAAATAATAAGGTTTCTCAAATCTTGTCTCTATTTTCATTGTTTTTGTTGCCTCAGTTGCTATAGAGACTGCAAGCAGGTGGGGCTGGTGCATATCAGGGTCAGCTCTGTTACCACAGCTACTGGCCCCACCACACCCTGACAGGGCCCTTTATTGCCCACTTACCATAGTGTCAATGCCAGAAATGTAAAATTAAAAGAGAATATTCTGGAAAATCTTGGTGATTCACTTCTTCTTCTCATCAGCGAATGAATTTCAGCGTATTCTTTAACTGCTCTCTGAACTTAGTCTGGGTCATGGCATAAATACAAGTGTTTGTGCAGCAACTCAGGAGCTGCAGCATGAAGCCCAATTCCTGCACAAACCAATGCAACTTTATAGCCCAGTACCCCAAGTCCCACATCTGTCTCCATACAGAGAACACCATTAACATTGCCCACAACAGGATGAAATTCGCAGAGATAGCAAACCGTAAAATGATGGATCTCCTTCGACTCTCCATCTCTGGGTCTCTGGAACTCTCGCCACTGCTGTGAGCCCGGAGTCTCCGGCGGGCTCTGCTGCTCACTAAAATGTGTCTGATGGTGAGAACATTGAGCAGAAAAATTAAAACAAATGGGACACACGGGGTCAGAATGTGATGGAGAAACTCGACTAATTTCCAGCTCGGAGAGAAGTGAACGTACATTGTTACATTGCAAAACCAGGGGTTGTTCAGCAGCAAATATAAATCTGTTAACATAAAATACCAGAAAATGTTCTTCAAACAGCTCAGCACACTCACTGTTCCCAGGACCACAGCTGCTGTTATCTCAGTGCAATATTTACTTTTCAGCTTCTGGCAACAAATAGCCACAAATCGATCGAAGGTGAAAATGACAGTAAACCAGACAGAACAGTCAGTGGCTGCAAACAGCAGGACAGCATGAATATTACACAGAGGGATGGAATACAGGAAAGCAAACTGTTCATGATAAACAGCTGGAATCTGTCTCATTATCAGGTCGAGGATGATGACAAGAAGATCTGCCATTGCCATTGCCTCCAAGTAACGAGTGACACATTTGGAGAGACCACATTTTCCCCGTGAAAGGGTCACAATTGTTAATGTGTTAACTGTAAGGAAGGGAAATAAACAAGGAAATTATACATCAGGCTGGCAGAAAGTTTACAGGTTTAATTTATGAATTATTTTCCCTGGCCCACATCGCACAACACTATTTACCCTACACACTCCTGACACTACTCATTTCTCTGCACCACAGATATTGTGTCCCTTGCACCCTTAACACTCTACGCCACTCCAAATACCCAACACTGCTCATCTCCCCACATGCCCTACATTGCTCATGCCCACACCCTTGCCACTGATCAGGCTGTATTTACCAACAACATTTCTCACCCCCACCCAAACACTGCTCATCCACACTGCACCCCAGACCTGTGCCCTCCTTCTCCCTACATACTACCCCCCTACATGCATAATACTGCTCTCCCAACACCCCCTTGAACACCAGACATTCATCGTTCCCTACACAGCTGACACTGCTCAGCTCCTTCACTCCAAGGATTTTGCATCCTTGACAACCCCAATACTCCTCACCTCCCTGCACGTTCAACACTGCTCACCCTCACCCACACCCATGACACTGCTCGCCACCACACCCCTGACATTGCTCAGTTCCCACATCTCTGCTAATTAACCCGACATCCACCAGCCACAACCCAGACACTGCTCACCATCATGGAACCCTCTGCTTACTTCCCCCTCTCTCACCCTCCTGCAAACTTGATACATAAGAAATTGGAATGGGAGTAAATTACTTGGGCCCATGAGCCTGCTCCGCTATTCAATAATATCATGGCTGATCATCTTGTGTTTCCTTTTCGATTCCATTCTAACACTAAAAGCCTTTGATTCCCTTGCCTTACAAGCATTTATCTACCTCTGCCTTGAAAATTATTCAGTGACCCCGCTTCCACCACCTTCTGAAGCAGAGAGTTCCAAAGTGGCACATCCCTCTGAGAGAAAATGAATTCTCCTCATCTCTGTCCTAAAAGGGCGACGCCTAATTTTAAAACAGTGCCCCCTAGTTCTGGACTCACCCACAAGAGGAAACATCCTTTCCAATCCCACCTTGTCAAGGCCATTCAGGATTTGTGTACATCAATCAAATCACCCCTCACTCTTCTAAACTCCAGTGGAAACAAGCCCAGTCTGTCCACCCTTTCCTCATAAGACAACCCACTCATTCCAGGTATCAATCTAGTAAACCTCCTTTGAACCACCTCCAATGCATTTACATTCTTCCTTAAATAAGGAGACCAAAACTGCTCACAATATTCAAGAAGCTGTCTCACCAATGCCCTGTATAACTGAAGCATAGCATCATTACTTTTATGTACAATCCCTCTCGTAATAAAGGATAGCATTCCATTAGCCTTCCTAATTACTTGCTGTACCTGCATACTAACTTTTGGTGATCCATGTGTCAGAAAACCTAGATCCCCCTGCACTTCAGAATTATGCAGCCCTTCTCCATTTCAGTAATGCTCTGCTTCTTTTCTCCACATTGATACAAATCACACCACCCCACTCCCCGACCACAGCTGTCACCCTGCTGCACATAGACACAGCTCAACCCTCCTCCACACCCCTAATACTGCTCATATCCCCAATCTCCCGACATTGCTGATAATCCACAACACAACCTGATCACACCCCACAACCTTGACACTGATCATAAGCCCCCTGCTCCGACACTGATCACACCTGCGTGCACACCAGACACTGCTCTCAATGCACACATACCTGACAGTAATCCTCCACAACCTCCAGCACACCTCATCTCCCCATGCACCCCTAACACTACTAACCACCCTCCCACTGTGCCAAGCACTGCTCATATCCCCAGACGCCCTGAAATTGCTCAGACCCACCCCAGAAAACCCTTATACACCCGTACTCCAGGCATTGTGTACTACCCCGCGCCCCCCACACTGCACACCTCCCTGAACCCTCCATTCTTATCACCCCTCTGTATTCCCAACACTGGTCATCCCCATCCCAACAACCCCTCACCCTCCCCCCCAACGCACAACACAGCTCACCCATTTGTCACTCATGTTTGCAGACACAGATGCGCTGTAACTACAGTCCCCGTTCCTCACCCAGTGTTGGGTCACCAAATCCTCTGGCCTCCATGAATATAGGCAGCAACTCACAACACAACCCTCCAGAAAACCACTGACAGCACATCCGCTTGCTTGCCAACAGTTGAAGTGAGTCAAATGCTCCTCACAAGCAAGTCGGATGCCTGTTCAATTTTAATTGCATGAAATAGTGTGGAGAAGGTGTGGGGTTGGTGGGGGGGGGGGGGAGGTTCCTTCGGCTGCTGTACACATAGTCAGCTGAGTATGACTAAAACAGGCATTTAGCGGACTGGCACAGACCATGTTTCACGGACGTGTGCCAAAGCTGTTGAAGTGTCCTGCCCAACACGGAGCATCGCCACGGCAAACTGGACCTGGCCGGCTTTACAACCAGATCACTGTTATGGTTTTTCGGTCATTGTATTGGCAGCACCAGTGGTTCCCGGAGACAAAGATTCACGGTCAGTGAAAGGTACCAAGGTTAAGAAATCCACTTTAAAATTGGTACTGAATAAATTCTTAAGGGAAACAACCTTCCGGAATATGGGAAGCAGACAGGGGAATGTGACAAATTGGAGAGGTGAGGCCATGGACAGGTTCAAACACGACAATGAGGATATGATAACGGAAGGGGTGTCAGGTCAGGAACCAATGTAGGTCAGTGAGCAGAGGGATGATGTGTTTGATGTCAGTTTGGATGTTGGTAGCAGAGTTTCAGACGGGCTGCGGGTTATGAAGATTTGTTGCTCTGAGGGTGGCCAGGATAGCATTAGAATTGTACATTCTGGATTGAACCAAGGTGCAGGTGAGTGTTTATGCCATAGATGGGCTGCGGTAGGGAGCGATGCAGGGCTGGGGGAGCTGCGCAGTCAGTAGACAGGATGGGTGATTGTGCGGATATGGGATTGGAAATAAGATTAGGGTCAAAGGGATTGGGGAGGCTGTGAACTGTCTGCTTCAGTCTCGGTTATTGGCCAGGGAGGGGGATGGTGACAGTAGAAAAGGGAAGCAATTTGGGAAAAGGAACTGATAGCCAAGGCTTCCATCTTGCCAATATTGAAATAACAGGAGCAAAGATACAATGAAATGCGGTTTACAGTGTATGTAGTTGTCTATAGAGACTGACCAGCAGCAAAGACGAGAGTAAATCACAATAACGATTACATTATTAACAATAGTTTGTCGAGCTAATGCTTGGATACCAAGACTGACTAGAGGAACAGCGGCAGGAAACAGGGCAGCCAAAATGCCAGAGAAACACAGTCAAACATGGTTTATAGAATTAATAGCTGGATAGGGAGACTCACCAGGAACACCAACTGTAGCGAGGATGGGATAGTAAATTGTTTGAATCATTTTAAGTGAATAATAAATCCGCCCAGTTAATGATAACCAATTATAATTTTCAATAAACGCATCAAAATAATTGGAGAAGCTCCTGCCCAGTGTTGTAACATTCCAAACTACCATTCTAAGATTCTGATCCATTGTTGTAACATTCCAATCCACTGTTCTCAGATTCTGATCCATTGTTCTAAAATTCTGATGTGTTGTTCTCAGATCCCAATATCTCTTCTCCCTCTCTCTGAAGCCACTGAGCCCTGTTAATGTAGGAATTGATGCTTCCATCAATGACTATGGGATAACACATTGGAAGGCATCCCTTATTAATAGAAGAGGGAAAACCTCCAGTGACACAATTAGGATCCATGGAGACTGGAATTGATTACAGTCACTGAACAAACTGGTTCGGTTAACCTCTTTCAATCCATCACATATTATGCCCCAATGAAGTCGAATATTTGCCCGCTATAGATGGGATGTGAGAGGGTTGCTGAGGAAGGTAAAGGTTGAAGCAGCAGAAGGACTGGCCATCCTTTTTCAATCCTGCTCATATATGGGAGTGGTGCCAGAGAGCTGGAGTGTTACAAATATTCCATTCTGTTTATAAAAGGAGGGGGATAAACACTGTAACTGCAGAGCCATTAGTCTAAAGTCAGTGGTGAGAAAATTCTAGGGGCCTCAACCCAAGACAACATTTTTTGTGCCTGGTAAAAAAACTCCAAGGCTCAATAAGTAACAAGCCCAATGGATAAATTAATGGAAAATAAAGCCTGATAAACTAGACGTCGGTCTATAATGAAATAATAGGGAGGGCTAATGAGGGTAGTGTGGTTGATGTGATGTATATGGGCTTTGACAAGGCGTGTGATTAAATACCATTTAGTAGATTGTTCTGGTAACTGAACCCCATGGATTGAGGTGGCAATGTAATCTTGAAACTGGTAAGAGAAAACAGAGAGTGTTGATGAGCAGTTGTTGTTCAGACTGGAGAGCAGTATGCACAGATGTTCGCCAGGGAGTGGTATGAGAACCATTGTTTTTTTGGCACATATAAATGACATAAAGGGCATAATTTCAACTCTTGTAAATGATACATTATTCAGAAAGGAATTGTGAACAGAGAGGATAACAGTCCTTGAAGGTGGCAGGGCAAGCTTAGAGGATTGTTAAATTAATCTTGAAAAATTTAAGAATTAAATTAAATTAAACACACAATGAAAAACTGACACAACCCCACTGGGACAAAAAAACAATCTGATGATTTAGCCTTGTTAACATAGTTGTCAGTGGGATCTTTCTGTGCACAACTTACCTGCCAGGTTTCGGACAGTAGCCATACTCCATAGAGAAAGTCCTTCAGATGCTATGGCCCTATTGTGGCGAAAGGCGCCTCAATGATGCAAGTTCTTAGTTTTAAGTGACCGACTGCTGCCTTCTCACATTTAAAAGTTCCATTTCAACAAGAATTCCCGGTCTCCTCGAGGGAAGGTCACCCATGGAACATTAAGAAAGACTTGCTTTCCCATAGCGCCTCTCACCGCCTCAGGAGATCCCAAATAGCTTCACTGACGGCCAGATACATCGTGCAGCGTTGTCACTGTTGCAATACGGGACACTGTGCACAGCAGGCTCCCACAAACAGCGTTGTAGCGAATCAGCAGATCAGCTGTCATTTCCTAATGTTGGTTATGAAGGATAAATGCTGGACTTTGGAAAGATATCCCTTTTCTTCAAAAGAGTAGCCATTTGATATTTTACATTCCTCTAAAAGGACATGGTTTGATATCATATTTGGAAAATGAGTTCACTGATGTTGCAGCACTCCCTCAGTACTGACCTTCCGACAGTGCAGCACTCCCTCAGTACTGACCCTCCGACAGTGCAGCATTCCCTCAGTACTGACAGTCCGACAGAGCAGCACTCCCTCAGTACTGACCCTCCAACATTGCAGCACTCCCTCTGTACTGACCCTCTGACAGTGCAGCACTCCCTCAGTACTGACCTTCCGACAGTGCAGCACTCCCTCAGTACTGACCGTCCGACAGTGCAGCACTTCCTCAGTACTGACCCTCCGACAGTGCAGCACTCCCTCAGTAATGATCCTCTGACAGTGCAGCACTCTCTCAAAACTGACCCCCAACATTGCGGCGCTCCCTCAGTACTGACCCTCTGACATTGCCGTACTCACTCAATACTGACCCTCTGACAGTGCAGCTCTCCCTCAGTACTGACCCTCTGAAAGTGCAGTACTACCTCAGTACTCACCCTCTGACAGTGCAGAACTCCCTCAATACTAACCGTCCGACTGTGCAGCTGTCTCTCAGAAATGAATCTCCAACAGTGCAGCACTCCCTCTGGACTGAACCTCTGATAGTGCAGCTCTCCCTCAGTACTGACCCTCTGACAGTGCAGCACTCCCTCAGTTGTGACCCTCCGATAATGCAGCAATCCCTCAGTACTGACCCTCTGACTGTGCGGCATTACATCAGTACTGACCGTCTGACAGTGCAGCACTCCCTCATTACTGACCCTCCGGCAGTGCAACAATACCTCAGTACTGACCATCCAGCAATACAGCAATCCCTCAGTACTGACCCTCCAGAAGTCAGCACTCCCTCAGTACTGACCCTCTGAAAGTGAGGTACTCCATCATTACTGACCCTCTGACACTGCAGCACTCCCTCAGTACTGACCCTCTGACAATGCAGCTCTCCCTCCGAACAGACCCTCTGACAGTGCAACATTTCCTCAGAACTGACCCTCTGACAGTGCAGCACTCCCTCCGTACTGACCTTCTGACAGTGCAGCACTCCTTCAGTACTGACCCTCTGACAGTGCAGCACTCCCTCAGTACTGACCCTCTGACAGTGCAGCACGCCCTCCGTACTGACCCTCTGACAGTGCAGCACTCCCTCAGAACTGACCCTCTGACAGTGCAGCACTCCCTCAGTACTGACCCTCTGACAGTGCAGCACTCCCTCAGTACTGACCCTCTGACAGTGCAGCACTCCCTCAGTACTGACACTCCGACAGTGCAGCACTCCCTCAGTACTGAGCCTCTGACAGTGCAGCACTCCCTCAGTACTGACCCTCTGACAGTGCAGCACTCCCTCAGTACTGACCCTCTGACAGTGCAGCACTCCCTCAGTACTGACCCTCTGACAGTGCAGCACTCCCTCCGTACTGACCCTCTGACAGTGCAGCACTCCCTCAGAACTGACCCTCAGATAGTGCAGCACTCCCTCAGTACTGACCATCTGACAGTGCAGCACTCCCTCAGTACTGACCCTCTGACAGTGCAGCACTCCCTCAGTACTGACCCTCTGACAGTGCAGCACTCCCTCAGTACTGACCATCTGACAGTGCAGCACTCCCTCAGTACTGACCCTCTGACAGTGCAGCACTCCCTCAGTACTGACCCTCCGACAGTGCAGCACTCCCTCAGTACTGAGCCTCTGACAGTGCAGCACTGCCTCAGTACTGACCCACTGACAGTGCAGCACTCCCTCAGTACTGACCCTCTGACAGTGCAGCATTCCCTCAGTACTGACCCTCTGACAGTGCAGCACTCCCTCAGTACTGAGCCTCTGACAGTGCAGCACTGCCTCAGTACTGACCCACTGACAGTGCAGCACTCCCTCAGTACTGAGCCTCTGACAGTGCAGCACTCCCTCAGTACTGACCCTCTGACAGTGCAGTTCTCTCTCTGGGCTGCACCTGGCCTTGGTTAACATCCAAACTTGGGCTGACAAGTGACAGTAACACATGCGCGGCACACACTCTCCTTGATGATCACATCATGGAAGGAATGCCCATCTCTGGCGCCACCATTGCGAAGCATTCACCCAACAACATCTTGCGTACAGCTAACAGTGGTGAACTGGAGCCTATTATCAATGTGCCAGTAGGAGCAGGTCAGAGGCTGGGAATCCTGTGGCAAATCACCTCCTGACTCCCCAAAGCCTGTCCACCATGTGCACAGCACACGTCAGGAGTCTGATGGAATGCTCTCCACTTGCCTGGTTGAGAGGTGGGGGCAGATGCAAGTTTGTTCAGGGAGCCTGACAGCACCCAGAGTAAAGCTGCCACCCTCCTGTGCTAATTGACCCTAGACTCAATATCTACGCACCCCATCGCCTCTGTCTCCAGCCTGTACGGGTTATAGGATGAGTTGTAAAAAAGGAACCAAGCCACTTTCACAGCATCTCACTCTGGTGAGAAATCAGCGCTCAAGAAGACTAAGGCTGAAAATGTCACGGGACCATCAGTGTGTGACGTTGATGCCACAATCCTGTCCCATCTTGGACACATCGAACATCCCTTCACCCTGGCTGGGCCAGAATCCTAACTTCCTCCCAGCAGCCCCGAGGGAGTAACCTTTACCACATAGCGACCAAATCACTTCCAAAAGAAGGCCCACCACTACTTTCTCAAGGGATGGATAATCAATATGAAGCTGGGCACAACCACGAGGACAAGAAAAAAATATGCTCCTCATTCGTCCACTGTGATTTTTTTTTGAGGTTGTCACTAGCTGGATAGATAAGGGGAACTGGTAGATGTGGTGTATTGGTGTATTTGGATTTTCAGAAGGTTTTTGATAAGGTCCGACACAGGAGGTTAGTAGACAAAATTGGAGCTCATGGGATTGGGTTACACACTGGCACGGAATGAGGTTTGGCTAACAGAGAGAAAACAGAGAGCAGAGATCAATGGATCATTCTCAGATTGACAGGCAGTGATGATCGGAGTGCGCCAGGGATCACTGCTTGATCCCCAGATCTTCACAATCCATTTCAGCGATTTGGGCGCGCAGACCAAATGTAATATTTCCAAGTTTGCTGATGACACCAAACTAGGTGGCAATGTGAGTGGTGAGGAGGATGCTAAGTGGCTTCAAGGAGCCTAAGTGAGTGGGCAAGGAACATGGCAGATGAAGTACAATGTGAAATTAGTGACTTTGATATTATAAACAGAAATGGAGAGCATTTCTTAAATGGTCAGAGGCTGGGGAGTGTTGATGTCCAGAGGGACCCGGGTGTCCTTGTCCATGAGTCACTGAAAGCTAGCGTGCAGGTGCAGCAGGCGATGAGTAAGGTAAATGGTCATGTTGGCCTTTATTGCAGGAGGGTCTGAGTACAGGAGTAAAGGTGTCTTACTGTAGTTGTATAGAGCCTCGGTGAGATTGTGCCTGGAGTATTGTGTACATTTTTGGTCTTCGTAGCTCAGCATGGATATACTGTCCATAGAGGGAGTGTAATGAAGCTTCACCAAACTAATCCCTTGGATGGCGAGATTGTCGTATGAGGGATAATTAAGGAGACTGGGGCTAAGTTCTCTGGGGCTTAGAAGAATGAGAGATGATCTCGTTGAAGTGTACAAGATTCTTACAGGGTTCGACAGGGGAGATGCAGGAAAGATGTTTCCACTGGTTTGGGGGGGAAGTGGGGTTGTTTAGTACTGGGGGGGGCGTCACAGACTGAGAATGAGAGGCAGGCCAATAAGGACTGAGATGAGGAGGAATTTCTCCAGCCAGAGAGTGATAAATCTTTGGAATTCTCTACCCCAGAGGGCTGTGGAGGCTCAGTAGGTTCAGAGCAGAGTTTGATAGACTTCTAGATATTAATGGCATCAAGGGATCTGAGGGTCATGTGGGAAGATGGTGTTGAGGTAGAAGATGAGCCATGATCTAGGTAAATACCAGAGCAGGCTCGAGGGGCCAAATGGCTTACTCCCGCTCCTACGTTGCTATGGCCTGAGCTTGACCTTTGGCAGGCGGGATCAGTGGGCCTGGTAGCGGTGGGGAAATGGGCTTTCACCGTCAATCAGCCCCTGACTACAATTTCACGCCAACTGACCAATGAACTGAGAGCCAACGTGCAGCGCCTGCTGCAAAACTCAGCGCTGCAGGGGTGGGCCTGGGAGGAGGGCGGATGATGACATCTGGCCGCCACGGCAATTCACCGGCCAGCTGTTAAGATTGGACAGGCCAGGTAAAACCAGAGGCAATTGTGCCGTCAATGGACTTAATTGCCGGCGCGCTTGCGCGCACTTCCGAATCCTGCGTGCGGCCCACCGAGTGAAATACCGCGCGAGGGCGCGATGACATCAGGACACTGGCCCCACATCTTCACGCACTATCTTACCCCCAATAGGGACTTAAAATTCAGCCCATTTGTGTGATAAATTCACAGAAAAGAGTCATTGAAATTCTACAGGTTCCACGGTAAATTGTATGTAACAAAGCGATGACCCACCTTGAGGTAAAGACCATTTACATCTGTGAAACTAGAGTGAGGAAGAGAGTTATTGCCTTAGTCAACACAATTTGTCCCTGTTACTTTCTGGTTGCCATGACATCGAGGGAGAAATCCTCATAGAGATTTATTTCTTCCTGATGTCACGTTAGCATAAATTAAAATACAGCTTATCCATTGTTTGCCAATAATAACCTCAGACTATCATTCCGATAAATTGTGCATATTATGTTGCTGAAGACATGTAAAATTGAGGTAAAGTCAGGCTGAGGTTTGTCATGAACTATGTTCCTCTATATCATTTTCATATTAGCTACTGTGAGATCATTCTTATATTAGGGGAACACACAGTGTCAAAGAATGGGACATCACAGCAGGAGGCCATTCAGCCCATCATACCTGTGCCTGCTTCATTTCATCCCACTCTTCCCCCATGCTGCTCTTCACCCCACCCCCCCTCCCCCCCGCCACCACAGTCTGGCATATTACCCCCTTTTAAGTGTTTATCCAAAACCCCTTTTGAAAGTTACCATAAACTGTGCTTCCGCTGCCATTTCAGGCAGCACGTTCCAGATCACAGCAACTCGCTGTGTTCAAAACATTCCCAGAATTTCCCTTTCATCTCTACCTGGACTGACGGACCACAAAACGTTAATGTGAAGAAGAGGGGGGGTTGATAAGTCCAGAATCTGGTTCCTGTATTAAAGAGGTTCAGTCAGATAAACCCAGAGTCTGGTTCCTGTATTAAAGTGGTTCAGTCAGATAAAACCAGATTAATATTCTGCGGATATTGGTTCAATTCTCATCACAGCAGCGAGGGTGACATAAATTCAATTAATTAATTAATCAGGGTGTGGGAGCTGGTTTTGCCAATGGTGAGCACATGAAACTCTCATCGATTATTGTACATCCCCACCTTGTTCACCTGAGGTACTTCAGGGAGGGAAATCTGCCTTCCTTACCCAGTCCGGCCTACATGTGACTCCAAACCCACAGCTCAGTGTCAAACTTTGCTTTTTAAAAGTTTCAGGATTGCAACAATTTACATCATAAAAATATCTGAAGACATTTTCATGACTCGCCTTTCAGAGGAACATACAAGAGTTGAAGGGGGAAGCAAAATCACACAGCTTTTGTGGGGAGTGCAGGGCATTGGAGTTATTTGGATATAAGAGACAACATAGGCACAATGGGCCGAATGGCCTCCCTCTGAGCTCTATGGTTGTAGGAGTCCATGCATGTTGTGATACAGAATTGAAGGCAATCACCCTCGTCACAGTAATTTAAATTCAATTAATTAACAAAAATCTGGAATATAAAGTGTCTCAGTCATGGTGACTGCACAATTATCATCGATTGTTGTAAAAACCCATCTGATTCACTAAGGTCCCTTTAGGGAAGGAAATTTTCTCTCCTTACCCGGTCTGGCCTACATGTGACTCCAGACCCACAGCAACGAGGTTGGCTCCTTAATGATCTCAGTCCACAACCAAATCTAATGAAGTGATAAAGACAATTAGAAACCTCCAGTCTCATGCCTGCATGAGGGGGGATTCGGAGCTTGGCTTTAATAGCCAAGTGGTTATGGTACTGGGCTTGTCACCCCAAAATCAAGAGTTCAAATCTCACAATGGCAAGCTATGAAACAATGTAATTTCATCTGAAACAGATGGAAACGGGTTTGTACTTGAAAGAGTTACTTTTTATCCCGATTTTGTTGATTTGGTTTTCATTTAAAAAGATTATCAAGAGTTCAAATCTCACAATGGCAAAACTATGAAACAATGTAACTTCATCTGAAACAGATGGAAACGGGTTTGTGCTCGAAAGAGTTACAAGCACATGAAAGTTCTTAGGGGGATTCGGCCAGTAGATGGTGTCGCTGTCCACCTAAAGTGAGTAATATAAACTAAGCAATGGTGTCCAAGGGCAGAAATGGCAGGTAGTCCTCGGAGCAACTTTGAACTGCAGGCTTGGAAAAAATAAGTTTAGAATGAGGATTTGGGGAGCTGTTGCCTGTGGGTGAACTGTTGAGAAAGCTGTAATAATTACACCGGGATATGTGACAGTTCAGCACTCCCTCACCACTGACTCTCCGACAGTGCAGCCCTCCCTCAGTACTGACCCTCTGAAAGGGAAGCACTCCCTCAGTACTGACCCTCCAACAGTGCAGTGCACCCTCAGTACTGACCCTCCGACAGTGCAGCACTCCCTCAGTACTGACCCTCCGACAGTACAGCACTCCCTTAGTGCTGACTCTCCGTCAGTGCAGTGCCCCCTTAGTACTGAACCTCCGACTGTGCAGCACTCCCTCAGTACTGAACCTCCAACAGTGCAGCACTCCCTCAGTACTGAACCTCCGACAGTGCAGAACTCCCTCAGTGCTGACTCCCCGTCAGTGCAGTGCTCCCTTTGCACTGAACCTCCGGGACATGCTCCAAAATCTGGGAGGAGTGCGTAACCATGGAAGAACAAATACTGTGCATGTATGAGTGATGCCCCCTCACCAGCGCAGGTAAAAGCATTGTCATGAGGTGCAAGACATTCTCGGTGTTGCTGTCCAAGGTGCTGATCTTGTCCATGCCACTGTGGTGGTCACCAGGGTCACCCTCTGCTTTACCTGGAGATGACAGCCATAGAAGGTGTGTTCAGAATGTGGCCAGTCAGGTTGGCTACCAGCCTGGAAATCCTTCCAATACGCCTAATGGCAGGTGGTAAGAGGGGGAGAGTTTCCTGGTCAGATGTACTGCAGGGGGCGATGGCAAACCACTGCAGTACTTTGCCAAGCAGAGTCATGGGCCAATCCAATGGAGATCCATGGGGTCACCAACACCCTCTCTGGGCAGGGTACCTGCAGGAGGCATGTGCAGATCACAGAGCGAGTGCTTTACAAATGCCCAGGATGTGCCTGATCCTTTGAGAGCATAGTTCAGAGGTGCAGTCACTGTTGTAATACAGTGCACAGCACTGACCCACAGCACAGCAAGACCCTACTAAGAGCCATGGGACAAATGACCAGAGAAGTGATAGTCCATCCCAATCCACAAGTGCTCTGCCCCAAAAGCAGGTATTTGGTTAAAATTGAGAGATAAATATTGGTCCAGGACACCATGCGGAACTCACCTGGAACTTCAAATAATGGCTTTGGGACCGCTAAATGCCACTTGAGAATTCAGTCAGGGCCTTGGTTTAATGCCTCATCAGAAAGAGGATACCTCCGAGAAAGCAGCACTCCCTCATTAGTCACTGGGTGTAAACGTGTGTCTCAGAAATGAGAGGGTTACCCACTGAGCCACAGCTGACACAACAGCATCAGTATCATGGGGGGCTGGGGCTGGGGAATGGGACTGGGATTGGGTTATCATTGAGCAGAAACTAAACTGGAACAGTCATATAAATACTGTGGCTACAAGGGCAGGTCAGAGGCTGGGAATTCTGTGGACAGTAACTCACCTCCTGACTTCCAAAAGCCTGTCCACCATCGACAAGGCACAAGTCAGGAGTGTGATGGAATACTCCCCACTTGCCTGGATGAGCGCAGCTCTCACAACACTCAAGAAACCTGACACTATCCAGGACAAAGCAGCCCGTTTGATTGGCACCCCATCCACCATTTTCAACATTCACTCACCCCACCACCGACGCACAGTGTGTACGATCTACAAGATGCACTGCAGCAACACACCAAGGCTCCTTCAACAGCAGCTTCCAAACCCGTGACTCCCTCATCTAGAAGGACAAGGACAGCAGGTACATGGGAACACCACCATCTGCAAGTTCCCCTCCAAGCCTCCTATACCGACCATTCCTTCAATGTTGGTGGGTCTAAATCCTGGAATCCCCTTCCTGACAGGACTATGTGGGTGCACTTAAACCACATAGACTGCAACAATTGAATAAAAATATTCAATCGCACCTTCTCAAGAGCAACTAGGATTGGGTAACAGATACCAGCCTTACAAACAAAGGCCTTTACCATAGAATAAGTTTAAAAAGCACCCACATTTCACTGGTATAAAGAGCACTTCCTATATGGGAATGGAATATTATTGACATGTATATAATGTTGCCAGTACTTATTATTTCTATTGAAATAATTAACCTGAAGAGATTAATAAGTGACCCATTTAATAAAAATTCTCACCTTCATTAACTAGAGTGGAAATGATGAAAATGACCCAGAACAACTTGTTCTTGCTTTGATCTTTGATTTTCTGTGTGCAGACCAGTGACACAAACCTCTCCTCCTCAGTGATCTGTGGATGCTGTCTATCAGTCAGCAAATATATTCAGGAGGAGGTTTGGCTCGATCCAGAATTTCCAGTTTCCAGTTTTTAAAATAGGAAAAATCATTAAACTTCTAAACTACAGCTTGTATGTTAACTTGTTTGTTAATTTGTTCCTTGAATGGAATTTGTTTTATAATAAATCAATATCTTTTTGTGTGTTTACTGAAATATGTCTGGTTTGATTCTTTTAATGCTGGGAATAGCAGTGTCAAAGGGTAATTATTGGCCAGTTTTGTGGATGAATTAAACATTTAAACTATTGTTATCACCTATGGAGAAGTGGGGCTAGAATTAACTGTGCACTCCTCCCATCACGGTCCATAACAATGCTCATTGCTGACCAATTGTGTGGAGCAAATGTATCTTGCCAATTACCAGCCCAAACCTGAATGTTGTCCAGGTTTTGCTGCATATGGTCATGGGCTGCTTCAGTATCTGAGGATTGGTGAATGGTGATGAACATTGTGCAATAATCAGCGAACATCCCAACTGCAGACCTTATGTTGGAAGGAAGGTCATTGATGAAGCAGCTGAAGATGGATGGGCCGAGGACACTTCCCTGAGGAACTCCTGCAGTCATGTCCCATAACTGAGATGACTGACCTGCAACAACCACAACCATCTTCCTTTGTGCTCGGTTTCACTCTAACCGGTGGATATTTTTCTCACTGCTTCCCTTCAACTCCGATTTTGCTAGGGCTCCTTGATGCCACTCTTGATCAAATGCTGCATTGGTGTCAAGGGCAATTGCTCTCACCTCAACTCTGAAGTTCAGCTCTTTTGTCCATGTTTGGACCAAGGCTGTAATGAGGTCAGGAATCTGACTGGACCTGGCAGAACACAAACTGAGCATCAATGAGCAGGTTGTTACTGGGTAAGTGCCATTTATAGTCCTGTCAATGACCCCGTCCATCAATTTGTTGATGATTGAGAGTAGCGTGATGGGGTGGTAATTGGCTGGGTTCAATTTTCCTCATTGCCAGTGTTGTGGCGATACTGGAACACCTTGGCCCGCCACACAGCTAGTTCTGGAGCACAAGTCTTCAGTACAACTGCCAGAAAATTGTCAGGGCCCATAGCCTTTGTAGTAGCCAGTGCTTTCAGCCAATTCTTAATATCATGTGGAATGAATTGAATTGGCTGAAGACTGGCATCTGTGATGATGGGGACCTCCGGGGGAGGGAAGATGGATCATCCAGCTGGCATTTCTTTCTGAAGGTGGTTGCAAATGCTTCAGCTTGGCCTTTTTCCTGCGGTCTGCTGGGCTCCTCCATCAGGGAATGTGCATGAGGGAGGGTGGGGTGCAAGGGAGTGAGGGGACATGTGGTTTGGACAGGATATGAGGATGCAAAAGTGTATGTGGGAGGAAGGTGTTCTGAGGGTGAGGTTTGAGAGATGAAGGGGTATGGGGAATGGATTCAGCATGAGAGAGGGAGGTGCTATGACAGAGGAAGGGGCATGATTTAGGGAGGGATTTGAAGGACAGAGGGGTTTGAGGAAGGGGTATGAGGGAGGCAGGGGCCACAATGAAGGGAAGGTTATGAGGCATGGAGGATTCTTTAGGAGTGTAAGGGTGTAGGTAGATTTTTTTGTTAGACTTTGCTTCATTGTGTAACACAACAAAATGGTTAAACAGTCAGTTTTATTTGAAATAATTGTATTAAGAGAACCCAGTCAGTTACAATTCATCATAAAACATTGATTGATTTATGCATTTATTGATTAAGTATTGATTAATGAATTTTAATAACATAGATGTTTAAAAGCTGTTTTATAATTTACTGTAAAGTCATGCAGGCACATGGTTGTCAGGAGACAAGGGCAGCATGAATTCCAGTAACCTGTGGAAGTTTAACATTGTAAGACATAGATACAGCCAACCTAATCAGGTTGTATCAGTGTAAATGAATAGCGTTTTATGCAAAATGAACATTGTATCAGCTGTTATGATCCTGTTGGGAACAGTTATCTTTAAAAGCGAAGTCCAAACGCCCAGTGATTTAACCAATAGAACCACACCACAGAATTTCATGCTTTCAAGCACACACAAACTTTATTGTATATGGAACAAATTAAACAAAGCGTCTAAGTTAATACCACAGCTTATATCCACAAATAAATGCCCTTCAGTTTACTTCTTACTTCCCCCCTTGCTACGATATCATAAATTTATCTAGGGACCACCCATAAGTATGCTGCAGTCCCTGGGAAACCATTTTAATTCTCCTCTGTTCCAACTATTCTCAGAGGTAATAATTTCATTAACTACCTCTTGACTGTGGGGGCCTCAGTCCCTTGTTCTGGTTGCTTTCCCAATGCTTCAAATCTATTCACTTGGTTGCTTCCTTTTGCCACAAAATTCCATGAGGACCACTGTAGATTTTTCCACTAGCTTAAAGCTAAGCAATCTTCTAAGCTTTTCTCACCTTATGACGTCCAAACGGAGGTTAAGCCTTACCTGCATTTGATGCAGTGACTGGATGAAGTTAGCCTTTCTTGTTTTACTTGCTCATAGTGCCAGGATAACTGTGATTTAATTTGGCTATCTTCTCTCAGTGAGCTGGGCCCCCCACTCAAAATCCAAGCTGCAACTAACTAACTTTCAGCAAACACCCAGATCAATAGAAAAAAGAGAACCTCCCTAAGCTCCACTCATCTTTGTAACAACGTGGCATTCTCTGGCATGCCTTTAAATAGACCATCAGGTTAATTATTCCTTATTTAAAATTCCTTCCTTGACCTGAAGGAAGAAATGGAGTTTACAATCCTGTAGGGTTTACTGAATGCTTTTAAATTTATTTAGCTCTAACTCCCAAAAGAAAGCATCTCTCCGGAAAGCTCGAACTGCAAGGATCACAGACATCAAGCCTCCACCAAAAGTGCAAATAGCCTTTTGAATTCAGTCCAGTTGCCTGGACTTTTGCAGCTGTATTCGATATCTCAAGAATGGCATGTTTTATTGTGCTGACTCAACAATGACAGGACCATTTCTTTGTGTTTTCTGTCATTAACCCTTTCGAAACTCCAAGGTCTCAGTCCTTCCTGTGACAAATTTTGATTTGAAAATCCTGCAGACACTTTTGCTGCCTCTTTGCTGTCCATTACTGAGGTGGTATCATCAGTATGTTTACTTGGATCAGTTTGTTGCTTAACTGGATCACAGACAGACAAAGAGTATTTACTCACAGGAAGATCCTGTCATCTGGACATACCATCTCAAATTGTGTTAAAAAACGACATTGTCCACTATATCATTTACCAATGTAAAATAGGTAACTAAGAAGCAATGACATCAACAATATACCCCTTTATCAGAGCAGAATGGGGGAATGCACATTTCCTATCAATACCACTTACAAATACATCTTCATTCAGTGAACTGAAAAGTCTAAATCCTTTTCCCTCAACAAGTTTCAAACTGAACCTGCATCCCATAGAATAGCAATCTTACTAGACTCCTGCTTGGACAAAAATGGAATGATTTCCCTTTCAAATATAAATCATTTATAAACCCTTTGCCTCTTTATCTATTCCCATCATTAGAAGTAATGGCTCTTTCAGGAGCATGACTGTTTGTTCTAGTTTCTCCAGAGAAATTCCAGCTATTCTCACCAATGCCACTGAATTAGACTTTATCAGCCAACAGGTGGCCTTCATATGTCCAATTCTATGAAAAGGAGGACATGTTGGTCTTTCTGACTCACTCTGCAACTTAAGCTTCTCTCGAGCCTCTTCATGCTCCCTGACCTCCATTTCGTGTTGAAACTCTCAGTCTCTTTCTTTATCTCTTTCCTCCATTGTTAACATCTCTCTCTGGAGTTCAATCTCAAGTTTCTTTTTTGAAGTCCCATTTTCTCTGCTCTTTCATTTCATCCCTTTTCATGTTTTGTCATCTGCAACAAATTTTTATCTCTCTGGGTTAATCTCTTCTATTTACTAACCAAATGCTGTGCTAAAATATCCAGTATCTTAGTTCCATTCTTAGTACCTACTTTCATTTCAATCTTCACTTCTCTTTAAATTCTATTAACTGCACTTTGACTAATTGTCACAATTCACTGAGGGATAATTCTTCCCTCCCTCAGCCACTGATGAAGTCATTCTGCTTCTCAATGGATACAATCAAAGATCACTGTGAAATCTTGTCTGGACTATAAAAGCATCAAGGGGTATGAGGAGAGAGCTGGAATATGGCATTGAAATAGAGGATCAGCCATGAGCACATTGAATGGTGGAGCAGGGTCAAAGGGCCAAATGACCTACTCCTGCTCCTATTTTCTATGGGAAGGATTTTACCCGCATTAAAGGGGAGGGTGTGCGGGGGCGGGCGCAAGTTGGTGGGTTCCCGATCGCACCTCCGGTCAGGGGTGTGCCTCCATTTTACGTGGGCGGTCCAATTAAGGCCCATCCAGCATGACATCCACCCAGAAACGCTGTGCCCTCCCTGTGCGGGTTGGGTTGGGGGGGGGAGGTGGGGTTTCCCTGTGTCGGGAGTGTGCTCCTTCACACGTGTGCATGAAAGAGTGCACAGATCTCCCTGAGGCTAAGTGCTGCCTGAGGGAGACCAGCTCAATGTGGAAAAACAGAATAAACAATAGAAATTTTTACTGGCATGCACCCCTCATGTGACACTATCACATGACCCCGCCCCCGCTAGACAACCTAAAATTTTCTATGTTAACTTAAATTTCAGCCAACTGTCATCCAAGTATCCTGTTACCTCATGAAATACGAACATACGAAATAGGGGCAGTGGAAGGCCATTCGGCCCCTTGATCCTGTTCTGCCATTCAATTAGATCATGGCTGATCTGTTTGAGTTCCACATTCACATCTAACCCCGATACCCTTTGATTCCCTTGCCTGACAAGAATTCATCTACCTCTGCCTTTTAACTATTCAATGACCCTGCCTCCACCACCTTCAGAGACAGAGAATTCCAAAGTCACACATCCCTCTAAGAGAAAATGAATTCTCCTCATCTCTGTCAAAAAGGGCGACCCCTAATTTTAAAACAGTGCCCCCTAGTTCTGGACTCACCCACAAGAGGAAACATCCTTTCGACACCCACCTTGTCAAGATCATTGAGGATCTTAAATGCTTCAGTCAAATCACCCCTCACTGCTCTAAACTCCAGTGGAAACAAGCCCATTCTGTCCAGCCTTTCCTCATAATGGCAACTTGCTTATCCCAGGTATCAACTGAGTAAATTTTCTTTGAACTGCCTCCAAGGTATTTACATTATTCTTTAAATAAGGAGATCAAAATTGCACACAGTATTCAAGATGTGGTCTCACCAATCCCCTGTATCACTGAAGCATAACATCCTTACTTTATGTTAAATTCCTCTCATAATAAAGGATGTTAGTCTACTTAATTGAATGCTGTACCTGCATACTATCTTCTTGTGACTTATGCACAAGAACTCCTCAATCCCTCTGCAGCTTGGAATTCTGCAGGCGTTCTCCATTAAAGTAATACACTGCTTTGTAATTCTACCTGCCAAAGGGAACACCTTCACATTTTCCCACATTATACTGCATCTGCCAGATTTCTGCCCACTCTCTCAACTTATCTACACCCGTCTGCAAACTCCTTATGTCTTCTTCACAACATACTTTCCTACATATCTTAGTGTCATCTACAAATTTAGCTACCATGCATTTGCTCCCGTCATGTTATATCAGGGATGGATATGTATGAGAATGGAAGGGTATAAAGATGGAGGGTTGTGAGTGAGGGGCATAAAGGAGGGCTATGAGGAATGGAGGGGGTGTGAGGAAGGAAGTAGTGGGGGAGACAGGGTTTGTGAGCGAGGGGTATGTATGAGGGAGGAAGGTTGTATGTGGGGGTGTGCTGGGTGAGATGGGGATTGACGCTGAGGGAAGGGCAGATATGTGCATAGCATGCTGTAGGAAAAGGGCAGGGTAGGTGGGAGCTAGTATTAGGGATGGAGTTGTGTTAGGCAGCCAGGGGTTTGCATGATGGATGATGTAACGGAGAGAGAGTTTGTATGAGAGACGAAAAAGCATGTGGGCTAGAGAGAGTTTGAGGGAGGTTGGTTATGATGGAGGCAGGGGTGTAAGGGAAGGAGGTGGTGTGAGGGAAGAAGCATTGTGATATAGGGAGTGGTATGATTAAGGGAGGGGTGTAGGGAAGGGACAGGATATGAGGGAGGGTTTTTACTGTGGGAATGTGTATGAGGGAGGGAGGGAGTATGACAAAGGGAGCAGAATGAGGAATGGTTGAGTGTGAAGAGACAGGGGTAAAAGAGTGGAGGGATGTAAGGGTAGAACATCAAATGAGGGAGAGGGGCTTATGAGGGAGGGAGAGGTTATGAGTGCAGGTGGGTGGCTGAGGATGGAGCAATGGAGGGGGTTGTGCATGAGGAGCAGGGCTTTAAAAATGATCAGGGTTCCCAAATCTTGTCTCTATTTGTCATTCTTTTTGTTGCCTCAGTTGCTATGGAGACCGTAAACAGGTGGGGCTGGTGGATATCAGGGTCAGCTCTGTTACCACAGCTCCCGGCCCCACCACACCCTGACAGGGCCCTTTATTGCCCAATTGCCAGAGTGTCAACGCTGGAAATGTAAAATAAATTGAGAAGATTCTGGAAAATCTCGCTGATTCACTTCTTCTTCTCATCAGCGAATGAATTTCAGCGTATTCTTTAACTGCTCTCTGAACTTAGTCTGGGTCATGGCATAAATACAAGTGTTTGTGCAGCAACTCAGGAGCTGCAGCATGAAGCCCAATTCCTGCACAAACCAATGCAACTTTATAGCCCAGTACCCCAAATACCACATCTGTCTCCATACAGAGAACACCATTAACATTGCCCACAACAGGATGAAATTCGCAGAGATAGCAAATAGTAAAATGATGGATCTCCTTCGACTCTCCATCTCTGGGTCTCTGGAAATCTCTCCACTGCTGTGAGCCCGGAGTCTCCTGCGGGCTCTGCTGCTCACTAAAATGTGTCTGACGGTGAGAACATTGAGCAGAAAAATCAGAACAAATGGGACACACGGGGTCAGAATGTGATGGAGAAACTCGACTATTTTCCAGCTCGGAGAGAAGTGAAAGGACATTTTTACATTGCAAAACCAGGAGTTGTTCTGCAGCAAATATAAATCTGTTAACATAAAATACCAGAAAATGTTCTTCAAACAGCTCAGCACACTCACTGTTCCCAGGACCACAGCTGCTGTTATCTCAGTGCAATATTTACTTTTCAGCTTCTGGCAACAAATGGCCACAAACCGATCAAAGGTGAAAATGACAGTAAACCAGACAGAACAGTCAGTGGCTGCAAACAGCAGGACAACATGAATATTACACAGAGAGATGGAATACAGGAAAGCAAACTGATCATGATAAACAGCTGGAATCTGTCTCATTATCAGGTCGAGGATGACGATGAGTAGATCCGCCGTTGCCACTGCCACCAAGTAGCGAGTAACACATTCGGAGAGATCACATTTTCCCTGAGAAAGGGTCACAATTGTCAATGTGTTAACTGTAAGGAAGGGAAATAAACATGTAAATTATACATCAGGCTGTCAGAAAGTTTACAAGTTTAATTTATGATTTATTTTCCCTGACCCACATCGAACAACATTATTTACTCACCACACTCCTGAAGCTGTTCATTTCCCAACACTCCAGATATTCTGCTCCTTGCAACCCAAACACTGTTCACCACCCCAAATGCCCAACACTGCTCACCTCCCCGTATGCCCTACATTGCTCATTCCCACACCTCAGCCACTGCTCATGCTCTATTTACCACCAACATTTCTCACCCCCACACAAACACTGCTCATCCACACTGCACCCCAGACCATGCCCTGTTTCACCTACATACTGCACATACCAACCCTCTACATGCATAAAACTGCTCTCCCAGCAGCCCCTTGCACACCAGACATTCAACATTCCCTACACAGCTGACACTTCTCAGTTCATTCACTCCAGGCATTTTGCATCCTTGACAACCCCAATACTCCTCATCTCCCTGTAGCTTCAACACTGCTCACCCTCACCCACACCCTTGACACTGCTCACCACCACACCCCTGACATTGCTCATTTCCCCTATTTCCGCACATTACCCTGACGTCCACCAGCCACAACCCAGACACTGCTCAACACTACTGCACCCTCGACTCTGCTTACTTCGTCTTCTCTCACCCTCCTGCAAACATGATACATAAGAACAGAAAAAACAGGAATGGGAGTAGACTATTTGGCCCCTTGAGCCTGCTCCACTATTCAATAATATCATGGCTGATCATCTTGTGTTTTGAATCGACATTCCCATCTAACCCCAATAGCCTTCGATTCCTTTGCCTAACAAGGATGTATCTACCCCTACCTTAAATAATATTCAATGACCCCGCTTCCACCACCTTCTGAGGCAGAGAGTTCCAAAGTTGCACAACTCTCTGAGTGAAAAGAAATTGTCCTCATCTCTGTCCTAAAAGGGTGACCCCTAATTTTATAACAGTGCCCCCTAGTTCCGGACTCACCCACAAGAAGAAACATACTTTCCACATCCACCTTGTCAAGGCTGTTCAGGATCTTGTATACTTCAACCAAATCACCCCTCACTCTTCTAAACTCCAGTGGAAACAAGCCCAGTCTGTCCACTCTTTCCTCGTAAGACAACCCACTCATTCCAGGTATCAATCTAGTAAACCTCCTTTGAACCACCCCCAATGCATTTACATCCTTCCTTAAATAAGGAGACCAAAACTGCTCACAGTATTCAAGAAGCTGTCTCACCAATGCCCTGTATAACTGAAGCATAGCATCATTACTTTTATGTTCAATCCCTCTCGTAATAAAGGATAGCATTCCATTAGCCTTCCTAATTACTTGCTGTACCTGCATACTAACTTTTGGTGATCCATGTGTCAGAAAACCTAGATCCCCCTGCACCTCAGAATTGTGCAGCCCTTCTCCATTTCAGTAATGCTCTGCTTCTTTTCTCCTCATTGATACCAATCAGCCCACCACACTCCCCGACCACAGCTGTGACCCGGCTGCATCCGAGACACAGTTCACCCCTCCTCCACACCCCTAATACCACTCATATCCCCAATCCCCTGACATTGCTGATAATCCACAATACAAACTGGTCACAACCTTGACACTGATAATAAGCCCCCGACATTGACACTGATCACACCTGCTTGCACACCAGACACTGCTCTCAATGCACACATACCTGACAGTAATCATGCACAACCTTCAACACTCCTCATCTCCCTTGACACCCCTATCACTACTCACCACCTTGCCACCGTGCCTAGCACCGCTCATATCCCCAGACTCCCTGAAATTGCTCAGCCCCACCTCAGAAAACTCTTATCCACCCGTACTCCAGGCATTGTTTACTAACCCACACCGCCAACACTGCTCACATCCCTGAACCCTCCATGCTAATCATCCATCTGCATTCCCAATACTGGTCATCCCCAGCTTCCCACCGCCTCACTCTGCCCCCCAACACACAACACAGCTCACCCATTTGTCGCTCATGTTTGCAGACACAGATTCACTGTAACTACAGTCCCCGTTCCTCAGCCAGTGTTGGGACGTCAAATCCTCTGGCCTCCATGAATATAGGCAGCAACTCACAACACAACCCTCCAGAAAACCACTCACGGCACATCCGCTAGCTTGCCAACATCTGAAGTGAGTCAAGCGCTCCTAACAAGCAAGTCGGATACCTGTTCAGTTTTAATGGCACGAGATGGCGGGGAGAAGGTGGGGTTGGGGTGGTGGTGGTGGTGGGGTTCCTTCTGCTGCTGTACACATAGTCAGCCGAGTATGACTAAAACAGGCATTTAGCGGACGGGTACAGACCATGTTTCACGGACGTGTGCCAAAGATGTTGACGTGTCCTGCCCAACACGGAGCATCGCCAGGGCAAACTGGACATGGCCGACATTGCAACCAGCACCTCCTTTTGGTTTTTTTGGTCATTGTTTTGGCAGCACCAGTGGTTCCCGGTCCCAAAGGTCATGGTCAGGGAGAGGTACTGAGGGAAAGAAATCCACTTTAAAGATGGTACTGAATAAATTCTTAAGGGGAACATACTTCAGGAATATGGGAAACAGACAGGGGAACGGGACAAATTGGAGGGGTGAGGCCATGGACAGGTTCAAACACGACAATGAGGATATGAAAAAGGAAGGGGTGTCAGGTCAGGAACCAATGTAGGTCAGTGAGCAGAGGGATGATGGGTTTGATGTCAGTTTGGGTGTTGGTAGCAGAGTTTTAACGGGCTGCGGGTTATGGAGATTTGTTGCTCTGAGGGTGGCCACGATAGCATTAGAATTGTCCATTCTGGATTGAACCAAGGTGCAGGTGAGAGTTTGTGCCCTAGATGGGCTGAGGTAGAGAGTGATGCCGGGGGCTGGAGGGTGGGGGGCGTGCGGGGGAGTAAATTGTGAATTGTGAACAGAGAGGATAACAGTCCTTGAAGGTGGCAGCGCAAGCTTAGAGGAATGTTAAATTAATCTTGAAAAATTTAAGAAATAAATTAGATTAAACACACAATGAAAGGCTGACACAATCCCATTGGGACAAAAAAACAATCTGATGATTTAGTCATTGATAACATAGTTGTCAGCGGGATCTTGCTGTGCACAATTTGCCTGCCAGGCTTCGGACAGTGGCCACACTCTAGAGAGAAAGTGCGTCAGACGCAATGGCCCTAATGTGGCGAAAGGCGACTCAGTAATGGAAGTGACCGACTGCTCCCCTCTCACTTTTAAAAGTGCCATTTCAACAAGAATTCCCGGTCTCCTCGAGGGAAGGTCACCCATGGAACATTAAGAAAGACTTGCTTTCCTATAGCGCCTCTCACCGCCTCAGGACATCCCAAACAGCTTCACTGACGGCCAGATACGTCGTGCAGCGTAGTCACCGTTGCAATACAGGACACTGTGCACAGCAACCTCCCACAAACAGCGTTGTAGCGAATCAGCAGATCAGCTTTCGTTTCTTAATGTTGGTTATGAAGGATAAATGTGTGACGTTGTAAAGATATCCCTTTTCTTCAAATGAGTGGCCATTTGATATTTTACATTCCTCTAGGAGGGCAGATGGGGGACTTGGTTTGATATTATATTTGGAAAATGACATACCTGGTAGTGCAGCACTCCCTCAAAACTTACCATCCAACAGTGCAGCATTCCCTCAGTAGTGACCCTCTGACAGTGCAGCACTCGCTCAGTACTGACCCTCTGACAGTGCAGCACTCCCTCAGTACTGTCCCTCTGACAGTGCAGCGCTCGCTTAGTACTGACACTCTGACAGTGCAATGCTCGCTCAGTATTGAACATCCAACAGTGCAGCAGTCCCCAGTACTGACCCTCCGACTCTGGAGCATTCCCTCAGTACTGACCCTCCGACACTGCAGCATTCCCTCAGTACTGACCCTCTGACACTGCAGCATTTCCTCAGTACTGACCCTTGCAACCTGCTCCAAAGACTGGAAAGAGTGTGCAGCCTTGACAAAAGGAAAACTGCACATGTAGGAATGATGCTCCCTCGCCAGTGCTGGTAAGAGCCTGGCCGTGAGGTGCAAGACATTCACGGTGTTGCTGTCCGAGCTGGTGATCTTGTCCATGCCACACTCGTCCGCTGTGGTGGTCACCAGGGTCACCCTCTGCTTTACCCAAAGATCGAAAATGTACCCTGACTGCAGGGTGATAAGATTCAAATCTGATCTGTCTCAGGCCCCAGCTCCTCTTTTATGCCAACTCCTCATAGCCCTGCACTCGCCGATATTTCAAAAATCTATCTACCTCCTCTTTAAATGCTTTCAGTGACCTAGCCTCCACACCTCTCTGGGATAGAGATTTCCAGACATTCCCTCCCCTCTGAGAGCAGAAATTCCTTCGCATCTCTGTTTTAAATGGGTGTCCCTTTATTCCGTAACTATGTCCCCCAGTTCAAGATTCCCCCTCTAGTGGTAGCATCTTCTCAACGTCTACCCTGTCAAGCCCCCTCAGAATCTTATACAATTTAATAAGATCACGCCCCATTCCTCTAAACTTGAATGAATAAAGGCCTAGCCACTCATTTTCATATTTTGTGTTGTTCTGTGATGCTGTGTGGCCTCCCTTTGCCCCTTTGGAATATATGTTATCTTCATATGTGTGTCAAGACGGAACCAGTTGTGAGGTGGACCAACGGCCTGAGCTCAGGACTGAGTGTTAGGAACATGGACTGTGGAGGACATCGGACGAAAGGAGAAGAATTCTGATTGAAGATATCAACTCTGAGGCTAATATGCAAGTTTTTTTTTAAAGACTGAACAAGGATTATGTGGACACAGATGTGTCAGGAGATGCCATTGGGGGGGTGACTAACCAGCACACACCCTAATGACAGAAGTGGACCTAGACAATGGTGTCTCGGGGATGTGTGAATGTCTTTCCTCCAGCCTTGCCAAGGTACAGAAATCACATCCATTGCCGGCAGCTACCTGGGTACAGCTCTCCCTCCTCCCCCTTCCCCTCCCCCCATCCCCGCCAGCCAACTGCGGGAAATGGCTGCCTGTCTGTGCTTGGCCCAGGATGGGAGTGATACTCCAATCGGATGGTTTGGTTTAAGACATTCGCTTTTAGGCCAAGACACCAGGGGTATGCAGCCGTAGATCCCCAGGACATTGTGGCTTCAGCCAGCGAATGTGATTGGATCAGCCACTGGAGGTTGTGTGGAGGATGTGCCACATTCCCAGGTCCAGGTCTACGTGCTGAGGGACGCACTAAATCTTGGGACAGCCACCGCAAAGGCCCAACGGGGGAAGGTTGCTGTCTAAGACCTTTCAGCCTTAGTGCACCAAGGGCCTGGGAATTGTATAGACCCCTTGAGCTGGTTAACTCGCATTGAATGTATTCAGTGAATACTAACTGTATCACAATTGTATTCACAGAATCACACAGTGCAGAAGAGGCCCTTCTGCATATCAATCTGCACGGACACGAGAGGAACACTTGACCTACCTACCTAATCCCATTTACCAGCACTTGGCCCATAGCCTTTAATGTTATGACGTGCCAAGTGCACATCCAGGTACCTTTTAAAGGATGTGATGCAACCCGCCTCCACCACCCTCCCAGGCAGCGCTTGGGCTGACAAGTGGCAAATAGCATTCATTCCATACAGCTGCCAGGCAATGACCATCTGCAACAAGAGAGAATCTAACCATCTCCACTTGACATTCATTGGCATTAGCATTAATGAATCCCCCACTATCAACAGCCTGGGGGTTACCATTGACCCGAAACTGAACTGGGCTAGCCATATAAATACTATGGCTACAAGAGCAGGTCAGAGGCTTGGAATCCTGCAGCGAGTAATTCATCTCCTGACCTCCCCCAGAACCTGTCCACCATCTACAAGGCACAAGTCAGGAGTTTGATGCAATACACCCAACTTGCCTGGATGAGAACAGCTCCAAAAACACTCAAGCAAATAAGTACCATCCAGGACATAGCAGCCCACTTCAATGGAACACCATCCACAAACATTTACTCCCTCCACAGCAGTGTGTACTATGTACAAGATGCACTGCAGAAACTCATGAAGGCTTCTTCGACAGTGCCTTCCAAACCTGTGACCTCTACCACCAAGAAAGACACGGGCAGCAGACACATGGGAACACCACCACCTGCAAGTTCCCCTCCATGCTACACACTATCCTGACTTGGAACCATATTGCCATTCCTTCACTGTCTCTGGGTGAACATCCTGCAACTCCCTCTCTAACAGCGCTGTGATTGTCCCTGATAAGGGTTTGACTCTATCAATGAAAGTGTTAAAAATTTATCTCATCCAAAATATAGCTTAAAAATCCTTTGAAAAAATCATGCAAATCAGCCAGATTTGTGAAACCATCCAGACCCTGGTCGACCTCCTCAGAACTGAGGAAGACAACAGAAAACTGCACTTGATACTTTTGATTGATAGCTAGCTATTTTTATTTGGTTGAATGTCCTGCTTTCATTTTCTAAGTGGGTTTGAAGTTTGCATTCACTTCTCGGTGAATTAATTTGTACTTTGTGCTCAGAATTAGATGAATTAGTTCATCTTGCCTTTACATTCTGTCATATTCAAAACATTATTATCAAGCAATCCAAGATTTCAGTTTAATATAAAGTATTGGAAAGTTACCATTATAAAAGCTTTTAGCCTCACTCTGCAAATCTCAAGGAACTGAACTCTTCTAGGAATCTCTAATGAAGTCTATGTTCTGAGAGAGGTAGACTCTTCAGTGAGTTAAATTTTGGGATAATAAACTGTGCATATTTTATTCTGAGGTATTTTTGTTTATTATAAATAATCCTGGGAGAGAGAACACATTATTTTAAGACCAAGTCTATAGCTAGCATAGTTGACTAAACTCTTATAATGATTAAAAATTTCTCTCAGTTGAGGATTCAGGCTGACAATCAGTTCAACTCTACCTCGCCAGATTTGTAAAGATAGCAGAACACTAACATCCCTACACGACATGCAGAGGATCAAGAAGGCAGCTCACTAGTGCGTTCTCAAGGGGCAATCATGGACGGGTAATAAATGCTGGTCCAACCAGCGTTGTTTGCATCGCATGGACATATAGAAAAAGACTCTGGAACCTACACCAACCCCAACAAGCCTCCCTATCTCTGTAACCTCCTTCAGCCCATACAACCCTCCCTATCTCTCTAACTGTGTCCAGCCACTACAACCCTCCCTATCTCTATAACCTCCTCCACCTCCTACAACCCTCCCTATCCCTGTAACCTCCTCCAGCCACTACAACCATTCCTACTACCTCTGTAACCTCCGCCAGCCCCTACAACAATACCTCTCTCTGTAACCTCTTCTAGCCCCTACAACACACAATATCTCTCTAACCTCCTCAATCCTCTACAACACTCCCTATCTCGGTAACCTCCTCCAACCATTATAAGTCCCCCTATCTCTCTAAACTCCTCTAGTCTCTACAACCATTCTCTGTCTCTGTAATTTCTTCCATTCCCTATGCCCCTCCCTATCCCTGTAACCTCCTCCAGCCCCTACAACCCTCCCTATCCCAGTAACCACCTCCAGCCCCTACAACCCTCCCTATCCCTGTAACCTCCTCCAGCCCCTACAACCCTCCCTATCCCTGTAACCATCTCCAGCCCCTACAACCCTCCCTATCCCTGTAACCTCCTCCAGCCCCTACAACCCTCCCTATCCCTGTAACCACCTCCAGCCCCTACAACCCTCCTTATCTCTGTAACCTCCTCCAGCCCCTACAACCCTCCCTATCCCTGTAACCTCCTCCAGCCCCTACAACCCTCCCTATCCCTGTAACCACATCCATCCCCTACAACCCTCCCTATCCCTGTAACCACCTCCAGCCCCTACAACCCTCCCTATCCCTGTAACCACCTCCAGCCCCTACAACCCTCCCTATCCCTGTAACCTCCTCCAGCCCCTACAACCCTCCCTATCCCTGTAACCACCTCCAGCTCCTACAACCCTCCCTATCCCTGTAACCACCTCCAGCCCCTACAACCCTCCCTATCCCTGTAACCACCTCCAGCCCCTACAACCCTCCCTGATCTCTCCTTCCTCCATTTCTGGCCTGTTGAGCATCCCCAATTCCAGCTTTCATCACCTTGGGCCCCAAACTCTGGAATTCCCACCCTAACCCCCTCCACCTCTCTCTCCTCCTTCAAGACTGTCCTTAAATGTTATCTTTTTGCCCAATTCAATGAAATAGAAATGAAGGGATAAAAATTCATTTCATGGTACCTTGCCTGACATTCCTAGGTTAGTTTATCAATTTATAGTTCACTCCATCCTCACAGATATACCTGAAATAATGTTCCATACTGACCAGGAAATCTCACCTCAGTTTGATTCGCATTCAACTCACTGTGAGATCCCTTTCGTCAAACAAGGAATCTCTCCTATCCTTGGACACATTTTAGCTCTTACCATGAATATAACAGCACGTAAACTAACAACTGGATAGTGGAATTAATTATGACTGCAGCGATCCTGAATCCCTGCACACTTCACTGTCTGTTGGCACAGACAGCAGAAGAAAACTTGAGGCATACAATATACTCCAGACCATTCATTGTCCTATTCTCTCTCATCGAAATCGGAACACAAAATATTAACATACGAACAGACGAATTAGGAGCTGGAGGAGGCCACTCGGCCCCTCGATCCTGCTTCACCATTCAATAAGATCATGGCTGAGCTCATTGTAACCTCAACCCCACATTCCTGCCTACCCCCGATAACCTTTCACCCCCTTGTTAATCAAGACTCTATGCAGCTCTGTCTTAAATATATTCAAAGACTCTGCTTCCACCGCCTTCTGAGGGAGAGAGTTCCAAAGACTCACAGCCTCGGAGAGAAAAATAATTCTCCTCATCTCTGTTTTAAGTGGCCGAGCTTTTACTTTTAAGCAGTGACCCCCTAGTTCTAGATCCTCCAACAAGAGGGAACAACCTCTCCACCTCCACCCTGTCAAGACTCCTCAGGATCTTGGACGTTCGTGTATCTTATTTATTTTGTAAGAAGGTTTCAAAAAGCACTATCTTGTGGGTGAAGCTTATTAATGTCATTGGGGGGGAAGTGTGGAGAGGGCAGGTGAATCACCAGGTACATAGAACATTACCTCACAGGAAGAGGCCGTTCAGCCCATCCTTTTCGTGCCAGCATTTTTCTAAACAATCGTTCCTTTTCCAGGATACGGTCGGTCCGATAATGCTGATTGGTTTAATGTGTGTATGGCCTTATCTTCATGACTGGGGTCATTACATAACCCAGAAGTACAGCTCCTGGATCCTATGAATTGTATAAGGCAGCCGGCGTTGAATGAAGTGGGTTCGAAGCAACTTCCACAGCTTTTGATAACCTCTCTTGTATTCCTCATAGCTGCAAACACAGAGAGTTTGTTCACGAAACCAGGGCAGAAAATGCTGGAAAAGCTCCGCAGGCCCAGCAGCATCTAGGGAGAGAGAAACAAGGGTTAATGTTTCGAGTGCGTACGACTCCTTCTTCAGAGCAGGTGATACGGACTTGAAGCGTTAACTCTGTCATTCTCTCCACAGAGGTTGGCAGACCTGCTGAGCATTTCCAGCATTTTCTGTTTTTGTTACAGATTTCCAGCATCCGCAGAATTTTGCTTTTATCGGTTTGTTCACGTTCAACTTCGTATGCAAAGCACTCCACGTATTATTCATCTGCCAGTCTGTCTGTCTGTCTGTCTATCTGTCTATTTATCTATCTATCTATCTATCTTGTTCTCGTGTTTTGATGTCAGACAGTGTTGTCATTTATTTTACGATTAACAACTAATTTAGTCTATAATACTATCATCACCATTCCCTTTGTCTTGTGCTCCATGGTCATTTCATCTCTCCTGACCTCTAACCTATCGCTGACCTTTTATTTTGCTCCACTTGCCCTCCCTGCAATTGACAACAGCAGAAAGCCCATCGCATTTCTGGCTCTCCCCTGTCCTGATGAAGAGCTGTGTCAGACTGGAACATTGGGCAGAATTTTCTGCCTGTCGAGTGGGTGGGCCTGACCCAATCTCCGGCGGGTGGGGAGACGATCCCTGCTGGAGAAGTGGGCCCCGCCCCCATTTTACGGGGGCGGGACAATTGTGGCCTCCCCAGCGTGACATCCGGCCGGAAGTGCTCTGCATTCCCTGTGCGGGTGGGGGGAATGTATAAAACTGAGAATGCGCATTCGCACGAAAGAGCGCACATCTCCCTGAGGCTAAGTGCAGCCTCAGGGAGATTGCCTGGACTTTAAAAACTATTAAAAATATAGAAAAGAAAAATCCCTTACATGTCCCCTCACGTGACAATGTCACATGAGTTTGGACGTGTTGATAATTTGCAGAACAACTTTATTATAACTTTTAAAACCCTACATGAAACCTCATCCTGAAGGTGTGTTCAGAATGTGGCCAGTCAGGTTGACTAACAGCCTGGAAATCCTTCCAATACGCCTAATGGCAGGCGGTAAGAGTGGGAGAGTTACCTGGTCAGCCGTACTGCAGGGGACGATGGCAAACCACAGCAGTACTTTGCCAAGCAGAGTCATGGCCAATCCAATGGAGGTCCATGGGGTCACCAACACCCTCTCCGGTCAGGGTACCTGCAGGAGGAATCTGCAGATCACAGAGCGGGTGCTTTACAAATGCCCAGGATGTGCCTGATCCTTTGAAAGCATAATTCAGAGGCGTAGTCACTGCTCTAATACAGTGAAACACAGCGTTCAATTGATGCACAGCAAAATCCTACAAAGAGCAATGAGCCAAATGACCAGAGAAGTGATGAATACTGGATAAATAAAGGCCTTTACCGTAGAATAAGTTTAAAAAGCATCCACAGTTCACTGGTATAAAGAGCACTCCGTAGATGTGAATGGAATATGATTTACATGTATATAATGGTGCCACGAATTATTATTTCTATTGAAATAATTAACCTGAAGAAGTTAATAAGTGACCCATTTAATTAAAAGTATCACCTTCAGTAACTAGAGTGGAAATGATGAAAATGACCCAGAACAATTTGATCTTGCTTTGATCTTTGATGTTCTGTGTGCAGACCAGTGACACAAACCTCTCCTCCTCAGTGCTCTGTGGATGCTGTCTATCAGTCAGCAAATATATTCATGTGGAGGTGTGGCTAGATCCAGAATTTCCAGTTTCCAGTTTTTAAAATAGGAAAATCATTAAACTTCTAAACTACAACTTGTATGTTAACTTGTTTATTTATTTGTTCCTGGAATGGAATGTGTTTTATAATAAATCAATGCTCATTGCTGACCAATTGTGTGGAGCAAATGTATCTTGCCAATTATCAGCCCAAACCTGGATATTGTCCAGGTTTTCTGCAAATGGTCATGGGATCCTTCAGGATCTGAGCAGTGGTGAATGGTGCTGAATATTGTGCAATCATCAGTGAATATTCATACTTCGGACCTTATGATGGAAGGAAGGTCATTGATGAAGCAGCTGAAGATGGTTGGGCCGAGGACACTACCCTGAGGTGCTCCTGCAGTGATGTCCCAAAACTGAGATGCCTGACCTGCAACAACCACAACCATCTTCCTTTGTGCTAGGTATGACTGCAACCAGTGGAGAATTTTCTCCCTGCTTCACATCGACTCTGATTTTGCTAGGGCTCCTTGATGCCAGTCTTGATCAAATGCTGCGTTGGTGTCCAGGGCAGTCGCTCTCACCTCAACTCTGAAATTCAGCTCTTTTGTCCATGTTTTTGGACCAAGGCTGTAATGAGGTCAGGAATCTGACTGGACCTGGCAGAACCCAAACTGGGCATCAGTGAGCAGGATGTTAATGAGTAAGTGCAACTTATAGTCCTGCCAATGACCCCGTCCATCAATTTGTTGATGATTGAGAGTAGCCTCATGGAGTTGTAATTGGCCGGGTTCAAATTTCCACATTGCCAGTATTTTAGCTGTACCGGAAAACCTGGGCTCAGCACACAGCTAGTTCTGGAGCACAAGTCTTCAGTACTACTGCCAGAAAATTGTTAGGGCCCATAGCCTTTGTAGCAGCCATTGCCTTCAGCCATTTCTTAATATCATGTGGAGTGAATTGAACTGGCTGAAGACTGGCATCTGTGATGCTGGGGATCTCCAGGGGAGGCCAAGATGGATCATCCAGCTGGCATTTCTGGCTGAAGGTGGTTGCAAATGCTTCAGCTTGGCCTTTTTCCTGCGGTCTGCTGGGCTCCTCCATCAGTGAATGTGCATGAGGGAGGGTGGGGTGCAAGGGAGTGAGGGGGCATGTGGTTTGGACAGGATATGACGATGCAAAAGTGTATGTGGCATGTAGGTCGTCTGAGGGTGAGGTTTGAGGGAAGAAGAGGTATGGGGGGATGGAAGTAGCATGAGAGAGGGAGTTGCTAAGACAGAGGAAGGGGCATGATTGACGGAGGGGTTTCAAGGACAGAGGGGTATGAGGGAGGAAGGTTGAATGTGGGGCTGTGGTGGGTGAGAGGTGGATTGACACTGAGGGAAGGGCAGATATGTGCATGGCATGCTGTAGGAAAAAGGCAGGGGAGGTGAGAGGTGGTATTAGGAATTGAGTTGTGTTCGGCAGGCAGGGGTATGAGGGTTTGATGAAGTATGGGAGAGAGAGTGTGTATGAGAGATTAGGAAGCATGTGGGCTAGAGACAGTTTGAGGGAGGTTGGTTATGATGGAGGCAGGGGTGTAAGGGAAAGAGGTGGTGTGAGGGAAGGAGCATTGAAATGTAGAGAGGGGTATTGTTAAGGGAGGGGTGTAGAGAAGGGACAGGGTCTGAGGGAGCGGTAAGACTGTGGGACTGTATGATGGAAGGAGGGAGTATGACAAAGGGAGCAGAATGAGGCATGGTGGGAGATGAAGAGAAGGGGTAAAAGGGCGGAGGGATGTAAGGTTGGAATAGAGTATGAGGGAGAGGGGCTTATGAGGGAGGCAGAGGTTATGATGCCAGGAGGGAGCCTGAGGATGGAACAATGGAGGGGGTTGTGAATGAGGAGCAGGGCTTTAAAAATGATAAGGTTTCTCAAATCTTGTCTCTATTTTCATTGTTTTTGTTGCCTCAGTTGCTATAGAGACTGCAAGGAGGTGGGGCTGGTGTATATCAGGGTCAGCTCTGTTACCACAGCTCCAGACCCCACCACACCCTGACAGGGCCCTTTATTTCCCAATTGCCATAGTGTCAACGCCGGAAATGTAAAATAAATTGAGAGGATTCTGGAAAATCTCGGTGATTCACTTCTTCTTCTCATCAGCAAATGAATTTCAGCGTATTCTTAAACTGCTCTCTGAACTTAGTCTGGGTCATGGCATAAATACAAGTGTTTGTGCAGCAACTCAGGAGCTGCAGCATGAAGCCCAATTCCTGCACAAACCAATGCAACTTTATAGCCCAGTACCCCAAGTACCACATCTGTCTCCATACAGAGAACACCATTAACATTGCCCACAACAGGATGAAATTCGCAGAGATAGCAAACAGTAAAATGATGGATCTCCTTCGACTCTCCATCTCTGGGTCTCTGGAAATCTCTCCACTGCTGTGAGCCCGGAGTCTCCGGCGGGCTCTGCTGCTCACTAAAATGTGTCTGACGGTGAGAACATTGAGCAGAAAAATTAAAACAAATGGGACACACGGGGTCAGAATGTGATGGAGAAACTCGACTATTTTCCAGCTCGGAGAGAAGTTAACGTACATTGTTACATCGCAAAACCAGGGGTTGTTCAGCAGCGAATATAAATCTGTTAACATAAAATACCAGAAAATGTTCTTCAAACAGCTCAGCACACTCACTGTTCCCAGGACCACAGCTGCTGTTATCTCAGTGCAATATTTACTTTTCAGCTTCTGGCAACAAATAGCCACAAATCGATCGAAGGTGAAAATGACAGTAAACCAGACAGAACAGTCAGTGGCTGCAAACAGCAGGACAGCATGAATATTACACAGACGGATGGAATACAGGAAAGCAAACTGTTCATGATAAACAGCTGGAATCTGTCTCATTATCAGGTCGAGGATGATGACAAGAAGATCTGCCGTTGCCATTGCCTCCAAGTAACGAGTGACACATTTGGAGAGACCACATTTTCCCCGTGAAAGGGTCACAATAGTTAATGTGTTAACTGTAAGGAAGGGAAATAAACAAGGAAATTATACATCAGATTGGCAGAAAGTTTACAGGTTTAATTTATGAATTATTTTCCCTGGCCCACATCACACAACACTATTTACCCTACACACTCCTGACACTACTCATTTCTCGGCACCACAGATTTTGTGTCCCTTGCACCCTTAACACTCTACGCCACTCCAAATACCCAACACTGCTCATCTCCCCACATGCCCTACATTGCTCATGCCCACACCCTTGCCACTGATCAGGCTGTATTTACCAACAACATTTCTCACCCCCACCCAAACACTGCTCATCCACACTGCACCCCAGACCTGTGCCCTCCTTCTCCCTACATACTACCCCGCTACATGCATAATACTGCTCTCCCAACACCCCCTTGCACACCAGACATTCATCGTTCCCTACACAGCTGACACTGCTCAGCTCCTTCACTCCAAGGATTTTGCATCCTTGACAACCCCAATACTCCTCACCTCCCTGCACGTTCAACACTGCTCACCCTCACCCACACCCATGACACTGCTCGCCACCACACCCCTGACATTGCTCAGTTCCCACATCTCTGCTAATTACCCCGACATCCACCAGCCACAACCCAGACACTGCTCACCATCATGGAACCCTCTGCTTACTTCCCCCTCCCTCACCCTCCTGCAAACTTGATACATAAGAAATTGGAATGGGAGTAAATTACTTGGGCCCATGAGCCTGCTCCACTATTCAATAATATCATGGCTGATCATCTTGTGTTTCCTTTTTGATTCCATTCTAACACTAAAAGCCTTTGATTCCCTTGCCTTACAAGCATTTATCTACCTCTGCCTTGAAAATTATTCAATGACCCCGCTTCCACCACCTCCTGAGGCCGAGAGTTCCAAAGTTGCGCAACCCTCTAAGAGAAAATGAATTCTCCTCATCTCTGTCCTAAAAGGGCGACGCCTAATTTTAAAACAGTGCCCCCTAGTTCTGGAATCACCCACAAGAGGAAACATCCTTTCCAATCCCACCTTGTCAAGGCCATTCAGGATTTGTATACATCAATCAAATCACCCCTCACTCTTCTAAACTCCAGTGGAAACAAGCCCAGTCTGTCCACCCTTTCCTCATAAGACAACCCACTCATTCCAGGTATCAATCTAGTAAACCTCCTTTGAACCGCCTCCAATGCATTTACATCCTTCCTTAAATAAGGAGACCAAAACTGCTCACAGTATTCAAGAAGCAGTCTCACCAATGCCCTGTATAACTGAAGCATAACATCCTTACTTTTATGTTCAATCCCTCTCGTAATAAAGGATAGCATTCCATTCGCCTTCCTAATTACTTGCTGTACCTGCATACTAACTTTTGGTGACCCATGTGTCAGAAAACCTAGATCCCCCTGCACCTCAGAATTATGCAGCCCTTCTCCATTTCAGTAATGCTCTGCTTCTTTTCTCTTCATCGATACAAATCACACCACCCCACTCCCCGACCACAGCTGTCACCCTGCTGCACCATAGACACAGCTCACCCCTCCTCCACACCCCTAATACTGCTCATATCCCCAATCTCCCGACATTGCTGATAATCCACAACACAAACTGATCACACCCCACAACCGTGACACTGATCATAAGCCCCCTGCTCCGACACTGATCACACCTGCGTGCACACCAGACACTGCTCTCAATGCATACATACCTGACAGTAATCGTCCACAACCTCCAGCACTCCTCATCTCCCCATGCACCCCTAACACTACTCACCACCCTCCCACTGTGCCAAGCACTGCTCATATCCCCAGACTCCCTGAAATTGCTCAGACCCACCCCAGAAAACCCTTATACACCCGTACTCCAGGCATTGTGTACTACCCCGCGCCCCCCACACTGCACACCTCCCTGAACCCTCCATTCTTATCACCCCTCTGTATTCCCAACACTGGTCATCCCCATCCCAACAACCCCTCACCCTCCCCCCCAACGCACAACACAGCTCACCCATTTGTCACACATGTTTGCAGACACAGATGCGCTGTAACTACAGTCCCCGTTCCTCACCCAGTGTTGGGTCACCAAATCCTCTGGCCTCCATGAATATAGGCAGCAACTCACAACACAACCCTCCAGAAAACCACTCACGGCACATCCGCTAGCTTGCCAACAGTTGAAGTGAGTCAAATGCTCCTCACAAGCAAGTCGGATGCCTGTTCAATTTTAATTGTATGAAATAGTGTGGAGAAGGTGTGGGGGGTGGGGGCAGGGTTGGGGGGATCCTTCGGCTGCTGTACACATAGTCAGCTGAGTATGACTAAAACAGGCATTTTGCGGACTGGCACAGACCATGATTCACGGACGTGTGCCAAAGCTGTTGAAGTGTCCTGCCCAACACGGAGCATCGCCAGGGCAAACTGGACATGGCGGGCTTTACAACCAGATCACTGTTATGGTTTTTCGGTCATTGTATTGGCAGCACCAGTGGTTCCCGGAGACAAAGATTCACGGTCAGTGAAAGGTACCAAGGGTAAGAAATCCACTTTAAAAACGTTACTGAATAAATTCTTAAGGGAAACAACCTTCTGGAATATGGGAAGCAGACAGGGGAATGTGACAAATTGGAGAAGTGAGGCCATGGACAGGTTCAAACACGACAATGAGGATATGATAACGGAAGGGGTGTCAGGTCAGGAACCAATGTTGAAAACAAAGAAAACTGCGGATGCTGGAAATCTAAAACAAAAACAGAATTACCTGGAAAAACTCAGTAGGTCTGGCAGCATCGGTGGAGAAGAAAAGAGTTGACGTTTCGAGTCCTCATGACCCTTCGACAGAACTGACTGAGTTCTGTCGAAGGGTCATGAGGACTCGAAACGTCAACTCTTTTCTTCTCCACCGATGCTGCCAGACCTACTGAGCTTTTCCAGGTAATTCTGTTTTTGTTTCAGGAACCAATGTAGGTCAGTGAGCAGAGGGATGATGTGTTTGATGTCAGTTTGGATGTTGGTAGCAGAGTTTCAGACGGGCTGCGGGTTATGAAGATTTGTTGCTCTGAGGGTGGCCAGGATAGCATTAGAATTGTACATTCTGGATTGAACCAAGGTGCAGGTGAGGGTTTATGCCGTAGATGGGCTGCGGTAGGGAGCGATGCCAGGCTGGGGGAGCTGCGCAGTCAGTAGACAGGATGGGTGATTGTGCAGATATGGGATTGGAAATAAGATTAGGGTCAAAGGGATTGGGGAGGCTGTGAACTGTCTGCTTCAGTCTCGGTTATTGGCCAGGGAGGGGGATGGTGACAGTAGAAAAGGGAAGCAATTTGGGAAAAGGAACTGATAGCCAAGGCTTCCATCTTGCCAATATTGAAATAACAGGAGCAAAGATACAATGAAATGCGGTTTACAGTGTATGTAGTTGTCTATAGAGACTGACCAGCAGCAAAGACGAGAGTAAATTACAATAACAATTACATTATTAACAATAGTTTGTCGAGCTAATGCTTGGATACCAAGACTGACTAGAGGAACAGCGGCAGGAAACAGGGCAGCCAAAATACCAGAGAAACACAGTCAAACATGGTTTATAGAATTAATAGCTGGATAGGGAGACTCACCAGGAACACCAACTGTAGCGAGGATGGGATAGTAAATTGTTTGAATCATTTTAAGTGAATAATAAATCCGCCCAGTTAATGATAACCAATTATAATTTTCAATAAACGCATCAAAATAATTGGAGAAACTCCTGCCCAGTGTTGTAACATTCCAAACTACCGTTCTAAGATTCTGATCCATTGTTGTAACATTCCAATCCACTGTTCTCAGATTCTGATCCATTGTTCTAAAATTCTGATGTGTTGTTCTCAGATCCCAATCTCTCTTCTCCCTCTCTCTGAAGACACTGAGCCCTGTTAATGTAGGAATTGATGCTTCCATCAATGACTATGGGATAACACATTGGAAGGCATCCCTTATTAATAGAAGAGGGAAAACCTCCAGTGACACAATTAGGATCCATGGAGACTGGAATTGATTACAGTCACTGAACAAACTGGTTCGGTTAACCTCTTTCAATCCAACACATATTATGCCCCAATGAAGTAGAATATTTGCCCGCTATAGATGGGATGTGAGAGGGTTGCTGAGGGAGCTAAAGGTTGAAGCAGCAGAAGGACTGGCCATCCTTTTTCAATCCCCCTCATATATGGGAGTGGTGCCAGAGAGCTGGAGTGTTACAAATATTCCATCCTGTTTATAAAAGGAGGGGGATAAACACTGTAACTGCAGAGCCATTAGTCTAAAGTCAGTGGTGAGAAAATACTAGGGGCCTCAACCCAAGACAACATTTTTTGTGCCTGGTAAAAAAAACCCCAAGGCTCAATAAATAACAAGTCCAATGGATAAATTAATGGAAAATAAAGCCTGATAAACTAGACGTCGGTCTTTAATGAAATAATAGGGAGGGCTAATGAGGGTAGTGTGGTTGATGTGATGTATATGGGCTTTGACAAGGCGTGTGATTAAATACCATTTAGTAGATTGTTCTGGTAACTGAAACCCATGGATTGAGGTGGCAATGTAATTTTGAAACTGGTAAGAGAAAACAGAGAGTGTTGATGAGCAGTTGTTGTTCAGACTGGAGAGCAGTATGCACAGATGTTCGCCAGGGAGTGGTATGAGAACCACTGTTTTTTTGGCACATATAAATGACATAAAGGGCATAATTTCAAATCTTGTAAATAATACATTATTCAGAAAGGAATTGTGAACAGAGAGGATAACAGTCCTTGAAGGTGGCAGGGCAAGCTTAGAAGATTGTTAAATTAATCTTGAAAAATTTAAGAATTAAATTAGATTAAACACACAATGAAAAACTGACACAACCCCACTGGGACAAAAAAACAATCTGATGATTTAGCCATTGTTAACATAGTTGTCAGTGGGATCTTTCTGTGCACAACTTACATGCCAGGTTTCGGACAGTAGCCATACTCCATAGAGAAAGTCCTTCAGATGCTATGGCCCTATTGTGGCGAAAGGCGCCTCAATGATGCAAGTTCTTAGTTTTAAGTGACCGACTGCTGCCTTCTCACATTTAAAAGTTCCATTTCAACAAGAGTTCCCGGTCTCCTCGAGGGAAGGTCACCCATGGAACATTAAGAAAGACTTGCTTTCCTATAGCGCCTCTCACCTCCTCAGGACATCCCAAACAGCTTCACTGACGGCCAGATACGTCGTGCAGCGTTGTCACTGTTGCAATACGGGACACTGTGCACAGCAGGCTCCCACAAACAGCGTTGTAGCGAATCAGCAGATCAGCTGTCATTTCCTAATGTTGGTTATGAAGGATAAATGCTGGACTTTGGAAAGATATCCCTTTTCTTCAAAAGAGTAGCCATTTGATATTTTACATTCCTCTAAAAGGACATGGTTTGATATCATATTTGGAAAATGAGTTCACTGATGTTGCAGCACTCCCTCAGTACTGACCTTCTGACAGTGCAGCACTCCCTCAGTACTGACGCTCCGACAGAGCAGCACTCCCTCAGTACTGACTCTCCAACATTGCAGCACTCCCTCTGTACTGACCCTCTGACAGTGCAGCACTCCCTCAGTACTGACCTTCCGACAGTGCAGCACTTCCTCAGTACTGACCCTCCGACAGTGCAGCACTCCCTCAGTACTGATCCTCTGACAGTGCAGCACTCCCTCAGTACTGACCCTCTGACAGTGCAGCACTCCCTCAGTACTGACCCTCCGACAGTGCAGCACTCCCTCAGTACTGAGCCTCTGACAGTGCAGCACTCCCTCAGTACTGACCCTCTGACAGTGCAGCACTCCCTCAGTGCTGACCCTCTGACAGTGCACTTCTCTCTCTGGGCTGCCCCTGGCCTTAGTTAACATCCAAACTTGGGCTGACAAGTGACAGTAACACATGCGCGGCACACACTCTTCTTGATGATCACATCATGGAAGGAAAGCCCATCTCTGGCGCCACCATTGCGAAGCCTTCACCCAACAACATCTTGCGTACAGCTAACAGTGGTGAACTGGAGCCTATTATCAATGTGCCAGTAGGAGCAGGTCAGAGGCTTGAGAATCCTGTGGCAAATCACCTCCTGACTCCCCAAAGCCTGTCCACCATGTGCACAGCACACGTCAGGAGTCTGATGCAATGCTCTCACTTGCCTGGTTGAGAGGTGGGGGCAGATGCAAGTTTGTTCAGGGAGCCTGACAGCACCCAGAGTAAAGCTGCCACCCTCCTGTGCTAATTGACCCTAGACTCAATATCTACGCACCCCATCGCCTCTGTCTCGAGCCTGTACGGGTTATAGGATGAGTTGTAAAAAAGGAACCAAGCCACTTTCACAGCATCTCACTCTGGTGAGAAATCAGCGCTCAAGAAGACTAAGGCTGAAAATGTCACGGGACCATCAGTGTGTGACGTTGATGCCACAATCCTGTCCCATCTTGGACACATCGACCATCCCTTCACCCTGGCTGGGCCAGAATCCTAACTTCCTCCCAGCAGCCCCGAGGGAGTAACCTTTACCACATAGCGACCAAATCACTTCCAAAAGAAGGCCCACCACTACTTTCTCAAGGGATGGATAATCAATATGAAGCTGGGCACAACCACGAGGACAATAAAAAAATATGCTCGTCATTCGTCCACTGTGATTTTTTTTTTGATGTTGTCACTTGCTGGATAGATAAGGGGGAACTGGTAGATGTAACGTATTTGGATTTTCAGAAGGTTTTTGATAAGGTCCCACACAGGAGGTTAGTAAACAACTTTGGAACTCATGGGATTGGATTACACACTGGCATGGAATGAGGTTTGGCTAACAGAGAGAAAACAGAGAGCAGAGATCAACAGACCATTCTCAGGTTGACAGGCAGTGAGGAGGAGTAAAGGTGTCTTACTGTAGTTGTATAGAGCCTCGGTGAGACAGTGCCTGCAGTATTGTGTACATTTTTGGTCTTCGCAGCTCAGCATGGATATACTGTCCATAGAGGGAGTGTAATGAAGCTTCACCAAACTAATCCCTTGGATGGCGAGATTGTCGTATGAGGGATAATTAAGGAGACTGAGGCTAAGTTCTCTGGGGCTTAGAAGAATGAGAGATGATCTCGTTGAAGTGTACAAGATTCTTACAGTGTTCGACAGGGGAGATGCAGGAAGGATGTTTCCACTGGCTTGGGGGGGAAGTGGGGTTGTTCAGTACTTGGTGGGGGGTCACAGACTGAGAAATAGAGCCAGGCCAATAAGGACTAAGATGAGGAGGAATTTCTCCAGGCAGAGAGTGATAAATCTTTGGAATTCTTTACCCCAGAAGGCTGTGGATTCTCAGGAGGTACAGAGTAGAGTTTGATAGGCTTCTGGATATTGATGGCATCAAGGGATCTGAGGATCATGTAGGAAGATGGTGTTGAGGTAGAAGATGAGCCATGATCTAGGTAAATAGCAGAGCAGGCTCGAGGGGCCTAATGGCCTACTCCCGCTCCTACATTGCTATGGCCTCAGTTTGACCTTTGGCGGGCGGGATCAGAGGGCCTGGTAGCGGTGGGGAAATGGGCCTTCACCGTCAATCAGCCCCCAACTACAATTTCACGCGGGGTGACCAATGAACTGAGAGCCAGCGTGAAGCGCTTGCTGCAAAACTCAGCGCTTCCGGGGTGGGCGCGGGTGGATGGCGGACGATGGCATCTGGCCGCCACGGCAATTCACCGGCCAGCCATTAAGATTGGACAGGCCAGGAAAAACCAGAGGCAATTGTGCCGTCAATGGGCTTAATTGCCGGCGCGCATGCACGCGTTTCCGAATCCTGCGTGCGGCCCACCGAGTGAAATACCGCACGAGGGCGCGATGACATCGGACACTGACCCCACATCTTCACGCACGATCTTACGCCTGATGGGGTCTTAAAATTCAGCCCATTTGTGTAATAATTTCACAGGAAAGGGTCATTGAAATTCTACAGGTTCCACGGTAAATTGTATGTAACAGAGTGATGACCCACCTCGAGGATAAAGACCATTTACAACTGTGACACTAGAGTGAGGGAATGAGTTATTGTCTTAATCAACACAATTTGTCCCTGTTACTTGCTGGTTGCCATGACATCGAGGGAGATATCCTCATAGAGATTTATTTCTTCCTGATGTCACGTTAGCATAAATTAAAATACATCTTATCCATTGTTTGCCAATAAAACCCTCAGACTATCATTCCGATAACTTGTGCATATTATGTTGCTGAAGACATGTAAAATTGAGGTAAAGTCAGGCTGAGGTTTGTCATGATCTATGTTCCTCTATATCATTTTCATATTAGCTACTGTGAGATCATTCTTATATTAGGGGAACACACAGTGTCAAAGAATGGGACATCACAGCAGGAGGCCATTCAGCCCATCATGCCTGCGCCTGCTCCAATTCATTCCACTCTCCCCACACCCTGCTCTTCCCCGGACCCCGACACCCCCGACAGTCACGCAATTACCCCCCTTTAAGTGTTTTTCCAAAACCCCTTTTGAAAGTTACCATAAACTGTGCTCCCACTGCCATTTCAGGCAGCACGTTCCAGATCACAGCAACTCGCTGTGTTCAAAACATTCCCAGAATTTCGCTTTCATCTTTACCTGGACCAACAGACCACTAAAGGTTAATATGAAGAAGAGGGGGTGGCGTTGATAAACCCAGACTCTGGTTCCTGTACTAAAGGGAATCAGTGAGAATAAACCTAGGGTCTGGTTCCTCTATTAAAGGGGTTCAGTCAGATAAACACAGAGTCTGTTTCCTGTATTAAAGTTGTTCAGTGGGAATAAACCTAGAGTCTGGTTCTTCTATTAAAGGGGTTCAGTCAGATAAACCCAAAGTTTTTTACATAATTAAAGGTGTTCAGTGAGAATAATCTCAGACTCTGGTTCCAATTAAAGGGCATCAGACAGATTAACCCAGGGTCTGGTTCATGTACTGAAGAAGTTAAGTCAGATAAACACAGAGACTGGTTCCTGTATTAAAGGGGTTCGGAGAGATAAACCCAGGGTCCGGTTCCTGTATTATAGGGGTTCAGTCAGATAAACCCAGGGTCTGGTTCATGTACTAAGGAGGTTCAGTCAGATAAACGCAGAGCCTGGTTCCTGTATTTAGGGGTTCAGGCAGATAAACCCAGTGTCTGCTTCCTCTATTAAAGCATTCAGTCAGATTAACCCAGGGTCTGGTTCATGTATCAAGGAGGTTCAGGCAGATAAACCCAGAGTCTGGTTCCTGTATTAAAGGGCTTCAGTCTGATAAACCCAGAATCAGGTTCCTGTATTAAAGGGGTAATTGCGGGGAGAGCAGGTCATTGGAGGTATTTGAATATAAGAGACAACATAGGCACAATGGGCTGATAGGCCTCTTTCAGAGGTTTATGGTTGTAGGGGTCCATGCATGTCCATGCATAGTACAGAATTGAAGGCAATCACCCTTGTCAAAGTAATTTAAATTCAATTAATTAACAAAAATCTGGAATATAAAGTGTATCAGTCATGGTGACTGCACAATTATCATCGATTGTTGTAAAAACCCATCTGATTCACTAAGGTCCCTTTAGGGAAGGAAATCTTCTCTCCTTACCCGGTCTGGCCTACATGTGACTCCAGACCCACAGCAACGAGGTTGGCTCCTTAATGCTCTCAATCCACAACCAAATCCAATGAAGTGAGAAAAACAATTCGAAACCTCCAGTCTCTTGCCTGTAACAGGGGGATATGGCCAGTAGATGGTGATGGTGTACACCTAAAGTGAGTAATATCAACTAAGCAACGGTGACCAAGGGCAGAAATGGCAAGTCCTTCTAGGAGCAATTTTGAAGTGCAGGCTTGGAAAAAATAAGTTCACAATGAGGATTTGGGTTGTTGTTGCCTGTGGGTAAACTGCTGAGAAACCTGTAATAATTACACCTGGATATGTGACAGTGCAGCACTCCCTCACCACTTACCCTCCGACAATGCAGCACTCCCTCAGTATTGACCCTCCAACAGTGCAGCACGACCTCAGTACTGACCCTCTGACTGTTCAGCACTCCCTCACCACTGACCCTTCGTAAGTGCAGTAGTCCCTCAATACTGACCCTCTGACAACGCAGCACTCCCTCAGTAATGACCCTCCGACAGTGGTGCACTCCCTCAGTGCTGACCCCCCAACGTTGCAGCATTCCCTCAGTACTGACCCTCTGACTGTGCAGCACTCCCTCAATGCTGACCCTCAGACAATGCAGCAGTCCCTCAGTCATCACCCTCCGACAGTGCACTGCTCCCTTAGTACTGACCCTCCGGGACATGCTCCATAATCTGGGAGGAGTGCATAGCCATTGGAAAACAAATACTGTGCATGTAGGAATGATGCTCCCTCGCCAGTGCAGGTAAGAACCTGGCCATGAGGTGCGAGACATTCTCGGAGTTGCTGTCCGAGGTGCTGATCTTGTCCATGCCACACTCGTGCACTGTGGTGATCACCAGGGTCACCCTCTGCTTTACCTGGAGATGACAGCCACAGAAGGTGTGTTCAGAATGTGGCCAAACAGGTTGGCTACCAGCCTGGAAAACCTTCCAATACGCCTAATGGCAGGTGGTAAGAGGGGGAGAGTTTCCTGGTCAGGTGTACTGCAGGGGGCGATGGCAAACCACTGCAGTACTTGGCCAAGCAGTCATGGGCCAGTCAAATGGAGATCCATGGGGTCAACAACACCCTCTCTGGGCAGGATACCTGCAGGAGGCATGTGCGGATCACAGAGCGAGTGCTTTACAAATGCCCAGGATGTGCCTGATCCTTTGAGAGCATACTTCAGAGGGGCAGTCACTTTTGTAATACTGTGAATCACAGCATCCAATTGATGCACAGCAAGATCCCACAAAGAGCAATGAGACAAATGACCAGAGTTGTGATAGTCCATCCCATTCCACAAGTGCTCAGCCCAAAGGCAGGTCTTTGGTTAATATTGAGAGATAAATATTGGTCCAGCACACTGTGAGGAACTCACCTCGAACTTCAAATAATGGCTTTGGGGCCGCTAACGGCCACTTGAGAATTCAGTCAGGGCCTTGGTTTAATGCCTCATTGGAAAGAGGGTACCTCCGAGAGAGCAGCAATCCCTCAGTAGTCACTGGGCATAAACATGCGGCTCAGAAATTAGAGGGTTACCCACTGAGCCACAGCTGACACAACAGCATCAGTATCATGGGGGAGCTGGGGCTGGGAGTGGGTCTGGGATTGGGTTATCATTGAGCAGAAACTAAACTGGAACAGTCATATAAATACTGTGGCTACAAGAGCAGGTCAGAAGCTGGGAATTCTGTGGAGAGTAACTCACCTCCTGACTCCACAAAGCCTGTCCTACATCGACAAGGCTCAAGTCAGGAGTGTGATGGAATACTCCCAACTCGCCAGGATGAGTGCAGCTCTCACAACACTCAAGAAACCTGACACCACCACCTGCAAGTTCCCCTCCAAGCCTCCTGTACCGACCATTCCTTCAATGTTGGTGGATCAAAATCCTGGAATTCTCTTCCTGCCAGGACTGTGGGTGCACTTAAACCACATAGACCACAGCAATTGACTAAAAATATTCAATTATATCTTCTCAAGAGCAACTAGGGTTGGTTAACAGATTCCAGCCTTACAAACAAAGGTCTTCACCATAGAATAAGTTTAAAGAGCATCCACATTTCACTTGTATAAAGAGCACACTTCATATGGGAATGGAATATTATTTACATATATGTAATGGTGCCACTAGTTATTACATATATTGGAATAATTAACCTGAGGAGATTAATAAGTGACCAATTTAATAAAAATTCTCACCTTCAGTAACTAGAGTGGAAATGATGAAAATGACCCAGAACAATTTGATCTTGCTTTGATCTTTGATGTTCTGTGTGCAGACCAGTGATTCAAACCTCTCCTCCTCAGTGCTCTGTGGATGCTGTCTATCAGTCAGCAAATATATTCATGTGGAGGTGTGGCTAGATCCAGAATTCCCAGTTTCCAGTTTTTAAAATAGGAAAATCATTAAACTTCTAAACTACAGCTTGTATGTTAACTTGTTTATTTATTTGTTCCTGGAATGGAATGTGTTTTATAATAAATCAATATCTTTTTGTGTGTTTACTGAAGAAAGCCTGGTTAGATTCTTTTAATGCTGGGAAAGCAGTGTCAAAGGGTAATTATCGGCCACTTTTGTGGGTGAATTAAACATTTAAACTATTGTTATCACCTATGGAAAAGTGGGGTTAGAATTAACTGTGCACTCCTCCCATCACAGTCCATAACAATGCTCATTGCCTAGCAATTGTGTGGGGCAAATGTATCTTGCCAATTATCAGCCCAAACCTGGATATTGTCCAGGTCTTGCTGCAAAAGGTCATGGGATGCTTGAGGATCTGAGCAGTGGTGAATGGTGCTGAATATTGTGCAATCATCAGTGAATATCCATACTTTGGACCTTATGATGGAAGGAAGGTCATTGATGAAGCAGCTGAAGATGGTTGGGCCGAGGACACTACCCTGAGGTGCTCCTGCAGTGATGTCCCAAAACTGAGATGCCTGACCTGTAACAACCACAACCATCTTCCTTTGTGCTAGGTATGACTCTAACTGGTGGAGAATTTTCTCCCTGCTTCACATTGACTCTGATTTTGCTAGGGCTCCTTGATGCCAGTCTTGATCAAATGCTGCGTTGGTGTCCAGGGCCGTCGCTCTCACCTCAACTCTGAAATTCAGCACTTTTGTCCATGTTTTTGGACCAAGGCTGTAATGAGGTCAGGAATCTGACTGGACCTGGCAGAACCCAAACTGGGCATCAGTGAGCACGATGTTAATGAGTAAGTGCAACTTATAGTCCGGCCAATGACCCCGTCCATCAATTTGTTGATGATTGAGAGTAGCCTCATGGGGTTGTATTTGGCCGGGTTCAAATTTCCACATTGTCAGTATTTTAGCTGTACTGGAAAACCTGGGCTCAGCACACAGCTAGTTCTGCAGCACAAGTCTTCAGTACTACTGCCAGAAAATTGTTAGGGCCCATAGCCTTTGTAGCAGGCATTGCCTTCAGCCGTTTCTTAATTTCATGTGGAGTGAATTGAACTGGCTGAAGACTGGCATCTGTGATGCTGGGGAGCTCCAGGGGAGGCCAAGATGGATCATCCAGCTGGCATTTCTGTCTGAAGGTGGTTGCAAATGCTTCAGCTTGGCCTTTTTCCTGTGGTCTGCTGGGCTCCTCCATCAGTGAATGTGCATGAGGGAAGGTGGGGTGCAAGGGAGTGAGGGGGCATGTGGTTTGGACAGGATATGACAATGCAAAAGTGTATGTGGCATGTAGGTGGTCTGAGGGTGAGGTTTGAGGGAAGAAGAGGTATGGGGGGATGGAAGTAGCATGACAGACGGAGGTGCAATGACAGAGGAAGGGGCACGATTGACGGAGGGGTTTCAAGGACAGAGGGGTATGAGGGAGGAAGGTTGTATGTGGGGGTGTGGTGGGTGAGAGGTGGATTGACACTGAGGGAAGGGCAGATAAGTGCATGACATGCTGTAGGAAAAAGGCAGGGGAGGTGAGAGGTGGTATTAGGAATGGAGTTGTGTTCGGCAGGCAGGGGTATGAGGGATTGATGAAGTATGGGAGAGAGACTGTGTATGAGAGATTAGGAAGCATGTGGGCTAGAGAAAGTTTGAGGGAGGTTGGTTATGATGGAGGCAGGGGTGTAAGGGAAGGAGGTGGTGTGAGGGAAGGAGCATTAAAATGTAGGGAGAGGTATTGTTAAGGGCGGGGTGTAGAGAAGGGACAGGGTCTGAGGGAGCAGTATGACTGTGGGACTGTATGATGGAAGGAGGGAGTATGACAAAGGGAGCAGAATGAGGCATGGTGGGAGATGAAGAGAAGGGGTAAAAGGGCGGAGGGATGTAAGGGTGGAATAGAGTATGAGGGAGAGGGGCTTATGAGGGAGGCAGAGGTTATGATGCCAGGAGGGAGCCTGAGGATGGAACAATGGAGGGGGTTGTGAATGAGGAGCAGGACTTTAAAAATGATAAGGTTTCTCAAATCTTGTCTCTATTTTCATTGTTATTGTTGCCTCAGTTGCTATAGAGACTGCAAGCAGGTGGGGCTGGTGCATATCAGGGTCAGCTCTGTTACCACAGCTCCAGGCCCCACCACACCCTGACAGGGCCCTTTATTGCCCAATTGCCATAGTGTCAATGCCAGAAATGTAAAATCAAAAGAGAATATTCTGGAAAATCTCGGTGATTCACTTCTTCTTCTCATCATCAAATGAATTTGAGCGTGTTCTTAAACTGCTCTCTGAACTTAGTGTGGGTCATGGCATAAATACAAGTGTTTGTGCAGCAACTCAGGAGCTGCAGCATGAAGCCCAATTCCTGCACAAACCAATGCAACTTTATAGCCCAGTACCCCAAGTACCACATCTGTCTCCATACAGAGAACACCATTAACATTGCCCACAACAGGATGAAATTCGCAGAGATAGCAAACAGTAAAATGATGGATCTCCTTCGACTCTCCATCTCTGGGTCTCTGGAAATCTCTCCACTGCTGTGAGCCCGGAGTCTCCGGCGGGCTCTGCTGCTCACTAAAATGTGTCTGACGGTGAGAACATTGAGCAGAAAAATTAAAACAAATGGGACACACGGGGTCAGAATGTGATGGAGAAACTCGACTATTTTCCAGCTCGGAGAGAAGTTAACGTACATTGTTACATTGCAAAACCAGGGGTTGTTCTCCAGCTGATACAAACTTGTTAACATAAAATACCAGAAAATGTTCTTCAAACAGCTCAGCACACTCACTGTTCCCAGGACCACAGCTGCTGTTATCTCAGTGCAATATTTACTTTTCAGCTTCTGGCAACAAATAGCCACAAATCGATCGAAGGTGAAAATGACAGTAAACCAGACAAAACAGTCAGTGGCTGCAAACAGCAGGACAGCATGAATATTACACAGAGGGATGGAATACAGGAAAGCAAACTGTTCATGATAAACAGCTGGAATCTGTCTCATTATCAGGTGGAGGATGATGACAAGAAGATCTGCCGTTGCCATTGCCTCCAAGTAACGAGTGACACATTTGGAGAGACCACATTTTCCCCGTGAAAGGGTCACAATTGTTAATGTGTTAACTGTAAGGAAGGGAAATAAACAAGGAGATTATACATCAGGCTGGCAGAAAGTTTACAGGTTTAATTTATGAATTATTTTCCCTGGCCCACATCGCACAACACTATTTACCCTACACACTCCTGACACTACTCATTTCTCTGCACCACAGATATTGTGTCCCTTGCACCCTTAACACTCTACGCCACTCCAAATACCCAACACTGCTCATCTCCCCGCATGCCCTACATTGCTCATGCCCACACCCTTGCCACTGATCAGGCTCTATTTACCGACAACATTTCTCACCCCCACCCAAACACTGCTCATCCACACTGCACCCCAGACCTGTGCCCTCCTTCTCCCTACATACTACCCTCCTACATGCATAATACTGCTCTCCCAACACCCCCTTGCACACCAGACATTCATCGTTCCCTACACAGCTGACACTGCTCAGCTCCTTCACTCCAAGGATTTTGCATCCTTGACAACCCCAATACTCCTCACCTCCCTGCACGTTCAACACTGCTCACCCTCACCCACACCCATGACACTGCTCGCCACCACACCCCTGACATTGCTCAGTTCCCACATCTCTGCTAATTACCCCGACATCCACCAGCCACAACCCAGACACTGCTCACCATCATGGAACCCTCTGCTTACTTCCCCCTCTCTCACCCTCCTGCAAACTTGATACATAAGAAATTGGAATGGGAGTAAATTACTTGGGCCCATGAGCCTGCTCCGCTATTCAATAATATCATGGCTGATCATCTTGTGTTTCCTTTTCGATTCCATTCTAACACTAAAAGCCTTTGATTCCCTTGCCTTACAAGCATTTATCTACCTCTGCCTTGAAAATTATTCAGTGACCCCGCTTCCACCACCTTCGGAAGCAGAGAGTTCCAACGTTGCACATCCCTCTAAGAGAAAATGAATTCTCCTCATCTCTGTCCTAAAAGGGCGACCCCTAATTTTAAAACAGTGCCCCCTAGTTCTGGAATCACCCACAAGAGGAAACATCCTTTCCAATCCCACCTTCTCAAGGCCATTCAGGACCTTGTATACATCAATCAAATCACCCCTCACTCTTCTAAACTCCAGTGGAAACAAGCCCAGTCTGTCCACCCTTTCCTCATAAGACAACCCACTCATTCCAGGTATCAATCTAGTAAACCTCCTTTGAACCACCTCCAATGCATTTACATTCTTCCTTAAATAAGGAGACCAAAACTGCTCACAGTATTCAAGAAGCAGTCTCACCAATGCCCTGTATAACTGAAGCATAACATCCTTACATTTATGTTCAATCCCTCTCGTAATAAAGGATAGCATTCCATTAGCCTTCCTAATTACTTGCTGTACCTGCATACTAACTTTTGGTGATCCACGTGTCAGAAAACCTAGATCACCCTGCACCTCAGAATTATGCAGCCCTTCTCCATTTCAGTAATGCTCTGCTTCTTTTCTCTTCATCGATACAAATCACACCACCCCACTCCCCGACCACAGCTGTCACCCTGCTGCACCATAGACACAGCTCACCCCTCCTCCACACCCCTAATACTGCTCATATCCCCAATCTCCCGACATTGCTGATAATCCACAACACAAACTGGTCACACCCCACAACCTTGACACTGATCATAAGCCCCCTACACCGACACTGATCACACCTGCGTGCACACCAGACACTGCTCTCAATGCACACATACCTGACAGTAATCGTCCACAACCTCCAGCACACCTCATCTCCCCATGCACCCCTAACACTACTCACCACCCTCCCACTGTGCCAAGCACCGCTCATATCCCCAGACTCCCTGAAATTGCTCAGACCCACCCCAGAAAACTCTTATCCACCCGTGCTCCAGGCATTGTGTACTACTCCGCGCCCCCCACACTGCACACCTCCCTGAACCCTCCATTCTTATCACCCCTCTGTATTCCCAACACTGGTCATCCCCACCCCACCAACCCCTCACCCTCCCCCCCAACGCACAACACAGCTCACCCATTTGTCACTCATGTTTGCAGACACAGATGCGCTGTAACTACAGTCCCCGTTCCTCACCCAGTGTTGGGTCGCCAAATCCTCTGGCCTCCATGAATATAGGCAGCAACTCACAACACAACCCTCCAGAAAACCACTCACGGCACATCCGCTAGCTTGCCAACAGCTCAAGTGAGTCAAATGCTCCTCACAAGCAAGTCGGATGCCTGTTCAATTTTAATTGCATGAAATAGTGTGGAGAAGGTGTGGGGGGTGGGGGCGGGGTTGGGGGGATCCTTCGGCTGCTGTACACATTGTCAGCTGAGTATGACTAAAACAGGCATTTAGCGGACTGGCACAGACCATGTTTCACGGACGTGTGCCAAAGCTGTTGAAGTGTCCTGCCCAACACGGAGCATCGCCAGGGCAAACTGGACATGGCGGGCTTTACAACCAGCTCACTGTTATGGTTTATCGGTCATTGTATTGGCAGCACCAGTGGTTCCTAGAGACAAAGATTCACGGTCAGTGAAAGGTACCAAGGGTAAGAAATCCACTTTAAAAATGGTACTGAATAAATTCTTAAGGGAAACAACCTTCGGAATCTGGGAAGCAGACAGGGGAATGTGACAAATTGGAGAGGTGAGGCCATGGACAGGTTCAAACACGACAATGAGGATATGATAACGGAAGGGGTGTCAGGTCAGGAACCAATGTAGGTCAGTGAGCAGAGGGATGATGTGTTTGATGTCAGTTTGGATGTTGGTAGCACAGTTTCAGACGGGCTGCGGGTTATGAAGATTTGTTTCTCTGAGGGTGGCCAGGATAGCATTAGAATTGTACATTCTGGATTGAACCAAGGTGCAGGTGAGGGTTTATGCCGTAGATGGGCTGCGGTAGGGAGCGATGCCGGGCTGGGGGAGCTGCGCAGTCAGTAGACAGGATGGGTGATTGTGCGGATATGGGATTGGAAATAAGATTAGGGTCAAAGGGATTGGGGAGGCTGTGAACTGTCTGCTTCAGTCTCGGTTATTGGCCAGGGAGGGGGATGGTGACAGTAGAAAAGGGAAGCAATTTGGGAAAAGGAACTGATAGCCAAGGCTTCCATCTTGCCAATATTGAAAGAACAGGAGCAAAGATACAATGAAATGCGGTTTACAGTGTATGTAGTTGTCTATAGAGACTGACCAGCAGCAAAGACGAGAGTAAATTATAATAACAATTACATTATTAACAATAGTTTGTCGAGCTAATGCTTGGATACCAAGACTGACTAGAGGAACAGCGGCAGGACACAGGGCAGACAAAATGCCAGAGAAACACAGTCAAACATGGTTTATAGAATTAATAGCTGGATAGGGAGACTCACCAGGAACACCAACTGTAGCGAGGATGGGATAGTAAATTGTTTGAATCATTTTAAGTGAATAATGAATCCGCCCAGTTAATGATAACCAATTATAATTTTCAATAAACGCATCAAAATAATTGGAGAAACTCCTGCCCAGTGTTGTAACATTCCAAACTACCGTTCTAAGATTCTGATCCATTGTTGTAACATTCCAATCCACTGTTCTCAGATTCTGATCCATTGTTCTAAAATTCTGATGTGTTGTTCTCAGATCCCAATATCTCTTCTCCCTCTCTCTGAAGACACTGAGCCCTGTTAATGTAGGAACTGATGCTTCCATCAATGACTATGGGATAACACATTGCAAGGCATCCCTTATTAATAGAAGAGGGAAAACCTCCAGTGACGCAATTAGGATCCATGGAGACTGGAATTGATTACAGTCACTGAACAAACTGGTTCGGTAAACCTCTTTCAATCCAACACATATTATGCCCCAATGAAGTCGAATATTTGCCCGTTATGGATGGGATGTGAGAGGGTTGCTGAGGGAGGTACAGGTTGAAGCAGCAGAAGGACTGGCCATCCTTTTTCAATCCCCCTCATATATGGGAGTGGTGCCAGAGGGCTGGAGTGTTACAAATATTCCATCCTGTTTATAAAAGGAGGGGGATAAACACTGTAACTGCAGAGCCATTAGTCTAAAGTCAGTGGTGAGTAAATTCTAGGGGCCTCAACCCAAGACAACATTTTTTGTGCCTGGTAAAAAAACCCCAAGGCTCAATAAATAACAAGCCCAATGGATAAATTAATGGAAAATAAAGCCTGATAAACTAGACGTCGGTCTTTAATGAAATAATAGGGAGGGCTAATGAGGGTAGTGTGGTTGATGTGATGTATATGGGCCTTGACAAGGCGTGTGATTAAATACCATTTAGTAGATTGATCTGGTAACTGAAACCCATGGATTGAGGTGGCAATGTAATTTTGAAACTGGTAAGAGAAAACAGAGAGTGTTGATGAGCAGTTGTTGTTCAGACTGGAGAGCAGTATGCACAGATGTTCGCCAGGGAGTGGTATGAGAACCACTGTTTTTTTGGCACATATAAATGACATAAAGGGCATAATTTCAAATCTTGTAAATAATACATTATTCAGAAAGGAATTGTGAACAGAGAGGATAACAGTCCTTGAAGGTGGCAGGGCAAGCTTAGAGGATTGTTAAATTAATCTTGAAAAATTTAAGAATTAAATTAAATTAAACACACAATGAAAAAATGACACAACCCCACTGGGACAAAAAAAACAATCTGATGATTTAGCCATTGTTAACATAGTTGTCAGTGGGATCTTTCTGTGCACAACTTACCTGCCAGGTTTCGGACAGTAGCCATACTCCATAGAGAAAGTCCTTCAGAAGCTATGGCCCTATTGTGGCGAAAGGCGCCTCAATGATGGAAGTTCTTAGTTTTAAGTGACCGACTGCTGCCTTCTCACATTTAAAAGTTCCATTTCGACAAGAGTTCCCGGTCTCCTCGAGGGAAGCTCACCATGGAACATTAAGAAAGACTTGCTTTCCTATAGCGCCTCTCAGCGCCTCAGGACATCCCAAACAGCTTCACTGACGGCCAGATACATCGTGCAGCGTTGTCACTGTTGCAATACGGGACACTGTGCACAGCAGGCTCCCACAAACAGCATTGTAGCGAATCAGCAGATCAGCTTTCGTTTCCTAATGTTGGTTATGAAGGATAAATGCTGGACTTTGGAAAGATATCCCATTTCATCAAAAAAGTAGCCATTTGATATTTTACATTCCTCTAAAAGGACATGGTTTGATATCATATTTGGAAAATGAGTTCACTGATGTTGCAGCACTCCCTCAGTACTGACCTTCCGACAGTGCAGCACTCCCTCAGTACTGACCCTCCGACAGTGCAGCACTCCCTCAGTGCTGACGCTCCGACAGAGCAGCACTCCCTCAGTACTGACCCTCCAACATTGAAGCACTCCCTCAGTACTGACCCTCTGACAGTGCAGCACTCCCTCAGTACTGACCCTCCGACAGTGCAGCACTCTCTCAAAACTGACCCTCCAACATTGCGGCGCTCCCTCAGTACTGACCCTCTGACATTGCAGTACTCACTCAATACTGACCCTCTGACAGTGCAGCTCTCCCTCAGTACTGACCCTCTGAAAGTGCAGTACTACCTCAGTACTCACCCTCTGACAGTGCAGAATTCCCTCAATACTAACCATCCGACTGTGCAGCTGTCTCTCAGAAATGAATCTCCAACAGTGCAGCACTCCCTCTGTACTGAACCTCTGATAGTGCAGCTCTCCTTCAGAAATGATTCTCCGACAGTGCAGGGTTCCCTCAGTTGTGACCCTCCGATAATGCAGCAATCCCTCAGTACTGACCCTCTGACTGTGCGGCATTACATCAGTACTGACCGTCTGACTGTGCAGCTCTCCATCTTTACGACCACTCTGACAGTGCAGCACTCCCTCAGTACTGACCCTCCGGCAGTGCAACACTACCTCAGTACTGACCATCCAGCAATACAGCAATCCCTCACTACTGACCCTCCAGAAGTCAGCACTCCCTCAGTACTGACCCTCTGAAAGTGAGGCACTCCATCATTACTGACCATCTGACACTGCAGCACGCCCTCAGTACTGACCCTCTGACAATGCAGCTCTCCCTCAGAACAGACACTCTGACAGTGCAACATTCCCTCAGAACTGACCCTCTGACAGTGCAGCACTCCCTCCGTACTGACCTTCTGACAGTGCAGCACTCCCTCAGTACTGACCCTCTGACAGTACAGCACTCCCTCAGTACTGACCCTCTGACAGTGCAGCACTCCCTCAGAACTGACCCTCTGACAGTGCAGCACTCCCTCCGTACTGACCCTCTGACAGTGCAGCACTCCCTCAGAACTGACCCTCTGGGAGTGCAGCACTCCCTCAGTACTGACCCTCTGACAGTGCAGCACTCCCTCAGTACTGACCCTCTGACAGTGCAGCACTCCCTCAGTACTGACCCTCCGACAGTGCAGCACTCCCTCAGTACTGAGCCTCTGACAGTGCAGCACTCCCTCAGTACTGACCCTCCGACAGTACAGCACTCCCTCAGTACTGACCCTCTTACAGTGCAGCACTCCCTCCGCACTGACCCTCTGACAGTGCAGCACTCCCTCAGAACTGACCCTCTGACAGTGCAGCACTCCCTCAGTACTGACCCTCTGACAGTGCAGCACTCCCTCAGTACTGACCCACTGACAGTGCAGCACCCCCTCAGTGCTGACCCTCTGACAGTGCAGTTCTCTCTCTGGGCTGCCCCTGGCCTTAGTTAACATCCAAACTTGGGCTGACATGTGACAGTAACACATGCGCGGCACACACTCTCCTTGACGATCACATCATGGAAGGAAAGCCCATCTCTGGCACCACCATTGCGAAGCCTTCACCCAACAACATCTTGCGTACAGCTAACAGTGGTGAACTGGAGCCTATTATCAATGTGCCAGTAGGAGCAGGTCAGAGGCTTGAGAATCCTGTGGCAAATCACCTCCTGACTCCCCAAAGCCTGTCCACCATGTGCACAGCACACGTCAGGAGTCTGATGGAATGCTCTCCACTTGCCTGGTTGAGAGGTGGGGGCAGATGCAAGTTTGTTCAGGGAGCCTGACAGCACCCAGAGTAAAGCTGCCACCCTCCTGTGCTAATTGACCCTAGACTCAATATCTACGCACCCCATCGCCTCTGTCTCCAGCCTGTACGGGTTATAGGATGAGTTGTGATAAAGGAACCAAGCCACTTTCACAGCATCTCACTCTGGTGAGAAATCAGCGCTCAAGAAGACTAAGGCTGAAAATGTCACGGGACCATCAGTGTGTGACGTTGCTGCCACAACCCTGTCCCATCTTGGACACATCGACCATCCCTTCACCCTGGCTGGGCCAGAATCCTAACTTCCTCCCAGCAACCCCGAGGGAGTAACCTTTACCACATAGCGACCAAATCACTTCCAAAAGAAGGCCCACCACTACTTTCTCAAGGGATGGATAATCAATATGAAGCTGGGCACAACCACGAGGACAAGAAAAAAATATGCTCGTCATTCGTCCACTGTGATTTTTTTTTTTCATGTTGTCACTAGCTGGTTAGATAAGGTGTTTCTGGTAGATGTAACGTATTTGGATTTTCAGAAGGTTTTTGATAAGGTCCCACACAGGAGGTTAGTAAACAACTTTGGAACTCATGGGATTGGGTTACACACTGGCACGGAATGAGGTTTGGCTAACAGAGAGAAAACAGAGAGCAGAGATCAACAGACCATTCTCAGGTTGACAGGCAGTGAGGAGGAGTAAAGGTGTCTTACTGTAGTTGTATAGAGCCTCGGTGAGACAGTGCCTGGAGTATTGTGTACATTTTTGGTCTTCGCAGCTCAGCATGGATATACTGTCCATAGTGGGAGTGTAATGAAGCTTCACCAAACTAATCCCTTGGATGGCAAGATTGTCGTATGAGGGATAATTAAGGAGACTGGGGCTAAGTTCTCTGGGGCTTAGAAGAATGAGAGATGATCTCGTTGAAGTGTACAAGATTCTTACAGGGTTCGACAGGGGAGATGCAGGAAGGATGTTTCCACTGGCTTGAGGGGGAAGTGGGGTTGTTTAGTACTTGGTGGGGGGGGTCACAGACTGAGAAATAGAGCCAGGACAATAAGGACTGAGATGACGAGGAATTTCTCCAGTCAGAGAGTGATAAATCTTTGGAATTCTCTTCCCCAGAGGGCTGTGGATTCTCAGGAGGTACAGAGCAGAGTTTGATCGGCTTCTGGATATTAATGGCATCAAGGGATCTGAGGATCATGTAGGAAGATGGTGTTGAGGTAGATGATGAGCCATGATCTAGGTAAAAAGCAGAGCAGGCTCGAAGGGCCGAATGGCCTACTCCCACTCCTACATTGCTATGGCCTCAGTTTGACCTTTGGCGGGCAGAATCAGTGGGCCTGGTAGCGGTGGGAAAATGGGCCTTCACCGTCAATCAGCCCCCAACTACAATTTCACGCGGGGTGACCAATGAACTGAGAGCCAGCGTGAAGCGCTTGCTGCAAAACTCAGCGCTGCTGGGGTGGGCGCGGGAGGAGGGCGGACGATGACATCTGGCCGCCACGGCAATTCACCGGCCAGCCGTTAATATTGGACAGGCCAGGAAAAACCAGAGGCAATTGTGCCGTCAATGGGCTTAATTGCCGGCGCGCATGCGCATGCTTCCGAATCCTGCGTGCGGCCCACCAAGTGAAATACTGCATGAGGGCGCGATGACATCACGACACTGGCCCCACATCTTCACGCACGATCTTACGCCTGATGGGGTCTTAAAATTCAGCCCATTTGTGTAATAATTTCACAGGAAAGGGTCATTGAAATTCTACAGGTTCCACGGTAAATTATATGTAACAGAGTGATGACCCACCTCGAGGATAAAGACCATTTACAGCTGTGACACTAGAGTGAGGGAGAGAGTTATTGCCTTAGTCAACACAATTTGTCCCTGTTACTTGCTGGTTGCCATGACATCGAGGGAGATATCCTCATAGAGATTTATTTCGTACTGATGTCACGTTGGCATAAATTAAAATACATCTTATCCATTGTTTGCCAATAATAACCTCAGACTATCATTCTGATAACTTGTGCATATTATGTTGCTGAAGACATGTAAAATTGAGGTAAAGTCAGGCTGAGGTTTGTCATGATCTATGTTCCTCTCTATCATTTTCATATTAGCTACTGTGAGATCATTCTTATATTAGGGGAACACACAGTGTCAAAGAATGGGACATCACAGCAGGAGGCCATTCAGCCCATCATGCCTGCGCCTGCTCCAATTCATTCCACTCTCCCCACACCCTGCTCTTCCCCGGACCCCGACCCCCCCGACAGTCATGCAATTACCCCCCTTTAAGTTTTTATCCAAAACCCCTTTTGAAAGTTACCATAAACTGTGCTCCCGCTGCCATTTCAGGCAGCACGTTCCAGATCACAGCAACTCGCTGTGTTCAAAACATTCCCAGAATTTCCCTTTCATCTCTACCAGGACCAACAGACCACTAAAGGTTAATATGAAGAAGAGGGGGTGGCGTTGATAAACGCAGACTCTGGTTCCTGTACTAAAGGGAATCAGTGAGAATAAACCTAGGGTCTGGTTCCTCTATTAAAGGGGTTCAGTCAGATAAACACAGAGTCTGTTTCCTGTATTAAAGTTGTTCAGTGAGAATAAACCTAGAGTCTGGTTCTTCTATTAAAGGGGTTCAGTCAGATAAACCCAAAGTTTTTTACTGTATTAAAGGTGTTCAGTGAGAATAATCCCAGAGTCTGCTTCCTGTATTAAAGGGGTTCAGTCAGATAAACACAGTCTGGTTCCTGTATTAAAGGGGTTCAGGCAGATAAACCCAGTGTCTGCTTCCTCTATTAAAGCTGTTCAGTCAGATAAACCCAGGGTCTGGTTCATGTACCAAGGAGTTCAGACAGATAAACCCAGAGTCTGGTTCCTGTATTAAAGGGGTATTTGCAGGGAGAGCAGGGCATTGGAGGTATTTGGATATAAGAGACAACATAGGCACAATGGGCCGATTGGCCTCCCTCTGAGGTTTATAGTTGTAGGGGTCCGTGCATGTCCATGCATAGTACAGAATTGAAGGCAATCACCCTCGTCAAAGTAATTTAAATTCAATTAATTAACCAAAATGCGGAATATGAAGTGTATCGGTCATGGTGACTGCACAATTATCATCGATTGTTTTAAAACCCATCTGATTCACTAAGGTCCCTTTAGGGAAGGAAGTCTTCTCTCCTTACCCGGTCTGGCCTACATGTGACTCCAGACCCACAGCAACGGGGTTGGCTCCTTAATGCTCTCAATCCACAACCAAATCCAATGAAGTGATAAAAACAATTCGAAACCTCCAGTCTCTTGCCTGTCATAGGGGGATATGGCCAGTAGATGGTGATGGTGTACACCTAAAGTGAGTAATATCAACTAAGCAACGGTGACCAAGGGCAGAAATGACAAGTCCTTCTTGGAGCAAACTTGAAGTGCAGGCTTGGAAAAAATAAGTTTACAATGAGGATTTGGGTTGCTGTTGCCTGTGGGTAAACTGCTGAGAAACCTGTAATAATTACACCTGGATATGTGACAGTGCAGCACTCCCTCACCGCTTTCCCTCTGACAATGCAGCACTCCCTCAATATTAACCCTCCGAGAGTGGTGCACTCCCTCAGAACTGACCCTCTGACAATGCAGCACTCCCTCAGTAATGACCCTCTGACAGTGCAGCACTCCCTCGGTACTGACCCTCCAACGTTGCAGCACTCCCTCAGTACTGACACTCTGAGAGTGCAGCAATCCCTCAATGCTGACCCTCCGACAGTGCAGCACTCCCTCAGTCCCCACCCTCCGACAGTGCAGTGCTCCCTCAGTACTGACCCTCCGGGACATGCTCCATATTCTGGGAGGAGTGCATAGCCATTGGAAAACAAATACTGTGCATGTAGGATTGATGCTGCCTCGCCAGTGCAGGTAAGAGCCTGGCCGTGAGGTGCGAGACATTCTCGGAGTTGCTGTCCGAGGTGCTGATCTTGTCCATGCCACACTCGTGCAATGTGGTGGTCACCAGGGTCACCCTCTGCTTTACCTGGAGATGACAGCCACAGAAGGTGTGTTCAGAATGTGGCCAAACAGGTTGGCTACCAGCCTGGAAAACCTTCCAATACGCCTAATGGCAGGTGGTAAGAGCGGGAGAGTTTCCTGTCAGATGTATTGCAGGGGGCGATGGCAAACCACTGCAGTACTTTGCCAAGCAGAGTCATGGGCCAGTCAAATGGAGATCCATGGGTTCAACAACACCCTCTCTGGGCAGGGTACCTGCAGGAGGCATGTGCAGATCACAGAGCGAGTTCTTTACAAATGCCCAGGATGTGCCTCATCCTTTGAGAGCATACTTCAGAGGTGCAGTAACTGTTGTAATACAGTGAATCACAGCATCCAATTGATGCACAGCAAGATCCCACAAAGAGCAATGAGACAAATGACCAGAGTTGTGATATTCCATCCCATTCCACAAGTGCTCAGCCCAAAGGCAGGTCTTTGGTTAATATTGAGAGATAAATATTGGTCCAGCACACTGTGAGGAACTCACCTCGAACTTCAAATAATGGCTTTGGGGCCGCTAATGGCCACTTGAGAATTCAGTCAGGGCCTTGGTTTAATGCCTCATTGGAAAGAGGGTGCCTCCGAGAGAGCAGCAATCCCTCAGTAGTCACTGGGCATAAACGTGTGGCTCAGAAATTAGAGGGTTACCCACTGAGCCACAGCTGACACAACAGAATCAGTATCATGGGGGAGCTGGGGCTGGGGAGTGGGTCTGGGATTGGGTTATCATTGAGCAGAAACTAAACTGGAACAGTCATATAAATACTGTGGCTACAAGAGCAGGTCAGAAGCTGGGAATTCTGTGGAGAGTAACTCACCTCCTGACTCCACAAAGCCTGTCCAACATCGACAAGGCTCAAGTCAGGAGTGTGATGGAATACTCCCAACTCGCCAGGATGAGTGCAGCTCTCACAACACTCAAGAAACCTGACACCATCCAGGACAAAGCAATCCATTTGATTGGCACCCCATCCACCATCTTTAACATTCATTCCCCCCACCACCGACACACAGTGTGTAACATCTACAAGATGCACTGCTGCCACTCACCAAGGCTCCTTCAACAGCACCTTCCAAACGTGTAACCTCCATCATCTAGAAAGACAAGGTCAGCAGGTGCATGGGAACACCACCTCCTGCAAGTTCCCCTCCAAGCCTCCTGTACCGACCATTCCTTCAGTGTCAGTGGGTCTAAATCCTGGAATTCTCTTCCTGCCAGGACTGTGGGTGCACTTAAACCACATCGACCACAACAATTGACTAAAAATATTCAATTGCACCTTCTCAAGAGCAACTAGGGTTGGGTAACAGATACCAGCCTTACAAACAAAGGCCTTCACCATAGAATAAGTTTAAAGAGCATCCACATTTCACTTGTATAAAGAGCACTCCTCATATGGGAATGGAATATTATTTACATATATGTAATGGTGCCACTAGTTATTACATATATTGGAATAATTAACTTGAAGAAGTTAATAAGTGACCCATTTAATAAAAATTTTCACCTTCAGTAACTAGAGTGGAAATGATGAAAATGACCCAGAACAATTTGATCTTGCTGTCTATCAGTCAGCAAATATATTCATGTGGAGGTGTGGCTAGCTCCAGAATTCCCAGTTTCCAGTTTTTAAAATAGGAAAATCATTAAACTTCTAAACTACAGCTTGTATGTTAACTTGTTTATTTATTTGTTCCTGGAATGGAATGTGTTTTATAATAAATCAGTATCTTTTTGTGTATTTACTGAAAAAAGCCTGGTTAGATTCTTTTAATGCTGGGAAAGAACTGTCAAAGGGTAATTATCGGCCACTTTTGTGGGTGAATTAAACATTTAAACTATTGTTATCACCTATGGAGAAATGGGGCTAGAATTAACTGTGCACTCCTCCCATCACGGTCCATAACAATGCTCATTGCTGACCAATTGTGTGGAGCAAATGTATCTTGCCAATTATCAGCCCAAACCGGGATATTGTCCAGGTCTTGCTGCAAATGGTCATGGGATGCTTCAGGATCTGAGCAGTGGTGAATGGTGCTGAATATTGTGCAATCATCAGTGAATATCCATACTTCGGACCTTATGATGGAAGGAAGGAAATTGATGAAGCAGCTGAAGATGGTTGCGCCGAGGACTCTACCCTGAGGTGCTCCTGCAGTGATGTCCCAAAACTGAGATGCCTGACCTGTAACAACCACAACCATCCTCCTTTGTGCTAGGTATGACTCTAACTGGTGGAGAATTTTCTCCCTGCTTCACATTGACTCTGATTTTGCTAGGGCTCCTGAATGCCAATCTTGATCAAATGCTGCGTTGGTGTCCAGGGCCGTCGCTCTCACCTCAACTCTGAAATTCAGCACTTTTGTCCATGTTTTTGGACCAAGGCTGTAATGAGGTCAGGAATCTGACTGGACCTGGCAGAACCCAAAATGGGCATCAGTGAGCAGGATGTTAATGAGTAAGTGCAACTTATAGTCCTGCCAATGACCCCGTCCATCAATTTGTTGATGATTGAGAGTAGCCTAATGGGGTTGTAATTGGCCGGGTTCAAATTTCCACATTGCCAGTATTGTAGCTGTACCGGAAAACCTGGGCTCAGCACACAGCTAGTTCTGGAGCACAAGTCTTCAGTACTACTGCCAGAAAATTGTTAGGGCCCATAGCCTTTGTAGCAGGCATTGCCTTCAGCCGTTTCTTAATATCATGTGGAGTGAATTGAACTGGCTGAAGACTGGCATCTGTGATGCTGGGGATCTCCAGGGGAGGCCAAGATGGACCATCCAGCTGGCATTTCTGTCTGAAGGTGGTTGCAAATGCTTCAGCTTGGCCTTTTTCCTGCGATCTGCTGGGCTCCTCCATCAGGGAATGTGCATGAGGGAGGGTGGGGTGCAAGGGAGTGAGGGGGCATGTGGTTTGGACAGGATATGAGGATGCAAAAGTGTATGTGGGAGGTAGGTGGTCTGAGGGTGAGGTTTGGGGGAAGAAGAGGTATGGGGGGGATGGAAGTAGCATGAGAGAGGGAGTTGCTAAGACAGAGGAAGGGGCACGATTGACGGAGGAGTTTCAAGGACAGAGGGGTATGAGGGAGGAAGGTTGTATGTGGGGGTGTGGTGGGTGAGAGGTGGATTGACAATGAGGGAAGGGCAGATATGTGCATGGCATGCTGTAGGAAAAAGGCAGGGGAGGTGAGAGGTGGTATTAGGAATGGAGTTGTGTTCGGCAGGGAGGAGTATGAGGGATTGATGAAGTATGGGAGAGAGAGTGTGTATGAGAGATTAGGAAGCATGTGGGCTAGTGACAGTTTGAGGGAGGTTGGTTATGATGGAGGCAGGGGTGTAAGGGAAAGAGGTGGTGTGAGGGAAGGAGCATTGAAATGTAGGGAGGGGTAATGTTAAGGGAGGGGTGTAGAGAAGGGACAGGGTCTGAGGGAGCAGTATGACTGTGGGACTGTATGATGGAAGGAGGGAGTATGACAAAGGGAGCAGAATGAGGCATGGTGGGAGATGAAGAGAAGGGGTAAAAGTGCGGAGGTATGTAAGGGTGGAATAGAGTATGAGGGAGAGGGACTTATGAGGGAGGGAGAGGTTATGAGGGCAGGAGGGAGCCTGAGGATGGAACAATGGAGGGGGTTGTGAATGAGGAGCAGGGCTTTAAAAATGATAAGGTTTCTCAAATCTTGTCTCTATTTTCATTGTTTTTGTTGCCTCAGTTGCTATAGAGACTGCAAGCAGGTGGGGCTGGTGCATATCAAGGTCAGCTCTGTTACCACAGCTACTGGCCCCACCACACCCTGACAGGGCCCTTTATTGCCCACTTACCATAGTGTCAATGCCAGAAATGTAAAATTAAAAGAGAAGATTCTGGAAAATCTCGGTGATTCACTTCTTCTTCTCATCAGTGAATGAATTTCAGCGTATTCTTTAACTGCTCTCTGAACTTAGTCTGGGTCATGGCATAAATACAAGTGTTTGTGCAGCAACTCAGGAGCTGCAGCATGAAGCCCAATTCCTGCACAAACCAATGCAACTTTATAGCCCAGTACCCCAAGTACCACATCTGTCTCCATACAGAGAACACCATTAACATTGCCCACAACAGGATGAAATTCGCAGAGATAGCAAACAGTAAAATGATGGATCTCCTTCGACTCTCCATCTCTGGGTCTCTGGAAATCTCCCCACTGCTGTGAGCCCGGAGTCTCCGGCGGGCTCTGCTGCTCACTAAAATGTGTCTGACGGTGAGAACATTGAGCAGAAAAATTAAAACAAATGGGACACACGGGGTCAGAATGTGATGGAGAAACTCGACTATTTTCCAGCTCGGAGAGAAGTTAACGTACATTGTTACATCGCAAAACCAGGGGTTGTTCTGCAGCTTATACAAACTTGTTAACATAAAATACCAGAAAATGTTCTTCAAACAGCTCAGCACACTCACTGTTCCCAGGACCACAGCTGCTGTTTTCTCAGTGCAATATTTACTTTTCAGCTTCTGGCAACAAATAGCCACAAATCGATCGAAGGTGAAAATGACAGTAAACCAGACAGAACAGTCAGTGGCTGCAAACAGCAGGACAGCATGAATATTACACAGAGGGATGGAATACAGGAAAGCAAACTGTTCATGATAAACAGCTGGAATCTGTCTCATTATCAGGTCGAGGATGATGACAAGAAGATCTGCCGTTGCCATTGCCTCCAAGTAACGAGTGACACATTTGGAGAGACCACATTTTCCCCGTGAAAGGGTCACAATTGTTAATGTGTTAACTGTAAGGAAGGGAAATAAACAAGGAAATTATACATCAGGCTGGCAGAAAGTTTACAGGTTTAATTTATGAATTATTTTCCCTGGCCCACATCGCACAACACTATTTACCCTACACACTCCTGACACTACTCATTTCCCTGCACCACAGATATTGTGTCCCTTGCACCCTTAACACTCTACACCACTCCAAATACCCAACACTGCTCATCTCCCCGCATGCCCTGCATTGCTCATGCCCACACCCTTGCCACTGATCAGGCTGTATTTACCAACAACATTTCTCACCCCCACCCAAACACTGCTCATCCACACTGCACCCCAGACCTGTGCCCTCCTTCTGCCTACATACTACCCCACTACATGCATAATACTGCACTCCCAACACCCCCTTGCACCCCAGACATTCATCGTTCCCTACACAGCTGACACTGCTCAGCTCCTTCACTCCAAGGATTTTGCATCCTTGACAACCCCAATACTCCTCACCTCCCTGCACGTTCAACACTGCTCACCCTCACCCACACCCATGACACTGCTCGCCACCACACCCCTGACATTGCTCAGTTCCCACATCTCTGCTAATTAACCCGACATCCACCAGCCACAACCCAGACACTGCTCACCATCATGGAACCCTCTGCTTACTTCCCCCTCTCTCACCCTCCTGCAAACTTGATACATAAGAAATTGGAATGGGAGTAAATTACTTGGGCCCATGAGCCTGCTCCACTATTCAATAATATCATGGCTGATCATCTTGTGTTTACTTTTTGATTCCATTCTAACACTAAAAGCCTTTGATTCCCTTGCCTTACAAGCATTTATCTACCTCTGCCTTGAAAATTATTCAGTGACCCCGCTTCCACCACCTTCGGAAGCAGAGAGTTCCAAAGTCACACATCCCTCTAAGAGAAAATGAATTCTCCTCATCTCTGTCCTAAAAGGGCGACCCCTAATTTTAAACCACTGCCCCCTAGTTCTGGAATCACCCACAAGAGGAAACATCCTTTCCAATCCCACCTTGTCAAGGCCATTCAGGATTTGTATACATCAATCAAATCACCCCTCACTCTTCTAAACTCCAGTGGAAACAAGCCCAGTCTGTCCACCCTTTCCTCATAAGACAACCCACTCATTCCAGGTATCAATCTAGTAAACCTCCTTTGAACCACCTCCAATGCATTTACATTCTTCCTTAAATAAGGAGACCAAAACTGCTCACAGTATTCAAGAAGCAGTCTCACCAATGCCCTGTATAACTGAAGCAAAGCATCCTTACTTTTATGTTCAATCCCTCTCGTAATAAAGGATAGCATTCCATTAGCCTTCCTAATTATTTGCTGTACCTGCATACTAACTTTTGGTGATCCATGTGTCAGAAAACCTAGATCACCCTGCACCTCAGAATTATGCAGCCCTTCTCCATTTCAGTAATGCTCTGCTTCTTTTCTCTTCATCGATACAAATCACACCACCCCACTCCCCGACCACAGCTGTCACCCTGCTGCACCATGGACACAGCTCACCCCTCCTCCACACCCCTAATACTGCTCATATCCCCAATCTCCCGACATTGCTGATAATCCACAACACAAACTGATCACACCCCACAACCTTGACACTGATCATAAGCCCCCTGCTCCGACACTGATCACACCTGCGTGCACACCAGACACTGCTCTCAATGCATACATACCTGACAGTAATCCTCCACAACCTCCAGCACACCTCATCTCCCCATGCACCCCTAACACTACTCACCACCCTCCCACTGTGCCAAGCACCGCTCATATCCCCAGACTCCCTGAAATTGCTCAGACCCACCCCAGAAAACCCTTATAGACCCGTACTCCAGGCATTGTGTACTACCCCGCGCCCCCCACACTGCACACCTCCCTGAACCCTCCATTCTTATCACCCCTCTGTATTCCCAACACTGGTCATCCCCATCCCAACAACCCCTCACCCTCCCCCCCAACGCACAACACAGCTCACCCATTTGTCACTCATGTTTGCAGACACAGATGCGCTGTAACTACAGTCCCCGTTCCTCAGCCAGTGTTGGGTCGCCAAATCCTCTAGCCTCCATGAATATAGGCAGCAACTCACAACACAACCCTCCAGAAAACCACTCACGGCACATCCGCTAGCTTGCCAACAGCTCAAGTGAGTCAAATGCTCCTCACAAGCAAGTCGGATGCCTGTTCAATTTTAATTGCATGAAATAGTGTGGAGAAGGTGTGGGGTTGGGGGGGGGGGATCCTTCGGCTGCTGTACACATAGTCAGCTGAGTATGACTAAAACAGGCATTTAGCGGACTGGCACAGACCATGTTTCACGGACGTGTGCCAAAGCTGTTGAAGTGTCCTGCCCAACACGGAGCATCGCCAGGGCAAACTGGACATGGCCGGCTTTACAACCAGCTCACTGTTATGGTTTTTCGGTCATTGTATTGGCAGCACCAGTGGTTCCCAGAGACAAAGATTCACGGTCAGTGAAAGGTACCAAGGTTAAGAAATCCACTTTAAAAATGGTACTGAATAAATTCTTAAGGGAAACAACCTTCCGGAATATGGGAAGCAGACAGGGGAATGTGACAAATTGGAGAGGTGAGGCCATGGACAGGTTCAAACACGACAATGAGGATATGATAACGGAAGGGGTGTCAGGTCAGGAACCAATGTAGGTCAGTGAGCAGAGGGATGATGTGTTTGATGTCAGTTTGGATGTTGGTAGCAGAGTTTCAGACGGGCTGCGGGTTATGAAGATTTGTTGCTCTGAGGGTGGCCAGGATAGCATTAGAATTGTACATTCTGGATTGAACCAAGGTGCAGGTGAGTGTTTATGCCATAGATGGGCTGCGGTAGGGAGCGATGCAGGGCTGGGGGAGCTGCGCAGTCAGTAGACAGGATGGGTGATTGTGCGGATATGGGATTGGAAATAAGATTAGGGTCAAAGGGATTGGGGAGGCTGTGAACTGTCTGCTTCAGTCTCGGTTATTGGCCAGGGAGGGGGATGGTGACAGTAGAAAAGGGAAGCAATTTGGGAAAAGGAACTGATAGCCATGGCTTCCATCTTGCCAATATTGAAATAACAGGAGCAAAGATACAATGAAATGCGGTTTACAGTGTATGTAGTTGTCTATAGAGACTGACCAGCAGCAAAGACGAGAGTAAATTACAATAACAATTACATTGTTAGCAATAGTTTGTCGAGCTAATGCTTGGATACCAAGACTGACTAGAGGAACAGCGGCAGGAAACAGGGCAGCCAAAATGCCAGAGAAACACAGTCAAACATGGTTTATAGAATTAATAGCTGGATAGGGAGACTCACCAGGAACACCAACTGTAGCGAGGATGGGATAGTAAATTGTTTGAATCATTTTAAGTGAATAATAAATCCGCCCAGTTAATGATAACCAATTATAATTTTCAATAAACGCATCAAAATAATTGGAGAAACTCCTGCCCAGTGTTGTAACATTCCAAACTACCGTTCTAAGATTCTGATCCATTGTTGTAACATTCCAATCCACTGTTCTCAGATTCGGATCCATTGTTCTAAAATTCTGATGTGTTGTTCTCAGATCCCAATATCTCTTCTCCCTCTCTCTGAAGACACTGAGCCCTGTTAATGTAGGAATTTATGCTTCCATCAAAGACTATGGGATAACACATTGGAAGGCATCCCTTATTAATAGAAGAGGGAAAACCTCCAGTGACACAATTAGGATCCATGGAGACTGGAATTGATTACAGTCACTGAACAAACTGGTTCGGTTAACCTCTTTCAATCCAACACATATCATGCCCCAATGAAGTAGAAGATTTTCCCGTTATGGATGGAACGTTGGAGGGTTGCTGAGGGAGGTAAAGGTTGAAGCAGCAGAAGGACTGGCCATCCTTTTTCAATCCCCCTCATATATGGGAGTGGTGCCAGAGAGCTGGAGTGTTACAAATATTCCATTCTGTTTATAAAAGGAGGAGGATAAACACTGTAACTGCAGAGCCATTAGTCTAAAGTCAGTGGTGAGAAAATACTAGGGGACTCAACCCAAGATAACATTTTTTGTGCCTGGTAAAAAAACTCCAAGGCTCAATAAATAACAAGCCCAATGGATAAATTAATGGAAAATAAAGCCTGATAAACTAGACGTCGGTCTATAATGAAATAATAGGGAGGGCTAATGAGGGTAGTGTGGTTGATGTGATGTATATGGGCTTTGACAAGGTGTGTGATTAAATACCATTTAGTAGATTGTTCTGGTAACTGAACCCCATGGATTGAGGTGGCAATGTAATTTTGAAACTGGTAAGAGAAAACAGAGAGCGTTGATGAGCAGTTGTTGTTCAGACTGGAGAGCAGTATGCACAGATGTTCCCCAGTGGGTGGTATGAGAACCACTGTTTTTTTGGCACATATAAATGACATAAAGGGCATAATTTCAAATCTTGTAAATAATACATTATTCAGAAAGGAATTGTGAACAGAGAGGATAACAGTCCTTGAAGGTGGCAGGGCAAACTTAGAGGATTGTTAAATTATTCTTGAAAAATTTAAGAATTAAATTAAATTAAACACACAATGAAAAACTGACACAACCCCACTGGGACAAAAAAACAATCTGATGATTTAGCCATTGTTAACATAGTTGTCAGTGGGATCTTTCTGTGCACAACTTACCTGCCAGGTTTCGGACAGTAGCCATACTCCATAGAGAAAGTCCTTCAGATGCTATGGCCCTATTGTGGCGAAAGGCGCCTCAATGATGGAAGTTCTTAGTTTTAAGTGACCGACTGCTGCCTTCTCACATTTAAAAGTTCCATTTCGACAAGAGTTCCCGGTCTCCTCGAGGGAAGGTCACCCATGGAACATTAAGAAAGACATGCTTTCCTATAGCGCCTCTCAACGCCTCAGGACATCCCAAACAGCTTCACTGACGGCCAGATACATCGTGCAGCGTTGTCACAGTTGCAATACAGGACACTGCACAGCAGGCTCCCACAAACAGCGTTGTAGCGAATCAGCAGATCAGCTGTCATTTCCTAATGTTGGTTATGATGGATAAAAGCTGGACTTTGGAAAGATATCCCTTTTCTTCAAAAGAGTAGCCATTTGATATTTTACATTCCTCTAAAAGGACATGGTTTGATATTATATTTGGAAAATGAGTTCACTGATGTTGCAGCACTCCCTCAGTACTGACCTTCCGACAGTGCAGCACTCCCTCAGTACTGACCCTCCGACAGTGCAGCACTCCCTCAGTACTGACGCTCCGACAGAGCAGCACTCCCTCAGTACTGACCCTCCAACATTGCAGCACTCCCTCTGTACTGACCCTCTGACAGTGCAGCACTCCCTCAGTACTGACCTTCCGACAGTGCAGCACTCCCTCAGTACTGACCGTCCGACAGTGCAGCACTTCCTCAGTACTGACCCTCCGACAGTGCAGCACTCCCTCAGTACTGATCCTCTGACAGTGCAGCACTCTCTCAAAACTGACCCTCCAACATTGCGGCGCTCCCTCAGTACTGACCCTCTGACATTGCAGTATTCACTCAATACTGACCCTCTGACAGTGCAGCTCTCCCTCAGTACTGACCCTCTGAAAGTGCAGTACTACCTCAGTACTCACCCTCTGACAGTGCAGAACTCCCTCAATACTAACCATCCGACTGTGCAGCTGTCTCTCAGAAATGAATCTCCAACAGTGCAGCACTCCCTCTGTACTGAACCTCTGATAGTGCAGCTCTCCTTCAGAAATGATTCTCCGACAGTGCAGGGTTCCCTCAGTTGTGACCCTTCGATAATGCAGCAATCCCTCAGTACTGACCCTCTGACTGTGCGGCATTACATCAGTACTGACCGTCTGATTGTGCAGCACTCCTTCTTTACTAACACTCTGACAGTGCAGCACTCCCTCAGTACTGACCCTCCGGCAGTGCAACACTATCTCAGTACTGACCATCCAGCAACACAGCAATCCCTCAGTACTGACCCTCCAGAAGTCAGCACTCCCTCAGTACTGACCTTCTGAAAGTGTGGCACTCCATTATTACTGACCCTCTGACACTGCAGCACTCCCTCAGTACTGACCCTCTGGCAATGCAGCTCTCCCTCAGAACAGACCCTCTGACAGTGCAACATTCCCTCAGAACAGACCCTCTGACAGTGCAACATTCCCTCAGAACAGACCCTCTGACAGTGCAGCATTCCCTCAGAACAGACCCTCTGACAGTGCAGCACTCCCTCCGTACTGACCTTCTCACAGTGCAGCACTCCCTCAGAACTGACCCTCTGACAGTGCAGCACTCCTTCAGTACTGACCCTCTGACAGTGCAGCACTGCCTCAGTTCTGACCCTCTGACAGTGCAGCACTCCCTCAGAACTGACCCTCTGACAGTGCAGCACGCCCTCCGTACTGACCCTCTGACCGTGCAGCACTCCCTCAGAACTGACCCTCTGACAGTGCAGCACTCCCTCAGTACTGACCCTCTGAAAGTGCAGCACTCCCTCAGTACTGACCCTCTGACAGTGCAGCACTCCCTCAGTACTGACACTCCGACAGTGCAGCACTCCCTCAGTACTGAGCCTCTGACATTGCAGCACTCCCTCAGTACTGACCCTCTGACAGTGCAGCACTCCCTCAGAACTGACCCTCTGACAGTGCAGCACTCCCTCAGTACTGACCCTCTGACAGTGCAGCACTCCCTCAATACTGACCCTCTGACAGTGCAGCACTCCCTCCGTACTGACCCTCTGACAGTGCAGCACTCCCTCAGAACTGACCCTCTGACAGTGCAGCACTCCCTCAGTACTGACCCTCTGACAGTGCAGCACTCCCTCAGTACTGACCCTCTGACAGTGCAGCACTCCCTCAGTACTGACCCTCCGACAGTGCAGCACTCCCTCAGTACTGAGCCTCTGACATTGCAGCACTCCCTCAGTACTGACCCTCTGACAGTGCAGCACTCCCTCAGAACTGACCCTCTGACAGTGCAGCACTCCCTCAGTACTGACCCTCTGACAGTGCAGCACTCCCTCAATACTGACCCTCTGACAGTGCAGCACTCCCTCCGTACTGACCCTCTGACAGTGCAGCACTCCCTCAGAACTGACCCTCTGACAGTGCAGCACTCCCTCAGTACTGACCCTCTGACAGTGCAGCACTCCCTCAGTACTGACCCTCTGACAGTGCAGCACTCCCTCAGTACTGACCCTCCGACAGTGCAGCACTCCCTCAGTACTGACCCACTGACAGTGCAGCACTCCCTCAGTGCTGACCCTCTGACACTGCAGCTCTCTCTCTGGGCTGCCCCTGGCCTTAGTTAACATCCAAACTTGGGCTGACAAGTGACAATAAGAGATGCGCGGCACACACTCTCCTTGATGATCACATCATGGAAGGAAAGCCCATCTCTGGCGCCACCATTGCGAAGCCTTCACCCAACAACATCTTGCGTACAGCTAACAGTGGTGAACTGGAGCCTATCATCAATGTGCCAGTAGGAGCAGGTCAGAGGCTTGAGAATCCTGTGGCAAATCACCTCCTGACTCCCCAAAGCCTGTCCACCATGTGCACAGCACACGTCAGGAGTCTGATGGAATGCTCTCACTAGCCTGGTTGAGAGGTGGGGGCAGATGCAAGTTTGTTCAGGGAGCCTGACAGCACCCAGAGTAAAGCTGCCACCCTCCTGTGCTAATTGACCCTAGACTCAATATCTACGCACCCCATCGCCTCTGTCTCCAGCCTGTACGGGTTATAGGATGAGCTGTAAAAAAGGAACCAAGCCACTTTCACAGCATCTTACTCTGGTGAGAAATCAGCGCTCAAGAAGACTAAGGCTGAAAATGTCACCGGACCATCAGTGTGTGACGTTGATGCCACAATCCTGTCCCATCTTGGACACATCGACCATCCCTTCACCCTGGCTGGGCCAGAATCCTAACTTCCTCCCAGCAGCACCGAGGGAGTAACCTTTACCACATAGCGACCAAATCACTTCCAAAAGAAGGCCCACCACTACTTTCTCAAGGGATGGAAAATCAATATGAAGCTGGGCACAACCACGAGGACAAGAAAAAAATATGCTCGTCATTCGTCCACTGTGATTTTTTTTTTGATGTTGTCACTAGCTGGATAGATAAGAGGGAACTGGTAGATGTAACGTATTTGGATTTTCAGAAGGTTTTTGATAAGGTCCCACACAGGAGGTTAGTAAACAACTTTGGAACTCATGGGATTGGGTTACACACTGGCACGGAATGAGGTTTGGCTAACAGAGAGAAAACAGAGAGCAGAGATCAACAGACCATTCTCAGGTTGACAGGCAGTGAGGAGGAGTAAAGGTGTCTTACTGTAGTTGTATAGAGCCTCGGTGAGACAGTGCCTGGAGTATTGTGTACATTTTTGGTCTTCGCAACTCAGCATGGATATATTGTCCACAGAGGGAGTGTAATGAAGCTTCACCAAACTAATCCCTTGGATGGCGAGATTGTTGTATGAGGGATAATTAAGGAGACTGGGGCTAAGTTCTCTGGGGCTTAGAAGAATGAGAGATGATCTCGTTGAAGTGTACAAGATTCTTACAGGGTTCGACAGGGGAGATGCAGGAAGGATGTTTCCACTGGCTTGGGGGGGAAGTGGGGTTGTTTAGTACTTTGGGGGGGGGGTTACAGACTGAGAAATAGAGCCAGGCCAATAAGGACTGAGATGAGGAGGAATTTCTCCAGGCAGAGAGTGATAAATCTTTGGAATTCTCTACCCCAGAAGGCTGTGGATTCTCAGGAGGTACAGAGCAGAGTTTGATCGGCTTCTGGATATTAATGGCATCAAGGGATCTGAGGATCATGTAGGAAGATGGTGTTGAGGTAGAAGATGAGCCATGATCTAGGTAAATAGCAGAGCAGGCTCGAGGGGCCGAATGGCCTCCTCCCGCTCCTACATTGCTATGGCCTCAGTTTGACCTTTGGCGGGCAGGATCAGTGGGCCTGGGAGCGGTGGGGAAATGGGCCTTCACCGTCAATCACTCCCCAACTACAATTTCACGCGGGGTGACCAATGAACTGAGAGCCAGCGTGAAGCGCTTGCTGCAAAACTCAGCGCTGCCGGGGTGGGCGCGGGAGGAGGGCGGACGATGACATCTGGCCGCCACGGCAATTCACCGCCCAGCCGTTAAGATTGGACAGGCCAGGAAAAACCAGAGGCAATTGTGCCGTCAATGGGCTTAATTGCCGGCGCGCATGCGCGCATTTCCGAATCCTGCGTGCGGCCCACCGAGTTAAATACCGCGCGAGGGCACGATGACATCAGGACACTGGCCCCACATCTTCACGCACGATCTTAAGCCTGATGGGGTCTTAAAATTCAGCCCATTTGTGTAATAATTTCACAGGAAAGGGTCATTGAAATTCTACAGGTTCCACGGTAAATTGTATGTAACAGAGTGATGACCCACCTCGAGGATAAAGACCATTTACAACTGTGACACTAGAGTGAGGGAGAGAATTATTGTCTTAATCAACACAATTTGTCCCTGTTACTTGCTGGTTGCCATGACATCGAGGGAGATATCCTCATAGAGATTTATTTCTTCCTGATGTCACGTTAGCATAAATTAAAATACATCTTGTCCATTGTTTGCCAATAATAACCTCAGACTATCATTCCGATAACTTGTGCATATTATGTTGCTGAAGATATGTAAAATTGAGGTAAAGTCAGGCTGAGGTTTGTCATGATCTATGTTCCTCTATATCATTTTCATATTAGCTACTGTGAGATCATTCTTATATTAGGGGAGCACACAGTGTCAAAGAATGGGACATCACAGCAGGAGGCCATTCAGCCCATCATGCCTGCGCCTGCTCCAATTCATTCCACTCTCCCCACACCCTGCTCTTCCCCGGACCCCGACCCCCCCGACTGTCACCCAATTATCCCCCTTTAAGTGTTTATCCAAAACCGCTTTTGAAAGTTACCATAAACTGTGCTCCCGCTGCCATTTCAGGCAGCACGTTCCAGATCACAGCAACTCGCTGTGTTCAAAACATTCCCAGAATTTCCCTTTCATCTTTACCTGGACCAACAGACCACTAAAGGTTAATATGAAGAAGAGGGGGTGGCGTTGATAAACCCAGACTCTGGTTCCTGTACTAAAGGGGATCAGTGAGAATAAACCTAAGGTCTGGTTCTTCTATTAAAGGGGTTCAGTCAGATAAACACAGAGTCTGTTTCCTGTATTAAAGGTGTTCAGTGAGAATAATCCCAGAGTCTGATTCCTGTATTAAAGGGGATCAGACAGATAAACCCAGGGCCTGATTCCTGTATTAAAGATGTTCAGTCAGATAAACATAGGGTCTGGTTCATGTACTGAAGAAGTTAAGTCAGATAAACCCAGAGACTGGTTCCTTTATTAAAGGGGTTTGGAGTGAAAATCCCAGGTTCTGTTTCCTGTATTAAGTGAGTTCAGTCAGATAAACCCAGGGTCTGGTACATGTACTAAGGAGGTTCAGTCAGATAAACCCAGAGCCTGGTTCCTGTATTATAGGGGTTCAGTCAGATAAACCCAGACTCTGGTTCCTGTATTAAAGCTGTTCAGTGAGAATAATCCCAGAGTCTGGTTCCTGTATTAAAGTGGATCAGACAGATAAACCCAGGGCCTGATTCCTGTTTTAAAGATGTTCAGTCAGATAAACTCAGTGTCTGGTTCCTGTATTAAAGGGTCTCAGTCAGATAAACATAGGGTCTGGTCCCTGTATTAAAGGGGTTCGTCAGATAAACCCAGACTCTGGTTCCTGTATTAAATGGGTTCAGTCAGATAAACCCAGACTCTGGTTCCTGTATTAAAGTTGTTCAGTCAGATAAACTCAAGGTCTGGTTCCTGTATTAAAGGGTCTCAGTCAGATAAACCCAGGGTCTGGTTCATGTACTAAGGAGGTTCAGTCAGATAAACCCAGACTATGGTTCCTGTATTAAAGGGGTTCAGTCGGAAAAACCCAGACTCTGGTTCCTGTACTAGAAGGGTTCAGTCAAATAAACCCAGGGTCTGGTTCATGTACTGAAGAAGTTAAGTCAGATAAACAGAGAGACTGGTTCCTGTATTAAAGGGGTTCGCAGAGATAATCCCAGAGTCTGGTTCCTGTATTAAAGGGGATCAGACAGATAAACCCAGGGCCTGATTCCTGTATTAAAGATGTTCAGTCAGATAAACATAGGGTCTGGTTCATGTACTGAAGAAGTTAAGTCAGATAAACCCAGAGACTGGTTCCTTTATTAAAGGGGTTTGGAGTGAAAAACCCAGGTTCTGTTTCCTGTATTAAGTGAGTTCAGTCAGATAAACCCAGGGTCTGGTACATGTACTAAGGAGGTTCAGTCAGATAAACCCAGAGCCTGGTTCCTGTATTATAGGGGATCAGTCAGATAAACCCAGACTCTGGTTCCTGTATTAAAGCTGTTCAGTGAGAATAATCCCAGAGTCTGGTTCCTGTATTAAAGTGGATCAGACAGATAAACCCAGGGCCTGATTCCTGTATTAAAGATGTTCAGTCAGATAAACTCAGTGTCTGGTTCCTGTATTAAAGGGTCTCAGTCAGATAAACATAGGGTCTGGTCCCTGTATTAAAGGGGTTCGTCAGATAAACCCAGACTCTGGTTCCTGTATTAAATGGGTTCAGTCCGATGAACCCAGACTCTGGTTCCTGTATTAAAGTTGTTCAGTCAGATAAACTCAAGGTCTGGTTCCTGTATTAAAGGGTCTCAGTCAGATAAACCCAGGGTCTGGTTCATGTATTAAGTGAGTTCAGTCAGATAAACCCAGGGTCTGGTTCATGTATTAAAGGGGTTCAGTCAGATAAGCCCAGAGCCTGGTTCCTGTATTAAAGGGGTTCAGGCAGATAAACCCTGTGTCTACTTCCTGTGTTAAAGCGGTTCAGGCAGATAAACCTAGAGTCTGGTTCCTTTATTAAAGGGCTTCAGGCAGATAAACCCAGAGCCTGGTTCCTGTATTAAAGATGTTCAGTCAGATAAACTCAGTGTCTGGTTCCTGTATTAAAGGGGATCAGACAGATAAACCCAGGGCCTGATTCCTGTATTAAAGATGTTCAGTCAGATAAACATAGGGTCTGTTCCCTGTATTAAAGGGGTTCAGTCAGATAAACCCAAGGTCTGGTTCCTATATTAGAGGGGTTCAGTCAGATAAACCCAGAGCCTGGTTCCTGTATTAGAAGGGTTCAGTCAGATTAACCCAGGGTCTGGTTCATGTACTGAAGAAGTTAAGTCAGATAAACACAGAGACTGGTTCCTGTATTAAAGGGGTTCGGAGAGATAAACCCAGGGTCTGGTTCGTGTATTAAGTGAGTTCAGTCAGATAAACCCAGACACTGGTTCCTGTATTAAAGGGGTTCAGTCAGATTAACCAAGTGTCTGGTTCCTGTATTATAGGGGTTCAGTCAGATAAACCCAGACTCTGGTTCCTGTATTAAAGGGGTTCAGTCAGATAAACCCAGAGTCTGGTGCTTGTATTAAAGGGGTTCAGTCAGATTAACCAAGCGTCTGGTTCCTGTATTATAGGGGTTCAGTAAGATAAACCCAGACTCTGGTTCCGGTAGTAAAGAGCTTCAGTCAGATAAACCCAGACACTGGTTCCTGTATTAAAGGGGTTCAGTCAGATAAGCCCAGACTCTGGTTCCTGTATTAAAGGGGTTCAGTCAGATTAACCAAGTGTCTGGTTCCTGTATTAAAGGGGTTCAGTCAGATAAACCCAGAGTCTGGTCCATGTACTGAAGAAGTTAAGTCAGATAAACACAGAGACTGGTTCCTGTATTAAAGGGGTTCGGAGAGATAAGCCCAGAGCCTGGTTCCTGTATTAGAGGGGTTCAGTCAGATAAACCCAGCGTCTGGTACATGTACTAAGGAGGTTCAGTCAGATAAACACAGAGTCTGGTTCCTGTATTAAGGGGGTTCAGGCAGATAAACCCAGTGTCTGCTTCCTCTATTAAAGCTGTTCAGTCAGATAAACCCAGGGTCTGGGTCATGTACCAAGGAGGTTCAGGCAGATAAACCCAGAGTCTGGTTCCTGTATTAAAGGGGTATTTGCAGGGAGAGCAGGGCATTGGAAGTATTTGGATATAAGAGACAACATAGGCACAATGGGCCGATTGGCCTCCCTCTGAGGTTTATAGTTGTAGGGGTCCGTGCATGTCCGTGCATAGTACAGAACTGAAGGCAATCACCCTCGTCAAAGTAATTTAAATTCAATTAATTAACAAAAATCTGGAATATAAAGTGTATCAGTCATGGTGACTGCACAATTATGATTGATTGTTGTAAAAACCCATCTGATTCACTAAGGTCCCTTTAGGGAAGGAAATCTTCTCTCCATACCCGGTCTGGCCTACTTGTGACTCCAGACCCACAGCAACGGGGTTGGCTCCTTAATGCTCTCAATCCACAACCAAATCCAATGAAGTGATAAAAACAATTCGAAACCTCCAGTCTCTTGCCTGTAACAGGGGGATATGGCCAGTAGATGGTGATGGTGTACACCTAAAGTGAGTAATATCAACTAAGCAACGGTGACCAAGGGCAGAAATGGCAAGTCCTTCTTGGAGCAAACTTGAAGTGCAGGCTTGGAAAAAATAAGTTTACAATGAGGATTTGGGTTGCTGGTGCCTGTGGGTAAATGCTGAGAAACCTGTAATAATTACACCTGGATATGTGACAGTGCAGCACTCCCTCACCACTTACCCGCCGACAATGCAGCACTCCCTCAGTATTGACCCTCCAACAGTGCAGCACTACCTCAGTACTGACCCTCTGACTGTTCAGCACTCCCTCACCACTGACCCGTCGTAAGTGCAGTAGTCCCTCAACACTGACCTGCTGACAGTGCAGCACGCCCTCAGTACTAACCCTCCGACAGTGGTACACGCCCTCAGAACTGACCCTCTGACAACGCAGCACTCCCTCAGTAATGACCCTCCCACAGTGCAGCACTCCCTCGGTACTGACCCTCCAACGTTGCAGCACTCCCTCAGTACTGACCTTCCGACAGATCAGCACTCCCTCAGTACTGACCCTCCAACATTGCAGCATTCCCTCTGTACTGACCCTCTGACAGTGCAGCACTCCCTCAGTACTGACCTTCCGACAGTGCAGCACTCCCTCAGTACTGACCGTCCGACAGTGCAGCACTCCCTCAGTACTGACCCTCCAGCAGTACAGCACCCCCTCAGTACTGACCCTCTGACAGTGCAGCACTCCTTCATTACTGACCCTCTGACAGTGCAGCACACCCTCAGTACTGACCCTCTGACAATGCAGCAAACCTCAGAACTGACCCTCTGACAGTGCAGTACTCCCTCAGTACTGACCCTCTGACAGTGCAGCACTACCTCCGTACTGACCCTCTGACAGTCCAGCACTCCCTCAGTACTGACCTTCCGACAGTGCAGCATTCACTCAGTACTGACCCTCCAACAGTGCAGCACTCCCTCAGTACTGACCCTCCGACAGTACAGCACTCACTCAAAACTGACCCTCCTACATTGCTGCGCTCCCTCAGTACTGACTCTCCAACAGTGCAGCACTCCCTCAATACTGACGCTCTGACAGTGCAGCTCTCCCTCAGTACTGACCCTCTGAAAGTGCAGTACTACCTCAGTACTCACCCTCTGACAGTGCAGAACGCCCTCAATACTAACCGTCCGACTGTGCAGCTGACTCTCAGAAATGAATCTCCAACAGTGCAGCACTCCCTCTGTACTGAACCTCTGATAGTGCAGCTCTCCTTTCAGAAATGATTCTCCGACAGTGCAGGGTTCCCTCAGTTGTGACCCTCCAATAATGCAGCACTCCCTCAGTACTGACCCTCTGACTGTGCGGCATTACATCAGTACTAACACTCGACAGTGCAGCATTCCCTCAGTCCCCACCCTCCGACAGTGCAGTGCTCCCTTAGTACTGACTCTCCGGGACATGCTCCATAATCTGGGAGGTGTGCGTAGCCATTGGAAAACAAATACTGTGCATGTAGGAATGATGCTCCCTCGCCAGTGCAGGTAAGAGCCAGGCCTTGAGGTGCGAAACATTCTCGGAGTTGCTGTCCAAGGTGCTGATCTTGTCCATGCCACACTCGTGCACTGTGGTGGTCACCAGGGTCACCCTCTGCTTTATTTGAAGATGACAGCCACAGAAGCTGTGTTCAGAATGTGGCCAAACAGCTTGGCTACAAGCCTGGAAATCCTTCCAATACGCCTAATAGCAGGTGGTAAGAGGGGGAGAGTTTCCTGGTCAGATGTACTGCAGGGGGCGATGGCAAACCACTGCAGTACTTAGCCAAGCAGAGTCATGGGCCAGTCAAATGGAGATCCATGGGGTCAACAACACCCTCTCTGGGCAGGGTACCTGCAGGAGGCATTTGCAGATCACAGAGCGAGTGCTTTACAGATGCCCAGGATGTGCCTGATCCTTTGAGAGCATACTTCAGAGGTGCAGTCTCTGTTCTAATACAGTGAATCACAGCATCCAATTGATGCACAGCAAGATCCCACAAAGAGCAATGAGACAAATGACCAGAGTTGTGATAGTCCATCCCATTCCACAAGTGCTCAGCCCAAAGGCAGGCCTTTGGTTTATATTGAGGGATAAATATTGGTCCAGCACACTGTGAGGAACTTACCTCGAACTCCAAATAATGGCTTTGGGGCCACTAACGGCCACTTGAGAATTCAGTCAGGGCCTTGGTTTAATGCCTCATTGGAAAGAGGGTACCTCCGAGAGAGCAGCAATCCCTCAGTAGTCACTGGGCATAAACGTGTGGCTCAGAAATTAGAGTGTTACCCACTGAGCCACAGCTGACACAACAGCATCAGTATCATGGGGGGGCGGGGCTGGGGAGTGGGTCTGGGATTGGGTTATCATTGAGCAGAAACTAAACTGGAACAGTCATATAAATACTGTGGCTACAAGAGCAGGTCAGAAGCTGGGAATTCTGTGGAGAGTAACTCACCTCCTGACTCCACAAAGCCTGTCCAACATCGACAAGGCTCAAGTCAGGAGTGTGATGGAATACTCCCAACTCGCCAGGATGAGTGCAGCTCTCACAACACTCAAGAAACCTGACACCATCCAGGACAAAGCAATCCATTTCATTGGCACCCGATCCACCATCTTTAACATTCATTCCCCCCACCACCGACACACAGTGTGTACCATCTACAAGATGCACTGCTGCCACTCACCAAGGCTCCTTCAACAGCAGCTTCCAAACATGTAACCTCCATCATCTAGAAAGACAAGGACAGCAGGTGCATGGGAACACCACCTCCTGCAAGTTCCCCTCCAAGCCTCCTGTACCGACCATTCCTTCAATGTCGGTGGGTCTAAATCCTGGAATTCTCTTCCTGCCAGGACTGTGGGTGCACTTAAACCACATGGACCACAACAATTGACTAAAAATATTCAATTGCACCTTCTCAAGAGCAACTAGGGTTGGGTAACAGATACCAGCCTTACAAACAAAGGCCTTCACCATAGAATAAGTTTAAAGAGCATCCACATTTCACTTGTATAAAGAGTACTCCTCATATGGGAATGGAATATTATTTACATATATGTAATGGTGCCACTAGTTATTACATATATTGGAATAATTAACTTGAAGAAGTTAATAAGTGACCCATTTAATAAAAATTTTCACCTTCAGTAACTAGAGTGGAAATGATGAAAATGACCCAGAACAATTTGATCTTGCTGTCTATCAGTCAGCAAATATATTCATGTGGAGGTGTGGCTAGCTCCAGAATTCCCAGTTTCCAGTTTTTAAAATAGGAAAATCATTAAACTTCTAAACTACAGCTTGTATGTTAACTTGTTTATTTATTTGTTCCTGGAATGGAATGTGTTTTATAATAAATCAGTATCTTTTTGTGTATTTACTGAAAAAAGCCTGGTTAGATTCTTTTAATGCTGGGAAAGAACTGTCAAAGGGTAATTATCGGCCACTTTTGTGGGTGAATTAAACATTTAAACTATTGTTATCACCTATGGAGAAATGGGGCTAGAATTAACTGTGCACTCCTCCCATCACGGTCCATAACAATGCTCATTGCTGACCAATTGTGTGGAGCAAATGTATCTTGCCAATTATCAGCCCAAGCCGGGATATTGTCCAGGTCTTGCTGCAAATGGTCATGGGATGCTTCAGGATCTGAGCAGTGGTGAATGGTGCTGAATATTGTGCAATCATCAGTGAATATCCATACTTCGGACCTTATGATGGAAGGAAGGAAATTGATGAAGCAGCTGAAGATGGTTGCGCCGAGGACTCTACCCTGAGGTGCTCCTGCAGTGATGTCCCAAAACTGAGATGCCTGACCTGTAACAACCACAACCATCCTCCTTTGTGCTAGGTATGACTCTAACTGGTGGAGAATTTTCTCCCTGCTTCACTTTGACTCTGATTTTGCTAGGGCTCCTGAATGCCAGTCTTGATCAAATGCTGCGTTGGTGTCCAGGGCCGTCGCTCTCACCTCAACTCTGAAATTCAGCACTTTTGTCCATGTTTTTGGACCAAGGCTGTAATGAGGTCAGGAATCTGACTGGACCTGGCAGAACCCAAACTGGGCATCAGTGAGCAGGATGTTAATGAGTAAGTGCAACTTATAGTCCTGCCAATGACCCCGTCCATCAATTTGTTGATGATTGAGAGTAGCCTGATGGGGTTGTAATTGGCCGGGTTCAAATTTCCACATTGCCAGTATTGTAGCTGTACCAGAAAACCTGGGCTCAGCACACAGCTAGTTCTGGAGCACAAGTCTTCAGTACTACTGCCAGAAAATTGTTAGGGCCCATAGCCTTTGTAGCAGGCATTGCCTTCAGCCGTTTCTTAATATCATGTGGAGTGAATTGAACTGGCTGAAGACTGGCATCTGTGATGCTGGGGATCTCCAGGGGAGGCCAAGATGGACCATCCAGCTGGCATTTCTGTCTGAAGGTGGTTGCAAATGCTTCAGCTTGGCCTTTTTCCTGCGATCTGCTGGGCTCCTCCATCAGGGAATGTGCATGAGGGAGGGTGGGGTGCAATGGACTAAGGGAGCATGTGGTTTGGACAGGATATGAGGATGCAAAAGTGTATGTGGGAGGTAGGTGGTCTGAGGGTGAGGTTTGAGGGAAGAAGAGGTATGGGGGGGATGGAAGTAGCATGAGAGAGGGAGTTGCTAAGACAGAGGAAGGGGCACGATTGACCGAGGAGTTTCAAGGACAGAGGGGTATGAGGGAGGAAGGTTGTATGTGGGGGTGTGGTGGGTGAGAGGTGGATTGACAATGAGGGAAGGGCAGATATCTGCATGGCATGCTGTAGGAAAAAGGCAGGGGAGGTGAGAGGTGGTATTAGGAATGGAGTTGTGTTCGGCAGGGAGGAGTATGAGGGATTGATGAAGTATGGGAGAGAGAGTGTGTATGAGAGATTAGGAAGCATGTGGGCTAGAGACAGTTTGAGGGAGGTTGGTTATGATGGAGGCAGGGGTGTAAGGGAAAGAGGTGGTGTGAGGGAAGGAGCATTGAAATGTAGGGAGGGGTAATGTTAAGGGAGGGGTGTAGAGAAGGGACAGGGTCTGAGGGAGCAGTATGACTGTGGGACTGTATGATGGAAGGAGGGAGTATGACAAAGGGAGCAGAATGAGGCATGGTGGGAGATGAAGAGAAGGGGTAAAAGTGCGGAGGGATGTAAGGGTGGAATAGAGTATGAGGGAGAGGGACTTATGAGGGAGGGAGAGGTTATGAGGGCAGGAGGGAGCCTAAGGATGGAACAATGGAGGGGGTTGTGAATGAGGAGCAGGGCTTTAAAAATGATAAGGTTTCTCAAATCTTGTCTCTATTTTCATTGTTTTTGTTGCCTCAGTTGCTATAGAGACTGCAAGCAGGTGGGGCTGGTGCATATCAGGGTCAGCTCTGTTACCACAGCTCCAGGCCCCACCACACCCTGACAGGGCCCTTTATTGCCCACTTACCATAGTGTCAATGCCAGAAATGTAAAATTAAAAGAGAAGATTCTGGAAAATCTCGGTGATTCACTTCTTCTTCTCATCAGTAAATGAATTTCAGCGTATTCTTTAACTGCTCTCTGAACTTAGTCTGGGTCATGGCATAAATACAAGTGTTTGTGCAGCAACTCAGGAGCTGCAGCATGAAGCCCAATTCCTGCACAAACCAATGCAACTTTATAGCCCAGTACCCCAAATACCACATCTGTCTCCATACAGAGAACACCATTAACATTGCCCACAACAGGATGAAATTCGCAGAGATAGCAAACAGTAAAATGATGGATCTCCTTCGACTCTCCATCTCTGGGTCTCTGGAAATCTCTCCACTGCTGTGAGCCCGGAGTCTCCGGCGGGCTCTGCTGCTCACTAAAATGTGTCTGACGGTGAGAACATTGAGCAGAAAAATTAAAACAAATGGGACACACGGGGTCAGAATGTGATGGAGAAACTCGACTATTTTCCAGCTCGGAGAGAAGTTAACGTACATTGTTACATCGCAAAACCAGGGGTTGTTCAGCAGCAAATATAAATCTGTTAACATAAAATACCAGAAAATGTTCTTCAAACAGCTCAGCACACTCACTGTTCCCAGGACCACAGCTGCTGTTCTCTCAGTGCAATATTTACTTTTCAGCTTCTGGCAACAAATAGCCACAAATCGATCGAAGGTGAAAATGACAGTAAACCAGACAGAACAGTCAGTGGCTGCAAACAGCAGGACAGCATGAATATTACACAGAGGGATGGAATACAGGAAAGCAAACTGTTCATGATAAACAGCTGGAATCTGTCTCATTATCAGGTCAAGGATGATGACAAGAAGATCTGCCGTTGCCATTGCCTCCAAGTAACGAGTGACACATTTGGAGAGACCACATTTTCCCCGTGAAAGGGTCACAATAGTTAATGTGTTGACTGTAAGGAAGGGAAATAAACAAGGAAATTATACATCAGGCTGGCAGAAAGTTTACAGGTTTAATTTATGAATTATTTTCCCTGGCCCACATCACACAACACTATTTACCCTACACACTCCTGACACTACTCATTTCTCTGCACCACAGATATTGTGTCCCTTGCACCCTTAACACTGTACGCCACTTCAAATACCCAACACTGCTCATCTCCCCGCATGCCCTACATTGCTCATGCCCACACCCTTGCCACTGATCAGGCTGTATTTACCAACAACATTTCTCACCCCCACCCAAACACTGCTCATCCACACTGCACCCCAGACCTGTGCCCTCCTTCTCCCTACATACTACCCCCCTACATGCATAATATTGCTCTCCCAACACCCCCTTGCACACCAGACATTCATCGTTCCCTACACAGCTGACACTGCCCAGCTCCTTCACTCCAAGGATTTGGCATCCTTGACAACCCCAATACTCCTCACCTCCCTGCACGTTCAACACTGCTCACCCTCACCCACACCCATGACACTGCTCGCCACCACACCCCTGACATTGCTCAGTTCCCACATCTCTGCTAATTAACCCGACATCCACCAGCCACAACCCAGACACTGCTCACCATCATGGAACCCTCTGCTTACTTCCCCCTCTCTCACCCTCCTGCAAACTTGATACATAAGAAATTGGAATGGGAGTAAATTACTTGGGCCCATGAGCCTGCTCCGCTATTCAATAATATCATGGCTGATCATCTTGTGTTTACTTTTTGATTCCATTCTAACACTAAAAGCCTTTGATTCCCTTGCCTTACAAGCATTTATCTACCTCTGCCTTGAAAATTATTCAGTGACCCCGCTTCCACCACCTTCGGAAGCAGAGAGTTCCAATGTCACACAACCCTCTAAGAGAAAATGAATTCTCCTCATCTCTGTCCTAAAAGGGTGACCCCTAATTTTAAAACAGTGCCCCCTAGTTCTGGAATCACCCACAAGAGGAAACATCCTTTCCAATCCCACCTTGTCAAGGCCATTCAGGATTTGTATACATCAATCAAATCACCCCTCACTCTTCTAAACTCCAGTGGAAACAAGCCCAGTCTGTCCACCCTTTCCTCATACGACAACCCACTCATTCCAGGTATCAATCTAGTAAACCTCCTTTGAACCACCTCCAATGCATTTACATTCTTCCTTAAATAAGGAGACCAAAACTGCTCACAATATTCAAGAAGCAGTCTCACCAATGCCCTGTATAACTGAAGCATAGCATCATTACTTTTATGTTCAATCCCTCTCGTAATAAAGGATAGCATTCCATTAGCCTTCCTAATTACTTGCTGTACCTGCATACTAACTTTTGGTGATCCATGTGTCAGAAAACCTAGATCCCCCTGCACCTCAGAATTATGCAGCCCTTCTCCATTTCAGTAATGCTCTGCTTCTTTTCTCTTCATCGATACAAATCACACCACCCCACTCCCCGACCACAGCTGTCACCCTGCTGCACCCTAGACACAGCTCACCCCTCCTCCACACCCCTAATACTGCTCATATCCCCAATCTCCCGACATTGCTGATAATCCACAACACAAACTGATCACACCCCACAACCTTGACACTGATCATAAGCCCCCTGCACCGACACTGATCACACCTGCGTGCACACCAGACACTGCTCTCAATGCACACATACCTGACAGTAATCGTCCACAACCTCCAGCACACCTCATCTCCCCATGCACCCCTAACACTACTCACCACCCTCCCACTGTGCCAAGCACTGCTCATATCCCCAGACTCCCTGAAATTGCTCAGACCCACCCCAGAAAACCCTTATACACCCGTACTCCAGGCATTGTGTACTACCCCGCGCCCCCCACACTGCACACCTCCCTGAACCCTCCATTCTTATCACCCCTCTGTATTCCCAACACTGGTCATCCCCATCCCAACAACCCCTCACCCTCCCCCCCAACGCACAACACAGCTCACCCATTTGTCACACATGTTTGCAGACACAGATGCGCTGTAACTACAGTCCCCGTTCCTCACCCAGTGTTGGGTCACCAAATCCTCTGGCCTCCATGAATATAGGCAGCAACTCACAACACAACCCTCCAGAAAACCACTCACGGCACATCCGCTAGCTTGCCAACAGTTGAAGTGAGTCAAATGCTCCTCACAAGCAAGTCGGATGCCTGTTCAATTTTAATTGTATGAAATAGTGTGGAGAAGGTGTGGGGGGTGGGGGCAGGGTTGGGGGGATCCTTCGGCTGCTGTACACATAGTCAGCTGAGTATGACTAAAACAGGCATTTTGCGGACTGGCACAGACCATGATTCACGGACGTGTGCCAAAGCTGTTGAAGTGTCCTGCCCAACACGGAGCATCGCCAGGGCAAACTGGACATGGCGGGCTTTACAACCAGATCACTGTTATGGTTTTTCGGTCATTGTATTGGCAGCACCAGTGGTTCCCGGAGACAAAGATTCACGGTCAGTGAAAGGTACCAAGGTTAAGAAATCCACTTTAAAAACGTTACTGAATAAATTCTTAAGGGAAACAACCTTCTGGAATATGGGAAGCAGACAGGGGAATGTGACAAATTGGAGAGGTGAGGCCATGGACAGGTTCAAACACGACAATGAGGATATGATAACGGAAGGGGTGTCAGGTCAGGAACCAATGTAGGTCAGTGAGCAGAGGGATGATGTGTTTGATGTCAGTTTGGATGTTGGTAGCAGAGTTTCAGACGGGCTGTGGGTTATGAAGATTTGTTGCTCTGAGGGTGGCCAGGATAGCATTAGAATTGTACATTCTGGATTGAACCAAGGTGCAGGTGAGGGTTTATGCCGTAGATGGGCTGCGGTAGGGAGCGATGCCGGGCTGGGGGAGCTGCGCAGTCAGTAGACAGGATGGGTGATTGTGCAGATATGGGATTGGAAATAAGATTAGGGTCAAAGGGATTGGGGAGGCTGTGAACTGTCTGCTTCAGTCTCGGTTATTGGCCAGGGAGGGGGATGGTGACAGTAGAAAAGGGAAGCAATTTGGGAAAAGGAACTGATAGCCAAGGCTTCCATCTTGCCAATATTGAAATAACAGGAGCAAAGATACAATGAAATGCGGTTTACAGTGTATGTAGTTGTCTATAGAGACTGACCAGCAGCAAAGACGAGAGTAAATTACAATAACAATTACATTATTAACAATAGTTTGTCGAGCTAATGCTTGGATACCAAGACTGACTAGAGGAACAGCGGCAGGAAACAGGGCAGCCAAAATACCAGAGAAACACAGTCAAACATGGTTTATAGAATTAATAGCTGGATAGGGAGACTCACCAGGAACACCAACTGTAGCGAGGATGGGATAGTAAATTGTTTGAATCATTTTAAGTGAATAATAAATCCGCCCAGTTAATGATAACCAATTATAATTTTCAATAAACGCATCAAAATAATTGGAGAAACTCCTGCCCAGTGTTGTAACATTCCAATCTACCATTCTAAGATTCTGATCCATTGTTGTAACATTCCAATCCACTGTTCTCAGATTCTGATCCATTGTTCTAAAATTCTGATGTGTTGTTCTCAGATCCCAATCTCTCTTCTCCCTCTCTCTGAAGACACTGAGCCCTGTTAATGTAGGAATTGATGCTTCCATCAATGACTATGGGATAACACATTGGAAGGCATCCCTTATTAATAGAAGAGGGAAAACCTCCAGTGACACAATTAGGATCCATGGAGACTGGAATTGATTACAGTCACTGAACAAACTGGTTCGGTTAACCTCTTTCAATCCAACACATATTATGCCCCAATGAAGTCGAATATTTGCCCGTTATGGATGGGATGTGAGAGGGTTGCTGAGGGAGGTAAAGGTTGAAGCAGCAGAAGGACTGGCCATCCTTTTTCAATCCCCCTCATATATGGGAGTGGTGCCAGAGAGCTGAAGTGTTACAAATATTCCATCCTGTTTATAAAAGGAGGGGGATAAACACTGTAACTGCAGAGCCATTAGTCTAAAGTCAGTGGTGAGAAAATTCCAGGGGCCTCAACCCAAGACAACATTTTTTGTGCCTGGTAAAAAAACCCCAAGGCTCAATAAATAACAAGCCCAATGGATAAATTAATGGAAAATAAAGCCTGATAAACTAGACGTCGGTCTTTAATGAAATAATAGGGAGGGCTAATGAGGGTAGTGTGGTTGATGTGATGTATATGGGCTTTGACAAGGCGTGTGATTAAATACCATTTAGTAGATTGTTCTGGTAACTGAACCCCATGGATTGAGGTGGCAATGTAATTTTGAAACTGGTAAGAGAAAACAGAGAGTGTTGATGAGCAGTTGTTGTTCAGACTGGAGAGCAGTATGCACAGATGTTCGCCAGGGAGTGGTATGAGAACCACTGTTTTTTTGGCACATATAAATGACATAAAGGGCATAATTTCAAATCTTGTAAATAATACATTATTCAGAAAGGAATTGTGAACAGAGAGGATAACAGTCCTTGAAGGTGGCAGGGCAAGCTTAGAGGATTGTTAAATTAATCTTGAAAAATTTAAGAATTAAGTTAGATTAAACACACAATGAAAAACTGACACAACCCCACTGGGACAAAAAAACAATCTGATGATTTAGCCATTGTTAACATAGTTGTCAGTGGGATCTTTCTGTGCACAACTTACATGCCAGATGTCGGACAGTAGCCATACTCCATAGAGAAAGTCCTTCAGATGCTATGGCCCTATTGTGGCGAAAGGTGCCTCAATGATGGAAGTTCTTAGTTTTAAGTGACCGACTGCTGCCTTCTCACATTTAAAAGTTCCATTTCAACAAGAGTTCCCGGTCTCCTCGAGGGAAGGTCACCCATGGACCATTAAGAAAGACTTGCTTTCCTATAGCGCCTCTCACCGCCTCAGGACATCCCAAACAGCTTCACTGACGGCCAGATACGTCGTGCAGCGTTGTCACTGTTGCAATACGGGACACTGTGCACAGCAGGCTCCCACAAACAGCGTTGTAGCGAATCAGCAGATCAGCTGTCATTTCCTAATGTTGGTTATGATGGATAAATGCTGGACTTTGGAAAGATATCCCTTTTCTTCAAAAGAGTAGCCATTTGATATTTTACATTCCTCTAAAAGGACATGGTTTGATATCATATTTGGAAAATGAGTTCACTGATGTTGCAGCACTGCCTCAGTACTGACCTTCTGACAGTGCAGCACTCCTTCAGTACTGACGCTCCGACAGAGCAGCACTCCCTCAGTACTGACTCTCCAACATTGCAGCACTCCCTCTGTACTGACCCTCTGACAGTGCAGCACTCCCTCAGTACTGACCTTCCGACAGTGCAGCACTTCCTCAGTACTGACCCTCCGACAGTGCAGCACTCCCTCAGTACTGATCCTCTGACAGTGCAGCACTCCCTCAGTACTGACCTTCTGACAGTGCAGCACTCCCTCAGTACTGACGCTCCGACAGAGCAGCACTCCCTCAGTAGTGACTCTCCAACATTGCAGCACTCCCTCTGTACTGACCTTCTGACAGTGCAGCACTTCCTCAGTACTGACCCTCCGACAGTGCAGCACTCCCTCAGTACTGATCCTCTGACAGTGCAGCACTCCCTCAGTACTGACCCTCTGACAGTGCAGCACTCCCTCAGTACTGACCCTCCGACAGTGCAGCACTCCCTCAGTACTGACCCTCCGACAGTGCAGCACTCCCTCAGTACTGAGCCTCTGACAGTGCAGCACTCCCTCAGTACTGACCCTCTGACAGTGCAGCACTCCCTCAGTGCTGACCCTCTGACAGTGCAGCACTCCCTCAGTACTGACCCTCTGACAGTGCAGTTCTCTCTCTGGGCTGCCCCTGGCCTTAGTTAACATCCAAACTTGGGCTGACAAGTGACAGTAACACATGCGCGGCACACACTCTCCTTGATGATCACATCATGGAAGGAAAGCCCATCTCTGGCGCCACCATTGCGAAGCCTTCACCCAACAACATCTTGCGTACAGCTAACAGTGGTGAACTGGAGCCTATTATCAATGTGCCAGTAGGAGCAGGTCAGAGGCTGGGAATCCTGTGGCAAATCACCTCCTGACTCCCCAAAGCCTGTCCACCATGTGCACAGCACACGTCAGGAGTCTGATGCAATGCTCTCACTTGCCTGGTTGAGAGGTGGGGGCAGATGCAAGTTTGTTCAGGGAGCCTGACAGCACCCAGAGTAAAGCTGCCACCCTCCTGTGCTAATTGACCCTCGACTCAATATCTACGCACCCCATCGCCTCTGTCTCCAGCCTGTACGGGTTATAGGATGAGTTGTAAAAAAGGAACCAAGCCACTTTCACAGCATCTCACTCCGGTGAGAAATCAGCGCTCAAGAAGACTAAGGCTGAAAATGTCACGGGACCATCAGTGTGTGACGTTGATGCCACAATCCTGTCCCATCTTGGACACATCGACCATCCCTTCACCCTGGCTGGGCCAGAATCCTAACTTCCTCCCAGCAGCCCCGAGGGAGTAACCTTTACCACATAGCGACCAAATCACTTCCAAAAGAAGGCCCACCACTACTTTCTCAAGGGATGGATAATCAATATGAAGCTGGGCACAACCACGAGGACAAGAAAAAAATATGCTCGTTATTCGTCCACTGTGATTTTTTTTTTGATGTTGTCACTTGCTGGATAGATAAGGGGGAACTGGTAGATGTAACGTATTTGGATTTTCAGAAGGTTTTTGATAAGGTCCCACACAGGAGGTTAGTAAACAACTTTGGAACTCATGGGATTGGATTACACACTGGCACGGAATGAGGTTTGGCTAACAGAGAGAAAACAGAGAGCAGAGATCAACAGACCATTCTCAGGTTGACAGGCAGTGAGGAGGAGTAAAGGTGTCTTACTGTAGTTGTATAGAGCCTCGGTGAGACAGTGCCTGGAGTATTGTGTACATTTTTGGTCTTCGCAGCTCAGCATGGATATACTGTCCATAGAGGGAGTGTAATGAAGCTTCACCAAACTAATCCCTTGGATGGCAAGATTGTCGTATGAGGGATAATTAAGGAGACTGGGGCTAAGTTCTCTGGGGCTTAGAAGAATGAGAGATGATCTCGTTGAAGTGTACAAGATTCTTACAGGGTTCGACAGGGGAGATGCAGGAAGGATGTTTCCACTGGCTTGGGGGGGAAGTGGGGTTGTTTAGTACTTGGGGGGGGGGGTCACAGACTGAGAAATAGAGCCAGGCCAATAAGGACCAAGATGAGGAGGAATTTCTCCAGCCAGAGAGTGATAAATCTTTGGAATTCTCTACCCCAGAGGGCTGTGGATTCTCAGGAGGTACAGAGTAGAGTTTGATAGGCTTCTGGATATTGATGGCATCAAGGGATCTGAGGATCATGTAGGAAGATGGTGTTGAGGTAGAAGATGAGCCATGATCTAGGTAAATAGCAGAGCAGGCTCGAGGGGCCTAATGGCCTACTCCCACTCCTACATTGCTATGGCCTCAGTTTGACCTTTGGCGGGCGGGATCAGAGGGCCTGGTAGCGGTGGGGAAATGGGCCTTCACCGTCAATCAGCCCCCAACTACAATTTCACGCGGGGTGACCAATGAACTGAGAGCCAACGTGAAGCGCTTGCTGCAAAACTCAGCGCTGCCGGGGTGGGCGCGGGTGGAGGGCGGACGATGACATCTGGCCGCCACGGCAATTCACCGGCCAGCCGTTAAGATTGGACAGGCCAGGAAAAACCAGAGGCAATTGTGCCGTCAATGGGCTTAATTGCTGGCGCGCATGCGCGCGTTTCCGAATCCTGCGTGCGGCCCACCGAGTGAAATACCGCGCGAGGGCGCGATGACATCAGGACACTGGCCCCACATCTTCACGCACGATCTTACGCCTGATGGGGTCTTAAAATTCAGCCCATTTGTGTAATAATTTCACAGGAAAGGGTCATTGAAATTCTACAGGTTCCACGGTAAATTGTATGTTACAGAGTGATGACCCACCTCGAGGATAAAGACCATTTACAACTGTGACACTAGAGTGAGGGAGAGAGTTATTGGCTTAGTCAACACAATTTGTCCCTGTTACTTGCTGGTTGCCATGACATCGAGGGAGAAATCCTCATAGAGATTTATTTCTTCCTGATGTCACGCTAGCATAAATTAAAATACATCTTATCCATTGTTTGCCAATAATAACCTCAGACTATCATTCCGATAACTTGTGCATATTATGTTGCTGAAGACATGTAAAATTGAGGTAAAGTCAGGCTGAGGTTTGTCATGATCTATGTTCCTCTATATCATTTTCATATTAGCTACTGTGAGATCATTCTTATATTAGGGGAACACACAGTGTCAAAGAATGGGACATCACAGCAGGAGGCCATTCAGCCCATCATGCCTGCGCCTGCTCCAATTCATTCCACTCTCCCCACACCCTGCACTTGCCCGGACCCCGACCCCCCCGACAGTCACGTAAATTACCCCCCTTTAAGTGTTTATCCAAAACCCCTTTTGAAAGTTACCATAAACTGAGCTCCCGCTGCCATTTCAGGCAGCACGTTCCAGATCACATCAACTCGCTGTGTTCAAAACATTCCCAGAATTTCCCTTTCATCTCTACCTGGACCAACAGACCACTAAAGGTTAATATGAAGAAGAGGGGGTGGCGTTGATAAACCCAGACTCTGGTTCCTGTACTAAAGGGAATCAGTGAGAATAAACCTAAGGTCTGGTTCCTCTATTAAAGGGGTTCAGTCAGATAAACACAGAGTCTGTTTCCTGTATCAAAGTTGTTCAGTGAGAATAAACCTAGAGTCTGGTTCTTCTATTAAAGGGGTTCAGTCAGATAAACCCAAAGTTTTTTACTGTATTAAAGGTGTTCAGTGAGAATAATCCCAGAGTCTGCTTCCTGTATTAAAGGGGTTCAGTCAGATAAACACAGAGTCTGGTTCCTGTATTAAAGGGGTTCAGGCAGATAAACCCAGTTTCTGCTTCCTCTATTAAAGCTGTTCAGTCAGATAAACCCAGGGTCTGGTTCATGTACCAAGGAGGTTCAGGCAGATAAACCCAGAGTCTGGTTCCTGTATTAAAGGGTTATTTGCAGGGAGAGCAGGGCATTGGAGGTATTTGGATATAAGAGACAACATAGGCACAATGGGCCGATTGGCCTCCCTCTGAGGTTTATAGTTGTAGGGGTCCGTGCATGTCCATGCATAGTACAGAATTGAAGGCAATCACCCTCGTCAAAGTAATTTAAATTCAATTAATTAACCAAAATGCGGAATATGAAGTGTATCGGTCATGGTGACTGCACAATTATCATCGATTGTTTTAAAACCCATCTGATTCACTAAGGTCCCTTTAGGGAAGGAAGTCTTCTCTCCTTACCCGGTCTGGCCTACATGTGACTCCAGACCCACAGCAACGGGGTTGGCTCCTTAATGCTCTCAATCCACAACCAAATCCAATGAAGTGATAAAAACAATTCGAAACCTCCAGTCTCTTGCCTGTAATAGGGGGATATGGCCAGTAGATGGTGATGGTGTACACCTAAAGTGAGTAATATCAACTAAGCAACGGTGACCAAGGGCAGAAATGACAAGTCCTTCTTGGAGCAAACTTGAAGTGCAGGCTTGGAAAAAATAAGTTTACAATGAGGATTTGGGTTGCTGTTGCCTGTGGGTAAACTGCTGAGAAACCTGTAATAAGTACACCTGGATATGTGACAGTGCAGCACTCCCTCACCGCTTACCCTCTGACAATGCAGCACTCCCTCAATACTAACCCTCCGACAGTGGTGCACTCCCTCAGAACTGAACCTCTGACAACGCAGCACTCCCTCAGTAATGACCCTCTGACAGTGCAGCACTCCCTCGGTACTGACCCTCCAACGTTGCAGCACTCCCTCAGTACTGACACTCTGAGAGTGCAGCACTCCCTCAATGCTGACCCTCCGACAGTGCAGCACTCCCTCAGTCCCCACCCTCCGACAGTGCAGTGCTCCCTCAGTACTGACCCTCCGGGACATGCTCTATAATCTGGGAGGAGTGCATAGCCATTGGAAAACAAATACTGTGCATGTAGGATTGATGCTGCCTCGCCAGTGCAGGTAAGAGCCTGGCCGTGAGGTGCGAGACATTCTCGGAGTTGCTGTCCGAGGTGCTGATCTTGTCCATGCCACACTCGTGCACTGTGGTGGTCACCAGGGTCACCCTCTGCTTTACCTGGAGATGACAGCCACAGAAGCTGTGTTCAGAATGTGGCCAAACAGGTTGGCTACCAGCCTGGAAAACCTTCCAATACGCCTAATGGCAGGTGGTAAGAGCGGGAGAGTTTCCTGTCAGATGTATTGCAGGGGGCGATGGCAAACCACTGCAGTACTTTGCCAAGCAGAGTCATGGGCCAGTCAAATGGAGATCCATGGGGTCAACAACACCCTCTCTGGGCAGGGTACCTGCAGGAGGCATGTGCAGATCACAGAGCGAGTTCTTTACAAATGCCCAGGATGTGCCTCATCCTTTGAGAGCATACTTCAGAGGTGCAGTAACTGTTGTAATACAGTGAATCACAGCATCCAATTGATGCACAGCAAGATCCCACAAAGAGCAATGAGACAAATGACCAGAGTTGTGATATTCCATCCCATTCCACAAGTGCTCAGCCCAAAGGCAGGTCTTTGGTTAATATTGAGAGATAAATATTGGTCCAGCACACTGTGAGGAACTCACCTCGAACTTCAAATAATGGCTTTGGGGCCGCTAACGGCCACTTGAGAATTCAGTCAGGGCCTTGGTTTAATGCCTCATTGGAAAGAGGGTACCTCCGAGAGAGCAGCAATCCCTCAGTAGTCACTGGACATAAACGTGCGGCTCAGAAATTAGAGGGTTACCCACTGAGTCACAGCTGACACAACAGAATCAGTATCATGGGGGAGCTGGGGCTGGGGAGTGGGTCTGGGATTGGGTTATCATTGAGCAGAAACTAAACTGGAACAGTCATATAAATACTGTGGCTACAAGAGCAGGTCAGAAGCTTGGAATTCTGTGGAGAGTAACTCACCTCCTGACTCCACAAAGCCTGTCCAACATCGACAAGGCACAAGTCAGGAGTGTGATGGAATACTCCCAACTCGCCAGGATGAGTGCAGCTCTCACAACACTCAAGAAACCTGACACCATCCAGGACAAAGCAATCCATTTGATTGGCACCCGATCCACCATCTTTAACATTCATTCCCCCCACCACCGACACACAGTGTGTACCATCTACAAGATGCACTGCAGCCACTCACCAAGGCTCCTTCAACAGCAGCTTCCAAACATGTAACCTCCATCATCTAGAAAGACAAGGACAGCAGGTGCATGGGAACACAACCAACTGCAAGTTCCCCTCCAAGCCTCCTGTACCGACCATTCCTTCAATGTTGGTGGATCAAAATCCTGGAATTCTCTTCCTGCCAGGACTGTGGGTGCACTTAAACCACATAGACCACAGCAATTGACTAAAAATATTCAATTACATCTTCTCAAGAGCAGCTAGGGTTGGGTAACAGAGTCCAGCCTTACAAACAAATGTCTTCACCATAGAATAAGTTTAAAGAGCATCCACATTTCACTTGTATAAAGAGCACACTTCATATGGGAATGGAATATTATTTACATATATGTAATGGTGCCACTAGTTATTACATATATTGGAATAATTAACCTGAGGAGATTAATAAGTGACCCATTTAATAAAAATTCTCACCTTCAGTAACTAGAGTGGAAATGATGAAAATGACCCAGAACAATTTGATCTTGCTTTGATCTTTGATGTTCTGCGTGCAGACCAGTGACACAAACCTCTCCTCCTCAGTGCTCTGTGGATGCTGTCTATCAGTCAGCAAATATATTCATGTGGAGGTGTGGCTAGATCCAGAATTTCCAGTTTCCAGTTTTTAAAATAGGAAAATCATTAAACTTCTAAACTACAGCTTGTATGTTAACTTGTTTATTTATTTGTTCCTGGAATGGAATGTGTTTTATAATAAATCAATATCTTTTTGTGTGTTTACTGAAAAAAGCCTGGTTAGATTCTTTTAATGCTGGGAAAGCAGTGTCAAAGGGTAATTATCGGCCACTTTTGTGGGTGAATTAAACATTTAAACTATTGTTATCACCTGTGGAGAAATGGGGCTAGAATTAACTGTGCACTCCTCCCATCACGGTCCATAACAATGCTCATTGCTGACCAATTGTGTGGAGCAAATGTATCTTGCCAATTATCAGCCCAAACTGGGATATTGTCCAGGTCTTGCTGCAAATGGTCATGGGATGCTTCAGGATCTGAGCAGTGGTGAATGGTGCTGAATATTGTGCAATCATCAGTGAATATCCATACTTCGGACCTTATGATGGAAGGAAGGAAATTGATGAAGCAGCTGAAGATGGTTGCACCGAGGACTCTACCCTGAGGTGCTCCTGCAGTGATGTCCCAAAACTGAGATGCCTGACCTGTAACAACCACAACCATCTTCCTTTGTACTAGGTATGACTCTAACTGGTGGAGAATTTTCTCCCTGCTTCACATTGACTCTGATTTTGCTAGGGCTCCTTGATGCCAGTCTTGATCAAATGCTGCGTTGGTGTCCAGGGCCGTCGCTCTCACCTCAACTCTGAAATTCAGCACTTTTGTCCATGTTTTTGGACCAAGGCTGTAATGAGGTCAGGAATCTGACTGGACCTGGCAGAACCCAAACTGGGCATCAGTGAGCAGGATGTTAATGAGTAAGTGCAACTTATAGTCCTGCCAATGACCCTGTCCATCAATTTGTTGATGATTGAGAGTAGCCTGATGGGGTTGTAATTGGCCAGGTTCAAATTTCCACATTGCCAGTATTGTAGCTGTACCGGAAAACCTGGGCTCAGCACACAGCTAGTTCTGGAGCACAAGTCTTCAGTACTACTGCCAGAAAATTGTTAGGGCCCATAGCCTTTGTAGCAGGCATTGCCTTCAGCCGTTTCTTAATATCATGAGGAATGAATTGAACTGGCTGAAGACTGGCATCTGTGATGCTGGGGATCTCCAGGGGAGGCCAAGATGGACCATCCAGCTGGCATTTCTGTCTGAAGGTGGTTGCAAATGCTTCAGCTTGGCCTTTTTCCTGCGATCTGCTGGGCTCCTCCATCAGGGAATGTGCATGAGGGAAGGTGGGGTGCAAGGGAGTGAGGGGGCATGTGGTTTGGACAGGATATGAGGATGCAAAAGTGTATGTGGGAGGTAGGTGGTCTGAGGGTGAGGTTTGAGGGAAGAAGTGGTATGGGGGGGATGGAAGTAGCATGAGAGAGGGAGTTGCTAAGACAGAGGAAGGGGAACGATTGACGGAGGAGTTTCAAGGACAGAGGGGTATGAGGGAGGAAGGTTGTATGTGGGGGTGTGGTGGGTGAGAGGTGGATTGACAATGAGGGAAGGGCAGATATGTGCATGGCATGCTGTAGGAAAAAGGCAGGGGAGGTGAGAGGTGGTATTAGGAATGGAGTTGTGTTCGGCAGGGAGGAGTATGAGGGATTGATGAAGTATGGGAGAGAGAGTGTGTATGAGAGATTAGGAAGCATGTGGGCTAGAGACAGTTTGAGGGAGGTTGGTTATGATGGAGGCAGGGGTGTAAGGGAAAGAGGTGGTGTGAGGGAAGGAGCATTGAAATGTAGGGAGGGGTAATGTTAAGGGAGGGGTGTAGAGAAGGGACAGGGTCTGAGGGAGCGGTATGACTGTGGGACTGTATGATGGAAGGAGGGAGTATGACAAAGGGAGCAGAATGAGGCATGGTGGGAGATGAAGAGAAGGGGTAAAAGGGCGGAGGGATGTAAGGGTGGAATAGAGTATGAGGGAGAGGGACTTATGAGGGAAGGAGAGGTTATGAGGGCAGGAGGGAGCCTGAGGATGGAACAATGGAGGGGGTTGTGAATGAGGAGCAGGGCTTTAAAAATGATAAGGTTTCTCAAATCTTGTCTCTATTTTCATTGTTTTTGTTGCCTCAGTTGCTATAGAGACTGCAAGCAGGTGGGGCTGGTGCATATCAGGGTCACCTCTGTTACCACAGCTCCAGGCCCCACCACACCCTGACAGGGCCCTTTATTGCCGACTTACCATAGTGTCAATGCCAGAAATGTAAAATTAAAAAAGAAGATTCTGGAAAATCTCGGTGATTCACTTCTTCTTCTCATCAGCAAATGAATTTCAGCGTATTCTTTAACTGCTCTCTGAACTTAGTCTGGGTCATGGCATAAATACAAGTGTTTGTGCAGCAACTCAGGAGCTGCAGCATGAAGCCCAATTCCTGCACAAACCAATGCAACTTTATAGCCCAGTACCCCAAGTACCACATCTGTCTCCATACAGAGAACACCATTAACATTGCCCACAACAGGATGAAATTCGCAGAGATAGCAAACAGTAAAATGATGGATCTCCTTCGACTCTCCATCTCTGGGTCTCTGGAAATCTCCCCACTGCTGTGAGCCCGGAGTCTCCGGCGGGCTCTGCTGCTCACTAAAATGTGTCTGACGGTGAGAACATTGAGCAGAAAAATTAAAACAAATGGGACACACGGGGTCAGAATGTGATGGAGAAACTCGACTATTTTCCAGCTCGGAGAGAAGATAACGTACATTGTTACATTGCAAAACCAGGGGTTGTTCTGCAGCATATATAAATTTGTTAACATAAAATACCAGAAAATGTTCTTCAAACAGCTCAGCACACTCACTGTTCCCAGGACCACAGCTGCTGTTTTCTCAGTGCAATATTTACTTTTCAGCTTCTGGCAACAAATAGCCACAAATCGATCGAAGGTGAAAATGACAGTAAACCAGACAGAACAGTCAGTGGCTGCAAACAGCAGGACAGCATGAATATTACACAGAGGGATGGAATACAGGAAAGCAAACTGTTCATGATAAACAGCTGGAATCTGTCTCATTATCAGGTCGAGGATGATGACAAGAAGATCTGCCGTTGCCATTGCCTCCAAGTAACGAGTGACACATTTGGAGAGACCACATTTTCCCCGTGAAAGGGTCACAATTGTTAATGTGTTAACTGTAAGGAAGGGAAATAAACAAGGAAATTATACATCAGGCTGGCAGAAAGTTTACAGGTTTAATTTATGAATTATTTTCCCTGGCCCACATCGCACAACACTATTTACCCTACACACTCCTGACACTACTCATTTCCCTGCACCACAGATATTGTGTCCCTTGCACCCTTAACACTCTACACCACTCCAAATACCCAACACTGCTCATCTCCCCGCATGCCCTGCATTGCTCATGCCCACACCCTTGCCACTGATCAGGCTGTATTTACCAACAACATTTCTCACCCCCACCCAAACACTGCTCATCCACACTGCACCCCAGACCTGTGCCCTCCTTCTCCCTACATACTACCCCCCTACATGCATAATACTGCTCTCCCAACACCCCCTTGCACACCAGACATTCATCGTTCCCTACACAGCTGACACTGCTCAGCTCCTTCACTCCAAGGATTTTGCATCCTTGACAACCCCAATACTCCTCACCTCCCTGCACGTTCAACACTGCTCACCCTCACCCAAACCATGACACTGCTCACCACCACACCCCTGACATTGCTCAGTTCCCACATCTCTGCTAATTACCCCGACATCCACCAGCCACAACCCAGACACTGCTCACCATCATGGAACCCTCTGCTTACTTCCCCCTCTCTCACCCTCCTGCAAACTTGATACATAAGAAATTGGAATGGGAGTAAATTACTTGGGCCCATGAGCCTGCTCCGCTATTCAATAATATCATGGTTGATCATCTTGTGTTTCCTTTTCGATTCCATTCCAACACTAAAAGCTTTTGATTCCCTTGCCTTACAAGCATTTATCTACCTCTGCCTTGAAAATTATTCAGTGACCCCGCTTCCACCACCTTCGGAAGCAGAGAGTTCCAACGTTGCACAACCCTCTAAGAGAAAATGAATTCTCCTCATCTCTGTCCTAAAAGGGCGACCCCTAATTTTAAAACAGTGCCCCCTAGTTCTGGAATCACCCACAAGAGGAAACATCCTTTCCAATCCCACCTTGTCAAGGCCATTCAGGATCTTGTATACATCAATCAAATCACCCCTCACTCTTCTAAACTCCAGTGGAAACAAGCCCAGTCTGTCCACCCTTTCCTCATAAGACAACCCACTCATTCCAGGTATCAATCTAGTAAACCTCCTTTGAACCACCTCCAATGCATTTACATTCTTCCTTAAATAAGGAGACCAAAACTGCTCACAATATTCAAGAAGCAGTCTCACCAATGCCCTGTATAACTGAAGCATAACATCCTTACATTTATGTTCAATCCCTCTCGTAATAAAGGATAGCATTCCATTAGCCTTCCTAATTACTTGCTGTACCTGCATACTAACTTTTGGTGATCCATGTGTCAGAAAACCTAGATCACCCTGCACCTCAGAATTATGCAGCCCTTCTCCATTTCAGTAATGCTCTGCTTCTTTTCTCCTCATCGATACAAATCACACCACCCCACTCCCCGACCACAGCTGTCACCCTGCTGCACCCTAGACACAGCTCACCCCTCCTCCACACCCCTAATACTGCTCATATCCCCAATCTCCCGACATTGCTGATAATCCACAACACAAACTGATCACACCCCACAACCTTGACACTGATCATAAGCCCCCTGCTCCGACACTGATCACACCTGCGTGCACACCAGACACTGCTATCAATGCATACATACCTGACAGTAATCGTCCACAACCTCCAGCACACCTCATCTCCCCATGCACCCCTAACACTACTCACCACCCTCCCACTGTGCCAAGCACTGGTCATATCCCCAGACTCCCTGAAATTGCTCAGACCAACCCCAGAAAACCCTTATACACCCGTACTCCAGGCATTGTGTACTACCCCGCGCCCCCCACACTGCACACCTCCCTGAGCCCTCCATTCTTATCACCCCTCTGTATTCCCAACACTGGTCATCCCCATCCCAACAACCCCTCACCCTCCCCCCCAACGCACAACACAGCTCACCCATTTGTCACTCATGTTTGCAGACACAGATGCGCTGTAACTACAGTCCCCGTTCCTCACCCAGTGTTGGTTCACCAAATCCTCTGGCCTCCATGAATATAGGCAGCAACTCACAACACAACCCTCCAGAAAACCACTCACGGCACATCCGCTAGCTTGCCAACAGTTGAAGTGAGTCAAATGCTCCTCACAAGCAAGTCGGATGCCTGTTCAATTTTAATTGCATGAAATAGTGTGGAGAAGGTGTGTGGTTGCGGGGGGGGGGCGGGGGTTCCTTCGGCTGCTGTACACATAGTCAGCTGAGTATGACTAAAACAGGCATTTTGCGGACTGGCACAGACCATGTTTCACGGACGTGTGCCAAAGCTGTTGAAGTGTCCTGCCCAACACGGAGCATCGCCAGGGCAAACTGAACATGGCCGGCTTTACAACCAGCTCACTGTTATGGTTTTTCGGTCATTGTATTGGCAGCACCAGTGGTTCCCGGAGACAAAGGTTCACGGTCAGTGAAAGGTACCAAGGGTAAGAAATCCACTTTAAAAATGGTACTGAATAAATTCTTAAGGGAAACAACCTTCCGGAATATGGGAAGCAGACAGGGGAATGTGACAAATTGGAGAGGTGAGGCCATGGACAGGTTCAAACACGGCAATGAGGATATGATAACGGAAGGGGTGTCAGGTCAGGAACCAATGTAGGACAGTGAGCAGAGGGATGATGTGTTTGATGTCAGTTTGGATGTTGGTAGCAGAGTTTCAGACGGGCTGCGGGTTATGAAGATTTGTTGCTCTGAGGGTGGCCAGGATAGCATTAGAATTGTACATTCTGGATTGAACCAAGGTGCAGGTGAGTGTTTATGCCGTAGATGGGCTGCGGTAGGGAGCGATGCAGGGCTGGGGGAGCTGCGCAGTCAGTAGACAGGATGGGTGATTGTGCGGATATGGGATTGGAAATAAGATTAGGGTCAAAGGGATTGGGGAGGCTGTGGACTGTCTGCTTCAGTCTCGGTTATTGGCCAGGGAGGGGGATGGTGACAGTAGAAAAGGGAAGCAATTTGGGAATAGGAACTGATAGCCAAGGCTTCCATCTTCCCAATATTGAAATAACAGGAGCAAAGATACAATGAAATGTGGTTTACAGTGCACGCAGTTGTCTATAGTTGTCTATAGAGACTGACCAGCAGCAAAGACGAGAGTAAATTATAATAACAATTACATTATTAACAATAGTTTGTCGAGCTAATGCTTGGATACCAAGACTGACTAGAGGAACAGCGGCAGGACACAGGGCAGACAAAATGCCAGAGAAACACAGTCAAACATGGTTTATAGAATTAATAGCTGGATAGGGAGACTCACCAGGAACACCAACTGTAGCGAGGATGGGATAGTAAATTGTTTGAATCATTTTAAGTGAATAATAAATCCGCCCAGTTAATGATAACCAATTATAATTTTCAATAAACGCATCAAAATAATTGGAGAAACTCCTGCCCAGTGTTGTAACATTCCAAGCTACCGTTCTAAGATTCTGATCCATTGTTGTAACATTCCAATCCACTGTTCTCAGATTCTGATCCATTGTTCTAAAATTCTGATGTGTTGTTCTCAGATCCAAATATCTCTTCTCCCTCTCTCTGAAGACACTGAGCCCTGTTAATGTAGGAATTGATGCTTCCATCAATGACTATGGGATAACACATTGGAAGGCATCCCTTATTAATAGAAGAGGGAAAACCTCCAGTGACACAATTAGGATCCATGGAGACTGGAATTGATTACAGTCACTGAACAAACTGGTTCGGTTAACCTCTTTCAATCCAACACATATTATGCCCCAATAAAGTCGAATATTTGCCCGTTATGGATTGGATGTGAGAGGGTTGCTGAGGGAGGTAAAGGTTGAAGCAGCAGAAGGACTGGCCATCCTTTTTCAATCCCCCTCATATATGGGAGTGGTGCCAGAGGGCTGGAGTGTTACAAATATTCCATCCTGTTTATAAAAGGAGAGGGGGATAAACACTGTAACTGCAGAGCCATTAGTCTAAAGTCAGTGGTGAGAAAATTCTATGGGCCTCAACCCAAGACAACATTTTTTGTGCCTGGTAAAAAAACCCCAAGGCTCAATACATAACAAGCCCAATGGATAAATTAATGGAAAATAAAGCCTGATAAACTAGACGTCGGTCTTTAATGAAATAATAGGGAGGGCTGATGAGGGTAGTGTGGTTGATGTGATGTATATGGGCTTTGACAAGGCGTGTGATTAAATACCATTTAGTAGATTGTTCTGGTAACTGAAACCCATGGATTGAGGTGGCAATGTAATTTTGAAACTGTTAAGAGAAAACAGAGAGTGTTGATGAGCAGTTGTTGTTCAGACTGGAGAGCAGTATGCACAGATGTTCCCCAGTGGGTGGTATGAGAACCACTGTTTTTTTGGCACATATAAATGACATAAAGGGCATAATTTCAACTCTTGTAAATAATACATTATTCAGAAAGGAATTGTGAACAGAGAGGATAACAGTCCTTGAAGGTGGCAGGGCAAACTTAGAGGATTGTTAAATTAATCTTGACAAATTTAAGAATTAAATTAAATTAAACACACAATGAAAAACTGACACAACCCCACTGGGACAAAAAAACAATCTGATGATTTAGCCATTGTTAACATAGTTGTCAGTGGGATCTTTCTGTGCACAACTTACCTGCCAGGTTTCGGACAGTAGCCATACTCCATAGAGAAAGTCCTTCAGATGCTATGGCCCTATTGTGGTGAAAGGCGCCTCAATGATAGAAGTTTTTAGTTTTAAGTGACCGACTGCTGCCTTCTCACATTTAAAAGTTCCATTTCGACAAGAGTTCCCGGTCTCCTCGAGGGAAGGTCACCCATGGAACATTAAGAAAGACTTGCTTTCCTATAGCGCCTCTCACCGCCTCAGGACATCCCAAAAAGCTTCACTGACGGCCAGATATATCGTGCAGCGTTGTCACTGTTGCAATACGGGACACTGTGCACAGCAACCTCCCACAAACAGCGTTGTAGCGAATCAGCAGATCAGCTTTCGTTTCCTAATGTTGGTTATGATGGATAAAAGCTGGACTTTGGAAAGATATCCCTTTTCTTCAAAAGAGTAGCCATTTGATATTTTACATTCCTCTAAAAGGACATGGTTTGATATCACATTTGGAAAATGAGATCACTGAAGTTGCAGCACTCCCTCAGTACTGACCTTCCGACAGTGCAGCACTCCCTCAGTACTGACCCTCCGACAGTGCAGCACTCCCTCAGTACTGACCCTCCAACATTGCAGCACTCCCTCTGTACTGACCCTCTGACAGTGCAGTACTCCCTCAGTACGGACCTTCCGACAGTGCAGCGCTCCCTCAGTACTGACCGTCCGACAGTGCAGCACTTCCTCAGTACTGACCCTCCGACAGTACAGCACTTCCTCAGTACTGATCCTCTGACAGTGCAGCACTCTCTCAAAACTGACCCTCCAACATTGCGGCGCTCCCTCAGTACTGACCCTCTGACATTGCAGTACTCACTCAATACTGACCCTCTGACAGTGCAGCTCTCCCTCAGTACTGACCCTCTGAAAGTGCAGTACTACCTCAGTACTCACCCTCTGACAGTGCAGAACTCCCTCAATACTAAACATCAGACTGTGCAGCTGTCTCTCAGAAATGAATCTCCAACAGTGCAGCACTCCCTCTGTACTGAACCTCTGATAGTGCAGCTCTCCTTCAGAAATGATTCTCCGACAGTGCAGGGTTCCCTCAGTTGTGACCCTTCGATAATGCAGCACTCCCTCAGTACTGACCCTCTGACTGTGCGGCATTACATCAGTACTGACCGTCTGACTGTGCAGCACTCCATCTTTACTAACACTCTGACAGTGCAGCACTCCCTCAGTACTGACCCTCCGGCAGTGCAACACTTCCTCAGTACTGACCATTCAGCAATACAGCACTCCCTCAGTACTGACCCTCCAGCAGTACAGCACTCCCTCAGTACTGACCCTCTGAAAGTGAGGCACTCCCTCATTACTGACCCGCTGACACTGCAGCACTCCCTCAGTACTGACCCTCTGACAATGCAGCTCTCCCTCAGAACAGACCCTCTGACAGTGCAGCATTCCCTCAGAACAGACCCTCTGACAGTGCAGCACTCCCTCAGAACTGACCCTCTGACAGTGCAGCACTCCCTCCTTACTGACTCTCTGACAGTGCAGCACTCCCTCAGAACTGACCCTCTGACAGTGCAGCACTGCCTCAGTACTGACCCTCTGACAGTGCAGCACTCCCTCAGTACTGACCCTCTGACAGTGCAGCACTCCCTCCGTACTGACCCTCTGATAGTGCAGCACTCCCTCAGAACTGACCCTCTGACAGTGCAGCACTCCCTCAGTACTGACCCTCTTACAGTGCAGCACTCCCTCAGTACTGACCCTCTGACAGTGCAGCACTCCCTCAGTACTGACCCTCCGACAGTGCAGCACTCCGTCAGTACTGAGCCTCTGACAGTGCAGCACTCCCTCAGTACTGACCCTCTGACAGTGCAGCGCTCCCTCAGTACTGACCCTCTGACAGTGCAGCACTCCCTCAGTACTGACCCTCTGACAGTGCAGCACTCCCTCCATACTGACCCTCTGACAGTGCAGCACTCCCTCAGTTTTGACCCTCCGACAGTGCAGCACTCCCTCAGTACTGAGCCTCTGACAGTGCAGCACTCCCTCAGTACTGACCCTCTGACAGTGCAGCACTCCCTCAGTGCTGAACCTCTGACAGTGCAGTTCTCTCTCTGGGCTGCCCCTGGCCTTAGTTAACATCCAAACTTGGGCTGACAAGTGACAGTAACACATGCGTGGCACACACTCTCCTTGATGATCACATCATGGAAGGAAAGCCCATCTCTGGCGCCACCATTGCGAAGCCTTCACCCAACAACATCTTGCGTACAGCTAACAGTGGTGAACTGGAGCCTATTATCAATGTGCCAGTAGGAGCAGGTCAGAGGCTTGAGAATCCTGTGGCAAATCACCTCCTGACTCCCCAAAGCCTGTCCACCATGTGCACAGCACACGTCAGGAGTCTGATGGAATGCTCTCCACTTGCCTGGTTGAGAGCTGGGGGCAGATGCAAGTTTGTTCAGAGAGCCTGACAGCACCCAGAGTAAAGCTGCCACCCTCCTGTGCTAATTGACCCTAGACTCAATATCTACGCACCCCATCGCCTCTGTCTCCAGCCTGTACGGGTTATAGGATGAGTTGTAAAAAAGGAACCAAGCCACTTTCACAGCATCTCACTCTGGTGAGAAATCAGCGCTCAAGAAGACTAAGGCTGAAAATGTCACGGGACCATCAGTGTGTGACGTTGATGCCACAACCCTGTCCCATCTTGGACACATCGACCATCCCTTCACCCTGGCTGGGCCAGAATCCTAACTTCCTCCCAGCAGCCCCGAGGGAGTAACCTTTACCACATAGCGACCAAATCACTTCCAAAAGAAGGCCCACCACTACTTTCTCAAGGGATGGATAATCAATATGAAGCTGGGCACAACCACGAGGACAAGAAAAAAATATGCTCGTCATTCGTCCACTGTGATTTTTTTTTTTCATGTTGTCACTTGCTGGAAAGATAAGGGGGAACTGGTAGATGTAACGTATTTGGATTTTCAGAAGGTTTTTGATAAGGTCCCACACAGGAGGTTAGTAAACAACTTTGGAACTCATGGGATTGGGTTACACACTGGCACGGAATGAGGTTTGGCTAACAGAGAGAAAACAGAGAGCAGAGATCAACAGACCATTCTCAGGTTGACAGGCAGTGAGGAGGAGTAAAGGTGTCTTACTGTAGTTGTATAGAGCCTCGGTGAGACAGTGCCTGGAGTATTGTGTACATTTTTGGTCTTCGCAGCTCAGCATGGATATACTGTCCATAGAGGGAGTGTAATGAAGCTTCACCAAACTAATCCCTTGGATGGCAAGATTGTCGTATGAGGGATAATTAAGGAGACTGGGGCTAAGTTCTCTGGGGCTTAGAAGAATGAGAGATGATCTCGTTGAAGTGTACAAGATTCTTACAGGGTTCGACAGGGGAGATGCAGGAAGGATGTTTCCACTGGCTTGGGGGGGAAGTGGGGTTGTTTAGTACTTGGGGGGGGGTTACAGACTGAGAAATAGAGCCAGGCTAATAAGGACTGAGATGAGGAGGAATTTCTCCAGCCAGAGAGTGATAAATCTTTGGAATTCTCTACCCTAGAAGGCTGTGGATTCTCAGGAGGTACAGAGCAGAGTTTGATCGGCTTCTGGCTATTAATGGCATCAAGGGATCTGAGGATGATGTAGGAAGAAGGTGTTGAGGTAGAAGATGAGCCATGATCTAGGTAAATAGCAGAGCAGGCTCGAGGGGCCGAATGGCCTACTCCCGCTCCTACATTGCTATGGCCTCAGTTTGACCTTTGGCGGGCGGGATCGGTGGGCCTGGTAGCGGTGGGGAAATGGGCCTTCACCGTCAATCAGCCCCCAACTACAATTTCACGCTATGTGACCAATGAACTGAGAGCCAGCGTGAAGCGCTTGCTGCAAATGTCAGAGCTGCCGGGGTGGGCGCGGGTGGAGGGCGGACGATGACATCTGTCCGCCACGGCAATTCACCGGCCAGCCGTTAAGATTGGACAGGCCAGGAAAAACCAGAGGCAATTGTGCCGTCAATGGGCTTAATTGCCGGCGCGCATGCACGCGTTTCCGAATCCTGCATGCGGCCCACCGAGTGAAATACTGCACGAGGGCGCGATGACATCACGACACTGGCCCCACATCTTCACGCACGATCTTACGCCTGATGGGGTCTTAAAATTCAGCCCATTTGTGTAATAATTTCACAGGAAAGGGTCATTGAAATTCTACAGATTCCACGGTAAATTGTATGTAACAGAGTGATGACCCACCTCGAGGATAAAGACCATTTACAACTGTGACACTAGAGTGAGGGAGAGAGTTATTGTCTTAGTCAACACAATTTGTCCCTGTTACTTGCTGGTTGCCATGACATCGAGGGAGATATCCTCATAGAGATTTATTTCTTCCTGATGTCACGTTAGCATAAATTAAAATAAATCTTATCCATTGTTTGCCAATAATAACCTCAGACTATCATTCCGATAACTTGTGCATATTATGTTGCTGAAGACATGTAAAATTGAGGTAAAGTCAGGCTGAGGTTTGTCATGATCTATGTTCCTCTATATCATTTTCATATTAGCTACTGTGAGATCATTCTTATATTAGGGGAACACACAGTGTCAAAGAATGGGACATCACAGCAGGAGGCCATTCAGCCCATCATGCCTGCGCCTGCTCCAATTCATTCCAGTCTCCCCACACCCTGCTCTTCCCCGGACCCCGACCCCCCCGACAGTCACGCAATTACCCCCCTTTAAGTGTTTTTCCAAAACCCCTTTTGAAAGTTACCATAAACTGTGCTCCCGCTGCCATTTCAGGCAGCACGTTCCAGATCACAGCAACTCGCTGTGTTCAAAACATTCCCAGAATTTCCCTTTCAGCTTTACCTGGACCAACAGACCACTAAAGGTTAATATGAATAAGAGGGGGTGGCGTTGATAAACCCAGACTCTGGTTCCTGTACTAAAGGGGATCAGTGAGAATAAACCTTGGGTCTGATTCCTCTATTAAAGGGGTTCAGTCAGATAAACACAGAGTCTGTTTCCTGTATTAAAGTTGTTCAATGAGAATAATCCCAGAGTCTGGTTCCTGTATTAAAGGGGTTCATCAGATAAACCCAGGGTCTGGTTCATGTACTGAAGAAGTTAAGTCAGATAAACACAGAGACTGGTTGCTGTATTAAAGGGGTTCGGAGAGATAAACCCAGGGTCTGGTTCCTGTATTAAAGCTGGTCAGTCAGATAAACCCAGGGTCTGGTTCATGTACCAAGGAGCTTCAGGCAGATAAACCCAGAGTCTGGTTCCTTTATTAAAGGGCTTCAGACAGATAAACCCAGAGTCTGGTTCCTGTATTAAAGGGGTATTTGCAGGGAGAGCAGGGCATTGGAGGTATTTGGATATAAGAGATAACATAGGAACAATGGGCCGATTGGCCTCCCTCTGAGGTTTATAGTTGTAGGGGTCCGTGCAAGTCCATGCATAGTACAGAACTGAAGGCAATCACCCTCGTCAATGTAATTTAAATTCAATTAATTAACCAAAATCTGCAATATAAAATCTATCAGTCATTTTGACTGCACAATTATCATCGATTGTTGTAAAAACCCATCTGATTCACTAAGGTCCCTTTAGGGAAGGAAATCTTCTCTCCTTACCCGGTCTGGCCTACATGTGACTCCAGACCCACAGCAACGGGGTTGGCTCCATAATGCTCTCAATCCACAACCAAATCCAATCAAGTGATAAAAACAATTCGAAACCTCCAGTCTCTTGCCTGTAACAGGGGGATATGGCCAGTAGATGGTGATGGTGTACACCTAAAGTGAGTAATATCAACTAAGCAACGGTGACCAAGGGCAGAAATGGCAAGTCCTTCTTGGAGCAAACTTGTAGTGGAGGCTTGGAAAAAATAAGTTTACAATGAGGATTTGAGTTGCTGGTGCCTGTGGGTAAACTGCTGAGAAACCTGTAATAATTACACCTGGATATGTGACAGTGCAGCACTCCCTCACCACTTACCCTCCGACAATGCAGCACTCCCTCAGTATTGACCCTCCAACAGTGCAGAACTACCTCAGTACTGACCCTCTGACTGTTCAGCACTCCCTCACCACTGACCCCTCGTAAGTGCAGTAGTCCTTCAATACTGACCTTCTGACAGTGCAGCACTCCCTCAGTACTGACCCTCCGACAGTGGTGCACTCCCTCAGAACTGATCCTCTGACAACGCAGCACTCCCTCAGTAATGACCCTCCGACAGTGCAGCACTCCCTCGGTACTGACCCTCCAATGTTGCAGCACTCCCTCAGTACTGACCCTCTGACAGTGCAGCACTCCCTCAATGCTGACCCTCCAACAATGCAGCACTCCCTCAGTACTGACCCTCCGACAGTGCAGTGCTCCCTTAGTACTGACCCTCCGGGACATGCTCCATAATCTGGGAGGAGTTCGTAGCCATTGGAAAACAAATACTGTGCATGTAGGAATGATGCTCCCTCGCCAGTGCAGGTAAGAGCCTGGCCGTGAGGTGTGAGACATTCTCGGAGTTGCTGTCCAAGGTGCTGATCTTGTCCATGCCACACTCGTGCACTGTGGTGGTCACCAGGGTCACCCTCTGCTTTACCTGGAGATGACAGCCACAGAAGATTTGTTCAGAATGTAGCCAAACAGGTTGGTTACCAGCCTGGAAATCCTTCCAATACGCCTAATAGCAGGTGGTAAGAGGGGGAGAGTTTCCTGGTCAGATGTACTGCAGGGGGCGATGGCAAACCACTGCAGTACTTGGCCAAGCAGAGTCATGGGCCAGTCAAATGGAGATCCATGGGTTCAACAACACCCTCTCTGGGCAGGATACCTGCAGGAGGCATGTGCAGATCACAGAGCGAGTGCTTTACAGATGCCCAGGATGTGCCTGATCCTTTGAGAGCATACTTCCGAGGTGCAGTCACTGTTGTAATACAGTGAATCACAGCATCCAATTGATGCACAGCAAGATCCCACAAAGAGCAATGAGACAAATGACCAGAGTTGTGATAGTCCATCCAATTCCACAAGTGCTCAGCCCAAAGGCAGGTCTTCGGTTAATGTTGAGAGATAAATATTGGTCCAGCACACTGTGAGGAACTCACCTTGAACTTCAAATAATGGCTTTGGGGCCGCTAACGGCCACTTGAGAATTCAGTCAGGGCCTTGGTTTAATGCCTCATTGGAAAGAGGGTACCTCCGAGAGAGCAGCAATCCCTCAGTAGTCACTGGGCATAAACATATGGCTCAGAAATTAGAGGGTTACCCACTGAGCCACAGCTGACACAACAGCATCAGTATCATGGGGGAGCTGGGGCTGGGGAGTGGGTCTGGGATTGAGTTATCATTGAGCAGAAACTAAACTGGAACAGTCATATAAATACTGTGGCTACAAGAGCAGATCAGAAGCTGGAAATTCTGTGGAGAGTAACTCACCTCCTGACTCCACAAAGCCTGTCCACCATCGACAAGGCACAATTCATGTGTGTGATGGAATACTTCCAACTCGCCAGGATGAGTGCAGCTCTCACAACACTCAAGAAACCTGACACCATCCAGGACAACGCAATCCATTTGATTGGCACCCCATCCACCAGCTTTAACATTCATTCCTCCCACCACCGACACACAGTGTGTACCATCTACAAGATGCATTGCAGCCACTCACCAAGGCTCCTTCAACAGCACCTTCCAAACGTGTAACCTCCATCATCTAGAAAGACAAGGACAGCAGGTGCATGGGAACACAACCACCTGCAAGTTCGCCTCCAAGCCTCCTATACCGACCATTCCTTCAATGTCGATGGGTCTAAATCCTGGAATTCGCTTCCTGCCAGGACAATGGGTGCACTTAAACCACATGGACCACAACAATTGACTAAAACTATTCAATTACACCTTCTCAAGGGCAACTAGGATTGGGTAACAGATACCAGCCTTACAAACAAAGGCCTTTACCATAGAATAAGTTTAAAGAGCATCCTCATTTCACTTGTATATAGAGCACTCCTCATATGGGAATGGAATATTATTTACATATATATAATGGTGCCACTAGTTATTATATATATTGGAATAATTAACCTGAAGAAGTTAATAAGTGACCCATTTAATAAAAATTCTCACCTTCATTAACTAGAGTGGAAATGATGAAAATGATCCAGAACAATTTGTTCTTGCTTTGATCTTTGATGTTCTGTGTGCAGACCAGTGACACAAACCTCTCCTCCTCAGTGCTCTGTGGATGCTGTCTATCAGTCAGCAAATATATTCATGTGGAGGTGTGGCTAGATCCAGAATTCCCAGTTTCAAGTTTTTAAAATAGGAAAATCATTAAAATTCTACACTACAGCTTGTATGTTAACTAGTTTATAAATTTTTTCCTTGAATGGAATTTGTTTTATAATAAATCAGTAGCTTTTGTGCCTTTACTGAAATAAGCCTAGTTAGATTCTTTTAATGCTGGGAATAGCAGTCAAAGGATAATTATTGGCCAGTTTGTGGGTGAATTAAACATTTAAACTATTGTTATCACCTGTGGAGAAGTTGGGCGAGAATTAACTGTGCACTCCTCCCATCACGGTCCATAACAATGCTCATTGCCGACCATTTGTGTGGAGCAAATGTATCTTGCCAAGTATCAGCCCAAACCTGAATGTTGTCCATGGCTTGCTGCATATGGGCTGCTTCAGTATCTGAGGAGTGCTGAATGGTTCTGAATATTGTGCAATCATCAGCAAACATCCAAGCTGCAGAATTTATGATGGAAGGGAGGTCATTGTTGAAGCAGTTGAAGATGGTTGGGCTGAGGACACTACCCTGAGGAACTCCTGCAGTGATATCCCAAAACTGAGATGCCTGACCTGCAACAACCACAACCATCTTCCTATGTGCTCAGTATGACTCCGTCCAGTGGAGAATTTTCTCCCTGCTTCACATCGACTCCGATTTTGCAAGGGCTCCTTGATGCCACTCTTGATCAAATGCTGCATTGGTGTCCAAGGCAGTCGCTCTCACCTCAACTCTGAAGTTCAGCTCTTTTGTCCATGTGTGGACCAAGTCTGTAATGAGGTCAGGAATCTGACTGGACCTGGCAGAACCCAAACTGAGCATCAGTGAGCTGGTTGTTACTGAGTAAGAGCCATTTATAGTCCTGCCAATGACCCCGTCCATCAATTTGTTGATAATTGAGAGTAGCCTGATGGGGTGGTAATTGGCTGGGTTCAATTTTCCATGGCCAGTGTTGTAGCTGTAATGGAACACCTTGGCTCAGCACACAGCTAGTTCTGGAGACAAGTCTTCAGTACTACTGCCAGAAAATTGTCAGGTCCCATAGCCCTTGTAGCAGCCAGTGCATTCAGCTGTTTCTTAATACCATGTGGAGAGAATTGAATTGGCTGAAGACTGGCGTCTGTGATGCTGGGGAACTCGAGGGGAGGCCAAGATGGATCATCCAGCTGGCATTTCTTTCTGAAGGTGGTTGCAAATGCTTCAACTTTGAATTTTTCCTGTGATCTGCTGGGCTCCTCCATCAGTGAATGTGCATGAGGGAGGGTGGGGTACAAGGGAGTGAGGGGGCATGTGGTTTGGACAGGATATGAGGTTCCGAAAGTGCATATGGGAGGTAGGTGGTCTGAAGGTGAGGTTTGAGGGAAGAAGGCGTATGGGGGGATGGGAGTAGCATGAGAGAGGGAGGCACTATGACAGAGGAAGGGGCACGAATAAGGGAGGGGTTTGACGGACAGAGGAGTCTGCGGTGAAGGGTATGAGGGAGGCAGGGGGCACAATTGAGAGAAGGTTATGAGTCATTGAGGGGTCTTAAGGAGTGTAAGTGTTTAGGTACATTTTTTTGTTAGACTTTGCTTCATTCTATAACACAATACATTTTGTTTTATTTGAAATAATTGTATTAAGAGAACCCAATCAGTTACAATTTATCATAAAACCTTGATTGATTTATGCATTCATTGATTAGAATTGATGAATGAATTTTAATAATGTAGACATTTAAAATCAGTTTTTTAATTTACTGTAAAGTCATGCAGGCACATGGTTGTCGGGAGGCAATGGCAGCATGAATTCCAGTTACCTGTGGAAGTTTAGCTTCTAAGACATAGATACAGCCAACCTTATCAGGTTGTATCAGTGAAATGAATAGCGTTTTATGCAAAATGAACATTGTATCAGCTGTTATGACCCTGTTGGGGATAGTTATCTTTAAAAGCGAAGTCCAAACGCCCAGTGATTTAACCAATAGAACCACACCACAGAATTTCATGCTGTCAAGCACACACAAACTTTATTGTATATGGAACAAATTAAACAAAGCGTCGAAGTTAACACCACAGCTTATATCCACAAATAAATGCCCTTAGGTTCACTTCTTACTTACCCCCATGCTTTGATATCATAAATTTATCTAGAAACCACACGTAAGTATGCTGCAGTCCCTGGGAAATCATTTTAATTCTCCTATGTTCCAGCTATTCTCAGAGGTAATACTTTCATTAACTACCTCTTGACTGTGGGGGCCTCAGTTCCTTGTTCTGGTTGCTTTCCCAATGCTTCAAAACTAATCTCCTGGTTGCTTCCTTTTGCCACAAGATTCTATAAGGACCACTGTAGATTTTTCCGCTAGCTTAAAGCTAAGCAATCTTCTAAACATTTCTGACCGTATGACGTCCAAACTGAGATTAAGACTTACCTGCATTTGATGCAGTGACTGGATGAAGTTAGCCTTTCTTGTTTTACTTGCTCATAGTGCCAGGATAACTGTGATTTAATTTGGCTATCTTCTCTCAGTGAACTGGGCACCCCACTCAAAATCCAAGCTGCAACTAACTAACTTTCAGCAAACACCCAGATCAATAGAAAAAAGAAAACCTCCCTAAGCTCCACTCATCTTTGTAACAACGTGGCATTCTCTGGCATGCCTTTAAATAGACCATCAGGTTAATTATTCCTAATGTAAAATTCCTTCCTTGACCTGAAGGAAGAAATGGAGTTTACAATCCTGTAGGATTTACTGAATGCTTTTACATTTATTTAGCTCTAACTCCCAAAAGAAAGCATCTCTCCGGACTGCTCGAACTGCAAGGATAACAGACATCAAGCCTCCACCAAAAGTGCAAATAGCCTTTTGAATTCAGTCCAGTTGCCTGGACTTTTGCAGCTGGATTCTGTATCTCAAGAATGGCATGTTTCATTGTGCTGACTCAACAATGACAGGACCATTTCTTTCAGTGTTTTCTGTCATTAACCCTTTCAAAACTCCGAGGTCTCAGTCCTTCCTGTGACAAGTTTTGATTTGAAAGTCCTGCAGACACTTTTGCTGCCTCTTTGCTGTCCATTACTGAGGTGGGTACATCAGTATCTTCACTTGGAACAGGTTGTTGCCTAAATGGATCACAGACAGACAAAGAGTATTTACTCACAGGAAGATCATGTGAACTGTGGCATACCTTCTCAAATTGTGTTAAAAAACTACATTGTCCACTATATCATTTACCAATGTAAAATAGGTAATTAAGAAGCAATGCCATCAACAATATACCCCTTTATCAGAGCAGAATGTGATAGATGCACATTTCCTAACAATACCTCTTACAAATACATCTTCATTCAGTGAACTGTTTGAAATGTCTAAATCCTTTTCCCTCAACAAGTTTCAAGCTGAATCTGCATCCCGTAGAATAGCAATCTTACTAGACTCCTGCTTGGACAAAAATGGAATGATTTCCCATTCAAATATAAATCCTTTATAAACCCTTTGCTTCTTTATCTATTCCCATCATTAGAAGTAATGCCTTTTCAGGAGCTTGACTCTTTGTTCTAGATTCTCCAGAGAAATTCCAGCTATTCTCAACAATGCCACTGAATTAGACTTTATCAGCCAACAGTTGGCCTTCAGATGTCCAATTCTATGAAAAGGAGAACATGTTGATCTTTCTGACTCACTCTGCAACTTAAGCTTCTCTCGAGCCTCTTCATGCTCCCTGACCTCCATTTCGTGTTGAAACTCTCAGTCTCTTTCTTTATCTCTTTCCTCCATTGTTAACATCTCTCTCTGGAGTTCAATCTCAAGTTTCTTTTTTGAAGTCCCATTTTCTCTGCTCTTTCATTTCATCCCTTTTCATGTTTTGTCATCTGCAACAAATTTTTATCTCTCTGGGTTAACCTCTTCTAATTATTAAACAAATTCTGTGCTAAAATATCAACTATTTTAGTTCCATTCTTAGTACCTACTTTTATTTCAATCTTCACTTCTCTTTAAATTCTATTAACTGCACTTTGACTAATTGTCACAATTCACTGAGGGATAATTCTTCCCTCCCTTAGCCACTGATGAAGTCATTCTGCTTCTCAATGGATACAATCAAAGATCACTGTGAAATCTTGTCTGGACTATAAAAGCATCAAGGGGAATGAGGAGAGAGCTGGAATATGGCATTGAAATAGAGGATCAGCCATGAGTACATTGAATGGTGGATCAGGGTCAAAGGGCCAAATGACCTACTCCTGCTCCTATTTTCTATGGGAAGGATTTTACCCGCATTATAGGGGAGGGTGTGCGGGAGCGGGCGCAGGTTGGTGGGTTCCCAATCGCACCTCCGGTCGGGGGTGTGCCTCCATTTTACGTGGGCGGTCCAATTAAGGCCCATCCAGCATGACATCCACCCAGAAACGCTGTGCCCTCCCTGTGTGGGTTGGGTTGGGGGGGGGAGGTGGGGTTTCCCTGTGTCGGGAGTGTGCTCCTTCACACGTGTGCATGAAAGAGTGCACAGATCTCCCTGAGGCTAAGTGCTGCCTGAGGGAGACACGCTCAATGTGGAAAAACAGAATAAACAATAGAAATTTTTACTGGCATGCACCCCTCATGTGACACTATCACAGGACCCTGCCCCCGGTAGACAACCTAAAATTTTCTATGTTAACTTAAATTTCAGCCAACTGTCATCCAAGTATCCTGTTACCTCATGAAATATGAACATACGAAATAGGGGCAGTGGGAGGCCATTCGGCTCCTCAATCCTGTTCTGCCATTCAATTAGATCATGGCTGATCTGTTTGAGTTCCACATTCTCATCTAACCCCGATACCCTTTGATTCCCTTGCCTGACAAGAATTCATCTACCTCTGCCTTTTAACTATTCAATGACCCCGCCTCCACCACCTTCAGAGACAGAGAATTCCAAAGTCACACATCCTCTGAGAGAAAACATTCTCCTCATCTCTGTCAAAAAGGGCGACCCCTAATTTTAAAACAGTGCCCCCTAGTTCTGGACTCACCCACAAGAGGAAACATCCTTTCCACACCCACCTTGTCAAGATCATTGAGGATCTTAAATGCTTCAGTCAAATCACCCCTCACTGCTCTAAACTCCAGTGGAAACAAGCCCATTCTGTCCAGCCTTTCCTCATAAAGGCAACTTGCGTATCCCAGGTATCAATTGAGTAAATTTTCTTTGAACTGCCTCCAAGGTATTTACATTATTCTTTAAATAAGGAGATCAAAATTGCACACAGTATTCAAGATGTGGTCTCACCAATCCCCGGTATAACTGAAGCATAACATCCTTACTTTATGTTAAATTCCTCTCATAATAAAGGATGTTAGTCTACTTAATTAAATGCTGTACCTGCATACTAATTTCTTGTGACTTATGCACAAGAACTCCTCAATCCCTCTGCAGCTTGGAATTCTGCAGGCGTTCTCCATTAAAGTAATACACTGCTTTTTAATTCTACCTGCCAAAGGGAACACCTTCACATTTTCCCACATTATACTACATCTGCCAGATTTTTGCCCACTCTCTCAACTTATCTATACCCGTCTGCAAACTCCTTATGTCTTCTTCACAACATACTTTCCTACATATCTTAGTGTCATCTACAAATTTAGCTACCATGCATTTGCTCCCGTCATGTTATATCAGGGATGGATATGTATGAGAATGGAAGGGTATAAAGATGGAGGGTTGTGAGTGAGGGGCATAAAGGAGGGCTATGAGGAATGGAGGGGGTGTGAGGAAGGAAGTAGTGGGGGAGACAGGGTTTGTGAGCGAGGGGTATGTATGAGGGAGGAAGGTTGTATGTGGGGGTGTGCTGGGTGAGATGGGGATTGACGCTGAGGGAAGGGCAGATATGTGCATAGCATGCTGTAGGAAAAGGGCAGGGTAGGTGGGAGCTAGTATTAGGGATGGAGTTGTGTTAGGCAGCCAGGGGTTTGCATGATGGATGATGTAACGGAGAGAGAGTTTGTATGAGAGACGAAAAAGCATGTGGGCTAGAGCGAGTTTGAGGGAGGTTGGTTATGATGGAGGCAGGGGTGTAAGGGAAGGAGGTGGTGTGAGGGAAGAAGCATTGCGATATAGGGAGTGGTATGATTAAGGGAGGGGTGTAGGGAAGGGACAGGATATGAGGGAGGGATTTTACTGTGGGAATGTGTATGAGGGAGGGAGGGAGTATGACAAAGGGAGCAGAATGAGGAATGGTTGAGTGTGAAGAGACAGGGGTAAAAGAGTGGAGGGATGTAAGGGTAGAACATCGAATGAGGGAGAGGGGCTTATGAGGTAGGGAGAGGTTATGAGTGCAGGTGGGTGGCTGAGGATGGAGCAATGGAGGGGGTTGTGCATGAGGAGCAGTGCTTTAAAAATGATCAGGTTTCCTAAATCTTGTCTCTATTTGTCATTCTTTTTGTTGCCTCAGTTGCTATGGAGACCGTAAACAGGTGGGGCTGGTGGATATCAGGGTCACCTCTGTTACCACAGCTCCAGGCCCCACCACACCCTGACAGGGCCCTTTATTGCCCAATTGCCAGAGTGTCAACGCTGGAAATGTAAAATAAATTGAGAAGATTCTGGAAACTCTCGGTGATTCACTTCTTCTTCTCATCAGCGAATGAATTTCAGCGTATTCTTTAACTGCTCTCTGAACTTAGTCTGGGTCATGGCATAAATACAAGTGTTTGTGCAGCAACTCAGGAGCTGCAGCATGAAGCCCAATTCCTGCACAAACCAATGCAACTTTATAGCCCAGTACCCCAAATACCACATCTGTCTCCATACAGAGAACACCATTAACATTGCCCACAACAGGATGAAATTTGCAGAGATAGCAAACAGTAAAATGATGGATCTCCTTCGACTCTCCATCTCTGGGTCTCTGGAAATCTCTCCACTGCTGTGAGCCCGGAGTCTCCGGCGGGCTCTGCTGCTCACTAAAATGTGTCTGACGGTGAGAACATTGAGCAGAAAAATTAAAACAAATGGGACACACGGGGTCAGAATGTGATGGAGAAACTCGACTATTTTCCAGCTCGGAGAGAAGTGAACGTACATTGTTACATTGCAAAACCAGGGGTTGTTCAGCAGCAAATATAAATCTGTTAACATAAAATACCAGAAAATGTTCTTCAAACAGCTCAGCACAGTCACTGTTCCCAGGACCACAGCTGCTGTTTTCTCAGTGCAATATTTACTTTTCAGCTTCTGGCAACAAATAGCCACAAATCGATCGAAGGTGAAAATGACAGTAAACCAGACAGAACAGTCAGTGGCTGCAAACAGCAGGACAGCATGAATATTACACAGAGGGATGGAATACAGGAAAGCAAACTGTTCATGATAAACAGCTGGAATCTGTCTCATTATCAGGTCGAGGATGATGATGAGTAGATCCGCTGTTGCCATTGCCACCAAGTAGCGAGTAACACATTTGGAGAGACCACATTTTCCTGAGAAAGGGTCACAATTGTCAATGTGTTAAGTGTAAGGAAGGGAAATAAACATGTAAATTATACATCAGGCTGTCAGAAAGTTAACAAGTTTAATTTATGATTTATTTTCCCTGACCCACATCGAACAACATTATTTACTCACCACACTCCTGAAGCTGTTCATTTCCCAACACTCCAGATATTGTGCCCCTTGCACCCCAAACACTGTTCACCACCCCAAATGCCCAACACTGCTCACCTCCCCGTATGCCCTACATTGCTCATTCCCACACCTCAGCCACTGCTCATGCTCTATTTACCACCAACATTTCTCACCCCCACACAAACACTGCTCATCCACACTGCACCCCAGACCTGTGCCCTCTTTCACCTACATACTGCACATACCACCCCTCTACATGCATAATACTGCTCTCCCAGCAGCTCCTTGCACACCAGACATTCAACATTCCCTATACAGCTGACACTTCTCAGTTCCTTCACTCCAGGCATTTTGCATCCTTGACAACCCCAATACTCCTCATCTCCCTGTAGCTTCAATACTGCTCACCCTCACCCACACCCGTGACACTGCTCACCACCACACCCCTGACATTGCTCATTTCCCCTATTTCCGCAAATTACCCCGACGTCCACCAGCCACAGCCCAGACACTGCTCACCACTACTGCACCCTCGACTCTGCTTACTTCGTCTTCTGTCACCCTCCTGCAAACATGATACATAAGAACAGAAAAAACAGGAATGGGAGTAGACTATTTGGCCCCTCGAGCCTGCTCCACTACTCAATAATATCATGGCTGATCATCTTGTGTTTTGAATCGACATTCCCATCTAACCCCCAATAGCCTTCGATTCCCATGTCTAACAAGGATGTATCTACCCCTACCTTAAATAATATTCAATGACCCCGCTTCCACCACCTACTGAGACAGAGAGTTCCAAAGTTGCACAACTCTCTGAGTGAAAAGAAATTGTCCTCATCTCTGTCCTAAAAGGGCGACCCCTAATTTTATAACAGTGCCCCCTAGTTCCGGACTCACCCACAAGAGGAAACATACCTTCCACATCCACCTTGTCAAGGCTGTTCAGGATCTTGTATACTTCAACCAAATCACCCCTCACTCTTCTAAACTCCAGTGGAAACAAGCCCAGTCTGTCCACCCTTTCCTCATAAGACAACCCACTCATTCCAGGTACCAATCTAGTAAACCTCCTTTGAACCGCCTCCAATGCATTTACATTCTTCCTTAAATAAGGAGACCAAAACTGCTCACAGTATTCAAGATGCAGTCTCACCAATGCCCTGTATAACTGAAGCATCACATCCTTACTTTTATGCTCAATCCCTCTCGTAATAAAGGATAGCATTCCATTAGCCTTCCTAATTACTCGCTGTACCTGCACACTAACTTTTGGTGACTCATGTACTAGAACACCTAGATCCCCCTGCACCTCAGAATTGTGCAGCCCTTCTCCATTTCAGTAATGCTCTGCTTCTTTTCTCCTCATTGATACCAATCAGCCCACCCCACTCCCCGACCACAGTTGTCACCCGGGTGCATCCTAGACACAGCTCACCCCTCCGCCACACCCCTAATACCACTCATATCCCCAATCCCCTGAGATTGCTGATAATCCACAATACAAACTGGTCACAACCTTGACACTGATCATAAGCCCCCTACACTGACACTGATCACACCTGCTTGCACACCAGACACTGCTCTCAGTGCACACATACCTGACAGTAATCGTGCAGAACCTTCAACACTCCTCATCTCCCCTGACACCCCTAACACTACTCACCACCTTCCCACCGTGCCTAGCACCGCTCATATCCCCAGACTCCCTGAAATTGCTCAGCCCCACCTCAGAAAACTCTTATCCACCCGTACTCCAGGCATTGTTTACTAACCCACACCGCCAACACTGCTCACCTCCCTGAACCCTCCATGCTAATCATCCATCTGCATTCCCAATACTGGTCATCCCCAGCTTACCACCCCCTCACTCTGCCCCGCAACACACAACACAGCTCACCCATTTGTCGCTCATGTTTACAGACACAGATTCACTGTAACTACAGTCCCTGTTCCTCAGCCAGTGTTGGGACGCCAAATCCTCTGGCCTCCATGAATATAGGCAGCAACTCACAACACAACCCTCCAGAAAACCACTCACAGCACATCCGCTAGCTTGCCAATATCTGAAGTGAGTCAAACGCTCCTAACAAGCAAGTCGGATACCTGTTCAGTTTTAATGGCACGAGATGGCGGGGAGAAGGTGGGGTTGGGGTGGTGGTGGTGGTGGGGTTCCTTCTGCTGCTGTACACAAGGGCAGCTGAGTATGACTAAAACAGGCATTTAGCGGACGGGCACAGACCATGTTTCGCAGACGTGTGCCAAAGCTGTTGACGTGCCCTGCCCAACACGAAGCATCGCCAGGACAAACTGGACGTGGCCGGCATTGAAACCAGCACCTCCTTTTGGTTTTTTTGGTCATTGTATTGGCAGCACCAGTGGTTCCCGGTCCCAATGATTCATGGTCAGGGAGAGGTACTGAGGGAAAGAAATCCACTTTAAAGATGGTACTGAATAAATTCTTAAGGGGAACATCCTTCAGGAATATGGGAAACAGACAGGGGAACGGGACAAATTGGAGGGGTGAGGACATGGACAGGTTCAAACACGACAATGAGGATATTAACAATGAAGGGCTGTCAGGTCAGGAACCAATGTAGGTCAGTGAGCAGAGGGATGATGGGTTTGGTGTCAGTTTGGATGTTGGTAGCAGAGTTTCAGACGGGCTGCGGGTTATGGAGATTTGTTGCACTGTGGGTGGCCAGGGTAGCATTAGAATTGTCCATTCTGGATTGAACCAAGGTGCAGGTGAGAGTTTGTGCCCTAGATGGGCTGAGGTAGAGAGTGATGCCCGGGGCTGGAGGGTGGGGGGCGTGCGGGGGGAGTAAACAGGATGGGTGATTGTGCAGATATGGGATTGGAAATAAGATTAGGGTCATAGGGATTGGGGAGGCTGTGAATAGTCTGGTTCAGTCTCGGTTATTGGCCAGGGAGACAGTAGGAAAGGGAAGCAATTTGTGAAAAGACACTGATAGCAAAGGCTTCCATCTTCCCAATATTTAAATAACAGCAGTGATAAAATGAAATGTGATTTACAGTGCATGTAGTTGTCTATAGAGACTGACCAGCAGCAAAGACGAGAGTAAATTATAATAACAATTACATTATTAACAATAGTTTGTCGAGCTAGTGCTTGGATACCAAAACAAAAACAGAATTACCTGGAAAAACTCAGCAGGTCTGGCAGCATCGGACCTCAGCACTCAGACCTGCTGAGTTTTTCCAGGTAATTCTGTTTTTGTTTTGGATTTCCAGCATCCGCAGTTTTCTTTGTTTTATTGCTTGGATACCAAGACTGACTAGAGGAACAGCGGCAGGACACAGGGCAGCGTAAATGGCAGAGAAACACAGTCAAACATGGTTTATAGAATTAATAGCTGGATAGGGAGACTCACCAGGAACACCAACTGTAGCGAGGATGGGATAGTAAATTGTTTGAATCATTTTAAGTGAATAATAAATCCACCCAGTCAATCATAACCAATTATAATTTTCAATAAAAGCATCAAAATAATAGGAAAAACTCCTGCCCAGTGTTGTAACATTCCAATCCACTATTCTCAGATTCTGACCCATTGTTGTAACATTCCAATCTACCGTTCTCAGATTCTGATCCATGGTTGTAATATTCCAATCCACTGTTCTCAGATTCTGATTCATTGTTGTAACATTCCAATCTACCATTCTAAGATTCTGATCCATTGTTGTAACATTCCAATCCACTGTCCTCAGATTCTGACCCATTGTTCTAAAATTCCAATATCTATTCTCCCTCTTTCTGAAGCCACTGTGCCCTGTTAATGTAGGAATTGATGCTTCCACTGCCTATGATAAAACACATTGGAAGGCATCCCTTATTAATAGAAGAGGGTAAACCTTAAGTGTCACAATTAGGATCCATGGAGACTGGAATTGATTACAGTCACTGAACAAACTGGTTCGGTTAACCTCTTTCAATCCAACACATATTATGCCCCAATGAAGTAGAATATTTGCCCGTTATGGATGGGATGTGAGAGGGTTGCTGAGGGAGGTAAAGGTTGAAGCAGCAGAAGGACTGGCCATCCTTTTTCAATCCGCGTCAAATGTGGGAGTGGTGCCAGAGGGCTGGAGGGTTACAAATATTCCATCCTGTTTCTAAAAGGAGAGGGGTATAAACACTGTAACTGCAGAGCCATTAGTCTAAAGTCAGTGGTGAGAAATTCTAGGGGCCTCAACCCAAGACAAAATTTTTTCTGCCTGGTAAAAAAACCCAAGCCCACATCGCACAACACTATTTACCCTACACACTCCTGACACTACTCATTTCTCTGCACCACAGATATTGTGTCCCTTGCACCCTTAACACTCTACGCCACTCCAAATTCCCAACACTGCTCATCTCCCCGCATGCCCTACATTGCTCATGCCCACACCCTTGCCACTGATCAGGCTGTATTTACCAACAACATTTCTCACCCCCACCCAAACACTGCTCATCCACACTGCACCCCAGACCTGTGCCCTCCTTCTCCCTACATACTACCCCCCTACATGCATAATACTGCTCTCCCAACACCCCCTTGCACACCAGACATTCATCGTTCCCTACACAGCTGACACTGCTCAGCTCCTTCACTCCAAGGATTTTGCATCCTTGACAACCCCAATACTCCTCACATCCCTGCACGTTCAACACTGCTCACCCTCACCCACACCCATGACACTGCTCGCCACCACACCCCTGACATTGCTCAGTTCCCACATCTCTGCTAATTACCCCGACATCCACCAGCCACAACCCAGACACTGCTCACCATCATGGAACCCTCTGCTTACTTCCCCCTCCCTCACCCTCCTGCAAACTTGATACATAAGAAATTGGAATGGGAGTAAATTACTTGGGCCCATGAGCCTGCTCCACTATTCAATAATATCATGGCTGATCATCTTGTGTTTCCTTTTCGATTCCATTCTAACACTAAAAGCCTTTGATTCCCTTGCCTTACAAGCATTTATCTACCTCTGCCTTGAAAATTATTCAGTGACGCCGCTTCCACCACCTTCGGAAGCAGAGAGTTCCAAAGTTGCACCTCCCTCTAAGAGAAAATGAATTCTCCTCATCTCTGTCCTAAAGGGGCGACCCCTAATTTTAAACCAGTGCCCCCTAGTTCTGGAATCACCCACAAGAGGAAACATCCTTTCCAATCCCACCTTGTCAAGGCCATTCAGGATTTGTATACATCAATCAAATCACCCCTCACTCTTCTAACCTCCAGTGGAAACAAGCCCAGTCTGTCCACCCTTTCCTCATAAGACAACCCACTCATTCCAGGTATCAATCTAGTAAACCTCCTTTGAACCACCTCCAATGCATTCACTACCTTCCTTAAATAAGGAGACCCAAACTGCTCACAGTATTCAAGAAGCAGTCTCACCAATGCCCTGTATAACTGAAGCATAGCATCCTTACTTTTATGTTCAATCCCTCTCGTAATAAAGGATAGCATTCCATTAGCCTTCCTAATTACTTGCTGTACCTGCATACTAACTTTTGGTGATCCATGTGTCAGAAAACCTAGATCACCCTGCACCTCAGAATTATGCAGCCCTTCTCCATTTCAGTAATGCTCTGCTTCTTTTCTCTCCATTGATACAAATCACACCACCCCACTCCCCGACCACAGCTGTCACCCTGCTGCATCCTAGACACAGCTCACCCCTCCTCCACACCCCTAATACTGCTCATATCCCCAATCTCCCGACATTGCTGATAATCCACAACACAAACTGATCACACCCCACAACCTTGACACTGATCATAAGCCCCCTGCACCGACACTGATCACACCAGCGTGTACACCAGACACTGCTCTCAATGCACACATACCTGACAGTAATCGTCCACAACCTCCAGCACACCTCATCTCCCCATGCACCCCTAACACTACTCACCACCCTCCCACTGTGCCAAGCACCGCTCATATCCCCGGACTCCCTGAAATTGCTCAGACCCACCCCAGAAAACTCTTATCCACCCGTGCTCCAGGCATTGTGTACTACTCCGCACCCCCCACACTGCACACCTCCCTGAACCCTCCATTCTTATCACCCCTCTGTATTCCCAACACTGGTCATCCCCACCCCACCAACCCCTCACCCTCCCCCCCAACGCACAACACAGCTCACCCATTTGTCACTCATGTTTGCAGACACAGATGCGCTGTAACCACAGTCCCCGTTCCTCAGCCAGTGTTGGGTCGCCAAATCCTCTGGCCTCCATGAATATAGGCAGCAACTCACAACACAACCCTCCAGAAAACCACTCACGGCACATCCGCTAGCTTGCCAAAAGCTCAAGTGAGTCAAATGCTCCTCACAAGCAAGTCGGATGCCTGTTCAATTTTAATTGCATGAAATAGTGTGGAGAAGGTGTGGGGGTTGGGGGCGGGGTTGCGGGGATCCTTCGGCTGCTGTACACATAGTCAGCTGAGTATGACTAAAACAGGCATTTAGCGGACTGGCACAGACCATGTTTCACGGACGTGTGCCAAAGCTGTTGAAGTGACCTGCCCAACACGGAGCATCGCCAGGGCAAACTGGACATGGCCGGCTTTACAACCAGATCACTGTTATGGTTTTTCGGTCATTGTATTGGCAGCACCAGTGGTTCCCGGAGACAAAGATTCACGGTCAGTGAAAGGTACCAAGGGTAAGAAATCCACTTTAAAAATGGTACTGAATAAATTCTTAAGGGAAACAACCTTCGGAATATGGGAAGCAGACAGGGGAATGTGACAAATTGGAGAGGTGAGGCCATGGACAGGTTCAAACACGGCAATGAGGATATGATAACGGAAGGGGTGTCAGGTCAGGAACCAATGTAGGTCAGTGAGCAGAGGGATGATGTGTTTGATGTCAGTTTGGATGTTGGTAGCAGAGTTTCAGACGGGTTGCGGGTTATGAAGATTTGTTGCTCTGAGGGTGGCCAGGATAGCATTAGAATTGTACATTCTGGATTGAACCAAGGTGCAGGTGAGGGTTTATGCCGTAGATGGGCTGCGGTAGGGAGCGATGCCGGGCTGGGGGAGCTGCGCAGTCAGTAGACAGGATGGGTGATTGTGCGGATATGGGATTGGAAATAAGATTAGGGTCAAAGGGATTGGGGAGGCTGTGAACTGTCTGCTTCAGTCTCGGTTATTGGCCAGGGAGGGGGATGGTGACAGTAGAAAAGGGAAGCAATTTGGGAAAAGGAACTGATAGCCAAGGCTTCCATCTTGCCAATATTGAAATAACAGGAGCAAAGATACAATGAAATGCGGTTTACAGTGTATGTAGTTGTCTATAGAGACTGACCAGCAGCAAAGACGAGAGTAAATTATAATAACAATTACATTATTAACAATAGTTTGTCGAGCTAATGCTTGGATACCAAGACTGACTAGAGGAACAGCGGCAGGACACAGGGCAGACAAAATGCCAGAGAAACACAGTCAAACATGGTTTATAGAATTAATAGCTGGATAGGGAGACTCACCAGGAACACCAACTGTAGCGAGGATGGGATAGTAAATTGTTTGAATCACTTTAAGTGAATAATAAATCCGCCCAGTTAATGATAACCAATTATAATTTTCAATAAACGCATCAAAATAATTGGAGAAACTCCTGCCCAGTGTTGTAACATTCCAAACTACCGTTCTAAGATTCTGATCCATTGTTGTAACATTCCAATCCACTGTTCTCAGATTCTGATCCATTGTTCTAAAATTCTGATGTGTTGTTCTCAGATCCCAATCTCTCTTCTCCCTCTCTCTGAAGACACTGAGCCCTGTTAATGTAGGAATTGATGCTTCCATCAATGACTATGGGATAACACATTGCAAGGCATCCCTTATTAATAGAAGAGGGAAAACCTCCAGTGACACAATTAGGATCCATGGAGACTGGAATTGATTACAGTCATGGAACAAACTGGTTCGGTTAACCTCTTTCAATCCAACACATATTATGCCCCAATGAAGTAGAAGATTTGCCCGCTATGGATTGGATGTGAGAGGGTTGCTGAGGGAGGTAAAGGTTGAAGCAGCAGAAGGACTGGCCATCCTTTTTCAATCCCCCTCATATATGGGAGTGGTGCCAGAGGGCTGGAGTGTTACAAATATTCCATCCTGTTTATAAAAGGAGAGGGGGATAAACACTGTAACTGCAGAGCCATTAGTCTGAAGTCAGTGGTGAGTAAATTCTAGGGGCCTCAACCGAAGACAACATTTTTTGTGCCTGGTAAAAAAAACCCCAAGGCTCAATAAATAACAAGCCCAATGGATAAATTAATGGAAAATAAAGCCTGATAAAATAGACGTCGGTCTTTAATGAAATAATAGGGAGGGCTAATGAGGGTAGTGTGGTTGATGTGATGTATATGGGCTTTGACAAGGCGTGTGATTAAATACCATTTAGTAGATTGTTCTGGTAACTGAAACCCATGGATTGAGGTGGCAATGTAATTTTGAAACTGGTAAGAGAAAACAGAGAGCGTTGATGAGCAGTTGTTGTTCAGACTGGAGAGCAGTATGCACAGATGTTCGCCAGGCGGTGGTATGAGAACAACTGTTTTTTTGGCACATATAAATGACATAAAGGGCATAATTTCAAATCTTGTAAATAATACATTATTCAGAAAGGAATTGTGAACAGAGAGGATAACAGTCCTTGAAGGTGGCAGGGCAAGCTTAGAGGATTGTTAAATTAATCTTGAAAAATTTAAGAATTAAATTAAATTAAACACACAATGAAAAACTGACACAACCCCACTGGGACAAAAAACAATTTGATGATTTAGCCATTGTTAACAGAGTTGTCTTTGGGATCTTTCTGTGCACAACTTACCTGCCAGGTTTCGGACAGTAGCCATACTCCATAGAGAAAGTCCTTCAGATGCTATGGCCCTATTGTGGCGAAAGGCGCCTCAATGATGGAAGTTCTTAGTTTTAAGTGACCGACTGCTGTCTTCTCACATTTAAAAGTTCCATTTCAACAAGAGTTCCCGGTCTCCTCGAGGGAAGGTCACCCATGGAACATTAAGAATGACTTGCTTTCCTATAGCGCCTCTCACCTCCTCAGGACCATCCCAAACAGCTTCACTGACGGCCAGATACATCGTGCAGCGTTGTCACTGTTGCAATACAGGACACTGCACAGCAGGCTCCCACAAACAGCATTGTAGCGAATCAGCAGATCAGCTGTCGTTTCCTAATGTTGGTTATGATGGATAAAAGCTGGACTTTGGAAAGATATCCATTTTCTTCAAAAGAGTAGCCATTTGATATTTTACATTCCACTAAAAGGACATGGTTTGATATCATATTTGGAAAATGAGATCACTGATGTTGCAGCACTCCCTCAGTACTGACCTTCCGACAGTGCAGCACTCCCTCAGTACTGACCGTCCGACAGTGCAGCACTCCCTCAGTACTGACGGTCCGACAGAGCAGCACTCCCTCAGTACTGACCCTCCAACATTGCAGCACTCCCTCTGTACTGACCCTCTGACAGTGCAGCACTCCCTCAGTAATGAACCGCTGATAGTGCAGCTCTCCTTCAGAAATGAGTCTCCGACAGTGCAGGGTTCCCTCAGTTGTGACCCTCCGATAATGCAGCACTCCTTCAGTACTGACCCTCTGACTGTGCGGCATTACATCAGTACTGACCGTCTGACTGTGCAGCACTCCAACTTTACTAACACTCTGACAGTGCAGCACTCCCTCAGTACTGACCCTCCGGAGGTGCAACACTACTTCAGTACTGACCATCCAGCAATACAGCACTCCCTCAATACTGACCCTCCAGAAGTCAGCACTCCCTCAGTACTGACCCTCTGAAAGTGAGGCACTCCATCATTACTGACCCTCTGACACTGCAGCGCTCCCTCAGTACTGACCCTCTGACAATGCAGCTCTCCCTCAGAACAGACCCTCTGACAGTGCAGCATTCCCTCAGAACTGACCCTCTGACAGAGCAGCACTCCCTCAGTACTGACCGTCCGACAGTGCAGCACTTCCTCAGTACTGACCCTCCGACAGTGCAGCACTCCCTCAGTACTGATCCTCTGACAGTGCAGCACTCTCTCAAAACTGACCCTCCAACATTGCGGCGCACCCTCAGTACTGACCCTCTGACAGAGCAGCACGCCCTCAGTACTGACCGTCCGACAGTGCAGCACTTCCTCAGTACTGACCCTCCGACAGTGCAGCACTCCCTCAGTACTGATTCTCTGACAGTGCAGCACTCTCTCAAAACTGACCCTCCAACATTGCGGCGCTCCCTCAGTACTGACCCTCTGACATTGCAGTACTCACTCAATACTGACCCTCTGACAGTGCAGCTCTCCCTCAGTACGGACCATCTGAAAGTGCAGTACTACCTCAGTACTCACCCTCTGACAGTGCAGAACTCCCTCATTACTAAACATCCGACTGTGCAGCTGTCTCTCAGAAATGAATCTCCAACAGTGCAGCACTCCCTCTGTACTGAACCTCTGATAGTGCAGCTCTCCTTCAGAAATGATTCTCCGACAGTGCAGGATTCCCTCTGTTGTGACCCTCCGATAACGCAGCAATCCCTCAGAACTGACCCTCTGACTGTGCGGCATTACATCAGTACTGACCGTCTGACTGTGCAGCACTCCATCTTTACTAACACTCTGACAGTGCAGCACTACCTCAGTACTGACCATCCAGCAATACAGCAATCCCTCAGTACTGACCCTCCAGAAGTCAGCACTCCCTCAGTACTGACCCACTGAAAGTGAGGCACTCCATCATTACTGACCCTCTGACACTGCAGCACTCCCTCAGTACTGACCCTCTGACAATGCAGCTCTCCCTCAGAACAGACCCTCTGACAGTGCAACATTCCCTCAGAACTGACCCTCTGACAGTGCAACACTCCCTCCGTACTGAGCTTCTGACAGTGCAGCACTCCCTCAGAACTGACCCTCTGACAGTGCAGCACTCCCTCAGTACTGACCCTCTGACAGTGCAGCACTCCCTCCGTACTGAGCTTCTGACAGTGCAGCACTCCCTCAGTACTGACCCTCTGACAGTGCAGCACGCCCTCCGTACTGACCCTCTGACAGTGCAGCACTCCCTCAGAACTGACCGTCTGACAGTGCAGCACTCCCTCAGTACTGACCCTCTGACAGTGCAGCACTCCCTCAGTACTGACCCTCCGGCAGTGCAACACTACCTCAGTACTGACCATCCAGCAGTACAGCAATCCCTCAGTACTGACCCTCCAGAAGTAAGCACTCCCTCAGTACTGACCCTCTGAAAGTGAGGCACTCCATCAGTACTGACCCTCTGACACTGCAGCACTCCCTCAGTACTGACCCTCTGACAATGCAGCTCTCCCTCAGAACAGACCCTCCGACAGTGCAACATTCCCTCAGAACTGACCCTCTGACAGTGCAGCACTCCCTCAGTACTGACCCACTGACAGTGCAGCACTCCCTCAGTGCTGACCCTCTGACAGTGCAGCACTCCCTCTGGGCTGCCCCTGGCCTTAGTTAACATCCAAACTTGGGCTGACAAGTGACAGTAACACATGCGCGGCACACACTCTCCTTGATGATCACATCATGGAAGGAAAGCCCATCTCTGGCGCCACCATTGCGAAGCCTTCACCCAACAACATCTTGCGTACAGCTAACAGTGGTGAACTGGAGCCTATCATCAATGTGCCAGTAGGAGCAGGTCAGAGGCTTGAGAATCCTGTGGCAAATCACCTCCTGACTCCCCAAAGCCTGTCCACCATGTGCACAGCACACGTCAGGAGTCTGATGGAATGCTCTCACTTGCCTGGTTGAGAGGTGGGGGCAGATGCAAGTTTGTTCAGGGAGCCTGACAGCACCCAGAGTAAAGCTGACACTGCAGCACTCCCTCAGTACTGACCCTCTGACAATGCAGCTCTCCCTCAGAACAGACCCTCTGACAGTGCAACATTCCCTCAGAACTGACCCTCTGACAGTGCAGCACTCCCTCAGTACTGACCCTCTGACAGTGCAGCACTCCCTCAGTACTGACCCTCCGGCAGTGCAACACTACCTCAGTACTGACCATCCAGCAATACAGCAATCCCTCAGTACTGACCCTCCAGAAGTCAGCACTCCCTCAGTACTGACCCTCTGAAAGTGAGGCACTCCATCATTACTGACCCTCTGACACTGCAGCACTCCCTCAGTACTGACCCTTAGACAATGCAGCTCTCCCTCAGAACAGACCCATTGACAGTGCAACATTCCCTCAGAACTGACCCTCTGACAGTGCAGCACTCCCTCAGAACTGACCCTCTGACAGTGCAGCACTCCCTCAGTACTGAGCCTCTGACAGTGCAGCACTCCCTCAGTACTGACCCTCTGACAGTGCAGCACTCCCTCAGTACTGACCCTCTGACAGTGCAGCACTCCCTCAGTACTGACCCTCTGACAGTGCAGCACTCCCTTCGTACTGACCCTCTGACAGTGCAGCACTCCCTCAGAACTGACCCTCTGACAGTGCAGCATTCCCTCAGAACTGACCCTCTGATAGTGCAGCACTCCCTCAGTACTGACCCTCTGACAGTGCAGCACTCCCTCAGTACTGACCCTCCAACAGTGCAGCACTCCCTCAGTACTGAGCCTCTGACAGTGCAGCACTCCCTCAGTACTGACCCACTGACAGTGCAGCACTCCCTCAGTGCTGACCCTCTGACAGTTCAGTTCTCTCTCTGGGCTGCCCCTGGCCTTAGTTAACATCTAAACTTGGGCTGACAAGTGACAATAAGAGATGCGCGGCACACACTCTCCTTGATGATCACATCATGGAAGGAAAGCCCATCTCTGGCGCCACCATTGCGAAGCCTTCACCCAACAACATCTTGCGTACAGCTAACAGTGGTGAACTGGATCCTATCATCAATGTGCCAGTAGGAGCAGGTCAGAGGCTTGAGAATCCTGTGGCAAATCACCTCCTGACTCTCCAAAGCCTGTCCACCATGTGCACAGCACACGTCAGGAGTCTGATGCAATGCTCTCACTTGCCTGGTTGAGAGGTGGGGGCAGATGCAAGTTTGTTCAGGGAGCCTGACAGCACCCAGAGTAAAGCTGCCACCCTCCTGTGCTAATTGACCCTAGACTCAATATCTACGCACCCCATCGCCTCTGTCTCCAGCCTGTACGGGTTATAGGATGAGTTGTAAAAAAGGAACCAAGCCAATTTCACAGCATCTCACTCCGGTGAGAAATCAGCGCTCAAGAAGACTAAGGCTGAAAATGTCACGGGACCATCAGTGTGTGACGTTGATGCCACAATCCTGTCCCATCTTGGACACATCGACCATCCCTTCACCCTGGCTGGGCCAGAATCCTAACTTCCTCCCAGCAACCCCGAGGGAGTAACCTTTACCACATAGCGACCAAATCACTTCCAAAAGAAGGCCCACCACTACTTTCTCAAGGGATGGATAATCAATATGAAGCTGGGCACAACCACGAGGACAAGAAAAAAATATGCTCGTTATTCGTCCACTGTGATTTTTTTTTTGATGTTGTCACTTGCTGGATAGATAAGAGGGAACTGGTAGATGTAACGTATTTGGATTTTCAGAAGGTTTTTGATAAGGTCCCACACAGGAGGTTAGTAAACAAATTTGGAACTCATGGGATTGGATTACACACTGGCACGGAATGAGGTTTGGCTAACAGAGAGAAAACAGAGAGCAGAGATCAACAGACCATTCTCAGGTTGACAGGCAGTGAGGAGGAGTAAAGGTGTCTTACTGTAGTTGTATAGAGCCTCGGTGAGACAGTGCCTGGAGTATTGTGTACATTTTTGGTCTTCGCAACTCAGCATGGATATACTGTCCATAGAGGGAGTGTAATGAAGCTTCACCAAACTAATCCCTTGGATGGCGAGATTGTCGTATGAGGGATAATTAAGGAGACTGGGGCTAAGTTCTCTGGGGCTTAGAAGAATGAGAGATGATCTCGTTGAAGTGTACAAGATTCTTACAGGGTTCGACAGGGGAGATGCAGGAAGGATGTTTCCACTGGCTTGGGGGGGAAGTGGGGTTGTTTAGTACTTGGTGGGGGGGGTCACAGACTGAGAAATAGAGCCAGGCCAATAAGGACTAAGATGAGGAGGAATTTCTCCAGGCAGAGAGTGATAAATCTTTGGAATTCTCTACCCCAGAAGGCTGTGGATTCTCAGGAGGTACAGAGTAGAGTTTGATAGGCTTCTGGATATTGATGGCATCAAGGGATCTGAGGATCATGTAGGAAGAAGGTGTTGAGGTAGAAGATGAGCCATGATCTAGGTAAATAGCAGAGCAGGCTCGAGGGGCCTAATGGCCTACTCCCGCTCCTACATTGCTATGGCCTCAGTTTGACCTTTGGCGGGCGGGATCAGAGGGCCTGGCAGCGGTGGGGAAATGGGCCTTCACCGTCAATCAGCCCCCAACTACAATTTCACGCGGGGTGACCAATGAACTGAGAGCCAGCTTGAAGCGCTTGCTGCAAAACTCAGCGCTTCCGGGGTGGGCGCGGGTGGATGGCGGACGATGGCATCTGGCCGCCACGGCAATTCACCAGCCAGCCATTAAGATTGGACAGGCCAGGAAAAACCAGAGGCAATTGTGCCGTCAATGGGCTTAATTGCCGGCGCGCATGCACGCGTTTCCGAATCCTGCGTGCGGCCCACCGAGTGAAATACCGCACGAGGGCGCGATGACATCAGGACACTGGCCCCACATCTTCACGCACGATCTTACGGCTGATGGGGTCTTAAAATTCAGCCCATTTGTGTAATAATTTCACAGGAAAGGGTCATTGAAATTCTACAGGTTCCACGGTAAATTGTATGTAACAGAGTGATGACCCACCTCGAGGATAAAGACCATTTACAACTGTGACACTAGAGTGAGGGAGTGAGTTATTGTCTTAATCAACACAATTTGTCCCTGTTACTTGCTGGTTGCCATGACATCGAGGGAGATATCCTCATAGAGATTTATTTCTTCCTGATGTCACGTTAGCATAAATTAAAATACATCTTATCCATTGTTTGCCAATAAAACCCTCAGACTATCATTCCGATAACTTGTGCATATTATGTTGCTGAAGACATGTAAAATTGAGGTAAAGTCAGGCTGAGGTTTGTCATGATCTATGTTCCTCTATATTATTTTCATATTAGCTACTGTGAGATCATTCTTATATTAGGGGAACACACAGTGTCAAAGAATGGGACATCACAGCAGGAGGCCATTCAGCCCATCATGCCTGCGCCTGCTCCAATTCATTCCACTCTCCCCACACCCTGCTCTTCCCCGGACCCCGACACCCCCGACAGTCACGCAATTACCCCCCTTTAAGTGTTTTTCCAAAACCCCTTTTGAAAGTTACCATAAACTGTGCTCCCACTGCCATTTCAGGCAGCACGTTCCAGATCACAGCAACTCGCTGTGTTCAAAACATTCCCAGAATTTCCCTTTCATTTTTACCTGGACCAACAGACCACTAAAGGTTAATATGAAGAAGAGGGGGTGGCGTTGATAAACCCAGACTCTGGTTCCTGTACTAAAGGGAATCAGTGAGAATAAACCTAGGGTCTGGTTCCTCTATTAAAGGGGTTCAGTCAGATAAACACAGAGTCTGTTTCCTGTATTAAAGTTGTTCAGTGGGAATAAACCTAGAGTCTGGTTCTTCTATTAAAGGGGTTCAGTCAGATAAACCCAAAGTTTTTTACATAATTAAAGGTGTTCAGTGAGAATAATCCCAGACTCTGGTTCCAATTAAAGGGCATCAGACAGATAAACCCTGGGTCTGGTTCATGTACTGAAGAAGTTAAGTCAGATAAACACAGAGACTGGTTCCTGTATTAAAGGGGTTCGGAGAGATAAACCCAGGGTCTGGTTCCTGTATTATAGGGGTTCAGTCAGATAAACCCAGGGTCTGGTTCATGTACTAAGGAGGTTCAGTCAGATAAACGCAGAGCCTGGTTCCTGTATTTAGGGGTTCAGGCAGATAAACCCAGTGTCTGCTTCCTCTATTAAAGCATTCAGTCAGATTAACCCAGGGTCTGGTTCATGTATCAAGGAGGTTCAGGCAGATAAACCCAGAGTCTGGTTCCTGTATTAAAGGGCTTCAGTCTGATAAACCCAGAGTCTGGTTCCTGTATTAAAGGGGTATTTGCAGGGAGAGCAGGGCATTGGAGGTATTTGGATATAAGAGACAACATAGGCACAATGGGCCGATTGGCCTCCCTCTGAGGTTTATAGTTGTAGGGGTCCGTGCATGTCCGTGCATAGTACAGAACTGAAGGCAATCACCCTCGTCAAAGTAATTTAAATTCAATTAATTAACAAAAATCTGGAATATAAAGTGTATCAGTCATGGTGACTGCACAATTATCATCGATTGTTGTAAAAACCCATCTGATTCACTAAGGTCCCTTTAGGGAAGGAAATCTTCTCTCCTTACCCGGTCTGGCCTACATGTGACTCCAGACCCACAGCAACGAGGTTGGCTCCTGAATGCTCTCAATCCACAACCAAATCCAATGAAGTGAGAAAAACAATTCGAAACCTCCAGTCTCTTGCCTGTAACAGGGGGATATGGCCAGTAGATGGTGATGGTGTACACCTAAAGTGAGTAATATCAACTAAGCAACGGTGACCAAGGGCAGAAATGGCAAGTCCTTCTAGGAGCAAACTTGAAGTGCAGGCTTGGAAAAAATAAGTTCACAATGAGGATTTGGGTTGTTGTTGCCTGTGGGTAAACTGCTGAGAAACCTGTAATAATTACACCTGGATATGTGACAGTGCAGCACTCCCTCACCACTTACCCTCCGACAATGCAGCACTCCCTCAGTATTGACCCTCCAACAGTGCAGCACGACCTCAGTACTGACCCTCTGACTGTTCAGCACTCCCTCACCACTGACCCTTCGTAAGTGCAGTAGTCCCTCAATACTGACCCTCTGACAACGCAGCACTCCCTCAGTAATGACCCTCCGACAGTGGTGCACTCCCTCAGTGCTGACCCCCCAACATTGCAGCATTCCCTCAGTACTGACCCTCTGACTGTGCAGCACTCGCTCAATGCTGACCCTCCGACAATGCAGCACTCCCTCAGTCATCACCCTCCGACAGTGCACTGCTCCCTTAGTACTGACCCTCCGGGACATGCTCCATAATCTGGGAGGAGTGCATAGCCATTGGAAAACAAATACAGTGCATGTAGGAATGATGCTCCCTCGCCAGTGCAGGTAAGAACCTGGCCGTGAGGTGCGAGACATTCTCGGAGTTGCTGTCCGAGGTGCTGATCTTGTCCATGCCACACTCGTGCACTGTGGTGGTCACCAGGGTCACCCTCTGCTTTACCTGGAGATGACAGCCACAGAAGGTGTGTTCAGAATGTGGCCAAACAGGTTGGCTACCAGCCTGGACAACCTTCCAATACGCCTAATGGCAGGTGGTAAGAGGGGGAGAGTTTCCTGGTCAGGTGTACTGCAGGGGGCGATGGCAAACCACTGCAGTACTTGGCCAAGCAGTCATGGGCCAGTCAAATGGAGATCCATGGGGTCAACAACACCCTCTCTGGGCAGGATACCTGCAGGAGGCATGTGCGGATCACAGAGCGAGTGCTTTACAAATGCCCAGGATGTGCCTGATCCTTTGAGAGCATACTTCAGAGGTGCAGTCACTGTTGTAATACAGTGAATCACAGCATCCAATTGATGCACAGCAAGATCCCACAAAGAGCAATGAGACAAATGACCAGAGTTGTGATAGTCCATCCCATTCCACAAGTGCTCATCCCAAAGGCAGGTCTTTGGTTAATATTGAGAGATAAATATTGGTCCAGCACACTGTGAGGAACTCACCTCGAACTTCAAATAATGGCTTTGGGGCCGCTAACGGCCACTTGAGAATTCAGTCAGGGCCTTGGTTTAATGCCTCATTGGAAAGAGGGTACCTCCGAGAGAGCAGCAATCCCTCAGTAGTCACTGGGCATAAACGTGTGGCTCAGAAATTAGAGGGTTACCCACTGAGCCACAGCTGACACAACAGAATCAGTATCATGGGGGGGCTGGGTCTGGGGAGTGGGTCTGGGATTGGGTTATCATTGAGCAGAAATTAAACTGGAACAGTCATATAAATACTGTGGCTACAAGAGCAGGTCAGAAGCTGGGAATTCTGTGGAGAGTAACTCACCTCCTGACTCCACAAAGCTTGTCCACCATCGACAAGGCTCAAGTCAGGAGTGTGATGGAATACTCCCAACTCGCCAGGATGAGTGCAGCTCTCACAACACTCAAGAAACCTGACACCATCCAGGACAAAGCAATCCATTTCATTGGCACCCGATCCACCATCTTTAACATTCATTCCCCCCACCACCGACACACAGTGTGTACCATGTACAAAATGCACTGCAGCCACTCACCAAGGCTCCTTCAACAGCAGCTTCCAAACATGTAACCTCCATCATCTAGAAAGACAAGGACAGCAGGTGCATGGGAACACAACCAACTGCAAGTTCCCCTCCAAGCCTCCTGTACCGACCATTCATTCAATGTTGGTGGATCAAAATCCTGGAATTCTCTTCCTGCCAGGACTGTGGGTGCACTTAAACCACATAGACCACAGCAATTGACTAAAAATATTCAATTACATCTTCTCAAGAGCAACTAGGGTTGGGTAACAGAGTCCAGCCTTACAAACAAATGTCTTCACCATAGAATAAGTTTAAAGAGCATCCACATTTCACTTGTATAAAGAGCACACTTCATATGGGAATGGAATATTATTTACATATATGTAATGGTGCCACTAGTTATTACATATATTGGAATAATTAACCTGAGGAGATTAATAAGTGACCCATTTAATAAAAATTCTCACCTTCAGTAACTAGAGTGGAAATGATGAAAATGACCCAGAACAATTTGATCTTGCTTTGATCTTTGATGTTCTGCATGCAGACCAGTGACACAAACCTCTCCTCCTCAGTGCTCTGTGGATGCTGTCTATCAGTCAGCAAATATATTCATGTGGAGGTGTGGCTAGATCCAGAATTTCCAGTTTCCAGTTTTTAAAATAGGAAAATCATTAAACTTCTAAACTACAGCTTGTATGTTAACTTGTTTATTTATTTGTTCCTGGAATGGAATGTGTTTTATAATAAATCAGTATCTTTTTGTGTGTTTACTGAAAAAAGCCTGGTTAGATTCTTTTTATGCTGGGAAAGCAGTGTCAAAGGGTAATTATCGGCCACTTTTGTGGGTGAATTAAACATTTAAACTATTGTTATCACCTATGGAGAAGTGGGGCTAGAATTAACTGTGCACTCCTCCCATCACGGTCCATAACAATGCTCATTGCTGACCAATTGTGTGGAGCAAATGTATCTTGCCAATTATCAGCCCAAACCGGGATATTGTCCAGGTCTTGCTGCAAATGGTCATGGGATGCTTCAGGATCTGAGCAGTGGTGAATGGTGCTGAATATTGTGCAATCATCAGTGAATATCCATACTTCGGACCTTAAGATGGAAGGAAGGTCATTGATGAAGCAGCTGAAGATGGTTGGGCCGAGGACACTACCCTGAGGTGCTCCTGCAGTGATGTCCCAAAACTGAGATGCCTGACCTGTAACAACTACAACCATCTTCCTTTGTGCTAGGTATGACTCTAACTGGTCGAGAATTTTCTCCCTGCTTCACTTTGACTCTGATTTTGCTAGGGCTCCTTGATGCCAGTCTTGATCAAATGCTGCGTTGGTGTCTAGGGCCGTCGCTCTCACCTCAACTCTGAAATTCAGCACTTTTGTCCATGTTTTTGGACCAAGGCTGTAATGAGGTCAGGAATCTGACTAGACCTGGCAGAACCCAAACTGGGCATCAGTGAGCAGGATGTTAATGAGTAAGTGCAACTTATAGTCCTGCCAATGACCCTGTCCATCAATTTGTTGATGATTGAGAGTAGCCTGATGGGGTTGTAATTGGCCGGGTTCAAATTTCCACATTGCCAGTATTGTAGCTGTACCGGAAAACCTGGGCTCAGCACGCAGCTAGTTCTGGAGCACAAGTCTTCAGTACTACTGCCAGAAAATTGTTAGGGCCCATAGCCTTTGTAGCAGGCATTGCCTTCAGCCGTTTCTTAATATCATGTGGAGTGAATTGAACTGGCTGAAGACTGGCATCTGTGATGCTGGGGAGCTCCAGGGGAGGCCAAGATGGATCATCCAGCTGGCATTTCTGGCTGAAGGTGGTTGCAAATGCTTCAGCTTGGCCTTTTTCCTGCGATCTGCTGGGGTCCTCCATCAGGGAATGTGCATGAGGGAGGGTGGGGTGCAATGGAATAAGGGAGCATGTGGGTTGGACGGGATATGAGGATGCGAAAGTGTATGTGGGAGGTAGGTGGTCTGAGGGTGAGGTTTGAGGGAAGAAGAGGTATGGGGGGGATGGAAGTAGCATGAGAGAGGGAGTTGCTAAGACAGAGGAAGGGGCACGATTGACGGAGAGGTTTCAAGGACAGAGGGGTATGACGGAGGAAGGTTGTATGTGGGGGTGTGGTGGGTGAGAGGTGGATTGACAATGAGGGAAGGGCAGATATGTGCATGGCATGCTGTAGGAAAAAGGCAGGGGAGGTGAGAGGTGGTATTAGGAATGGAGTTGTGTTCGGCAGGGAGGAGTATGAGGGATTGATGAAGTATGGGAGAGAGATTGTGTATGAGAGTGTAGGAAGCATGTGGGCTAGAGACAGTTTGAGGGAGGTTGGTTATGATGGAGGCAGGGGTGTAAGGGAAAGAGGTGGTGTGAGGGAAGGAGCATTGAAATGTAGGGAGGGGTAATGTTAAGGGAGGGGTGTAGAGAAGGGACAGGGTCTGAGGGAGGGGTATGACTGTGGGACTGTATGATGGAAGGAGGGAGTATGACAACGGGAGCAGAATGAGGCATGGTGGGAGATGAAGAGAAGGGGTAAAAGTGCGGAGGGATGTAAGGGTGGAATAGAGTATGAGGGAGAGGGACTTATGAGGGAGGGAGAGGTTATGAGGGCAGGAGGGAGCCTGAGGATGGAGCAATGGAGGGGGTTGTGTATGAGGAGCACGGCTTTAAAAATGATAAGGTTTCTCAAATCTTGTCTCTATTTTCATTGTTTTTGTTGCCTCAGTTGCTATAGAGACTGCAAGCAGGTGGGGCTGGTGCATATCAGGGTCAGCTCTGTTACCACAGCTCCAGGCCCCACCACACCCTGACAGGGCCCTTTATTGCCCACTTACCATAGTGTCAATGCCAGAAATGTAAAATTAAAAGAGAATATTCTGGAAAATCTTGGTGATTCACTTCTTCTTCTCATCAGCGAATGAATTTCAGCGTATTCTTTAACTGCTCTCTGAACTTAGTCTGGGTCATGGCATAAATACAAGTGTTTGTGCAGCAACTCAGGAGCTGCAGCATGAAGCCCAATTCCTGCACAAACCAATGCAACTTTATAGCCCAGTACCCCAAGTACCACATCTGTCTCCATACAAAGAACACCATTAACATTGCCCACAACAGGATGAAATTCGCAGAGATAGCAAACAGTAAAATGATGGATCTCCTTCGACTCTCCATCTCTGGGTCTCTGGAAATCTCTCCACTGCTGTGAGCCCGGAGTCTCCGGCGGGCTCTGCTGCTCACTAAAATGTGTCTGACGGTGAGAACATTGAGCAGAAAAATTAAAACAAATGGGACACACGGGGTCAGAATGTGATGGAGAAACTCGACTATTTTCCAGCTCGGAGAGAAGTTAACGTACATTGTTACATTGCAAAACCAGGGGTTGTTCTGCAGCAAATATAAATCTGTTAACATAAAATACCAGAAAATGTTCTTCAAACAGCTCAGCACACTCACTGTTCCCAGGACCACAGCTGCTGTTTTCTCAGTGCAATATTTACTTTTCAGCTTCTGGCAACAAATAGCCACAAATCGATCGAAGGTGAAAATGACAGTAAACCAGACAGAACAGTCAGTGGCTGCAAACAGCAGGACAGCATGAATATTACACAGAGGGATGGAATACAGGAAAGCAAACTGTTCATGATAAACAGCTGGAATCTGTCTCATTATCAGGTCGAGGATGATGACAAGAAGATCTGCCGTTGCCATTGCCTCCAAGTAACGAGTGACACATTTGGAGAGACCACATTTCCCCCGTGAAAGGGTCACAATTGTTAATGTGTTAACTGTAAGGAAGGGAAATAAACAAGGAAATTATACATCAGGCTGGCAGAAAGTTTACAGGTTTAATTTATGAATTATTTTCCCTGGCCCACATCGCACAACACTATTTACCCTACACACTCCTGACACTACTCATTTCTCTGCACCACAGATATTGTGTCCCTTGCACCCTTATCACTCTACACCACTCCAAATACCCAACACTGCTCATCTCCCCGCGTGCCCTGCATTGCTCATGCCCACACCCTTGCCACTGATCAGGCTGTATTTACCAACAACATTTCTCACCCCCACCCAAACACTGCACCCCAGACCTGTGCCCTCCTTCTCCCTACATACTACCCCCCTACATGCATAATACTGCTCTCCCAACACCCCCTTGCACACCAGACATTCATCGTTCCCTACACAGCTGACACTGCTCAGCTCCTTCACTCCAAGGATTTTGCATCCTTGACAACCCCAATACTCCTCACATCCCTGCACGTTCAACACTGCTCACCCTCACCCACACCCATGACACTGCTCGCCACCACACCCCTGACATTGCTCAGTTCCCACATCTCTGCTAATTACCCCGACATCCACCAGCCACAACCCAGACACTGCTCACCATCATGGAACCCTCTGCTTACTTCCCCCTCCCTCACCCTCCTGCAAACTTGATACATAAGAAATTGGAATGGGAGTAAATTACTTGGGCCCATGAGCCTGCTCCACTATTCAATAATATCATGGCTGATCATCTTGTGTTTCCTTTTCGATTCCATTCTAACACTAAAAGCCTTTGATTCCCTTGCCTTACAAGCATTTATCTACCTCTGCCTTGAAAATTATTCAGTGACGCCGCTTCCACCACCTTCGGAAGCAGAGAGTTCCAAAGTTGCACCTCCCTCTAAGAGAAAATGAATTCTCCTCATCTCTGTCCTAAAGGGGCGACCCCTAATTTTAAACCAGTGCCCCCTAGTTCTGGAATCACCCACAAGAGGAAACATCCTTTCCAATCCCACCTTGTCAAGGCCATTCAGGATTTGTATACATCAATCAAATCACCCCTCACTCTTCTAACCTCCAGTGGAAACAAGCCCAGTCTGTCCACCCTTTCCTCATAAGACAACCCACTCATTCCAGGTATCAATCTAGTAAACCTCCTTTGAACCACCTCCAATGCATTTACATTCTTCCTTAAATAAGGAGACCAAAACTGCTCACAGTATTCAAGAAGCAGTCTCACCAATGCCCTGTATAACTGAAGCATAGCATCCTTACTTTTATGTTCAATCCCTCTCGTAATAAAGGATAGCATTCCATTCGCCTTCCTAATTACTTGCTGTACCTGCATACTAACTTTTGGTGATCCATGTGTCAGAAAACCTAGATCCCCCTGCACCTCAGAATTATGCAGCCCTTCTCCATTTCAGTAATGCTCTGCTTCTTTTCTCTTCATCGATACAAATCACACCACCCCACTCCCCGACCACAGCTGTCACCCTGCTGCACCATAGACACAGCTCACCCCTCCTCCACACCCCTAATACTGCTCATATCCCCAATCTCCCGACATTGCTGATAATCCACAACACAAACTGATCACACCCCACAACCTTGACACTGATCATAAGCCCCCTGCTCCGACACTGATCACACCTGCGTGCACACCAGACACTGCTCTCAATGCACACATACCTGACAGTAATCGTCCACAACCTCCAGCACACCTCATCTCCCCATGCACCCCTAACACTACTCACCACCCTCCCACTGTGCCAAGCACTGCTCATATCCCCAGACTCCCTGAAATTGCTCAGACCAACCCCAGAAAACCCTTATACACCCGTACTCCAGGCATTGTGTACTACCCCGCGCCCCCCACACTGCACACCTCCCCGAACCCTCCATTCTTATCACCCCTCTGTATTCCCAACACTGGTCATCCCCATCCCAACAACCCCTCGCCCTCCCCCGCAACGCACAACACAGCTCACCCATTTGTCACTCATGTTTGCAGACACAGATGCGCTGTAACTACAGTCCCCGTTCCTCAGCCAGTGTTGGGTCGCCAAATCCTCTGGCCTCCATGAATATAGGCAGCTACTCACAACACAACCCTCCAGAAAACCACTCACGGCACATCCGCTAGCTTGCCAACAGTTGAAGTGAGTCAAATGCTCCTCACAAGCAAGTCGGATGCCTGTTCAATTTTAATTGCATGAAGTAGTGTGGAGAAGGTGTGGGGGGTGGGGGCGGGGTTGGGGGGATCCTTCGGCTGCTGTACACATAGTCAGCTGAGTATGACTAAAACAGGCATTTAGCGGACTGGCACAGACCATGTTTCACGGACGTGTGCCAAAGCTGTTGAAGTGTCCTGCCCAACACGGAGCATCGCCAGGGCAAACAGGACGTGGCCGGCTTTGCAACCACCTCACTGCTATGGTTTTTCGGTCATTGTATTGGCAGCACCAGTGGTTCCCGGAGACAAAGATTCACGGTCAGTGAAAGCTACCAAGGGTAAGAAATCCACTTTAAAAATGGTACTGAATAAATTCTTAAGGGAAACAACCTTCCGGAATATGGGAAGCAGACAGGGGAATGTGACAAATTGGAGAGGTGAGGCCATGGACAGGTTCAAACACGACAATGAGGATATGATAACGGAAGGGGTGTCAGGATGTTTGGATGTTGGTAGCAGAGTTTCAGACGGGCTGCGGGTTATGAAGATTTGTGCTCTGAGGGTGGCCAGGATAGCATTAGAATTGTACAATCTGGATTGAACCAAGGTGCAGGTGAGGGTTTATGCCGTAGATGGGCTGCGGTAGGGAGCGATGCCGGGCTGGGGGAGCTGCGCAGTCAGTAGACAGGATGGGTGATTGTGCGGATATGGGATTGGAAATAAGATTAGGGTCAAAGGGATTGGGGAGGCTGTGAACTGTCTGCTTCAGTCTCGGTTATTGGCCAGGGAGGGGGATGGTGACAGTAGAAAAGGGAAGCAATTTGGGAAAAGGAACTGATAGCCAAGGCTTCCATCTTGCCAATATTGAAATAACAGGAGCAAAGATACAATGAAATGCGGTTTACAGTGTATGTAGTTGTCTATAGAGACTGACCAGCAGCAAAGACGAGAGTAAATTATAATAACGATTACATTATTAACAATAGTTTGTCGAGCTAATGCTTGGATACCAAGACTGACTAGAGGAACAGCGGCAGGAAACAGGGCAGCCAAAATGCCAGAGTAACACAGTCAAACATGGTTTATAGAATTAATAGCTGGATAGGGAGACTCACCAGGAACACCAACTGTAGCGAGGATGGGATAGTAAATTGTTTGAATCATTTTAAGTGAATAATAAATCCGCCCAGTTAATGATAACCAATTATAATTTTCAATAAACGCATCAAAATAATTGGAGAAACTCCTGCCCAGTGTTGTAACATTCCAAACTACCGTTCTAAGATTCTGATCCATTGTTGTAACATTCCAATCCACTGTTCTCAGATTCTGATCCATTGCTCTAAAATTCTGATGTGTTGTTCTCAGATCCCAATATCTCTTCTCCCTCTCTCTGAAGACACTGAGCTCTGTTAATGTAGGAATTGATGCTTCCATCAATGACTATGGGATAACACATTGGAAGGCATCCCTCATTAATAGAAGAGGGAAAACCTCCAGTGACACAATTAGGATCCATGGAGACTGGAATTGATTACAGTCACTGAACAAACTGGTTCGGTTAACCTCTTTCAATCCAACACATATTATGCCCCAATGAAGTCGAATATTTGCCCGCTATAGATGGGATGTGAGAGGGTTGCTGAGGGAGGTAAAGGTTGAAGCAGCAGAAGGACTGGCCATCCTTTTTCAATCCCCCTCATATATGGGAGTGGTGCCAGAGAGCTGGAGTGTTACAAATATTCCATTCTGTTTATAAAAGGAGAGGGGGATAAACACTGTAACTGCGGAGCCATTAGTCTAAACTCAGTGGTGAGAAAATTCTAGTGGCCTCAACCCAAGACAACCTTTTTTGTGCCTGGTAAAAAAACCCCAAGGCTCAATAAATAACAAGCCCAATGGATAAATTAATGGAAAATAAAGCCTGATAAACTGGACATCGGTCTTTAATGAAATAATAGGGAGGGCTAATGAGGGTAGTGTGGTTGATGTGATGTATATGGGCTTTGACAAGGCGTGTGATTAAATACCATTTAGTAGATTGTTCTGGTAACTGAAACCCATGGATTGAGGTGACAATGTAATTTTGAAACTGGTAAGAGAAAACAGAGAGCGTTGATGAGCAGTTGTTGATCAGACTGGAGAGCAGTATGCACAGATGTTCGCCAGGGAGTGGTATGAGAACCACGGTTTTTTTGGCACATATAAATGACATAAAGTGCATAATTTCAAATCTTGTAAATAATACATTATTCAGAAAGGAATTGTGAACAGAGAGGATAACAGTCCTTGAAGGTGGCAGGGCAAACTTAGAGGATTGTTAAATTATTCTTGAAAAATTTAAGAATTAAATTAAATTAAACACACAATGAAAAACTGACACAACCCCACTGGGACAAAAAAACAATCTGATGATTTAGCCATTGTTAACATAGTTGTCAGTGGGATCTTTCTGTGCACAACTTACCTGCCAGGTTTCGGACAGTAGCCATACTCCATAGAGAAAGTCCTTCAGATGCTATGGCCCTATTGTGGCGAAAGGCGCCTCAATGATGGAAGTTCTTAGTTTTAAGTGACCGACTGCTGCCTTCTCACATTTAAAAGTTCCATTTCGACAAGAGTTCCCGGTCTCCTCGAGGGAAGGTCACCCATGGAACATTAAGAAAGACTTGCTTTCCTATAGCGCCTCTCACCGCCTCAGGACATCCCAAACAGCTTCACTGACGGCCAGATACATCGTGCAGCGTTGTCACTGTTGCAATAGGGGACACTGTGTACAGCAGGCTCCCACAAACAGCGTTGTAGCGAATCAGCAGATCAGCTATCATTTCCTAATGTTGGTTATGATGGATAAAAGCTGGACTTTGGAAAGATATCCCTTTTCTTCAAAAGAGTAGCCATTTGATATTTTACATTCCTCTAAAAGGACATGGTTTGATATTATATTTGGAAAATGAGTTCACTGATGTTGCAGCACTCCCTCAGTACTGACCTTCCGACAGTGCAGCACTCCCTCAGTACTGACCCTCCGACAGTGCAGCACTCCCTCAGTACTGACGCTCCGACAGAGCAGCACTCCCTCAGTACTGACCCTCCAACATTGCAGCACTCCCTCTGTACTGACCCTCTGACAGTGCAGCACTCCCTCAGTACTGACCTTCCGACAGTGCAGCACTCCCTCAGTACTGACCGTCCGACAGTGCAGCACTTCCTCAGTACTGACCCTCCGACAGTGCAGCACTCCCTCAGTACTGATCCTCTGACAGTGCAGCACTCTCTCAAAACTGACCCTCCAACATTGCGGCGCTCCCTCAGTACTGACCCTCTGACATTGCAGTATTCACTCAATACTGACCCTCTGACAGTGCAGCTCTCCCTCAGTACTGACCCTCTGAAAGTGCAGTACTACCTCAGTACTCACCCTCTGACAGTGCAGAACTCCCTCAATACTAACCATCCGACTGTGCAGCTGTCTCTCAGAAATGAATCTCCAACAGTGCAGCACTCCCTCTGTACTGAACCTCTGATAATGCAGCTCTCCTTCAGAAATGATTCTCCGACAGTGCAGGGTTCCCTCAGTTGTGACCCTCCGATAATGCAGCAATCCCTCAGTACTGACCCTCTGACTGTGCGGCATTACATCAGTACTGACCGTCTGACTGGGCAGCACTCCATCTTTACTAACACTCTGACAGTGCAGCACTCCCTCAGTACTGACCCTCCGGCAGTGCAAAACTACCTCAGTACTGACCATCCAGCAACACAGCAATCCCTCAGTACTGACCCTCCAGAAGTCAGCACTCCCTCAGTACTGACCCTCTGAAAGTGAGGCACTCCATCAATACTGACCCTCTGACACTGCAGCACTCCCTCAGTACTGACCCTCTGACAATGCAGCTCTCCCTCAGAACAGACCCTCTGACAGTGCAACATTCCCTCAGAACAGACCCTCTGACAGTGCAGCACTCCCTCCGTACTGACCTTCTCACAGTGCAGCACTCCCTCAGAACTGACCCTCTGACAGTGCAGCACTCCTTCAGTACTGACCCTCTGACAGTGCAGCACTCCCTCAGTTCTGACCCTCTGACAGTGCAGCACGCCCTCCGTACTGACCCTCTGACAGTGCAGCACTCCCTCAGAACTGACCCTCTGACAGTGCAGCACTCCCTCAGTACTGACCCTCTGACAGTGCAGCACTCCCTCAGTACTGACCCTCTGACAGTGCAGCACTCCCTCAGTACTGACACTCCGACAGTGCAGCACTCCCTCTGTACTGAACCTCTGACAGTGCAGCACTCCCTGAGTACTGACCCTCTGACAGTGCAGCACTCCCTCAGAACTGACCCTCTGACAGTGCAGCACTCCCTCAGTACTGACCCTCTGACAGTGCAGCAATCCCTCAATACTGACCCTCTGACAGTGCAGCACTCCCTCCGTACTGACCCTCTGACAGTGCAGCACTCCCTCAGAACTGACCCTCTGACAGTGCAGCACTCCCTCAGTACTGACCCTCTGACAGTGCAGCACTCCCTCAGTACTGACCCTCTGACAGTGCAGCACTCCCTCAGTACTGACCCTCCGACAGTGCAGCACTCCCTCAGTACTGAGCCTCTGACAGTTCAGCACTCCCTCAGTACTGACGCACTGACAGTGCAGCACACCCTCAGTGCTGACCCTCTGACAGTGCAGCTCTCTCTCTGGGCTGCCCCTGGCCTTAGTTAACATCCAAACTTGGGCTGACAAGTGACAATAAGAGATGCGCGGCACACACTCTCCTTGATGATCACATCATGGAAGGAAAGCCCATCTCTGGCGCCACCATTGCGAAGCCTTCACCCAACAACATCTTGCGTACAGCTAACAGTGGTGAACTGGAGCCTATCATCAATGTGCCAGTAGGAGCAGGTCAGAGGCTTGAGAATCCTGTGGCAAATCACCTCCTGACTCCCCAAAGCCTGTCCACCATGTGCACAGCACACGTCAGGAGTCTGATGGAATGCTCTCACTAGCCTGGTTGAGAGGTGGGGGCAGATGCAAGTTTGTTCAGGGAGCCTGACAGCACCCAGAGTAAAGCTGCCACCCTCCTGTGCTAATTGACCCTAGACTCAATATCTACGCACCCCATCGCCTCTGTCTCCAGCCTGTACGGGTTATAGGATGAGTTGTAAAAAAGGAACCAAGCCACTTTCACAGCATCTCACTCTGGTGAGAAATCAGCGCTCAAGAAGACTAAGGCTGAAAATGTCACGGGACCATCAGTGTGTGACGTTGATGCCACAACCCTGTCCCATCTTGGACACATCGACCATCCCTTCACCCTGGCTGGGCCAGAATCCTAACTTCCTCCCAGCAACCCCAAGGGAGTAACCTTTACCACATAGCGACCAAATCACTTCCAAAAGAAGGCCCACCACTACTTTCTCAAGGGATAGATAATCAATATGAAGCTGGGCACAACCACGAGGACAAGAAAAAAATATGCTCATCATTCGTCCACTGTGATTTTTTTTTGATGTTGTCACTTGCTGGTTAGATAAGGGGGAACTGGTAGATGTAACGTATTTGGATTTTCAGAAGGTTTTTGATAAGGTCCCACACAGGAGGTTAGTAAACAACTTTGGAACTCATGGGATTGGGTTACACACTGGCACGGAATGAGGTTTGGCTAACAGAGAGAAAACAGAGAGCAGAGATCAACAGACCATTCTCAGGTTGACAGGCAGTGAGGAGGAGTAAAGGTGTCTTACTGTAGTTGTATAGAGCCTCGGTGAGACAGTGCCTGGAGTATTGTGTACATTTTTGGTCTTCGCAGCTCAGCATGGATATACTGTCCATAGAGGGAGTGTAATGAAGCTTCACCAAACTAATCCCTTGGATGGCGAGATTGTCGTATGAGGGATAATTAAGGAGACTGGGGCTAAGTTCTCTGGGGCTTAGAAGAATGAGAGATGATCTCGTTGAAGTGTACAAGATTCTTACAGGGTTCGACAGGGGAGATGCAGGAAGGATGTTTCCACTGGCTTGGGGGGGAAGTGGGGTTGTTTAGTACTTGGGAGGGGTCACAGACTGAGAAATAGAGCCAGGCCAATAAGGACTGAGATGAGGAGGAATTTCTCCAGCCAGAGAGTGATAAATCTTTGGAATTCTCTACCCCAGAGGGCTGTGGATTCTCAGGAGGTACAGAGCAGAGTTTGATAGGCTTCTGGATATTGATGGCATCAAGGGATTTGAGGATCATGTAGGAAGAAGGTGTTGAGGTAGAAGATCAGCCATGATCTAGGTAAATAGCAGAGGGGTTCAGTCAGATAAACCCAAAGTTTTTTACTGTATTAAAGGTGTTCAGTGAGAATAATCCCAGAGTCTGGTTCCAATTAAAGAGGTTCTGTCAGATAAACACAGGGTCTCGTTCATGTACTAAGGAGGTTCAGTCAGATAAACCCAGAGCCTGGTTCCTGTATTATAGGTGTTCAGTCAGATAAACCCAGGGTCCGGTTCGTGTACTAAGGAGGTTCAGTCAGATAAAACCAGAGTCTGGTTCCTGTATTAGAGTGGTTCAGTCAGATAAACCCAGGGTCAGGTTCATGTACTAAGGAGGTTCAGTCAGATAAAACCAGAGACTGGTTCCTGTATTAAAGGGGTTCAGGCAGATAAACCCAGTGTCTGCTTCCTGTATTAAAGGGGTTCAGGCAGATAAACCCAGTGTCTGCTTCCTCTATTAAAGCTGTTCAGTCAGATAAACCAAGGGTCTGGTTCAAGTACCAAGGAGGTTCAGACAGATAAACCCAGAGTCTGGTTCCTGTATTAAAGGGGTATTTGCAGGGAGAGCAGGGCATTGGAGGTATTTGGATATAAGAGACAACATAGGCACAATGGGCCGTTTGGTCTCCCTCTGAGGTTTATGGTTGTAGGGGTCCATGCATGTCCGTGCATAGTCCAGAACTGAAGGCAATCTCCCTCGTCAAAGTAATTTAAATTCAATTAATTAACAAAAATGCGGAATATAAAGTGTATCAGTCATGGTGACTGCACAATTATCATCGATTGTTGTAAAAACCCATCTGATTCACTAAGGTCCCTTTAGGGAAGGAAATCTTCTCTCCTTACCCGGTCTGGCCTACATGTGACTCCAGACCCACAGCAACGGGGTTGGCTCCTTAATGCTCTCACTCCACAACCAAATCCAATGAAGTGATAAAAACAATTCGAAACCTCCAGTCTCTTGCCTGTAACAGGTGGATATGGCCAGTAGATGGTGATGGTGTACACCTAAAGTGAGTAATATCAACTAAGCAACGGTGACCAAGGGCAGAAATGACAAGTCCTTCTTGAAGCAAACTTGAAGTGCAGGCTTGGAAAAAATAAGTTTACAATGAGGATTTGGGTTGCTGTTGCCTGTGGGTAAACTGCTGAGAAACCTGTAATAATTACACCTGGATATGTGACAGTGCAGCACTCCCTCACCACTTACCCTCCGACAATGCAGCACTCCCTCAGTATTGACCCTCCAACAGTGCAGCACTACCTCAGTACTGACCCTCCAACGTTGCAGCACTCCCTCAGTACTGACAATCTGACAGTGCAGCACTCCCTCAATGCTGACCCTCCAACGTTGCAGCACTCCCTCAGTACTGACACACTGACAGTGCAGCACTCCCTCAATGCTGACTCTCCGACAATGCAGCACTCGCCCAGTACTGACCCTCCGACAATGCAGCACTCCCTCAGTACTGACCCTCCGATAGTGCAGTGCTCCCTCAGTACTGACCCTCCGGGACATGCTCCATATTCTGGGAGGAGTGCGTAGCCGTTGGAAAACAAATACTGTGCATGTAGGAATGATGCTCCCTCGCCAGTGCAGGTAAGAGCCTGGCCGTGAGGTGCGAGACATTCTCAGAGTTGCTGTCCGAGGTGCTGATCTTGTCCATGCCACACTCGTGCACTGTGGTGGTCACCAGGGTCACCCTCTGCTTTACCTGGAGATGACAGCCACAGAAGGTGTGTTCAGAATGTGGCCAAACAGCTTGGCTACCAGCCTGGAAAACCTTCCAATACGCCTAATGGCAGGTGGTAAGAGGGGGAAGAGTTTCCTGGTCAGATGTACTGCAGGGGGCGATGGCAAACCACTGCAGTACTTTGCCAAGCAGAGTCATGGGCCAGTCAAATGGAGATCCAATGGGGTCAACAACACCCTCTCTGGGCAGGGTACCTGCAGGAGGCATGTGCAGATCACAGTGCGAGTGCTTTACAAATGCCCAGGATGTGCCTCATCCTTTGAGAGCATACTTCAGAGGTGCAGTCACTGTTGTAATACAGTGAATCACAGCATCCAATTGATGCACAGCAAGATCCCAGAAAGAGCAATGAGACAAATGACCAGAGTTGTGATATTCCATCCCATTCCACAAGTGCTCAGCCCAAAGGCAGGTCTTTGGTCAATATTGAGAGATAAATATTGGTCCAGCACACTGTGAGGAACTCACCTGGAACTTCAAATAATGGCTTTGGGGCCGCTGACGGCCACTTGAGAATTCAGTCAGGGCCTTGGTTTAATGCCTCATTGGAAAGAGGGTACCTCCGAGAGAGCAGCAATCCCTCCGTAGTCACTGGGCATAAAAGTGTGGCTCAGAAATTAGAGGGTTACCCACTGAGCCACAGCTGACACAACAGCATCAGTATCATGGGGGAGCTGGGACTGGAGAGTGGGTCTGATATTGAGTTATCATTGAGCAGAAACTAAACTGGAACAGTCATATAAATACTGTGGCTACAAGAGCAGTTCAGAAGCTGGGAATTCTGTGGAGAGTAACTCACCTCCTGACTCCACAAAGCCTGTCCACCATCGACAAGGCACAAGTCATGTGTGTGATGGAATACTCCCAACTCGCCAGGATGAGTGCAGCTCTCACAACACTCAAGAAACCTGACACCATCCAGGACAAAGCAATCCATTTGATTGGCACCCCATCCACCATCTTTAACATTCATTCCCCCCACCACCGACACACAGTGTGTACCATCTACAAGATGCACTGCAGCCACTCACCAAGGCTCCTTCAACAGCACCTTCCAAACGTGTAACCTCCATCATCTAGAAAGACAAGGACAGCAGGTGCATGGGAACACCACCTCCTGCAAGTTCCCCTCCAAGCCTCCTATACCGACCATTCCTTCAATGTCGGTGGGTCTAAATCCTGGAATTCTCTTCCTGCCAGGACTGTGGGTGCACTTAAACCACATAGACCACAGCAATTGAATAAAAATATTCAATTACACCTTCTCAAGGGCAACTAGGGTTGGGTAACAGATTCCAGCCTTACAAACAAAGGCCTTCACCATAGAATAAGTTTAAAGAGCATCCACATTTCACTTTTATGAAGAGCACTCCTCATATGGGAATGGAATATTATTTACATATATATAATGGTGCCACTATTTATTATATATATTGGAATAATTAACCTGATGAGATTAATAAGTGACCCATTTAATAAAAATTCTCACCTTCAGTAACTGGAGTGGAAATGATGAAAATGACCCAGAACAATTTGTTCTTGCTTTGATCTTTGATGTTCTGTGTGCAGACCAGTGACACAAACCTCTCCTCTTCAGTGCTCTGTGGATGCTGTCTATCAGTCAGCAAATATATTCAGGAGGAGGTGTGGCTAGATCCAGAATTCCCAGTTTCTAGTTTTTAAAATATGAAAATCATTAAAATTCTACACTACAGCTTGTATGTTAACTAGTTTATTAATTTGTTCCTAGAGTGGAATTTGTTTTCTAATAAATCAGTAGCTTTTGTGTCTTTACTGAAATAAGCCTAGTTAGATTCTTTTAATGCTGGGAATAGCAGTCAAAGGGTAATTATTGGCCAGTTTTGTGGGGGAATTAAACATTTAAACTATTGTTATCACCTGTGGAGAAGTTGGGCTAGAATTAACTGCACACTTCTCCCATCACAGTCCATAACAACACTCATTGCCGACCATTTGTGTGGAGCAAATGTATCTTGCCAAGTATCAGCCCAAACCTGGATATCGTCCATGTCTTGCTGCATATGGTGATGGGCTGCTTCAGTATCTGAGGAGTGCTGAATGGTTCTGAATATTGTGCAATCATCAGCAGACATCCCAACTGCAGAACTTATGATGGAAGGGAGGTCATTGATGAAGCAGTTGAAGATGGTTGGGCTGAGGACACTACCCAGAGGAACTCCTGCAGTGATATCCCAAAACTGAGATGCCTGACCTGCAACAACCAGCACCATCTTCCTATGTGCTCGGTATGACTCCGTCCAGTGGAGAATTTTCTCCCTGCTTCCCATCGACTCTGATTTTGCTAGGGGTCCTTGATGCCACTCTTGATAAAATGCTGCATTGGTGTCCAAGCAGTCACTCTCACCTCAACTCTGAAGTTCAGCTCTTTTGTCCATGTGTGGACCAAGTCTGTAATGAGGTCAGGAATCTGACTGGACCTGGCAGAACTCAAACTGAGCAGCAGTGAGCAGGTTGTTACTGAGTAAGAGCCATTTATAGTCCTGCCAATGACCCTGTCCATCAATTTGTTGATGATTGAGAGTAGCCTGATGGGGTGGTAATTGGCCAGGTTCAATTTTTCACATGGCCAGTGTTGTAGCTGTACCGGAAAACCTGGGCTCAGCACACAGCTAGTTCTGGAGACAAGTCTTCAGTACTACTGCCAGAAAATTGTTAGTTCCCATAGCCTTTGTAGTAGCCAGTGCCTTCAGCTGTTTCTTAATACCATGTGGAGTGAATTGAATTGGCTGAAGACTGGCATCTGTGATGCTGGGGAACTCGAGGGGAGGCCAAGATGGATCATCCAGCTGGCATTTCTTTCTGAAGGTGGTTGCAAATGCTTCAGCTTTGAATTTTTCCTGTGATCTGCTGGGCTCCTCCATCAGGGAATGTGCATGAGGGAGGGTGGGGTACAAGGGAGTGAGGGGGCATGTGGGTTGGATAGGATATGAGGTTCCGAAAGTGCATGTGGGAGGTAGGTGGTCTGAGGGTGAGATTTGAGGGAATAAGGCGTAAGGGGGGATGGGAGTAGCATGAGAGAGGGAGGCACTATGACAGAGGAAGGGGCACGATTGAGGGAGGGGTTTGACAGACAGAGGAGTATGAGGTGAGGGGTATGAGGGAGGCAGGGGGCACAATGGAGGGAAGGTTATGAGTCATTGAGGGGTCTTAAGGAGTGGAAGTGTATAGGTACATTTTTTTGTTACACTTTGCTTCATTCTATAACACAACACGATGGTTAAACATTCCGTTTTATTTGAAATAATTGTATTAAGAGAACCCAATCAGTTACAATTTATCATAAAACCTTGATTGATTTATGCATTTATTGATTAGAATTGATGAATGAATTTTAATAATGTAGACATTTAAAATCAGTTTTATAATTTACTGTAAAGTCATGCAGGCACATGGTTGTCGGGAGGCAATGGCAGCATGAATTCCAGTAACCTGTGGAAGTTTAGCATTCTAAGACATAGATACACCCAACCTTATCAGATTGTATCAGTGAAATGAATAGCGTTTTATACAAAATGAACATTGTATCAGCTGTTATGATCCTGTTGGGAACAGTTATCTTTAAAAGCGAAGTCCAAACGCCCAGTGATTTAACCAATAGTACCACACCACAGAATTTCATGCTTTCAAGCACATGCAAACTTTATTGTATATGGAACAAATTAAACAAAGCGTCGAAGTTAACACCACAGCTTATATCCACAAATAAATGCCCTTAGGTTCACTTCTTACTTACCCCCATGCTATGATATCATAAATTTATCTAAAGACCACACGTAAGTATGCTGCAGTCCCTGGGAAATCATTTTAATTCTCCTATGTTCCAGCTATTCTCAGAGGTAATACTTTCATTAACTACCTCTTGACTGTGGGGGCCTCAGTTCCTTGTTCTGGTTGCTTTCCCAAAGCTTCAAAGCTAATCTTCTGGTTGCTTCCTTTTGCCACAAGATTCTATAAGGACCACTGTAGATTTTTCCGCTAGCTTAAAGCTAAGCAATCTTCTAAACATTTCTGACCGTATGACGTCCAAACTGAGATTAAGACTTACCTGCATTTGATGCAGTGACTGGATGAAATTAGCCTTTCTTGTTTTACTTGCTTATAGTTCCAGGATAACTGTGATTTAATTTGGCTATCTTCTCTCAGTGAGCTGGGCCCCCCACTCAAAATCCAAGCTGCAACTTACTAACTTTCAGCAGACACCCAGATCAATGGAAAAAAGAAAACCTCCCTAAGCTCCACTCATCTTTGTAACAATGTGGCATTCTCTGGCATGCCTTTAAATAGACCATCAGGTTAATTATTCCTAATGTAAAATTCCTTCCTTGACCTGAAGGAAGAAATGGAGTTTACAATCCTGTAGAGTTTACTGAATGCTTTTACATTTATTTAGCTCTAACTCCCAAAAGAAAGCATCTCTCCGGACTGCTCGAACTGCAAGGATCACAGACATCAAGCATCCACCAAAAGTGCAAATAGCCTTTTGAATTCAGTCCAGTTGCCTGGACTTTTGCAGCTGTATTCTGTATCTCAAGAATGGCATGTTTCATTGTGCTGACTCAACAATGACAGGACCATTTCTTTCAGTGTTTTCTGTCATTTACCCTTTCGAAACTTCGAGGTCTCAGTCCTTCCTGTGACAAATTTTGATTTGAAAATCCTGCAGACACTTTTGCTGCCTCTTTGCTGTCCATTACTGAGGTGGTATCATCAGTATCTTTACTTGGAACAGGTTGTTGCTTAACAGGATCACAGGCAGACGAACAGTATTTACTCACAGGAAGATCCTATGAACTGTGGCATACCATCTCAAATTGTGTTAAAAAACTAGATTGTCCACTATCTCATTTCCCAATATAAAATAGGTAACTAAGAAGCAATGCCATCAACAATATACCCCTTTATCAGAGCAGAATGGGGTAGATGCACATTTCCTAACAATACCACATATGAATACATCGTCATTCAGTGAACTGTTTGAAATGTCTAAATCCTTTTCCCTCAACAAGTTTCAAACTGAACCTGCATCCCGTAGAATAGCAATCTTACTAGACTCCTGCTTGGACACAAATGGAATGATTTCCCTTTCAAATATAAATCCTTTATAAACCTTTGCCTCTATATATTCCCATCATTAGAAGTAAAGGGTTTTTCAGGAGCTTCACTCTTTGTTCTAATTTCTCCAGAGAAATTCCAGCTATTCTCACCAATGCCACTGAATTAGACTTTATCAGCCAACAGGTGGCCTTCATATGTCCAATTCTATGAAAAGGAGAACATGTTAGTCTTTCTGACTCACTCTGCAACTTAAGCTTCTCCCGAGCAACTTCATGCTCTCTGACTTCCATTTCTTGTTGAAACTCCCAGTCTCTTTCCTCTTTTCTTTCCTTCATTGTTAACATTCCACTCTGGAGTTCAATCTCAAGCTTTTTTTTGAAGTCCCATTTTCTCTGCTCTTTCATTTCATCCCTTTTCAAGTTTTGTCATCTGCAACTGCATTTTATCTATTGGGGTTAAACTCTTCTAATTATTAAACAAATTCTGTGCTAGAATATCTACTATTTTAGTTCAATTCTTAGTGCCTACTTTTATTTCAATCTTCACTTCTCTTTAAATTCTATTAAATGCACTTTGGCTAATTGTTACAAATCACTCCGGGATGAATCTTCCCTCCTTTCGCCACTGATGAAGTAATTCTGCTTCTCAATGGATACAATCAAAGATCACTGTGAAATCTTGTCTGGACTATAAAAGTGTCAAGGGGTATGAGGAGAGAGCTGGAATATGGCATTGAAATAGAGGATCAGCCATGAGTACATTGAATGGTGGAGCAGGGACAAAGGGCCAAATGACCTACTCCTGCTCCTATTTTCTATGGGAAGCATATTTCCCCACTGTAGGGGGGTTGCGCAGGGTCGGGCGTGAGTGGGTGAGTTCCTAATCGGCACACCCGGACGGGGGTGTGTCGCCATTTTACGTGGGCAGGGCAAATAAGGCCCACCCAGCATTACATCCACCCAGAAGCGCTGTGCCCACCTTGTGCGGGTTGGGTTGGGGGGGAGGTGGGGTTTCCCTGAGTCAGGAGTGTGCTCCTTCATACATGTGCATGAAAGAGTGCACAGATCTCCCTGAGGCTAAGTGCTGCCTGAGGGAGACCAGCTCAATGTGGAAAAACAGAATAAACATGACCCCACCCCTGCTCGCTAACCTAAAATTTCTCCCCTATTTTCCTATGTTAACTTAAATTTCAGCCAATTGTAATCCAAGTATCCTGTTACCTCATGAAATACCAACATATGAAATAGGGGCAGGGGTAGGCCATTCAGCCCCTCAATATTGCTCTGCCGTTCAATTAGATCATGGCTGATCTGTTTGAGTTCCACATTCACATCTAACCCCGATAACCTTTCATTCCCTTGCCTGACAGGAATCTATGTATATCCACCTTAAAAATATTCAATGACCCCACCTCCACCACCTCCTGAGACAGAGAATTCCAAAGTCACACATCCCTCTGAGAGAAAAACTTCTCCTCATCTCTGTCAAAAAGGGTGACCCCTAATTTTAAAACAGTGCCCCCTAGTTCTGGACTCACCCACAAGGGGAAACATCCTTTCCACATCCACCTTGTCAAGGCCATTGAGGATCTTAAATGCTTCAGTCAAATCACCCCTCACTCCTCTAAACTCCAGTGGAAACAAGCCCATTCTATCCAGCCTTTCCTCATAAAGGCAACTTGCTTATCCCAGGTATCAACTGAGTAAATTTTCTTTGAACCGCCTCCAATGCATTTACATTATTCATTAAATAAGGAGACCAAAATTGCACGCAGTATTCAAGATGCGGTCTCACCAATCCCCTGTATAACTGAAGCATAACATCCTTACTTTATGTTCAATTCCTCTCATAATAAAGGATGTTAGCCTACTTGATTAAATGCTGTAAATGCATAATAACTTTTTTGACACATACACAAGAACTCCTCGATCCCGCTACAGCTTGGAATTCTGCAGGCGTTCTCCATTAAAGTAATACACTGCTTTTAATTCTACCTGCCAAAGGGAACACCTTCACATTTTCCCACATTATACTACATCTGCCAGATTTTGGCACACTCACTCAACTTACCTATACCTGTCTGCAAACTCCTTATGTCTTCTTCACAACATACTTTCCTACCTATCTTTGTGTCATCTACAAATTTAGCTACCATGCCTTTGCTAACCTCATGTAATGATGATGTATAAGGGAGGGATAGGTATGAGAATGGGAGAGTATCAGGATGGAGGGTTGTGAGTGAGGGGGCAGGAAGGAGGGCTATGAGGGAGAGAGGGGGTGTGAGGAAGGAAGTAGTGGGGGAGACAGGTTTTGTGAATGGTTTGAGAGGGGGATTGATGCTGAGGTAAGGGCAATTATGTGCATAGCATGCTGTAGGAAAGAGGCAGGGTAGGTGAGAGGTGGTATTAGGGATGGAGATGTATTAGGTAGGCAGGGTATGAGGGATGGATGAGGTATGGGAGAGAGAATCTGTATGAGAGAGCAAAAAGCATGTGGGCTAGAGAAAGTATTTAGGCAGGTTGTTAAGAGGAAGGCAGGGGTGTAAGGGAAGGAGGTAGTGTGAGGGAAGGAGCATTGCGATGTAGGGAGGGGTATAGTTAAGTGCGAGGTGTGGTGAACGGACATGGTATGAGTGAGTGGTATGTCTGTGCGACTGTGTATGAGGGAGGGAGGGAGTATGACAATGGGAACAGAATGAGGAATGGTGGGGTTGATGAGAGAGGGATAAAAGGGCGGAGGGATATAAGGGTGGAATAGAGTATGAGGGAGAGGGGCTTATGATGGAGGGAGAGGTTATGAGGGCAGGAGGGAGCCTGAGGATGGAACAATGGAGGGGGTTGTGTATGAGGAGCAGGGCTTTAAAAGTGATCAGGTTTCCCAAATCTTGTCTCTATTTGTCATTGTTTTTGTTGCCTCAGTTGTTATGGAGACCGCAAGCCGGTGGGGCTGGTGGATATCAGGGCCACCTCTGTTACCACAGCTCCAGGCCCCACCACACCCTGACAGGGCCCTTTATTGCCCAATTACCACAGTGTCAGCGCTGGAAATGTAAAATAAAAAGAGAAGATTCTGGAAACTCTCAGTGATTCACTTCTTCTTCTCATCAGCGAATGAATTTCAGCGTATTCTTTAACTGCTCTCTGAACTTAGTCTGGGTCATGGCATAAATACAAGTGTTTGTGCAGCAACTCAGGAGCTGCAGCATGAAGCCCAATTCCTGCACAAACCAATGCAACTTTATAGCCCAGTACCCCAAGTACCACATCTGTCTCCATACAGAGAACACCATTAACATTGCCCACAACAGGATGAAATTCGCAGAGATAGCAAACAGTAAAATGATGGATCTCCTTCGACTCTCCATCTCTGGGTCTCTGGAACTCTCCCGACTGCTGTCATCCTGGAGTCTCCTGTGGGCTCTGCTGCTCAATAAAATGTGTCTGACGGTGACAAATCAGAAAAATTAGATTAAACACACAATGAAAATCTGACACAACCCGACTAGGAAAAAAAAAACAATCTGATGATTTAGTCATTGATAACATAGTTGTTCGTGGGATCTTGCTGTACAAAAATTGCCTGCCAGGCTTCGGACAGTGGCCACACTCCAGAAAGAAAGTGCTTCAGATGCGATGGCCCTAATGTGGTGAAAGGCGCCTCAGTAATGGAAGTTTTTGTTGTTCAGTGATCAATTGCTCCCCTCTCACTTTTAAAAGTGCCATTTCGATAAGATTTCTTGTTCTCCTTGAGGAAAGTCACCCTGGGATGGCGAGATTGTCGTATGAGGGAAAGTTAAGGGACTGGGTCTAAGCTCTCTGGGGCTTAGAAGAATGAGAGGTGATCTCGTTGAAGTGTACAAGATTCTCACAGGGCTAGATTGGGGAGATGCAGGAAGGATGTTTGCCCTGGCTTGGGGGGAAGGTGGTGTTGTTTAGTACTGGGGGGTTTACAGACTGAGAATGGGGAGGAATTTCTCCAGCCAGCGAGTGATAAATCTTTGGAATCCTCTACTCCAGAGGGCTGTGGAGACTCAGTCAGTTCAGAGCAGAGTTTGATAAGCTCGTGGATATCAAAGGCATCAAGGGATCTGAGGGTGGTTTTGGAGGATGGTGTTGAGGTAGAAGTTGATCCATGATCTAGGTACATAGCAGCGCAGTGTCGAGGGGCTAAATGGCATACTCCTGCTCCTACATTCCTATGGCCAGAGCTTGACCTTTGGTGGGTGGGTGGGTGGGTGGGCCCAGAAGTGGTGGGGAAATGGGCCCTCACCGTCAATTGTTCCCCGACTACGATTTCAGCGTTAAGCGCCCGCTGGAAACCTCAGCTCTGCTGGGGTGGGTGCGGGAAGAGGGCGGACAATGACATCTGGCCGTCCGGCTAATTCACCGGCCAGCCATTAAGATTGGATAGGCCAGGAAAGCCCAGAGGGAATTGTGCCGCCAATGGGCTTAATTGCCGGCGCGCATGCGCACGCTTCCGAATCCTGCATGCGGCCCACCGAGTGAAATACCGCGCGAGGGCGCGATGACATCAGGACACTGGCCCCACATCTTCACACACGATCTTACGCCTGATGGGGTTTAAAATTCAGCCCACTTGTGTAATAAATTCACAGGAAAGGGTCATTGAAATTCTACAGGTTCCACGGTAAATTGTATGTAACAGAGTGATGACCCACCTCGAGGATAAAGACCATTTACAACTGTGACACTAGAGTGAGGGAGAGAGTTATTGCCTTAATCAACACAATTTGTCCCTGTCACTTGCTGGTTGCCATGACATCGAGGGAGATATCCTCATAGAGATTTATTTCTTCCTGATGTCGCGTTGGCATAAATTAAAATACATTTTATCCATTTTTTGCCAATAATAACCTCAGACTATCATTCCGATAACTTGTGCATATTATGTTGCTGAAGACATGTAAAATTGAGGTAAAGTCAGGCTGAGGTTTGTCATGATCTATGTTCCTCTATATCATTTTCATATTCGCTACTGTGAGATCATTCTTATATTAGGGGAACACATAGTGTCAAAGAATGGGACATCACAGCAGGAGGCCATTCAGCCCATCATGCCTATGCCTGCTCCAATTCAATCCACTCTCCCCCAACCTGCCCTTTCCCCCACTAAAAAAGTCCTGCAAATTACCCCCCTTTAAGTGTTTTTCCAAAAACGCTTTTGAAAGTTACCATAAACTGTGCTCCCGCTGCCATTTCAGGCAGCACGTTCCAGATCACAGCAACTCGCTGTGTTCAAAACATTCCCAGAATTTCCCTTTCATCTCTACCAGGACCAACAGACCACAAAGGGTTAGTATGAATAAAAGTGGGGGTTGATAAACCCAGAGTCTGGTTCCTGTATTAAAGGGGTTCAGTCGGATAAACCCAGAGTCTGGTTCCTGTATTAAAGGGGTTCAGTCAGATAAACCCAGAGTCTGGTTCCTGTATTAAAGGGCTTCATGCAGATAAACCCAGACTCTGGTTCCTGTATTAAAGGGGTTCAGTCAGATAAACCCAGAGTCTGGTTCCTGTATTAAAGGGGTTCAGTCAGAAAAACACAGGGTCTGGTTCATGTTCTTAGGATGTTCAGTCAGATAAACCCAGAGTCTGGTTCCGGCACTAAAGGGTTCAGTCAGATAAACCCAGAGTCTGGTTCCGGCACTAAAGGGTTCAGTCAGATAAACCCAGACACTTGTTCCTGTATTAGAGGGTTTCAGTCAGATAAACCCAGACTCTTGTTCCTGTATTATAGGTGTTCAGTCAGATAAACCCAGACTCTGGTTCCGGTAGTAAAGAGGTTCAGTCAGATACACCCAGACTCTGGTTCCTGTATTAGAGGGGTTCAGTCAGATAAACCCAGGGTCTGGTTCCTGTATTAAAGGGGTTCAGTCAGATACACCCAGACTCTCGTTCCTGCACTAAAGGTGTTCAGCCAGATAAACCCCGACTCTGGTTCCTGTATTAGAGGACTTCAGTCAGATAAACCCAGGGTCTGGTTCCTGTATTAAAGGGGTTCAGTCAGATACACCCAGACTCTCGTTCCTGCACTAAAGGTGTTCAGCCAGATAAACCCAGACTCTGTTTCCTGTATTAGAGGACTTCAGTCAGATAAACCCAGACTCTGGTTCCTGTATTAGAGGACTTCAGTCAGATAAACCCAGAGTCTGGTTCCTGTATTAAAGTGGTTCAGTCAGATAAACCCAGAGTCTGCTTCCTGTATTAAAGTGGTTCAGTCAGCTAAACCCAGATTAATATTCTGCTGATATTGGTTCAAATCTCACCACAGCAGTGAGGGGGACATAAATTCAATTAATTAATTAATCAGGGTGTGGGAGCTGGTTTTGCCAATGGTGAGCACATGAAACTCTCATCGATTATTGTACATCCCCACCTTGTTCACCTGAGGTACTTCAGGGAGGGAAATCTGCCTTCCTTACCCAGTCCGGCCTACATGTGACTCCAAACCCACAGCTCAGTGTCAAACTTTGGGTTTTAAAAGCTTCAGGATTACAACAATATATGCCATAAAAATATTTGAAGACATTTTTATGACTCGCCTTTCAGAGTAACAGACAAGAGTTGAAGGGGGAAGCAAAATCACAAAGCTTTTGTGGGGAGAGCAGGGCATTGGAGTTATTTGGATATAAGAGACAACATAGGCACAATGGGCCGATTGGCCTCCCTCTGAGCTTTATGGTTGTAGGAGTCCGTGCATGTTGTGATACAGAACTGAAGGCAATCACCCTCGTCACGGTAATTTAAATTCAATTAATTAAAAAAAATCTGGAAAATAAAGTGTCTCAGTCATGGTGACTGCACAATTATCATCGATTGTTGTAAAAACCCATCTGATTCACTAATGTCCCTTCAGGGAGGGAAATCTGCCCTACTTACCCGGTCTGGCCTACATGTGACTCCAGACCCACAGCAACGAGGTTGGCTCCTTAATGCTCTCAATCCACAACCAAATCCAATGAAGTGATAAAGACAATTGGAAAACTCCAGTCTTGTGCCGGCATTAGGGCTGATTATCAGTAGATGGTGCCGCTGTTCAACTAAACTGAGTAATATAAACTCACCAATGGTGACCAAGGGCAGAAATGGCAAGTCCTGCTTGGAGTAACTTTGATCCGCAGGCTTGCAAAAAATAAGTTTACAATGAGGATTTGGGGAGCTGTTGCCTGTGGGTGAGCTTTTGAGAACCTGTAATAATTAGCCCTGGATATGTGACAGTACAGCACTTCCTCACCACTGACCCTCTGACAGTGCAGCACTCCCTCAGTACTGATCCTCTGACAGTGCAGCACTCCCTCAGTACTGACCCTCCGACAGTGCAGCACTCCCTCAGTACTGATCCTCTGACAGTGCAGCACTCCCTCAGTACTGACACTCCGACAGTGCAGCACTCCCTCAGTCCTGACCAACTGACAGTTCAGCACTCCCTCACCATTGACCCTCCAACAGTGCAGTAGTCCCTCAGTATTGACCCTCCGACAGTGCAGTAATCACTCAGTACTGACCCTCCGACTGTGCAGCACTCCCTCAGCACCGACCCTCTGACAGTGCAGCACTAACTCAGTACTGTCACTCCGACAGGGAAGCACTCCCTCATTACTGACCCTCCAACAGCGCAGCACTCCCTCAGTACTGAGCCTCCAACATTGCAGCACTCCCTCAGTACTGACCCTCCAACAGTGCAGCGCTCCCTCAGTACTAACCCTCTGACAGTGCAGCACTCCCTCAGAACTGACCCTCGAGCAGTACAGCACTCCCTCAGTGCTGACCCTCTGACAGTGCAGCACTCCCTCAGTACTGACCCTCTGATGGTTCAGCACTCCCTCACCACTGACCCTCCAACAGTGCAGTACTCCCTCAGTACTGACCCTCCGACAGTGTAGAAGTCCCTTAGTACTGACCCTCTGACTATGCAGCACTCCCTCAGCACTGAACCTCTGACATTGCAGCACTCACTCAGTACTGACCCTCCAACAGGGAATCACGACCTCATTACTGACCCTCCAACAGCGCAGCCCTCTCTCAATACTGATCCTCCAACATTGCAGCATTCCCTCAGTAGTGACCCTCCAACAGCGCAGCACTGCCTCAGTGCTGACCCTCTGACAATGCAACACTCCCTCAGTACTGACTCTCCAACAGTGCAGCACTCCCTCAGTACTGACCCTCTGACTGTTCAGCAGTCCTTCAGTACTGACCATCTGACAGTTCAGCACTCCCTCACCACTGACCCTCCGATAGTGCAGTAGTCCATCAGAACTGACCCTCCGACAGTGCAGTAGTTCCTCAGTACTGACCCTCCGACTGTGCGGCACTCCCTCAGCATTGACCCTCTGACAATGCAGCACTCCCTCAGTACTGACCCTCCAACGGGGAAGCACTCGCTCATTTCTGACCCTCCAACAGCACAGCACTCCCTCAGTACTGACCCTCCAACAGTGCAGCAGTCCCTCAGTATTGACCCTTCCACAGTGCAGCACTCCCTCAGTAGTGACCCTCCGACAGTGCAGCACTCCCTCAGTACTGACCCTCCGACAGTGCAGCACTCCCTCAGTACTGACACTCCAACAGTGCAGTGCTCCCTTAGTACTGACCCTCCGGGACATGCTCCAAACTCTGGGAGGAGTACGTAACCATTGTAAAACAAATACCGTGCATGTAGGAGTGATGGTCCCTCGCCAGTGCAGGCAAGAGCATAGTCGTGAGGTGCAAATTAATGGAACAAATTAAACAAAGCTTCTCAGTTAACAACAGTTTATTTCCACAAATAAATGCCCTTAGGTTTACTTCTTACTTTCCCCCATGCTACCATATAATAAATATGCTGCAGTTCCTGGGAAACCATTTTAATTCTCCTCTGTTCCAGCTATTCTCAGAGGTAATACTTGCCCACATGTCTGCCCTTGGCTTGCTGCATTGTTCCAGTGAAGCCCAACGCAAACTGGAGGAACAACACCTCATCTTCCGACTAGGCACTTTACAGCCTTCCGGACTGAATTTTGAATTCAACAACTTTAGGTCGTGAGCTCCCTCCCCCATCCCCACCCCCTTTCTGTTTGCCCCTTCCTTTTTTTTTCCAATAAATTATATAGATTTTTCCTTTCCCACCTATTTCCATTATTTTTAAATATTTTAAAATCTTTTATGCTCCCCCCACCCTCACTAGAGCTATACCTTGAGTGCCCTACCATCCATTCTTAATTAGCACATTCGTTTAGATAATATCACCAACTTTAACTTTAACACCTATGTGTTCTATTGTTCTATTGTTGTTGACATCTTTTGATGATCTGCTTCTATCACTGCTTGTTTGTCCCTACATCCATACCCCCCCCTCCACTTCTCTCTCTCTCTCTCTCTCTCTCCGCCCCCCACACACGCATCTTAAACCAGCTTATATTTCAACTCTTTCTTGGACTCGAACTCAAGTTCTGTCGAAAGGTCATGAGGACTCGAAACGTCAACTCTTTTCTTCTCCGCCGATGCTGCCAGACCTGCTGAGTTTTTCCAGGTAATTCTGTTTTTGTTTTGGATTTCCAGCATCCGCAGTTTTTTTGTTTATATCGCAGTATTCAAGATGCAGTCTCACCAATGCCCTGTATAACTGAAGCATAACATCCTTACGTTTATGTTCAATTCCTCTCCTAATAAAGGATGTTAGCCTACTTGATTAAATGCTGTACCTGCATACTAACTTCTTGCGACACATGCACAAGAACTTCTCAATCCCTCTGCAGCTTGGAATTCTGCAGTCATTTTCTATTAAAGTAATACGCTGCCTTTTAATTCTAACTGCCAAAGGGAACAACTTCACATTTTCCCACATTATACTACATCTGCCAGATTTTTGCCCACTCTCTCAACTTACCTATACCCAACTGCAAATCTCTTATGTCTTCTTCACAACATACTTTCCTACCAATTTTTGTGTCATCTACAAATTTGGCTAGCATGCCTTTGCTAACCTCATGTAATGATGTTATATCAGGGAGGGATAGGTATGAGAATGGGAGGATATAAGGACTGAGGGTTGTGAGTGAGGGGCATGAAGGAGGGCTATGAGGTAGGGAGGGGGGTGTGAGGAAGGAAGTAGCGGGGGAGACAGGATTTGTGAGCGTGGGAGGGGTATGAGGGAGGAAGGTTGTATGTGGGGGGGAAGGTGGTTGAGTGGTGGCTTGAGCTGAGGGAAGGGCAGATATGTGCATGGCATGCCGTACAAAAGTGGCAAGGTAGGTGGGAGGTGGTATTAGGGATGGAGTTGTGTTAGGCAGGCAGGGGTATGAGGGATGGATGAGGTATGGGAGAGAGAGTGCGTATGAAAGAGTAAAAAGCATGTGGGCTAGAGACAGTTTGAGGAAGGTTAGTTATGATGGAGGCAGGGGTTTAAGGGAAGGAGGTGGCGTGAGGAAAGGGGCATTGCGATGTAGGGAGGGGTATGGTTAAGGGCGGGGTGTGGGGAAGGGACAGGTTATGAGGGAGGAGTATGACTGTGGTATTCTGTATGGGGGGGGGAATGAGTATGACAAAGGGAGCAGAATGAGGAATGGTGGGGGGTAGAGTGAAGAGGGACCTGTAAAAGAGTGGTGGGATATAAGGGTGGAACAGTGTATGAGGGAGAGGGGGCTTATGAGGGAGAGAGAGGTTATGAGGGTAGGAGGGAGCCTGAGGATGGAGCAATAGAGGGGGTTGTGTATGAGGAGGAGAGCTTTTAAAAATGATCAGGTTTCCCAATCATGTCTCTATTTGTCATTGTTTTTGTTGCCTCAGTTGCTATGGACACTGCAAGCAGGTGGGGCTGGTGTATATCAGGGCCACCTCTGTTAGCACAGCTCCCGGCCCCACCATACCCTGACAGGGCCCTTTATTGCCCAATTGCCATATTGTCAATGCCGGAAATGTAAAATAAAATGAGAAGATTCTGGAAACTCTCGGTGATTCACTTCTTCTTCTCATCAGCGAATGAATTTCAGCGTGTTCTTTAACTGCTCTCTGAACTTAGTCTGGGTCATGGCATAAATACAAGTGTTTGTGCAGCAACTCAGGAGCTGCAGCATGAAGCCCAATTCCTGCACAAACCAATGCAACTTTATAGCCCAGTACCCCAAGTACCACATCTGTCTCCATACAGAGAACACCATTAACATTGCCCACAACAGGATGAAATTCGCAGAGATAGCAAACAGTAAAATGATGGATCTCTTTCGACTCTCCATCTCTGGGTCTCTGGAACTCTCTCCACTGCTGTGAACCCGGAGTCTCCTGCGGGCTCTGCTGCTCACTAAAATGTGTCTGACGGTGAAAACATTGAGCAGAAAAATCACAATAAATGGGATGCAAGGGGTCAGAATGTGATGGAGAAACTCGGCCACTGTCCAGCTCTGAGAAAGGTTAACGTAGATTGATAAATCGCAACACCAGGGGAAGTTGTGCAACATATACAAACCTGTTAACACAAAATACCAGAAAATGTTCTTCAAACAGCTCAGCACACTCACTGTTCCCAGGACTACAGCTGCTGTTTTCTCAGTGCAGTATTTACTTTTCAGCTTCTGGCAACAAATGGCCACAAATCGATCGAAGGTGAAAATGACAGTAAACCAGACAGAACAGTCAGTGGCTGCAAATAGCAGGACAGCATGAATATTACACAGAGGGATGGAATACAGGAAAGCAAACTGATCATGATAAACAATTGGAATCTGTCTCATTATCAGATCGAGGATGATGACAAGTAGATCTGCCGTTGCCATTGCCACCAATTAGAGAGTGACACATCTGGAGAGACCACATTTTCCCTGAGAAAGGGTCACAATCATCAATGAGTTAACTGTAAGGAGGGGAAATTAACAAGGAAATTATACAACAGGCTGGCAGAAAGTTTACAGGTTCAATTTATGTCTTATTGTTCCTGGCCCACATCGCACAACACTATGTACCTCCCACTCTCCTGACACAACACATTTCCCTGCACCCCGGCTTCTGTGCCCCCTTGCACCCCCAACACTGTTCACCACCCCAAATGCCCAACACTGCTCACCTTCCTGCATGCCCTACATCACTCATGCCATATTTACCACCAACATTTCTCACCCCTACCCAAACACTGCTCATCCACAGTGCAGCCCAGACGTGTGCTCTCTTTCACCCTACATACTGCACATAACCCCCCTCCCCAACCCTTTATATGCACAATACTGCTCTCCCAGCACCCCCTTGCACACCAGACATTCATCATGCCCTACACAGCTGACAATACTTAGCTCCTTCACTCTAAGCATTTTGTATCCTTGGCAACCCCAATACTCCTCATCTCCCTGCAGGTTCAACACTGCTCACTCTCACTCACACTCGTGACACTGCTCAACACCACACCCCTGATATTGCTCATTTGCCCCATCTCTGCTAATTACCCCGACATCCACCAGCCATATCTCGAACACTGCTCACCATTACGGAACCCTCGACTCTGCTTACTTCCTCCTCTCTCGCCCTCATGCAAACTGGATACATAAGAACATAAGAAATAGGAATGGGACTAGATCATTTGGCCCCTTGAGCCTGCTCCACTATTCAATAATAACATGGCTAATCATCTTGTGTTTCGATTTCTACATTCCCATCTAACCCCAGTGGCCTTCGATTCCCTCGCCTAACAAGCATTTATCTACCCCTACCTTCAAAAATATTCAATGACCCCGCTTCCACCACCTTCTGATGCAGAGAGTTCCAAAGTTGTACAACCCTCTGAGAGAAAAGAAATTCTCCTCATCTCTGTCCTAAAACGGTGACCTCTAATTTTGAAACAGTGCCCCCTAGTTCTGGAATCACCCACAAGAGGAAACATATTTTCAACGTCCACCTTGTCAAGGCCATTCAGGATCTTGTATACTTCAATCAAATCACCCCCCACTCTTCTAAACTCCAGCGGAAATAAGCCCATTGTCTCCACCCTTTCCTCAAAAGACATACCATTCATTCCAGGTATCAATCTAGTAAACCTCCTATGAACCGCCTCCAATGCATTTACATTCTTCCTTAAATAAGGAGACCAAAACTGCTCACAATATTCAAGAAGCTGTCTCACCAATGCCCTGTATAACTGAAGCATAACATCCTTACATTTATGTTCAATCCCTCTCGTAATAAAGGATAGCATTCCATTAGCCTTCCTAATTACTTGCTGTACCTGCATACTAACTTTTGGTGATCCATGTGTCAGAAAACCTAGATCACCCTGCACCTCAGAATTATGCAGCCCTTCTCCATTTCAGTAATGCTCTGCTTCTTTTCTCTTCATCGATACAAATCACACCACCCCACTCCCCGACCACAGCTGTCACCCTGCTGCACCATAGACACAGCTCACCCCTCCTCCACACCCCAAATACTGCTCATATCCCCAATCCCCCGACATTGCTGATAATCCACAACACAAACTGATCACACCCCACAACCTTGACACTGATCATAAACCCCCTACACCGACACTGATCACACCTGCGTGCACACCAGACACTGCTCTCAATGCACACATACCTGACAGTAATCGTCCACAACCTCCAGCACTCCTCATCTCCCCATGCACCCCTAACACTACTCACCACCCTCCCACTGTGCCAAGCACTGGTCATATCCCCAGACTCCCTGAAATTGCTCAGACCCACCCCAGAAAACTCTTATACAACCGTACTCCAGGCATTGTTTACTTCCAGCGCCCGCAACACTGCATACCTCACTAAACCATCCATGCTTATTCCCAACACTGGTCATCCCCACCCCAACACCCCCTCACCCTCCCCCCCAACACACAACACAGCTCACCCATTTGTCGCTCATGTTTACAGACCCAGTTTCACTGTAACTACAGTCCCCGTTCCTCAGCCAGAGTTGGGTCACCAAATCCTCTGGCCTCCGTGATTATAGGCATCAACTCACAACACAACCGCCCAGAAAAACATTCACGGCACATCCGCTAGCTTCCCAACAGCTGAAGTGAGTCAAACGCTCCTCACAAGCAAGTCGGATGCCTTTTCAGTTTTAATGGCACGAGATGGCGGGGAGCAGGAGGATGGGGAGGGAAGGTTGTGGCGGGAGTCGTGGGGTGGGGGGGGGGGGGGGGTTCCTTCGGCTGCTGTACACATAGTCAGCTGAGTATGACTAAAACAGGCACTTAGCGGATGTGCACAGACCATGTTTCGTGGACGTGTGCCAAAGCTGTTGAAGTGCCCTGCCCAACACGGAGCATCGCCAGGGCAAACTGGACGTGGCCGGCTTTGCAACCAGCACCTTCTTATGGTTTTTCGGTTATTGTATTGGCAGCACCAGTGGTTCCCGGAGACAAAGATTCACAGTCAGGGAGAGGTACAGAGGGAAACAAATCCACTTTAAAAACGGTACTGAATAAATTCTTAAGGGGAACAACCTTCAGGAATATGGGAAACAGACAGGGGAATGGGACAAATTGGAGAGGTGAGGCCATGGACAGGTTCAAACACGACAATGAGGATATTAAAAATGAAGGGGTGTCAGGTCAGGAACCAATGTAGGTCAGTGAGCAGAGGGATGATGGGTTTGGTGCCAGTTTGGATGTTGGTAGCAGAGTTTTAGTCGGGCCGCGCATTATGGAGATTTGTTGCTCTGAGGGTGGCCAGGATAGCATTAGAATTGTCCATTCTGGATTGAACCAAGGTGCAGGTGAGGGTTTATACAGTAGAGGGTCTGAGGTACAGTGTGATGCCGGGGGCTGGGGGGGGGGGGGGGGGGTGGGGGAGTGGTGCGGGGGGAGTAGACAGGATGGGTAATTGTGTGGATATGGGATTGGAAATCAGATTAGGATCAGAGGGATTGGGGAGACTGTGAACAGTCTGGTTCAGTCCCAGTTATTGGCCAGGGAGGGGGACGGAGACAATAGAAAAGGGAAGCAATTTTTGAAAAGGAACTGATAGCAAGGCTTCCATCTTCCCAATGTTTAAATAACAGGAGCAGTGATACAATGAAATGCGGTTTACAGTGTATGTAGTTGTCTATAGAGACTGACCAGCAGCAAAGACGAGAGTAAATTACAGTAACAATTACATTATTAACAATAGTTTGTCGAGCTAATGCTTGGATACCAAGACTGACTAGAGGAACAGCGGCAGGACACAGGGCAGCATAAATGTCAGAGAAACACAGTCAAACATGGTTTATAGAATTAATAGCTGGATAGGGAGACTCACCAGGAACACCAACTGTAGCGAGGATGGGATAGTAAATTGTTTGAATCATTTTCAGTGAATAATAAATCCGCCCAGTTAAAGATAACCAATTATAATTTTCAATAAAAGCATCAAAAATAATAGGAGAATCTCTTGCCCAGTGTTGTAACATTCCAATCTTCCGTCCTCAGATTCTGATCCATTGTTGTAACATTCCATTCCACTGGTCTCAAATTCTGACCCATTGTTCTAAGATTCCATTCTGTTGTTCTCAGATTCCAATCTCTCTTCTCCATCTCTCTGAAGACACTGAGCTCTGTTAATGTACGAATTGATGCTTCAGCTGACTATGGGATAACATATTGGAAGGCATCCCTTATTAATAGAAGAGGGAAAACCTCCAGTGACACAATTAGGATCCAAGGAGACTGACATTGATTACAATCACTGAATAAACTAGTTCAGTTAACCCCTTTCAATCCAACAGTTATTATGCCCCAATGAAGTAGAATATTTTCCTGTTATGGATGGGATGTGAGAGGGTTGCTGAGGGAGTTAAAGGTTGAAGCAGCAATAAATTTTCAATCCCCCTCATATATGGGAGTGGTGCCAGAGGGCTGGAGTGTTACAAATATTCCATTCTGTTTGTAAAAGGAGAGGAGCATAATCACTGTAACTGCAGAGCCATTAGTCTAAAGTCAGTGGTGAGGAAATTCTAGGGGCCTCAAACCGAGACAACATTTTTTGTGCCTGGTAAAAAAAAACAAGGCTCAGTAAATAACAAGTCCAATGGATAAGTTAATGGAAAATAAAGCCTGATAAACTAGACCTTGGTCTTTAATGAAACAATGGAGATGGCTGATGAGGGTATTGTGGTTGATGTGATGAAAATGGGCTTTCACAAGGCGTGTGATTAAATACCATTTAGTAGAATGTTCTAGAAACTGAAACCCATGGATTGAGGTGGCAATGTGATTTTGACACTGGCTGAGCGAAAAGAGAGATCGTTGATGAATGGTGGATATTCGGACTGGAGAGCAGTATACACAGATGTTCCCCAGTGGGTGGTATGAGAACCATTGTTTTTTGGCACATGTAAATGACATAAAGGGCATAATTTCAAGTCTTGTAAATGATACATTATTCAGAAAGGAATTGTGAACAGAGAGGATAGCAGTCCTTGAGGGTGGCAGGGCAAACTTAGAGGATTGTTAAATTAATGTAGAAAAATGTAAGAATTAAAATAGATTAAACACACAATGAAAAGCTGACACAACCCCACTGGGAAAAAAAAAACAATCTGATGATTTAGTCATTGATAACATAGTTGTCAGTGGGATCTTGCTGTGCACAAATTGTCTGCCAGGCTTCGGACAGTGGCAACACTCCAGAGAGAATGAGCGTCAGATGCGCTGGTCCTAATGTGGCCAAAGACGCCTCAGTAATGGAAGTGACCGACTGCTCCCCTCTCACTTTTAAAATTGCCATTTCGACAAGAGTTCCCGGTCTCCTTGAGGGAAGGTCACCCATGGAACATTAAGAAAGACTTGCTTTCCTATAGCGCCTCTCACCGCCTCAGGACATCCCAAACAGCTTCACTGACGGCCAGAAACATCATGCAGCATAGTCACTGTAGCGAATCAACAGATCAGCTGTCGTTTCCTAATGTTGGTTATGAAGGATAAATGCTGGACTTTGGAAAGATATCCCTTTTCTTCAAAAGAGTAGCCATTTGATATTTTACGTTCCTCTAGGAGGGCAGATGGGGGACTGTTTTGATACTATATTTGGAAAATGACATGCCTGGCAGTGCAGTACTCCCTCAAAACTTAGCTTACAACAGTGCAGCACTCCCTCAGTACTGAAAACCCTGACAGTGCAGCATTCCCCCAGTACTGACCCTCCGACAATGCAGCAATTCCTCAGTACTAACGTCCGACAGTGCAGCACTCCCTCAGAACTGACTCTCCAACAGTGCTGCACTCCCGCAGTACTGACCCTCCGACACTGCAGTATTTCCTCAGCACTGACCCTCCGACACTGCAGCATTCCTTCAGTACTGACCCTCAGGAACATGCTCCAAAGCCTGGAAAGCGTGTGCAACCTTGATAAAAGGAAAACTGCGCATGTAGGAGTTAATGCTCCCTCTCCAGTGCAGGTAAGAGCCTGGCCGTGAGGTGTAAGACATTCTCGGTGTTGCTGTCCGAGGTGCTGATCTTGCTCATGCCACACTCGTCCGTTGTGGTGGTCACCAGGGTCACCCTCTACTTTACCTGGAGATCGAAAATGAACCCTGACTGCAGGGTGACAAGATACAAATCTCTAGGAAAATTACATAAGAAGATAAGAAATAGGAGGAAGAGTAGGCCATTTGTCCCCTCAAACCTGCCCCACCATTCAATAATATCATGGCTGATCTGTCTCAGGCCCCAGCTCCTCTTTCGTGCCAGCTCCTCATAGTCCTCCACTCCCCCATATTTCAAAAATCTATCTACCTCCCCTTTAAATGCTTTCAGTGACCTAGCCTCCACACCTCTCTGGGATAGAGATTTCCAGACATTCCCTACCCTCTGAGAGCAGAAATTCCTTCGCATCTCTGTTTTAAATGGGTGTCCCCTTATTCTGTAACTATGTCCCCTCGGACAAGATTCCCCCACTAGTGGAAACAGCTTCTCAACATCTACCCTGTCAAGCCCCCTCAGAATCTTATACATTTCAATAAGATCACTCCTCATTCCTCTAAACTCGAATGAATAAAGGCCTAGCCCCTCATTTTGATATTTTATGTTGTTCTGTGATGCTGTGAGGCCTCCCTTTGCCCCTTTGGAATGCGAATTATCTTCATACATGTGTCAAGACAGAAGCAGTTGTGAGGTGGACCAATGGCCTGAGCTCAGGACCGAGTAGGAGGAACATGGAGTGTGGAGGACATCAGACGAAAGGAGAAGAATTCTGATTGAAGACATCAAATCGGAGGCTAATATGCAAACTTTTTTTAAAAAACAAAGACTGGACAAGGATTATGTGGACACAGATGTGTCATGACATGCCATTGGGGTGGTGACTAACCAGCACACACCCTAATGACAGAATCGCAAAAACACACAGTGCAGAAGAGGCCCTTCGGCCCATCGGGTCTGCACCGACATGAGAGAAACACCTGACCCACCCACCTAATCCCATTTACCAGCACTTGGCCCATAGCCTTGAATGTAATGATATGCCAAGTGCTCATCCAGGTACTTTTTAAAGGATGTGAGGCAACCCGCCTCCACCACTCTCCCAGGCAGCGCATTCCAGACCGTCACCACCCTTTAGGTAAAAATGTTTTACTCACATCCCCCCCTAAACCTCCTGGCCCTCACCTTGAACTTATGCCCCCTTGTGACTGACCCTTCAAATAAGGGGAACATCTGCTCCCTATCCACCCTTTCCATGCCCTTCATAATCTTGTACACCTCGATCAGGTCGCCCCTCAGTCTTCTCCGCTCCAAAGAAAACAACCCAAGTCTATCCAACCACTCTTCATAATTTAAATGTTTCATCCCAGGCAACATCCTGGTGAATCTCCTCTGCACCCCCTCCAGTGCAATCACATCCTTCCTATAATGTGGCGACCAGAACTGCACACCGTACTCCAGCTGTAGCCTCTCCAAGGTTCTACACAACTCCAATATGACCTCCATACCTTTGTAATCTATGCATCGATTGATAAAGGCAAGTGTCCCATCTGCCTTTGTCACCACCCCACTAACATGCCCCTCCACATTCATTGAAGCACCTCAGACTGCAACATGATCTGTGTTAAGAACTTGAATCCCATTTCACTGTCTGACTGTCTGTAACGAACATGTTGAAATGCCTGTAATGTTTATTGATTGGACTGAAGCACAGAGAGTCTATACAGTGCAAAATCATTGAGGGATTCCAATCAAACCAAACATTGAGGACCAGAAATGAGATGAAGTTTGGAATTTTGCAGTAAAGTCACCCTATGTTATGTTACTAATCCCAACAGGAAAATCATTGAGACTTAACGTACAGATGGCAGGCTTTCAGCCCATCGTGCTGGATCTTTGGAAGCATCATCCAGTTAGTGCCACACATCCATTGCTCTGCAAATTTTTCATTTTAAAATATTTATCCAATTTGCCTTTGGAAAATTATTACTGAATCTGCTTCCACCGCCCTTTCAGGCAGCACATTCCAGTTCCAAACCACAGGCTGCGTGAAAAAATAACCCATCTCATCCCTGACAGAAACGTCTGAAAATTTACCACAGTTGAGATTACTGTGCTCAGAGCGCTGGTTAAAACAGACATGGTATCAGAGCGATTAATGGCAGGGGAAGGAATGAGCAAACAGCCGGGCTGTAGTTATTCACTGTCACAGTGTGAGTCGGTGTCACAGCGGATATATGCTGGGGAAATGTAGTTATTCACTGACACAGTGCTAGGTGGAGTCGTTGTCTGTGCTGTGTAGTTGCAGTTATTCACTGTCACAGTGCTCGGGGTAGTCGTTGTCTGTGCTGTGGAGCTGTACTTATTCACTGTCACAGTGCTCGGGGTAGTCGTTGTCTGTGCTGTGGAGCTGCAGATATTCACTGTCACGGTACTCAGGGTAGTCCTTGTCTCTGCTGCGGAGCTGTAGTCATTCACTGTCACAGTGCAAGGGGGAGTCATTTTCTGTCCTGTCGAGCTGTAGTTATTCACTGTCACAGTGTGAGTGGGTGCCACGGCTGATTTCTGTGCTGTGGAGCTGTAGTTATTCACTGACACAATGCAGGGGGAGCCGTTTTCTGTGCTGTGGAGCAGTAGTTATTCATTGTCACAGTGCTCGGGGTAGTCGTTGCCTGTGCTGTGCAGCTATAGTTATTCACTGACACAATGCAGGGGGAGCCGTTTTCTGTGCTGTGGAGCAGTAGTTATTCACTGTCACAGTGCTCGGGGGAGTGGTTGTCTGTGCTGTGGAGCTATAGTTATTCACTGACACAATGCAGGGGGAGCCGTTTTCTGTGCTGTGAAGCTGTAGTTATTCACTGTCACAGTGCTCTGGGTAGTTGTTGACTGTGCTGTGGTGTTGTAGTTATTCACTATCACAGTCTTTGCGGTAGTCGTTGTCCATGGTGTGGAGCTGTAGTTTTTTACTGTCACAGTGCTCGGGGTAGTCGTTGACTAGGTGTGGAGCTGTCATTATTCACTGTCACAGTGCTCGGGGTAGTCGTTGTCTGTGCTGTGCTGAGACCTGAACTCTAAGTCCGAAGATTACACCCACTCCCAGTGCTTCAAAGCTATTCCCCAGGTTGCTTTCTTTTGCCACAAGATTCCATGAGGATCACTGTAGATTTTTCCGCTAGCTTAAAGCTAAGCAATCTTTTAAGCTTTTCTCCCTTCATGAAGTGCAAACGGAGGTTAAGCCTTACCTGCATTTGATGCAGTGAATGGATGAAGTTAGCCTTTCTTGTTTTACCTGCTCATAGTGCCATGATAACTGTGATGTAATTTGTCTAACTTCTCTCAGTGAGTTGGGCCCCCCACCCAAAATCCAAGCTGCAACTAATCAACTCTGAGCACACACCCAGATCAATGGAAACAAGAGAACCTCCCTAAGCTCCACTCATCTTCATAACAATGTGGCATGCTCTGGCATGCCTTTAAATAGACCATCAGTTTAATTATCCCTTATTTAAAATTCCTTCCTTGACCTGAAAGAAGAAATGGAGTTTACAATCCTGTAGGGTTTACTGAATGCTTTTAAATTTATTTAGCTCTAACTCCCAAAAGAAAGCATCTCTCCGGACTGCTCGAACTGCAAGGATTGCAGACATCAAGCCTCCACCAAAAGAGCCTATAGTCTTTTGAATTCAGTCCAGTTGCCTGGATTTTTGCAGCTGTATTCAATATATCAACAATGTCATGTTTTATTGTGCTGACTCAACAATGACAGGACCATTTCATTCAGTGTTTGATGTCATTAACCCTTTCGAAACTCTGAGGTCTCAGTCCTTCCTGCGAAAAATTTTGATTTGAAAATCCTGCAGACACTTTTGCTGCCTCTTTGTTGTCCATTACTGAGATGGTATCATCAGTATGTTTACTTGGATCAGTTTATTGCTTAACTGGATCACAGACAGACAAAGAGTATTTACTCACAGGAAGATCCTGTGAACTGTGGCATACCATCTCAAATTGTGTTAAAAAGCTACATTGTCCACTATATCATTTACCAATATAAAATAGGTAACTAAGAAGCAATGCCATCAACAATATACCCCTTTATCAGAGCAGAATGTGATAGATGCACATTTCCTACCAACACCACTTACAAATACATCTTCATTCAGTGAACTGTTTGAAATGTCTAAATCCTTTTCCCTCAACAAGTTTCAAACTGAACCTGCATCCTGTAGAATAGCAATCTTACTAGACTCCTGCTTGGACACAAATGGAATGATTTCCCATTCAAATATAAATCCTTTATAAACCTTTGCCTCTTTATCGATTCCCATCAGTAGAAGTAAAGGGTTTTTCAGGAACTTCACTCTTTGTTCTAGTTTCTCCAGAGACATTCCAGCTATTCTCACCAATGCCACTGATTTAGACTTTATCTGCCAACAGTTGGTCTTTATATGTCCAATTTTATGAAAATGAGAACATGTTGGTCTTTCTGACTCACTCTGCAACTTAAGTTTGTCCCGAGCAACTTCATGCTCTCTGACTTCCATTTCTTGTTGAAACTCTCAGTCTCTTTCCTTGTCTCTTTCCTCCATTGTTAACATCTCTCTCTGGAGTACAATCTCAAGTATTTTTTTGAAGTCCCATTTTCTCTGCTCTTTCATTTCATCACTTTTCAAGTTTTGTCATCTGCAACAGCATTTTATCTCTCTGGATTAATCTCTTCTTATTAACCAAATGCTGTGCTAAATTACGCACTATTTTCGTTCCATTCTTAGTGCCTACTTTTCTTTCAATCTTCACTTCTCTTTAAATTCTAACAACTGCACTTTGGCTAATTGTCACAAATCACTCAGGGATAATTCTTCCCTCCCTTAGCCACTGATGAAGTCATTCTGCTTCTCAATGGATACACTCAAAATCACTGTGAAATCTTCTCTGGACTATAAAAGCGTCAAGGGGTATGAGGTCAGAGCAGGAATATGGCATTGAGATAGAGGATCAACCATGAGCACATTGAATGTTGGAGCAGGTTCAAAGGGCCAAATGACATACTCCTGCTCCTATTTTCTATGATAAGGATTTTACCCCCACTGTAGGGGGCTTGTGCAGGGGCTGGCGCGAGTAGGCGGGTTCCCGATTGGCACCCCCAGTTGGGGATGTGCCCCCATTTTTCGTGGGCGGGCCAATTGAGGCCCACCCAGTGTGACATACACCCAGAAGTGCTTTGTGCTCCCTGTGCAGGTTGGGTTTGGAGGGGGTGGGGTGGGGTTTACCTGAGTCGGGAGTGTGCTCCTTCACACATGAGCATGGATGAGTGCACAGATCTCCCTGAGCCTAAGTGCTGCCTCAGGGAGACTGGCTCAATGTTGAAAAACAGAATAAACGATAGAAAATTTTACTGACATGTCCCCTCATGTGACACTGTCACATGACCCTGCCCCCGCTTGCCAACCTAAAATGTCATGCCTATGTTTCTATGTTAACTTAAATTTCAGCCAACTGTAATCCATTTATCCTGTTACCTCATGAAATACCAACATACAAAATAGGGGCAGTGGATGGCCATTCGGCTCCTCGATCCTGCCCTGCCATTCAATTAGATCACGGCTGATCTGGTGGAGTTCCACATTCTCTCTAACCCCGATACCCTTTGATTCCCTTGCCTGACAAGACTTTATCTACCTCTGCCTTATAAATATTCAGTGACCCCGCCTCCACCACCTTCAGAGACAGAGAATTCCAAAGTCACACATCCTCTGAGAGAAAAAAAATTCTCCTCATCTCTGTCCTAAAAGGGTGACCCCTAATTTTAAAACGGTGCCCCTTAGTTCTGGCCTCACCCAGAAGAGGAAACATTCTTTCGACACCCACCTTGTCAAGGTCATTGAGGATCTTAAATGCTTCAGTCAAATCACCCCTCACTGCTCTAAACTCCAGTGGAAACAAGCCCATTCTGTCCAGCCTTTCCTCATAAAGGCAACTTGCTTATCCCAGGTATCAACTGATTAAATTTTCTTTGAACCACCTCCAATGTATTTACATTATTCTTTAAATAAGGAGATCAAAATTGCACGCAGTATTCAAGATGCGGTCTCACCAATCCCCGGTATAACTGAAGCATAACATCCTTACTTTTATAAAAACAGAATTACCTGGAAAAACTCAGCAGGTCTGGCAGCATCGGCGGAGAAAAGAGTTGACGTTTCGAGTCCTCATGACCCTTCGACAGAACTTGAGTTCAAGTCCAAGAAAGAGTTGAAATATAAGCTGGTTTAAGGTGTGTGTATGGGTGGGGGGTGGAGAGAGAGAGAGAGGTGGAGGGGGGGGTGTGGTTGCAGCGACAAACAAGCAGTGATAGAAGCAGATCATCAAAAGATGTCAACAACAATAGAACAAAAAAACACATCGGTGTTAAAGTTGGTGATATTATCTAAACGAATGTGCTAATTAAGAATGGATGATAGGGCACTCAAGGTATAGCTCTGGTGGGGGTGGGGAGAGCACAAAATATTTTAAAATATTTAAAAATAATGGAAATAGGTGGGAAAAGAAAAATCTATATAATTTATTGGAAAAAAAAGGAAGGGGGAAACAGAAAGGGGGTGGGGATGGGGGAGGGAGCTCACGATCTAAAGTTGTTGAATTCAATATTCAGTCCGGAAGGCTGTAAAGTGCCTAGTCGGAAGATGAGGTGTTGTTCCTCCAATTTGCGTTGGGTTTCACTGGAGCAATGCAGCAAGCCAAGGACAGACATGTGGGCAAGAGAGCAGGCTGGAGTGTTAAAATGGCAAGCGACAGGGATGTTTGGGTCATTCTTGCGGACAGACCGCAGGTGTTCTGCCAAGCGGTCGCCCAGTTTACGTTTGGTCTCTCCAATGTAGAGGGAGAGACCAAATGTAAACTGGGCGACCGCTTGGCAGAACACCTGCGGTCTGTCCGCAAGAATAACCCAAACCTCCCTGTCGCTTGCCATTTTAACACTCCACCCTGCTCTCTTGCCCACATGTCTGTCCTTGGCTTGCTGCATTGTTCCAGTGAAGCCCAACGCAAACTGGAGGAACAACACCTCATCTTCCGACCAGGCACTTTGCAGCCTTCCGGACTGAATATTGAATTCAACAACTTTAGGTCGTGAGCTCCCTCCCCCATCCCCACCCCCTTTCTGTTTCCCCCTTCCTTTTTTTTCCAATAAATTATATAGATTTTTCTTTTCCCACCTATTTCCATTATTTTTAAATATTTTAAAATATTTTATGCTCTCCCCACCCCCATTAGAGCTATACCTTGAGTCCCCTACCATCCATTCTTAATTAGCACATTCGTTTAGATATTATCACCAACTTTAACACCTATGTGTTCTTTTGTTCTATTGTTGTTGACATCTTTTGATGATCTGCTTCTATCACTGCTTGTTTGTCCCTACAACCACACCCCCCCTCTACTTCTCTCTCTCTCTCTCTCTCCGCCTCCCCCACACACACACCTTAAACCAGCTTATATTTCAACTCTTTCTTGGACTCGAACTCAAGTTCTGTCGAAGGGTCATGAGGACTCGAAATGTCAACTCTTTTCTTCTCCGCCGATGCTGCCAGACCTGCTGAGTTTTTCCAGGTAATTCTGTTTTTGTTTTGGATTTCCAGCATCCGCAGTTTTTTTGTTTTTATCCTTACTTTTATGTTCAATTCCACTCATAATAAAGGATGTTAGCCTGCTTAATTAAATGCTGTACCTGCATATAAACTTCTTGTGACTTATGCACAAGAACTCCTCAATCCCTCTGCAGCTTGGAATTCTGCAGGCATTCTCCATTAAAGTTATACACTCCTTTTTAATTCTACCTGCCAAAGGGAACAACTTCACATTTTCCTACGTTATACTACATCTGTCAGATTTTTGCCCACTCTCTCAACTTACCTATAACCGTCTGCAAACTCCTTATGTCTTCTTCACAACATACTTTCCTACCTATCAGTGTGTCATCTACGAATTTAGCTACAATGCATTTGCTCCCCTCGTGTAATGGTGTTATATCAGGGAGGGATACGTATGACAATAGAAGGGTATAAGGATGGAGGGTTGTGAGTGACGGGAATGAAAGAGGGCTATGAGGTAGGGAGGGGGTGTGAGGAAGGAAGTAGTGGGGGAGGCAGGGTTTGTGAGCGAGGGAGGGGTATGAGGGAGGAAGGTTGTATGTGGGTTTGTCGTGGTTTAGGGGTGTATTGACGCTGAGGGAAGGTCAGATATGTGCATGTCATAGTGTAGGAAAGAGGCAGGATAGGTGGGAGGTGGTATTAGGGATAGAGTTGTGTTAGGCAGGCAGCGGTATGAGGGATGGATGGTGTATGGGAGAGAGAGTGTGGATGAGAGAGTAAAAAGCATGTGGGCTACAAAGGGTTTGAAGGAATTGATTATGATGGAGGCAGATGTTTAAGGGAAGGAGGAGGTGTGAAGGAAGGAGCATTGCGATGTAGGGAGGGGTATGGTTAAGGGAGGGGTGTAAAGGAAGGGAAAGGGTATGAGGGAGTGTTATGACTGTGAGACTGTGAATGAGCGAGGGAGGTATTATGACAAAGGGAGCAGAATGAGGAATGGTGGGGGGGTTGAAGAGCGAGGGATAAAAGAGTGGAGGGAAGTAAGGGTAGAACATTGTATGAGGGAGAAGATGTTTATGAGGGAGGGAGAGGTTATGAGGGCAAGAGGGAGCCTGAGGATGGAGCAATAGAGGGGGTTGTGTATGAGGAGGAGAGCTTTTAAAAATGATCAGGTTTCCCAAAACTTGTCTCTATTTGTCATTGATTCTGCTCCCTCAGTTGCTATGGAGACTGCAAACGGGTGGGGCTGGTGGATATCAGGGCCACCTCTGTTACCACAGCTCCCGGCCCCACCACACCCTGACAGGGCCCTTTATTGCCCAATTACCATAGTGTCAATGCTGGAAATGTAAAATAAAATGAGAAGATTCTGGAAACTCTCGGTGATTCACTTCTTCTCATCAGTGAATGAATTTCAGCGTATTCTTTAACTGCTCTCTGAACTTAGTCTGGGTCATGGCATAAATACAAGTGTTTGTGCAGCAACTCAGGAGCTGCAGCATGAAGCCCAATTCCTGCACAAACCAATGCAACTTTATAGCCCAGTACCCCAAGTACCACATCTGTCTCCATACAGAGAACACCATTAACATTGCCCACAACAGGATGAAATTCTCAGAGATAGCAAACAGTAAAATGATGGATCTCCTTCGATTCACCATCTCTGGGTCTCTGGAACTCTCCCCACTGCTGTGAGCCCGGAGTCTCCGGCGGGCTCTGCTGCTCACTAAAATGTGTCTGACGGTGAGAACATTGAGCAGAAAAATCAGAACAAATGGGACGCACAGGGTCAGAATGTGATGGAGAAACACAACCATTGTCCAGCACTAAGAGAAGTGAAAGGAGATTGTTACATCGCAAAACCAGGGGTTGTTCCACAGATTACACAAACCTGTTAACATAAAATACCAGAAAATGTTCTTCAAACAGCTCAGCACACTCACTGTTCCCAGGACCACAGCTGCTGTTTTCTCAGTGCAATATTTACTTTTCAGCTTCTGGCTTCAATCAAATCACCCCTCACTCTTCTAAACACAAGTGGAAATGATCCCAGTCTGTCCACTCTTTCCTCATAAGACAACCCACTCATTCCAGGTATCAATCTAGTAAACCTCCTTTGAACCACCTCCAATGCATTTACATTCTTCCTTAAATAAGGAGACCCAAACTGCTCACAGTATTCAAGGAGCAGTCTCACCAATGCCCTGTATAACTGAAGCATAGCATCCTTACTTTTATGTTCAATCCCTCTCGTAATAAAGGATAGCATTCCATTAGCCTTCCTAATTACTTGCTGTACCTGCATACTAACTTTTGGTGATCCATGTGTCAGAAAACCTAGATCACCCGGCACCTCAGAATTATGCAGCCCTTCTCCATTTCAGTAATGCTCTGCTTCTTTTCTCTTCATCGATACAAATCACACCACCCCACTCCCCGACCACAGCTGTGACCCGGCTGCACCATAGACACAGCTCACCCCTCCTCCACACCCCTAATACTGCTCATATCCCCAATCTCCCGACATTGCTGATAATCCACAACACAAACTGATCACACCCCACAACCTTGACACTGATCATAAGCCCCCTGCACCGACACTGATCACACCTGCGTGCACACCAGACACTGCTCTCAGTGCACACATACCTGACAGTAATCGTCCACAACCTCCAGCACACCTCATCTCCCCATGCACCCCTAACACTACTCACCACCCTCCCACTGTGCCAAGCACTGGTCATATCCCCAGACTCCCTGAAATTGCTCAGACCAACCCCAGAAAACTCTTATCCACCCGTGCTCCAGGCATTGTTTACTACCCCGCGCCCCCCACACTGCACACCTCCCTGAACCCTCCATGCTTATCACCCCTCTGCATTCCCAACACTTGTCATCCCCACCCCAACACCCCCTAACCCTCCCCCTCAACGCACAACACAGCTCACCCATTTGTCGCTCATGCTTCCAGACACAGATGCGCTGTAACTACAGTCCCCGATCCTCAGCCAGAGTTGGGTCGCCAAATCATCTGCCTCCATGAATATAGGCAGCAACTCACAACACAACCCTCCAGTAAACCACTCACGGCACATCCGCTAGCTTGCCAACAGTTGAAGTGAGTCAAATGCTCCTCACAAGCAATTTGGATGCCTGTTCAGTTTTAATGGCATGAGATGGCGGGGAGAAGGTCGGGGGGTGTTTTGGTGGGGGGGGTGGGGGGTGGTTGGTGGTGGGGTTCCTTCTGCTGCTGTACACATAGTCAGCTGAGTATGACTAAAACAGGTATTTAGCGGACTGGCACAGACCATGTTTCACGGACATGTGCCAAAGCTGTTGAAGTGTCCTGCCCAACACGGAGCATCGCCAGGGCAAACTGGACGTGGCCGGCTTTACAACCAGATCGCTGTTATGGTTTTTCGGTCATTGTATTGGCAGCACCAGTGGTTCCCGGAGACAAAGATTCACGGTCAGTGAAAGGAGCCAAGGGAAAGAAATCCACTTTAAAACTGGTACTAAATAAATTCTTAAGGGAAACAACCTTCCGGAATATGGGAAGCAGACAGGGGAATGGGACAAATTGGAGGGGTGAGGCCATGGACACTTTCAAAAATGACAATGCGGATATGAAAAATGAAGGGCTGTCAGGTCAGGAACCAATGTAGGTCAGTGAGCAGAGGGATGATGGGTTTGATGTAGTTTGGATGTTGGTAGCAGAGTTTCAGACGGGCTGTGGGTTATGGAGATTTGTTTCTCTGAGGGTGGCCAGGATAGCATTAGAATTGTCCATTCTGGATTGAACCAAGGTGCAGGTGAGGGTTTATACCCTAGGTGGGCAGAGGTAGAGTGTGATGGGGGGGGGTTGCGGGTGCTGGGGTGGGGGGGGGGTAGACAGGTGGGTGATTGTACGGATATAGGATTGGAAATCAGATTAGGGTCAAAGGGTTTGGGGAGGCTGTGAACAGTCTGTTTCAGCCTCGGTTATTGGCCAGGGATGGGGACGGAGACAGTAAAAAAGGGAAGCAATTTTTGAAAAGGAACTGATAGCTAAAGCTACAATCTTCCCAATATTTAAATAACAGCAGTGATACAATGAAATGAGGTTTACAGTGCACGTGGTTGTCTATAGAGACTGACCAGCAGCAAAGACGAGAGTAAATTACAATAACAATTACATTGTTAGCAATAGTTTGTCGAGCTAATGCTTGGATACCAAGACTGACTAGAGGAACAGCGACAGGACACAGGGCAGCGTAAATGTCAGAGAAACACAGTCAAACATGGTTTATAGAATTAATAGCTGGATAGGGAGAATCACCAGGAACACCAACTGTAGCGAGGATGGGATAGTAAATTGTTTGAATCATTTTCAGTGAATAATAAATCCACCCAGTTAATGATAACCAATTATTATTTTCAATAAAAACATCAAAATAATAAGAGAAACTCCTGCCCAGCATTGTAACATTCCAATCCACTGTTCTCAGATTCTGATGCATGGTTCTAATATTCCAATCCACAGTTATCAGATTCTGATCCATTGTTCTACAATTCCAATCTGTTGTTCTCAGATTCCAATCTCTCTTCTTCCTCTCTCTGAAGGCACTGAGCCCTGTTAATGTAGGAATTGATGCTTCCACTGACTATGATATAACACATTGGAAGGCATCCCTTATTAATACAAGAAGGAAAACCTCCAGTGACACAATTAGGATCCATGGAGACTGACATTGATTACAGTCACTGAACAAACTGGTTTAGTCAACCTCTTTCAATCCAACACTTATTATCCCCCAATGAAGTGGAATATTTGCCCATTATGGATGGGATGTGAGAGGGTTGCTGAAGGAGGTAAAGGTTGAAACAGCAAAGGGACTGGCCATCATTTTTCAATCCTCCTCATATATGGGAGTGGTGCCAGAGGGCTGCAGGGTTACAAATATTCCATTCTTGTTTATAAAAGGAGAGGGGGATAAATACTGTAATTGCAGAGCCATTAGTCTAAAGTCAGTGGTGAGGAAATTCTAGGGGCCTCAACCCAAGACAACATTTTTTGTGCCTTGTAAAAAAACCCAAGGCTCAATAAATAACAAGCCCAATGGAAAAGTTAATGGAAAATAAAGCCTGATAAACTTGACCTAGGTCTTTAATGAAACAATAGGGAGGGCTGATGAGGGTAGTGTGGTTGATCTGATGTATATGGGCTTTCACAAGGCATGTGATTAAATACCATTTAGTAGATTGTTCTGGAAACTGAAACCCATGGATTGAGGTGGCAATGTGATTTTCACACTGGCTAAGAGAAAACAGAGAGCGTTGATGAGTGGTGGTTGTTTAGACTGGAGAGCAGTATGATTGGATGTTCCCCAGGGGGTGGTATGAGAACCACTGTTTTTTTGGCACATATAAGTGACATAAAGGTCATAATTTCAACTCTTGTAAATGATACGTTATTCAGAGAGGAATTGTGAACAGAGAGGATAACAGTCCTTGAAGGTGGCAGGGCAAGCTTAGAGGATTGTTAAAAGAAACAGGGTATATTTCTTTATAAACTGAGACAGGCTGTACACAAGACAGGGAGTCATCCTAAATTTTACACGTCACTAGTTAGGCCTCAGCCAGAGAATTAGGTCTAATCCAGGGCATCACATTTTACAAAGAATGTCAGAGCCTTGGGTAGGGTGCAGATGAGGTTTACTGGAATGGTGACAGGGATGAGGGGACTTAAATCATGTGGAGAAACTGGGATTCTTTTCCCAAGAGCAGATCAGGTAAAGTGGAGGTTTAATAGAGGTGTTCCAAATGATGTTGGGTTTTGATAGAATAAATGAGGGGAAACTTGTTCTGTTGGAATATGGGCCAGTAAACAACTGACAAAGTTTTAAAGTTATTGGCAAAGAACCAGAAAGGAAACGAAGAGATTTTTTTTACACAGCGGGTTGATATAGTCTGGAATACACTGATTGATAGGCTAGAGGAAGCAGTGTTACAGCTGGGAATGGGGGGGGTGGTTGGGAGTGCATAGTTTCTCTAGCCCCACTTCTCCATTGGTCACAACAATAATATAAATGGTGAATTCATTCACAAAAATGGCCAATTGTTTACCTTTGCTGCTGCTAGACCCGGAATAAAAGAGACAGTAACCAGGCTTCTTTCAATAAACTCAAACAATAGATTTATTAAGAAACATAAATTATTTTTAAAAAATACGCTCCAAACCTGGTTAACGAACAATGTGTAATCCTGAAGTGTAATGATTTGCCCACTTTTTAAAATCCCAAGACAAACACATGCACACAAAACAAAAGACAAGGCAAACAAGGTCCCTGCAAAGGTTGGCACAAGGCAACACTTTTGAAAAGGATAAAGTTCATAAAGGTCTTGATACTATTGATTTGACAGAGTGCTTTCAGGTGGATCTTCAGTGAAACACTGCCTTTGTTAGCTCTTGCTTGTCGCAGCTTTGCCAGCTTTCAAAACACAGATGAGTTATACTGAGCTGAGAATTTTCTGGCTGAAAGTGACCACTTCACTCTGGACTGGAGGTAATGCAGGGACAAAGAGAGAGAGAGAGAGGGAGAGAAGCAATCTTCCTTCCCAGTTTTATCCCAAGGCGCGCATGCACACACACACACACACGCACCCACACACACACTGTTCAAAATAAAATGTTCAGGGACAGCATCTCCCAGACCAATTGTTTTCAACCAATCAGCAGAAGCTCAAGTCTTTGCAACTGCACTTTTTTATGTTAACTAAAGTAAACAAAATAACTCTTATCTCACCTGGTGCCTTGCTGGTTATCAAGCTGAAGTCACGTGATTTCTTGGAAAAAGCAGCTTACTCACAGACCAAAGAGAACTTGTAATCTTTTTGAATTATTTGGACATTATATGGACAACAATTTTTTTAAAGATCAAGTTGCCTCCACCTGTGTTGTAGGATTCAATGGGCTGAATTTTCCCCCATTGGAGGGGTTTGTGCAGTGGTAGGCAGGAGCGAGCGTGAAGCTCGCCATTTTACATGGGCAGGCCAAGTAAGGCCAGCCCAGCATGACACTCTGCTGGAAGCGCTGAACACTCCCTGTGCGGGCTTTGGGGGGTGGGGGGGGCGGTGGTGTGGTCCGGTGGGGGGGACGTTCCTCAGGGAGATTTGTTTCAGGTTCAAACATTTAAATGAAAAATTGAAAATATTTTAAGACATGTCCCCTCATGTGATAGTGTCACATGAGCTGGGACATGTCAAGGAACAGTCACTAAAAAAATTATTTAATTTATAAACACTGCATGAAACCTCAACCCGCCCGTGGATGAGGTTCCATGAAAAAATGCAAAGGCCGCCTGGGCTCTTCGCCTGCCCCGCCGACCTTAAGGTTGGACGGGCAGCTCACTTAATTGGTTTAATTCGTTTATAACAGGCCTTAATAGGCCTTTGGCAGTTCTGCGGTCGTGCAGCTGACTTGGCTGCGTGCTGCCAAACCGAAATCTAAACGACACGCGGTGACACTGGGGCACCTGCCCGATGTCAACGTGCCTCATTTTATGCATCGGCGAGCGGGCCCCGCTCCCTGCTCTGCTGACCTGAAAATTCTCCCCGATGATTCTGTGATAACCTAATCTATTGAGTCCCTATCTCACTTGCACAGTTGACACTGAGCAGGTTTTTCAGCCAGAGGCTAATCTTACTTGTTCTCCGATAAAGCCGAGGGCTGAAACGTGAATACAAAGGGATTGGCGAGGCAAACAGTTTGGTTATCAGGGTATTAAGCCTTGCTCTGATCAGAAACTTCACCTGGTTTCAGTAAGTGAATTATAAAATCATTCATTTTAGTTGTTTGGAAATGCAGGAGCTGAGTATTGCTGAAATAAGAGACATGTCAAAGCTTTTCATCTTGCACTCTTCAGGGCACCATAAGAATAGCAATATAGGGGGAAGACAATAATTTGTACTGCATTGAAAAGAACGCTGATTGGTTGGCAAGTAGACCCTGATTGGTAGTGGCGTTGCCATGGAGAATGCACCAATGATGGTGACTGACAGTTAACTGTCCAGCATTATTTGAAATTTAAATGAGGCAGCCTGACCCTGATTGGTCAAGGCATTGACCTGACCAATAAACCAGTGAATGGTTGTCACTTATTTTGCTTAACTGAAACAGGCTGAAATGTGTGTGTACACGTTCCTTCTGTGGTTATATGTTCCCAGAATGTGTAGAACACTGTCAAGGCCAGCATTCCTTGTCCATCCCTAGTAAACATGAGAAAATGGTGGGCTTCCATCGTCAACCATTGCAGTCTGTGCAGTGAAGTCGATCCCACAATACAGTTACAGAAGGTATTTTAGGATTTTGGCCAAGTGATGATGAAAAAACAGCGATATATGTCCAAGCCTGGATGGTATGTTGGTTGGAGGAAGGGAACTTGGTGTTTTGTACTGTAGTCCGAAACTAATTCTACTCCCTCCCCTGTGTCCCTTGTGGTCAAATGCAAGGATTCACTTGGCACTCTGCAGCATCAGACAGTCACCAGAGAGCGGGAAGGGGTCAGTAGCTAGTGCCTAGTGGTTTTGATGGGCCCAAAGACAATGGCTTCCTTCTTCCCAGCATTTAGGTGGAGGAGCTTTCAATTCGCCTGGTCCTGGATATCGAATAAGCCATCTGGTAACTTGGAGACACTGGAGGAGTAAAGAGAAGTGGTGGTGAGGTGGAGTTGTGTGTCATCAGCATGCGCGAGAAAACTAACACAGTGCCTATATGTGATGTGGCTGAGGGGCAGCATGTTGATAAGAAATAGAAGAGGGGGCCCAAGAATTGGCCCTTGGGGGACATCAGAGGTAATGGTGTGGCATCTGGAAGAGAAACCATTGGCAGTGATTCTCTGGCTATGATTAGATAGGTAAGAGCAGATCCAGGTGAGAGCAGTCCTACCCAGCTGGATGGTAGTGGAGAGGCATTGGAGGGGGATGGCGTGGTCGACTGTATCAAAGGCTGTTTATTTTGCAGTGTGGTGTGTTCAACCACAGATTGTCTGTTAATTCACATGCACTTCATATTAACCCTGAACAATAGAGAAAACAGAACTCACCACCATGGGCATCCATGACCTACAGATTGTGCGTGACTGCTGCACGATGGCTCACTCTGTCCAGGACATGCAAACAACACTTGACCTCTTCAACACCTGGACATATAATACCCTGGTCAGTGATGTTCAAAGTGAGTTTTCTTAGCTTGGGTTCCTGCAGACAGCAACTTAATGTACAGAGGCTGGAGGCTTTTCACACTTGTGTTAGATCTTAGAATGCCTCCACCCTTACACATAGCCTCATCTCCTTTTTGCATGTTTTTCCCTTTTTAATGTAAATTCCATTGTTCCAATACGTCTTTGCTACTTTACTTTTCTCGTAATATAAATATAAAATAAAATTTTCATAGTACTCATTATCAGTAATCTTTGGGAAAAATAAACACACTGGCTTAGCTTCTCATGACTAAGTGTAACATCTTACTTTCTCTTTGAAATTCAAACTAACTTAATTTATCTAAAAAACCAGTTGTTTCCAATTCAATTAAATCCCCTACACACACACGCATCCACACAGAGGAACTAATCCAAACCCCACTATTAACCTACCTTTACAATAAATCATAATAAAATTATGAAAATTATTATATTTACATGACACCACCAGACTAACTCGAGTGTCCTCCATGAAGCTGTGTCTTCCGGTATCGAAGCCCTGTTCCTGCGGAACCAACTCTGCTGGATGGGCCATTGCGGCTGGATGCATGAAAGCCGCTTCCCTTGGAAGGTTATTCCTCACAGCTTTTGGTTGGCCAATGCTTAAATGACCTTGGATCATATGACTGATGCAGTTGGTAAAGCGGAGTTATTTAAAAACCCCAGAGGGAAACTTTAAACACCTGTCATAACCAATAATTTTAAGTGCTATGTTTGAGATGCGACTCCATGTTCAGGAGTCAGACCACCAGTTTTCGAGGTTTTACATTAAACTAAATGAAACATTTTATTAATTTACACAGGTTAAAATATATTTACACATGGCTTCAAATTATTACTATCATAACTTCTAACAAATTCTCTATCTAATCTCCATTATGGCAACAGCAATCAATAGACTTAACCAGATACCAGGCAAAGCATTTTCACCTTACAAATTCAAAACGGGGCCTTTTCACTTTGGTTCCCATGGAGATAGCTGGAGGCTTACAGCTGCACTTTGCTCTCACATTGTCCCTGCTATACACAACTGAAAACTGAAGAAAACCTGACACAGCTCATTAAATGTAAATTCTCATTATATCACCAGGTTTTAACAATAAAACTCCTTTCACAGTACCAATTTTATTAGTAATATAAACATATTGCTTGGTATCTGCTTGATAGGCATCAGCTTTCACACCACTTCTTGAATGCTCTATTCAAAAAATGCAAATACTAAACCTCTATTTTAAAAGAAAAATATTTTCCAATAATATTATATACATTAATAGCTTCATGACATTGGAACAGAAGAAGATGAGGAAAGACTTGATTTATTTTCAGGGGCTTTGGTTGAAATAATGGAAAGCATCTCTTACCCTTAGCAAAGAGATCAATGACACGGAGCATAGCTTTAACTCAATGGGCAGAGAGGAAGTGAGGAGAAATCTTTTCAGTTAGGAGTTGGCGGTGGTGGACCTGGAACTCACTGCCTGAGAAGGTGGTAGAGGCTGAAATGCTCACATCATTTAAGAAGTACTTGGATATGCACTTGAAGAAGCATAACAGCAGACCAAGAGCTGGAAAGTGGAATTAGGCTGGAGGGCTACTTATCAGACAGCATGAACATAATGGGCCAAATGGCCTTCTCTGCACTAAATTTCAATGATTCTGTAATTCTATGCTGTATTCATTCAGCATGCTACATTAGTTTAAGGAGCTGGAGTATATAGGTTTTGTTCAAACTTGAGGTATTTGCTTAAGATTATGTATTAACTTGAAGAGATGCATTAGTTTAAGGTACTATGTCAATGTGGACACTGGATTAATCTGAGGTGAGGCATTAGTTTGAGGACTGTATTAATTTCAGATGACTTATTGTTTTCAGTTGTGTTAGTCTGAGAGGCTTTATCAATCGCCTGGTCTGTCTCACTTGGAGGAGCTGAGTGAGTGTCCTCGACATCAAAGCAGCATTTGACCAAGTGTGACATCAAGGAGCCCTGGCAAAGTTGAAGTCAATGGTTATCAGAAAGAAAACTCTCCAATGGTTGGAGTCATACCTAGCACATGGGAAGATGGTTGTGTTTGTTTGAGGCCAATCATCTCAATCCAAGGGCATCACTGCAAGAGTTCCTCAGGGCAGTGTTCTCGGCCCAACCATCTTCAGCTGCTTCATCGATGGCCTTCCTTCCATCATAAGGTCAGAGATGGGGACGTTTGCATAGTGTTCAGTATCATTCACATCTCCTCAGAAAATGGAGCAGCCTGTGTCCAAATGCCTCAAGACCTGGACAGTATGCAGGCTTGGGCTGATAAGAGGCAACATTTGCTTCACACAAGTGCCAGTAAATGATGGTCTCCAATAAGAGAAAATCTAACCATCTCCCCTTGACATCCAATGGCACTAACATTGCTGAACCCCCCACTATCAACATCCTGTGGGTTGCCATTGACCAGGAACTGAACTGGACTAGCCATATAAATACAGTGGCTACAAGGGCAGGGCAGAGGCTGGAATGGTGTGGCAAATAAGTCACCTCCTGACTCCCCAAAGCCTGTTCACCATCTACAAAGCACAAATCAGGAGTGTGATGGAATACTTTCCACTTGCCTGGATGAGTGCAGCTCCCACAACACTCAAGAAGTTCAACTAACATGCAGGTCAAAGCAGCCCGCTTGATTGACACCCCACCCACCAATTTAAACATTCACTCCCTCCACCACCGACACACAGAAGAAGCAGTGTGTTCCATCTACAAGGTGCACCGCAGCAACTCACCAAGGCTCCTTCAACAGTGCTTTGCATACCTGCAACTTCCACCAGAAGGATAAGGGCAGCAGGCACTTGGGAACACCACCATCTGGAAGTGCCCCTACAAGCCACTCACCATCCTGACTTGAAAATATATCGGCCGTTCCTTCACTGTCACTGGGTGAAAATCCTGGAACTCCCTCCCTAACAGCACTGTGGGTGTACCTACACCACAGGGACTGCAGCCATTCAAGAAGGCAGCTCAGCGCCACCTTCTGAAGGGACAATTTGGGATGGGCAATAAATGCTGGCCTAGCCAGCAACAGCCAAATCCCATAAACAGATAAAATAATAAAAAATAGGGATGGGCAATAAATTCTGCTGCAGCCAGTGATGCCTACATCCTGTGAATGGTTTAAAAAACATAACTTAAGATGCCCGATCACTTGAAAATCTTTGCGTTAGCTTTGAGGTGCTGGTTATGATTGAGATTCTGTGCCACTTTGAGGCTAACAGATTAGTTTCAGATGCTCAATTCGCTGAAATCTGCAATGCAGAGACACAAATAACCCGCTTTAATCACTGAACTCACTGTGCACATATTAAGGGGGCAGTGACATCGCAAAGTGCAGCAGAACAACCCTAAGAGAGACACTCTAACATTGGGAAATTGATTACTGCATGGTCACAGTCAAGTGAAGGACATCAGTATGAAACAATATGAGATCTAAAGATGGGTCTGATTGTGTTTGAAAGAACAACCTCATTGCTGGGAAACTACAGCTCCTAACTTTCAGTAGTCAATAAATGCCTGAATTTTCCAACTCAACCTCAGGAATAAATACATTCTATCACAACAGGGACTTCAGTTGATGTCTCTTTGTTAGAATTCAGATAAAATATTGTTTGCCTTAAACGCTCTTCTGCTTGATTCAGAATCTTTGTACATGTAACATGCGGCGGATCCCTTTCTTTAGTTCAGTGGGGTAAGTCCCTGTGAGGAGAGACACCTTTAACTGAGGAATATACCTACTGAGGTTTCACAATATAGAAATTAGAATGGGGACATAAAGTATTAACATTAGTAAATGTTTAATGATGTAATAAATAGTACACCTCTCTCATTTCTGGTTAAAATAATTGCACCTGCTTCACTGCATCAATATTTTTTTTAGCACACAGAAACCAGAGCTGAGCACAGTCCACTAAGTGTTGTATAACAAGGCTCTATATTAGTTTAACATCAACTCTTGGCATTTTCATTTCCATCCCTCTACAAATCAGCTCCAGTGCATCGTTGGCATTTTCCTGACACTGTTAACTTGTGTTGATACTTTAAATGGTTTGGGAATTTGTACCGCTGAAGCACTTTGTCCCTTGCCTGCCCCAATCTGATGTGTATTTTCCAAGGGGTATTTGGGAATCTTATTCTCCCAAATCAAACTTAGCAGCTCACATTCAGCTACATTGAAATTAATTTGCCATTTAAATATCCCTTGGGCAGAATTTTCTGTTTGTCGGGCGGGCGGGCCTGACCCAATCGCAGGTGGGCACGGAGCTAATCGCCACCAGCGATCGGGGCCGCACCGCCATTTTACGTGGGCAGGCTAATTAAGGCCCACGTGACGTCCGCTGGGAAGTGCTATGCGCTCCCTGTGCGGGCGGGGGAGGGGGGGGGAATCCCTAAAATCAAGAGTGCGCATGCGCATGAGAAAACGCACATCTCCCTGAGGCTAAGTGCAGCCTCAGGGAGATCGCCTGGACTTTTAAAAATATTAATAGAGAAAAACAATTCCCTTACATGTCCCCTCATGTGACAATGTCATGAGTTAGGACATCTTCATAATTTACAGAACAACTTTATTACAATTTCTAAAACCCTACATGAAACCTCATCCCGCCGGTGGATGAGCTTTCATGTTTTCTCTAGTTGCCGCCGGGGCTCCTGCCCGACGCGCCGACCTTAAGATTGGACAGGCAGTTCCTTTAATTGGTTAAATGATCCTTTCAATGGTCTCAAGTGGCCATTGACAGGTGGGCGGGCCCGCAGCTGATTTTGCTGTGCGCCCCACCCACTCCTTGAAACTTTAAATGGGGCGCGGTGACGTCGGGGGTTCCGCTCGACATCATCCCGTGTCATTTTACATGTCGGCGAGCGGGCCCCGCCTCCTGCTCAACGACGGCAAAATTCTGCCCCTTGTGCCCGTGTTCACTTATAATTGTAATGAAGCTATTCAGGTATTTTTGTGGCATTCTCCCTCTATTTTGGCTGCGACCTCTATTTGCTTTAGTCTGCAAATTTTGAATTTGTGCTTTTCTTCCATGATCAGGTATGAGTAATTCCACAATACTGGTATATGATAATGTGACAAAGAAGATCAAAATTCAAACGCGTTAAGTCAGACAGGCAAGATCTTTATGCAGTTCTTCAAAGATGTCACAATAAAGAATCCAGCAAAAAAAATGTTTTTCATTGTAAAACTTGCATTGTTACAGACACCCTGCATTATGTAACATTAATCACTTGGAGTCATTCAGTGACCTTACGAACAAATAAATAATCCTTTCTTTCACCCCCCCACCCCGCACCCCCCGCCAACCAAATGCCCTGGAGGCTGATAGAATGCCCTTCAGGACTGTAACATGAATTGTATAATCAAACTGTCCTACATTTAGTGGTATCATGTTCGATGTGCATCTCAAAAATAGGACATTGGCCGGGATTTTCTGGCCCTGTTGCGGGTGGGACCCGCCATGGTTGCAAAGCAGCACCCCGGCCAGAAGTCCATTGATTTGCGGTGGGACAGGAAGATCCTGGAGGTGGTCGGGTGTGGAAAATCCCGCCGATTGTGAAACATGTTATTCCAGTAATGGAGACAGCAAGTATCTACTTACTTTGTGGTCATGCGTTGGGAATAATTTGGCTTCACCTTTCAAACAGCTTCCTTCAGGTCCAATGTGACAACCACAGCCGATGTTATTGGCTGAGCAAGCCAAATCTTGAAGCTTGTCTGGTTGATGATAAATTTTTCTTTGCATTTTGAAAATGGGGTAAAGACCTACAGATCCCAGAAGCATAGAATCCCGGTTACAATTCTAGAATTTTTTAAATTAAAAGGTTTATTAACAAAAAGAAAAATAAGCTTAAGCACACAAGATTAAAGTTATACAATTAAAATATCACCCAAAAATACCCACTTGGTCAGAACAAGTACGCCACTTGACAACAGCTCCCAAATAAATTTCTAACTATAAGAATCCAGTAATATTACCCAGGGCAAAACTGCTGTCACTTTGGTAAAAGGTATACTGCATGACTTCTCAGTCTCTTCCACTCAACTGTGGAAATCCAAAAGAAAGATTCGGAAACAGGCTGCTTTCTGAAAACAAAGGCATTTCTGTCTGAAAATTTGATGGCTGCTTCACATTCACAACTTCCATGCCCCCCAGCACAGATCTGGTCTTAGGATCATCTCCCCCATACAGTTCAGCTCAACACTTTTCCTTAAATATCCTTTTCCCCTTTCGTCTTCAATTCCATTGTCCTCAGCACCTCTTTGAGCTCAAATTTTCTAAAATATAAAATTCTTTCATGCCTTCCTACTGCCTCCACTTTTGGGTCAAATAAAATTTAATAACCTTCCCTTGTTTACTTATAAAACCTTTGTAAGTTGTAAAAAGTCCTTCATCACTTTTAAACTCCCCATTGAAATTTAACAACTGAAAAGTCAAGCCCCTACCTAGCATCTAATGCAAATTTTAAAACCCAATATATTTACTTGGAAATCCACCTCACCAGAGCCTTTCATTGCAAATGCATGCATCTAGCTCTATTACCTTTCATCTTTCAGTTCTGACACACATGCTGTGTTTGCTAACCTTCCTGCAGTTTAATTAATCATGGACGTTCACAGACACAGACGCATACACGCACACACACAGAGACACAGATGCATGCACACACAGAGACACAGACACACAGACGCACACACACACACACACACACACACACACACACACACACGGCCTTCTTTACTGAATACCACCACATTCCCAAAATATTTTAAAAAGACATCCATCTTCACATCATATTTTATAAAGCTCAACACCATCATCTCTTATTAAAATATCTCCAAATCCAAACGCCAGCTTGGACATGTGATGCTAATCACAGAAATGGTCATGACTTTCAGGAGACCATGCAGAAAATATGAAATCAAATAAACTTTTATGAATCCCATTGCAGTAATCTAAATGGAAATTATTCCAAAAAGGTGACTAAACACTCCAAGGAAAATAAATAGGAACAGGCAAAAATTAATTTTCACTTCTCGTCAATCCTGATAATGGTCATTGTAAGCTAGGATCATGACCACCAACAACCATTGCCATGATTTTGCTAGTCTTGTATCTTCCCAGCCCTTTATGACACTTGCATATCTTGCTTCAGGGTTGTTGGCTACACTCTGATCATGTGGTTTTCCTATCGCACAGTTTGTTTCAGCTGCTTTCTAATAAATTATCTTTCTGGAATTGCAAGTCCTTATTAAATGTCAAACATTGATGCCTCTTATGGTTGAAAACTAGAGTGTAATGAATCACCATGAAAAGAATATTGCCTTAATATGCACAGTGTTATTTCAGTTATATCTACCCCACGTATTCTATAAAATAATAAAACAATTCCAAAGTCCTTTGCTTCGACATTCATATCAGATCAATTTTAAATGTAGCCATGAAAACCGTTCCAGTATTAAAAACGCTAGCTAGAATTTTCTGCCCCTCAAAGGAGGCAAGGAGTGTGGTGGGCAGTCCTGAGAATTCGGTGGGTTCGCATTGGGACCGATACCTGGATGCCTTCCCACCTCCATTGGAAGTACGTTCCGGGCAGGAAGGCCCATTGTCGACCTCCCCGCCCTGCCTCCGCTTGAGTCCCTGAAGCAGCCAATTATTGACCACTTAGGGGGCTTGCCTGCTCTGCAATCTCTCCAGTTCCAGGCAGGCCTGACAACATGTGCCCTACACGACTGGAATAACAGTGTGGGCTGCATGTCAGCTGGAGCTGGATGAGTCCCTCGACCTGCACTAATCTGGGGATGGTCAAGGGCAGGGCCCCTGATGGTCACCTCCGCTGCCCTCAATGTGGAACCCCATGGCCCTCCCCCCACTCCACCCCATAACTCCGGCCCCATGAGAACCACCCACGCACCATCCCCTTCACCCCCGCCAACACCACTCACCTTTTTCCTGGGTTGTTCTGCAACCCTAGGACTCTGGGGGTGGGGGTGGGTGTTGCCATGGCAGTAGCCACAGCCTCCCACCCCTCCATGTTGTTACCGAATGCTAGAGCTGCCATCCTCTGATTGGCCAACAGCTCTTGCCGGGCAGGTAAGTAATCCTCTGGGGTCCTCAGTCCAGGGGAAGGCCCATTGCTTTCCCCTTATCTGCCTGATGAGCAGAAGGTACAGGCATCTTTTTCAGGCAGTGAGCGAGAGCACCTAGTGAGAATGGAAGATCCTGCCCACTCATACATTACACATTTATGTGAATGTAAATGGCAGTGGACATTGTGAAACACGCCTTCCCACCTTTATCTAAGCTGAGTAAATATCTTTAAATCCGGCTCTCTCTTTTTGTAGCCATCTTGCTGCCTATTGCTGCGGTTTGTCCCCTCGCTCAAGTTGCTCTGAGATTAGCTATGAGCCTGCTGTTTGGTACGTTCTTCTTCAGCTCTCTGTCCAAAGGGAGGTCTGAGCCACAGCGCCAGGACCTCCACCACGGGTAGGGTAAGGAGGTAGGTCCTGAGTCCATCCCAAGATCGAACCCAGGGCACCATTCTGACCTAGACCGGCTGAAAAGCCCCCCCAAGGTCTCTGAGTTGCTATGGCAGCATACCCTTTGACATGAATGTTGTAGCCTGGAGCTATGGATAGTGATGATAGAGATTCCAATTTCTTTCCATCGCATGACTGACCATGAATCTCCTCCGCTCTTACCGCCTGCCATTGATGTGTGTTGGGAGGATCTACAATTCGATACTCAAACTGTTTGGCTGCGTTATGAATGCACCGTCTTTGGCCATTAAGTCCTGGAGTGGGACTTGAACCCAGAGTTTCTGCCTCAGAGACAGGGACACTACCGGATGCACCACAAGACCTCCTGTGGTACCTTATGGAAGATCAATAGAAAATAAAATTATATTACATCTATGTTCGTCTCATTTACTGTTCCGACACTTATTCGAAGGACTTAATAAGGTTGTCAAAATATGACCTTCCCTTTTTGGAATAAATCCAACTACTCTTTATTATATTATGTGTTTCTAGATGATTTTTTCCTCTTACATCTTTGAGTAAGGATTTCATTATCTACCCTACAACTGATGTTGTGCTAACTGGCCTAGAGTTCTTTGGATATTTTCTATCTTGTGTTTTAAATGCAAGAATAATACTAGCTTTTCGTCAGTCCTCTGGCACAATTTGCAACTCTGAAAATTATTAATGAACAGATCATTGTGCATCTGTTATCTCTGCCCCATCTTTTTTTTTTAGGATGTGTGAATGCAATCCATCCAAGTTAAATATCTGACCCTCTCTTTGTCACTTCAGCAAATATCACCAACCCCCCACCCGCTTCCTAACTTAAATGTCTTGAAGTTTTTGTCATTAAATGTGTTCACTCTTATTTGATAGTTTAGGCCCCTCCCCTCAGATATCTTGTTCACTTCTTCTGGCTCTGAATCATCATCTGCTGGTACATCTGCCCCAATTACCCCATAACACGAGTGACTTCCTTCCTCCTGCGCTGGGAGTGGTGCTTCAGAATTCCATTTCCATTTCTGCCTATGTCCACCTGCCCTTTCTGGTCCAAAGTCCTGTAAACCCAAGCTGCCCTTAAACTCACAGCGACACCTTGAGGCCCAATCCCAGCCAGTTTCTCTCCCCCATCTCCTGCTGGGACATTCTGAGGTCTCCATTTGGAACTGATTCATTTAGCTTCGTTTGCTTGTCATTCCCACTGGAACTCCTCTCCCACTCACTGGCTCTGGACAGGGAAGGAAAACCCTTGCAGGTTTCTGAAGCTTACACCTGTGCAGGGACCCTGTTGTAAATTATAGGTATGTGGGCCATGGGCGCAAACATTGGGATATTCAACATTCAAATGTTGTTGCTATGGGAGTCTGTTTGGGTCCTAGCTTTGCTGCTGTTGGGTAGGATACGTGGATCAATCTTTCTGATGATTTGGTGCCATTTTCTTGAGCTGGAAACTGTCAGCAACTTTGCTTCTAATTTCCACCTCTCCCTTGTATTCACATGCTCCATCTCTTATACTGACCCCTTTCCTGGCCCCCGACCCACCTTCCTTCATTTCCCTATCTCCATTTCAGGGGATTGTCTGTGCACCAATATCTGCTGTAAATGCACCAAACCCACAACTACCTTGATTAAACTTTCTCCTGCCCTGCTTCCTGGGAAGTGTTACATTTCTGAGGTTTATAGCATTATTATGTCTTGAACTGTGTCTTTAAAGTTAGGGTAAAATTTAGGGTCATGTAACCTGTGCTGAACTCAACCTGACAATGGACTTAGGTGATGGGGATCTAAAAAATTAAGGAACACCTTGATTGTTCGTTGGGAAGAAGGTGTGAAGATCTCACACTTGTCAATAATGTTGAAAGCAGCTGTGATGCCGACTGACAGACTGAGAGTGTCCAAGTGCCAGGCATGTGTTAAGAATGTCAGATTTTAAAAGGTTATACTTTGAACTGTCTATATGATTCCAGGTTAGTATAGAGTTGGGATATAAGGAATAGCTAATTTGCATGTCTCCCTGGATACAAGGTCTATGTAGTTCACATTGCAATGGGGAAGGGTGCAAAGGAAGCAATTGTAAGTATCAGGTTACAGGCTTTCCTAAAATATCACTGTATGTCACAGGTTTTTTTTAAATCTGTCATGATCTTGAAGAGTGAGAATGGCTAGATGCCAAAAAATCTGTATCGTTTGTCGTGCAGTAACCTGCTAGGATAGAAAGGATCGAAATTGTGAGGAGTGTTATGGCACAGCAGTTGGTAAAGGCTGAGCTGTTTAATTCCCAGAGGGAAACTTGAACAAACATCATAACCTATATTTTCAATTCGTATGTTTGAGATGCAGCTCTGAATTCAGGAATAAAACCATCAAGCCTCAAGAGGCTTTGTTTAATATAAAACTAAATTAAACATTTATTAATTTAACGACAAATTAAACACATTCACATGTCTACAAATTACTCCCATAATTTTTAAATAAATCCCCAAATTAATCACTCCCAGGTAAATCTTCACCAAGGCAACAGTAACCCATAGACTTTAAACAGACACCAGGCAAAGCACATTTGACCTTATAAATTCAAAATGAGGCTCATTGCAATTTGATTCCTTTGCAGACCCAGTTGTTGGCTTACAGGCTGGTTAAATCTTAAATGCCTCTGACTTGCCCATAAACTCCTTTCTGTTTATACCTAGCTTTTCCTTTGAATGTAAATTTCCCATTGTATTACTAGTTTTTTAAAATTTTACTCTCATAATAATAAATCCTTTCACTCTGCCAATCTTATTAATGATATAAACACATTGCTTGGCATCTCTGAGCTAGGTGAAAGATTCTACTCCCACTCTTGAATGCTTTGATCAACAAATGCAAATTTACACTTTATCTTTTAACTTCCTGATGTTTTTCTAATTAACATCTCAAAACTACTACACATCAAAACACCCAGGCTAGCTGGTTTTAATCCAATTAAGACGCACACAGACACATACATAGACACAGACCCTACTACAATTCCAATTTAAAAATAATTTCCAATAACATTATAGACATTAATATCTCTTTGTGACCCGAGTTAGAACTAAGCTGGAAGATTTGCAAAGCTTGGATTGATTCAAAATGGACTCTGATGAGGTTGCCATCACTTGTGGATTTGACCACGACCCTTTACCTCCCAAGAGGATGAAAGGACATTCCCAGACATGAAAGACACCTCAGAACTCAATGAAAGTTTTGCAGGTGTAAATAGAAGCCATTATTTTGATGGTCCTGATCCAAACACAAAAGACATTCACCATTAAGAGGCTTTAAAGTGTGAAAAGCCACCACAGAAGACGGTGTCATGAAAATATAATAATTTTCATACTGTTATTGGGGTTTATTGTAAAGTAGGAATAATGGGATCTGGATTGTCTCTGTGTATGTGTGGTGGGAGGTGCTTAATTGAACCAAAGACAGCTGGTCTGAAGGCTTTGAAATATCAGAAGGTTTGAAATGATAAATAAGTGAACATGGCTGAAGCTTTAGAATCTGAGGAGTAAAAGTAAAATTTGCATTTTTAGATAACCAAGAGTAATCATGAATTTCAAAGAGAGGGTGAAATGTTACACTTAGCCAGAAGAAGCCAAACAGTGAGTTTATTTTTCCCAAAGCTTATTGATAAAATTGGTACTATGAAAGATTCTTATTATTAGAAAGGTAAAGTCCAAAGACATATTGAACTAATGGGATTTACATTCAAAATGGAGAAACATTTATAAAGGAGATGAAGTTATGTATAAGGCAAGAAGGAATTCTAAGAACTAACAAGTGTGAAAAGCCTCCAGCCTCTATGTATCACCTTTATGTACCAAGCTGCTGCCTGTAGGAACTGAAGCTAAGAGAAGTCACTGTAAATATCCCTGTCCAGGACGATGTGCTTTACCTGGGTCTGTTAAAATCTATTTTGTTTTCAGTGTGCCCTTAACAGAGGTGTAACTGGGAGTTAGATTAATTAGGGGAGCTAGGAGTTATCTTGGTAGTAATTTGTAGACCTATGTATGTGCTTAATTTTTAAAAATTAATAAATGTTTAATTTAGTTTTGTAAAAAACCTCTAAGACTTGGTAGACTTATTACTACTGAATTCAAGGCACGCATCTCAAAATCAAAATACAAATTGCAAAACAGTTGTGGCAGTTCTTTCAAGTTTCCCTCTGGGATTTTAGCAGCTCAACATTTACCACCTGCTGTGCCATAACAGTGGGATAAAGAATTCAGGCTGTAATTAGATTACTCCCAGTGCCTTATTTGGAAGATGACTTGGCATTTGTTACACAATCACATGATACAGCAGCCACTTTATTCCCTGTTAAAAAATATAGCAAACTGCGACAAGCAGACAGAACTCACTAGCAGAGCTTCAACACACAGGAGAGGGGGACCAACAAATAGCCATTGAACTGCTGTAATCAACAAAGCTAAAAAAGGGCCATGCTTCAGTTCCTTGAAAGATAAATAAAGAAGCTCCATGCCCACCTCCAACAAAACCACACACCCTCAAACAACCTGGGCCCACCTTCAAGCTTGCCTCAGGAAAGCAACCTCCTGTGGATCGACTGCAGGACCCATCGCAACAACTGAGACACCTCTGCAATTACAAAGCCTTCACTTCAGACAATGTGACTATGAAATAACAGGGCTCCACTGAAACAGAGGACGGGATCTGTTCCATTTTATATGTATTGTTTTTATATTCATCCAAGTCCAGTTCTCATCAGCGTGTGAGAGAGTGAATGAGAGCATGAGCCATACATAGTTTGTTTATTTACCTCCAGGGCATGGGTGTGAAAGATAAACTAATGTTCTGCCCCCTGTTTTAAATGCAAAAGGCTTGCTGCTGGGTTATTTAGAATTGACTCACACACTCCGACGGTAGAGAAAATACACACGCTCACATATAAATATAAACGATCACGTGCAATAAAAGGTAACACTTTAAAATTGCCCATGACAAATTGCAGCCGATTAATGCACAGCAGGACTTTGCTGATGCTGTATCTGATCCAGTTGTTCAAGGCCACCCATACTGAAACCCTCTGATTCCTGTCCTTCTCAGGGCGACATTATCCACACGAACATATGAACTAGGAGCAGGAGTAGGCCACTTGGCCCCTCAGGCCTACTCCACCATTCAATAATATCATGGCAGATCTGAATGTAACCTCAACCCTATATTCCCGCCTATCCCTGATAACCTTTCACTCCCCTGTTGACCAAGAATCAATCTAGCTCTGCTTTAAAAATATTCAAAGACTCTGCTTCCACCGCCTTTTGAGGAAGAGAGTTCCAAAGACTCACAAACCTGAGAGAAAAAGAATTCTCCTCATCTGTCTTAAATGAGTGGCCCCTAATTTTTAAACAGTGACCCCAAGTTCTAGATTGCCCCACAAGAGGAAACTTCCTCACCACATCCACCCTGTGAAGACCCCTCAGGTAAATTTGAGGCAGGAGGCTGCACAGTCAGTTTAAATGAATGAATGAAATGGAGCAGAACATCTAGGAATGAAGGTGCTGGCTAGGAGAGCTGAACGGGTTTACTTTGGCCAGAATTTTGACGTTGCTGTGCCGGGACAGGCCCGACACGCCGACGTGTAAAATGACGCGCGGTGATGTTGGGCTTGCATCCCGGCGTCACCGCGTGCCATTCAGATCTTTCATTCAGCGAGCGCGCACTGGAGGCGGTGGCATGCCTGCCGAACTGTCAAAGGCCTCTTAAGGCCATTAGGAAACTAATTTAGATAATTAACAGGCTGTGCATCCAACCTTAAGGTTGGCGGGCAGGTGAAGAGCCCAAGTGGCCTTCGCGTTTTTCAGGAAACCTCGTCCACAGGCGGGATGAGGCTCCCTGAAGGTTTTAGTGAATAAATAATTTTTTTTCCCATAATTCATAAACATGTGCCAGCTCATGAGACACTGTCACATGAGGGGACATGTCTAAATAATTTTAATTTCTCTTTATTTAAAACTTTCAATATGAACTTGATCTCCCTGAGGCAGCTCCGTGCTACCAGTGTTCGTTACCAGCCATTGTGTCATGCTGGGCTGGCCTTAATTGGCCTGCCCACGTAAAATGGTGGCGCACAGCCAATCGTGGGCGGTGATCGGCTCTGCGCCCGCCCACTCCCAGGCAGCAGAAAATTCTGCCCTTTGTGAAGGGATCGTGAACAATGGTATACATCATCAACTGGTAGATTCAATGGAAGGTTGCGGACATTGAAAGGTTTGTCTCAACACGGTTATCTTGGAGCGTAATTTGTGATGGACATTACAAACTCAGTAATACTGTTGCACAGTAGGTTGGAATAGTTGTATTTGTTGTCATATGTAAACCTTACATGTCATTCCTCATAGGTAGCTGGGTGCTTGGAGCCTCATTTCTGATAGTTAATCAGCCCCACTCTCTGGTCCCTCCTTGGAGTCCCTGACTGACCATCTCACTGCCAGTCTATAGTTTGATTCTCATGCTCTGTTCTGCCAATATATTTAACTGCAGCATTGTTTGCAATATTCTCGAGGTTGGGCAAAAAGTATCAATGTTTGCTGGATCCATTCTAAAATGACAGCTAGACATTGACCCCCTGCTGTCTGCATGTACAGAGTAGAGCTTAGTGAAGCTGGTTCATTTTCCTTGTCCTTTCTCTCAACAAGACTTGTTGTAAAGCCTCAGCTGCAACAGCACATATAGCCCGGCAAGAACTTGATTCAGCTCCATTAAAGCCTCCAATAGCACCGATTGACTGCTCTGCCTCTGGCACCAAACTAGCATTAATTGATCCTGATCAATGGGATCCAGAATCTCTGATGATCTGGAGTGTTCTGTTGTAAAGTGCTCCAAACCCAAGAAACATAAGCACTGTTTCAAAGGACATTGAAGCATTGGAACCATCCTTCACCAAGAGAGGGAGATACGGAGAAGGTAAACAATCCCATCTCCATTGCCCAGCTGCCATATTCAGAGTTATAGCCACAAGGGAACCAGTCATTATTTTCTAGCTCATTCTGTCACTGTGATGTTGATGAAACCCAAAGGTGTTTGCCCAATACTTTCATCAAGGTGAAGTCCACAGTTAGTTGAGTAAAACTGTGAGGTCGCAGATTAAGTCCCTTCCTTACTCTGAGTATCACGGTGAGATCAAACAACACAAGTGTTTTGTAAACTGGGTAAATTGGAGGCGGGAGGTCGCATAACCAGTGTCAGTTAAAGATGGGGACTGTTATTAACTGTCTGATCTACCTTGAAATGAATGTGATTGGCTGGAAGAAGTGAACAGGTTAACTCTGTGAAGGGATTGAGACCAACGGCGACACCATCAACCAATAGATTAGACAGAAAGCTGAGGACATTGAATGGTTTGTGTGAACATGGTTATCTTCTATCATATTTTGTAAATGTCAGAACGATCAGTGTGATCAGTATAACACTCCCAGTAATATTGGTGCATAGAAGGATGAATTAGTTGAAGTTGCTGTTATAAGTCAATCTTCAATATTTTTGTTCATAGGTGTACTGGGTCCTGGAACCTGGTCACTGATGGTGCACATTCTCACTCGCAGGTACTTGTTGTCCCACAGTTGCTACCCATCCTTGAATTTGGTTCTCACTCCTTGTCCTATAAATGTATGCAACTTCTTAACCTCATGATAGATCTCCCATGGAATTGCTGGTGTCAGTCTGAAGGCTGGACATTAATAACCAGTCTTTACTGGGCCTCACTCTCAAGTCCAGGAGGGCATTTACCCTCCACCCACACGCCGACCATCCCACGTGGCTACCTGCCTGTACATAATGGAGTTTCATGGAACCAGTACATTAACCGTGGCCATTCTCTTGAGCTACAACATGTTGCAAAGCCTCAATCTAAGCAACACGTATAGCACAGTCGAAATTGGATTCAGCTCTATGTAAGGCCCCACCAGACAGATCAACTCCCCCACATTATTGATACCAACTCAGCATCAGTGGACCCTGATCAATGGTGCCTGGCATCATCTGAAGCGCTCAACTCTACAGTGCCACAAACCCAACAAGTGCAAACATGGTTTCAGAAGGATATTGGAATGTTGGAACCATCCTCTATCAAGTGTAACGGACACAGAAAAGGCAAACATTCCCATCACTGCCCATTGCCCTCGGTCCCTGTTCTCTGGCTTGTAAACGCATGGAAACCTGTTTTTACATTCTAACTCATTCTATCATTGTGACCTAAATGAAGCCCAATGTTGTTTGCCCAACACTTTCATCAAGGTAAGGCCATTTAACTGGATGAGGGAAACCGAAAAGTCACAGGAGAAGTCTCACCTTTACACTGAGCATCACAGTGTGATCAGACACTGCAGTACATTTTCAAACAGGGTAAGTTTGAGGTAGAAACTTGCAGAACCAGTTTCAGTGATTGATCTGTTTCTCCTTGCTGTTCCCTTTAGGAGTGAATCCAGATGTGCAGAAGTTCTGAACAGCTTTGCTTTATGAAGGGATAGTGAACAATGGAAATATTGCTAGCCAGCTGACACTCAGAAGGTTGCTGCTGGAAAAGGTTTGTTTATGCATGTAGTTGAGAGCCTTCCTATTGAGACCATCGATTGGTGTTGATTGTGGTTTGGATAGAATGAAAGACTGATGGGAGGGAGTGAACAAGTGAAGAATACACCCCTCAAACTGTCCACCAACACTGAGAGCTCAGGGTTAACATTTGAAGGATGAAGGGTGGGGCGTTGAAGAAATTCTTCATGCAGATGTTTAGAATTGATGGCTATTGAGGCAGAAAATGGCTTGAAAAAAATATCACTTGTCAAACTCAAGAAGCAATGGAACTTTTTTGCCTTTAATACTAAGCTACCAGTAAGATTACAAGAAAGGACATAAACCAGTCAGATTTTCCTCCAGAAACTCTATGTAGTATTTACATGTTAAAGGGTTTTATTATATGAGGAGAGCTACAAAATACTTGTTAGTCTACTTGATGCACTCCAGTATTTTCTGCGTCTAACTTCTTCTGCTACAGGTACACAGTTGGTGTCAAGGTGAGTGAGAGGAAATGTTTTTTTTTAATCATACTACCAACAGGCGCATCATGAAAAACAAAACAATAAAGGCAAGCGGATCTATTACGAGAGTGAGAAAATCCCGACCAAAAACCAATCATTGCCAGTGTAGATACCACAAAGGAGAGAGCATTGCAACTGAAATTCTCCTCACATCATCCTGTGTCTCATCCATGTCTCCGTGTCAGCTCTACAACCTTTAATTTATTTTTAAATTGACAGTTCACAGCTACTCTCCACACAGACCTTTGTAAATGCCTTGCTACAGGGAATCATTGAAGTAAAGACCATTGCATCCTTTGAGAGAAAGTTGGATCAATACTTGTAGTAGTGAAACTTGTTGGTCAAACTTCAGTGCCTCAGTTTGTGGGTTCTATTCTGCAATCTGAAGTCACTGAGATGCTCATCATTATAACGACTGTCAGCTTCATTCTGACTTCTGTTTCTGTTGTTCATTGCACAATTCCACCTCCCATTCCAGGCTGGATACTTCATGTCCAGCCTTTGGGTCCTCCATTGGCATCAAATGCCACACTAAAGGTAATTGCAGAAAATAAAAGCCCATGGTGTAGGGGGTAACATATTGGCATGGAGAGAAGATTGGCTGGCTAACAGGAAGCAGAGAATTGGCATAAATGTGTCTTTTCCTGGTTGGCAAGATGCGACAAGTGGTGTGCCACAGGGATCAGTGCTGGGCCTCAACCTTTCACAATTTATATAAATGACTTGGATAAATGGACCGAAGGAATGGTAACGAAATTTGCTGATGACACAAAGATAGGCAGGAAAGTAAATTGTGAAGAGGACGTAAGAAGGCTATAAAGTGACATAGATAGGTTAAGTGAATGGGCAAAATCTGGCAAATGGAGTATAATGTGGGCCATTAAGAAATCTTTAATTTTGGCAGGAAGAATGAAAAAGAAGCTTATCTAAATGGTAAGCGATTTCAGAGCTCTGAGATTCAGAGGGATCTGGGTGTCCTTGTGCATGAATCACAAAAGATTAGTGTGCAGGTCCAGCAGGTAATTGGGAAAGCTAATAGAATGTTATCATTTATTATGAGGGAAATTGATTACAAAAGTAGGGAGGTTATGCTTCAGTTGTACAGGGCATTGGTGAGACCACATCTGGAGTATTGTGTACAGTACTAGTCTCCTTATTTAAAGAAAGATGCAAGCATGCATCATACTTTAAATAACACCATTGTATCTCTGGCAATAGTAGCCCAACATTTCAAATGAAGACAGATTGATTCACTGCTGAGAATCTACAAGTGAATATATACAATATTCACTCTTTCAATCTGATGTAGTCCAGTTACAAACCACAGAAACAGTGCCCAGCACATCAAAGCACAATGGAAGGCAGGAAATGATGATGCTCAATGCTATTACAGGTTTACAATCAGATTTTTTTTAATACTATGAAAATAAAACCCTTGAGGCAGCAGCATGAGTCAATCAGATTGATAGTGGAAGTGGAGTCTGCTGCTTTGAGGAATATGTTCATACAATATCATCATTCACAACAATGTTCCGACTTCCACAATCGTCAGGGCAACACCTCTACCTGTGGGAAATAAATACCTTAAATGTAATTGGAGGTACATAAAGGAATAAATCCCCTGATATGTGGAGAACACACGAACAAATTGAATTTCAAAGTAACAAAAACAACAACTCGCATTTATACAGCACTTATAATGGAGTAGTAGCTCTAAGGTGCTGCACAAATGTCCAAATCATGCTATATTTGACACTGAAAAGGATAAGGAGAAATTAGGGCAGATGACAAAAAGTTTGTCAGTGAGGTAATATTTAAGTCAAAGCTTGAAGAAGGAAGAGAGGGAGAGTTAGAGAGGTTAAGGGAGGGAATTACAGAGTCAGGCACCAATAAGCTGAAGGCACGATTGCCAATTGTGGAGTGATAGGAATCGGGGGCTGCAGACAAGCTCAGAATTGTAGCAGTGCAGAGATTTGTTGGTTCTGAAGGAGGTTACAGACATGGAAAGGGGGAGGCCTTGGAACCTGTTGGGTGGGAAATTCTTGAAGACCTTACAACCATTTTGAATGAATTTGATGCGGCAATAGGTCCAATAGTTTCATTTATTTTGGCCATTGGATGTGCATATTTAGGCAAGGCCAATAATTGTTGCCCATCCATGATTGACCTTGTGTAGGCTGTCTTCTTAAACTGCTGCAGTCCAGGTGGCATTGAGTGCATGCACAGTGCTGCCTGGGAAGATTCATCCAATTTTATTATTTGACTTTTCTGTAGGGCTTTGATACAACCGAGTGGCTTGCTGGGCCATTTCTGAGTGCAGTTAAGAGTCAGCCATGTTGTTGTGGCTCTGCAATCACATGTAGGCCAAACCAGATCTCAGGCGCTGGCGGGCATGGATGGAACAATAAATAAGTGGAGTTGGGCTTAGCTGAGACAGGAGTTAGTGGGATGAGTGGGATGGATAATTTTTAGTTGGATAGGGATTGGTGGGTCTGTCAACTCAACCACAGGACGTAAATTTGTTCTAAATAAATGTTCTTGGGAACATGATGTTTGTGCATATTCCCCTTATTGTTACCTGGGAAGTTGGTGCCTTCTGTTGCATAGGTTGCCTTCACAACAGACAGATTCTTCAGGGAATGGTGCCTTCAAAGCTGGTGAATGCAAGGATTGGCAAAGGTTCCTGGATGCACATCCTTGGAAAACAATTGATTCCCCATCTGTTGGTAACAGAAACACACAGGTAGTTTATAACTAGTCTTGTGTATTACGGTGTGGAAAATGGCATCAATTATTCCTTATTCTCTCAACATGAAAATTGGTAGACTGGTAAATAGTGAGGAGGATAGCTATAAACTGCAAGAGGATATCAATGGACTGGTCAGATGGGCAGAGCAGTGGCAAATGGAATTCAGCCCAGAAAAAGTGTGAGGTAATGTGCTTGGGGAGGGCTAACAAGGCAAGGGATTACATTATGAAGGGTAGGACACTGGAAAATATTGAAGATCAGAGGCACCTTAATGTGCATATCCACAGATTGCTGAGCAGGGCAGGTACATAAGGTGGTTAAGAAGGCATATGGGATAATTGCCTTTATTAGCTGAAGCACAGAATACAAGAGCAGGGAGGTTATGCTGGAACTGTATAAAATGCTGGTTAGGCCACAACTGGACTACTGCATGCAGTTCTGGTCACCACATTATAGGAAGGATGTGATTGCACTGGAAAACATGAAAAGGAGATTTACGAGAATGCTGCCTGGGCTGGAGAGTCTGAGCTATGAGGAAAGGTCAGATAGGCTGGTGTTGTTTTCCTTGGAGTAGCAAAGGTTGGGAACGGACCTGATAGAGGTATATAAGATTACGAGGGGCACAGATAGGTTGGATAGGAAGGCACTTTTTCTATTAGTAGAGGGGTCAATAACCAGCAGGCATAGATTTAAGGTAAGAAGTAGAAGGCTAGGAGGGGAGTTGAGGAGAAATTTTTTCACCCAAAGGGTGGTGGGAGTCTGGAACTCACTGCCTGAAAGGATAGTTGAGTCAGAAGCTCTCGTGACATTTAAGAAGTATTTAGATAATCATTTGCGTTGTCATAGCCTCCAGGGCTAAGGGCCAAGTGCTAGAAAATGGGATTAGTGTTGTCAGATTCTTGTTGACTGGCATTGGCACAATGGGCCGAATGGTCTCCTGTGCTTTAAATGTCTATAAGTCTACATATTGGCCGCACAACCATTGAACCCGCACCATAACCAAAGTACAAAACTGAAACATTCACTTATTTAAAAACAAATTCCAAAGCTTAGGATTGGAATTTGGGTCAGGTTCACACTAATAGAACATGTCTCCCCTCTTTTAAGCTTGCTAATGTCCAATCGGAAATGAATTTGATCAGATTTCAACACACATCAAAGTTACAATGAACCCTTGTTCCTCTTTTAGCAGAAACCTCACTTTTCCCCCAGAAAAGCTAAGAAGGTGCAAGAGGATCTGAGAGAATGGGAGAATACTGAAGTGGGGATGGTGGGGGAGGATAGAAGTAGGAGGGTAGAGGGTTATGTGATTGAAGATAGGGGAGGATAGATCAGGTGGATGAGGGAAAATGGATGTGAGATGGGGAAGATGGAAGTGAGTGGGAGAGGTTTTGGAAACAGGGAAGCATGAGGGAGGATGGGAGACGGTGGAAGAGGATGGGGAAGGAAATAGAGGATGGTGAAAAAATGGAACATGAGAGAGAATGGGTTGGATGGGAGTTGCGGGCAGATGGGAAAGAATGGGAGAGGATGGTAGGGATTGGAGAAGACAGAATAATTATAGGAAAGGTATAAAGCCATGCATTGATTGTCCCATTCCTACTTCCACTCTGGCTAGTGTGAGGCACTGGCAGTAATCCAGAGATTATTACACTTTACTACCTGCTTGCCCTGATTTCATTTTTTCAGTGTATGACTTTATCTTTGATCACTCTCAGCAGGTCCTGATAATGTGCATGGAATTGCGAAATGCGAGATGGGTCAGGGACAAGATCAATTTTTGACATATTATTAAACGTGGACTGATTAACCTCTGGCCAATTTGATGAGATAGAATTCAGAGGTTTCACTTGAGGTTTGTAGTTGAGTGTTTTTGCCATGATTTATGGGCCTCTTCCATTCCTATAAATGTACCTGAAATTACCTTATGCAATTGACACAGAAATCACATCTGAATTTGAATCATGTTCATCTCACCGTGAGATTTCTCATCAAATGAGGAACATCACTTAACAGCCACGAAATGTTTTAAGTTGCCACCGTGACATATTAGGAGTAAACTTACCATTGTTTCCTCTCCTGATACCAGTTAGGCAGCGATCCTGAATCCCAATGCATTTCACAATGTCTCTAGAGCTGGTTGCAGGGTTAGATGAATCTTTATAATAGGCCACGCACTCTAAGCCATTTAGAGTTGGATATTCTGATGAATGTTGAACAGAAACAGTTTAGAATCATAAAAGTGTTTAGGTTTGACTTGAAGAATGTCCAGGTACAGGCAATTATGAAATTTCATTCATATGGAATTATTTTTTAATTGACTCATAGGGTGGAATTTTATGGCCCCGACGCGGTGGGGGAGGGGCTATAAAATGTGGCGAGCCATTCAAAATTCCATTGACTTTGGTGGGTGGGGGTCTAAGATTCCACCCATAGAATCACAATCATAGGAAGAGACCATTCTGCCTATTGTGCCTGTGCTGGATCTGTGAAAGAGCTATCCAATTAAATCTACTCTGTCTGCTCTATTCCCACAGACTTGTTATTTTTTTTCCCCTTTTCAAGTATTTATCCAGTTCTCTCTTGAAAGCTACTATTGAATCTGCTTCCGCTACCCTTCCAGGCAGCGTATTCCAGATCACAAGTAAAACAATCCTCCTCATCTTCTTCTTGCCCTTTTGCAAATTATCTTAGTCTCCTGTTCTTTATTTAACAAACTACCCACAAGTTGAAACAATTCCTCCCTATCTACTCCAACCATCATAATATTGAACAATATAACTGTCTCTCTGCTGTATGGAAAGCAATCCCAACTTCTGTATGCTCCCCAGCTAACTGAAATTCAGTTCCTGTAGAATTTGAGACAGATCTACGAGAAGCACACATTGAAGACCAATCAATGCAGTGCAATGGATTAGGATCCAGCCTTGGAAATCTTTTTTGGAGTGGACCCCACCCTCATATGGGGAGAAACCTCTCTCTCCCAGATCATAACCATATTAGGGGAAGAGATCTATCTCTTTCTAAAATGCAAATCTGCTTCAGGCTTCCCTTTAAGTGACACTGAATGGACTCTCAGTGAGAGATGCCACAAAGTGCTGATGTGCTAATGGTAAATGTGACATTACTGTGACTTAGAATCAGTCCATCTTTTCTGTGTTGGCTCTTTGAAATATATATGTATTATATAAGCATGATAGCAGAGTGACTGGGAGAGACTGCAATCTTTTCTTAATCTTTCATGGGATGTGAACGTCACTGGTTAGGTCAGCATTTTTATTGCCCATCCATAATTGCCCTTGAGAAGGTGGTGGTGAGCCACCTTCTGGAACAACCACAGTTCATGTGGTGTAGGTACACCCACACTGCTCTTTGGGAGGGAGTTCCAGGATTTTGATCCAGCGATAGTGAAGGAACAACAATATCCAAGTCAGGATGGTGAGTGACTTGGAGGGAAACTTCCAGCTGGTGGTCCTCTGCTGCCTGTGTCCTGTGGCAGAGGTCGTGGGTTTGGAAGGTGCTGTCAAAGAAGTCTTGCTGAGTTCTTGTAGATGGCACACACTGCTGTCACTGTGTCAGTGGCGGAAGGAGTTGATGTTGAAGGTGGTGGATGGGGTGCCAGTCAAGTGCGCTGCTTTATCCTGGATGGTATCAAGCTCCTTGATCCAGGCAAGTGGAGAGTGTTCCATCACACTCCTGACTTGTGCCTTGTGTGTGGTGGACATGAGTCAGGAGGTGAGTTACTTGTCACAGGATTCCCAGCATCTGACCTTCTCTTGAAGCCACAGTATTTATATGGCTGGTTCAGCTCAGTTTCTGGTCAATGGTAACCCCCAGGATGTTGATAGTGGGGGATTCAATAATGGTAATGCCACTGAGTATCAAGGGGAGGTGGATTCTCTCTTGTTGGAGAGAACATGAGTGTGTCTCCTTGGTTCTATGTTATCTGAAGTCCACATTGTCTGCATCGTAGTTTGATGTTAGTGTGCATGCAATGTAGAGATGAAAGGTACAATTGTTCTAAGCGTTTTGAACAAACCACTGTTTGCTTTAGTCAGGCTGGAACTGTGAAGCATCATGGAGCCTTAAAACCATAGAAAAGTTACAGCCCAGAAGGAGACCATTCGGCCCATCTTGTGAATGCCAGCCCGAGGACCCCCAGGTGCCCTTTCTAATCCCACCTTCCTGCACCTGGCCCATAGCCCTGCAGTTTACAGCACTTTAGGTGCAAATCTAGGTACTACTCATACCTGAGTTCTTGTGAACTCAATAATGAAGAAGCAAATAAGCATAAGGAATCACATAATAAGTTTCTTTTAACTGTGTATTCATGTTGGATTTTGTGACATAGAACCACAGAAAAGTTAAGGCGCTGAAAGATGCCATTCAGCCCAGCCTGTGCCGGCCAGAAAAAGATGAAAAGGAAACCAGCCGCTCATTTTAATCCCACTTTCCAGCCACTGGTCCGTAGCCTTGCAGGTTACAGCGCTTCAGGTGCAGATCCAGGTACCTTTTAAATGAATTGAGTGTTTCAGCCTCAACCAGCGATGTAGTCAGTGAATTTGGCAAAATTTGATAAAAATAAATAAATAAAACATGAACTTGTTAAAAACAACAGCCTGATTCTGTAATTGTGACAACTGATGTCTCTGGTTAAAGACTCTGTTTGAAGTGAAAAAATAAAATGTAACAGGAAAACAATCCAACACTAGAGTCACAGAAGGATATAGTACATTCGGGGGTCAGTTTTCCTGTCACAACTCTTTGAAATAACTGTCCAGTAAGTCCCACTATCCTAATCTTTCCCCGCTAGCCATCAAATTTAGCTGTCCAGATATTCATTGAATTCCATTTTTAAAGTCATTGAATCTGCTTCCACTCCTCTCAGGCAGTAAATTCTAGATCACAACAACTTACTGCATAAAATCATCTGCTCATATCTCCTCTTGTTATTTTGGCAATCAGGTTAAATCTGTGTCTTTAATTACTGATCCCCGTGCCAGTAAATTCAATTTCATTGTATTTGCTCTATCAAAACCATTCATGATTTTGAACAACTCTGTTAAGTCATCGCTTAACTTGCAGAGCTTCCAAGGAGAACATACGAACTAGGAGCAGGAGTAGCCCACTTGGCCCCTTCAACCTACTCCACTATTCAATAAGATAGTGGCTGATTGGGTTGTAACCTCACTTCCACATTTCCACCTACCCCTGATAACTTTTCACCCCCTTGCTTATCAGCAATCTACCTACCTCTGCCTTAAAAATATTTAGACTCTGCTTCCACCGCCGTTTGAGGAAGGGAGTTCCAAAGACTCACGACTAACAGAAAAAAATTTCTCCTCATCTTTGTCTTAAATGGCTGACCCCTTATTTTTAAATAATGACCCCTAGTTCTAGATTCTCCCTCAAGGGGAAACATCCTTTCCACATCCACCCTGTCAAGACCCCTCAGGATCGTATAATCTTCAACCAAATCACCTCTTACTCTTTGAAACTCCAGCAGATACAAGCCTAGCCTGTCCAACCTTTCCTGATAATGCAACCTGCCTATTCCAGGTCTTGGTCCAGTAAACCCTCTGTGAACTGCTTCCAATAGTTACATCCTTCCTTAAATAAGGAGACCAATACTGTACACAGTACTCCAGATGTGGTCTCACCAGTGCCCTTAATAACTGAAACATAACCTCCCTACTTTTGTAATCAATTCCCCTTACAATAATTGGTAGCATTCTATCAGCTTTCCTAATAATTTGCTATACCTGCATACTAATCTTTTACGATTCCTGCACAGGAACACCAAAATCCCTCTGCATCTCAGAGCTCTGCCATCTCTCACCATTTGGCTAATATGCTTATTTTTTATTCTTCCTGCCAGAATGGACAATTTCATGTTATACTCCATTTGCCAGATCTTTGCCCACTCACTTAACCTATCTATATCCCTTTGTAGCCTCCTTATGTCCTCTTCACAACTTACATTTCTATCTATCTTTGTATTATCAGCAAATTTCGCAACCATACTTTTGGTCTCTTCATCCAAATCATTTATATCAATTGTAAAAAGTTGAGGCCCCAGCACTGAATCCTGTGGCATACAACTCATTACATCTTGCCAATCAGAAAATGAACCATTTATGCCTATTCTCTGTTTCCTGTTAGCTAGCCAATCTTCTATCCATGCCAATATGTTACCCCCTACACCTTGAGCTTTTATTTTCCACAATAATATTTGATGTGGCACCTTATCAAATGCCTCCTGGAAATCTAAGTACGGTACATCCACCAGTTCCCCTTTATCTGTAGCACATGTTACTTCTTCAAAGAACTCCAATAAACATGATTTCCCTTTCACAAAACCATGCTGGCTCTGCCTGATTGCTTTTATTTTTCCAGGTGCCCTACTATAACATCCTTAACAATAGCTTTAACAATGGACTGCAGCAGTTCAAGACGGCAGCTCAGCACTACCTTCTCAAAGGCAACTATGGATGGGCAATAAATGCTGGCCCAGCCAGTGAAGCCCACATCCCATGAATGAATAAAAAAAAAGCTTCTAACATTTTCTCTTTGACAGATGTTAAGCTAACTGGCCTGTGGTTTCCAGCTTTCTGTCTCCCTCTCTTTTTGAATAAAGGAGCTACATTTGCTATTTTCCAATCTATTCCCTGAATCTGGGGAATTTTGGAAAATTAAAACCAATGCATCAACTATCTCACTAGCCACTTCTTTTAAGATCCTAGGATGAAGTCCATCAGGACCTGGAAACTTGTCAGCCCTCAGCCCCAACAATTAGCTCAGTTACAATTCCGTGGTGATAGTAATTTTCTTGAGTTCCACCCTCCCTTCCATTTCCCAATTTACAGCTGTTTCTATAATGAAGACCAATGATAAATACCTGTTCAATTCGTGTGCCAGCTCCTAATTTTCCCTTATTAATTCCCCAGACTCATTTTCAAAAGGATTAACTGTCACTTAGTTTATTGTTTTCTTTTTAAAATATCTATAGAAATTCTTATTATCTATTTTTATATTTCTAGCTAGCTTTCTCGTGCTCTATTTATTCCCACCTGATCAATCTTTTAGTCATTCTTTGATTTTTTTTTATACTCTGCCCAACCTTCTGACCTGCCACCCATCTTTGCACAATTACATTCTTTTTCTTCAAGATTGATGCGATCTTTAACTTTTTAAGTTAACCATGGATGGTGCATTCTCCCCTTGCAATTTTAATTTCTTGTTTGAATGTATCTATTCTAAAATATCTGCCACTGCATCGCTATTGACCTATCCCTTAACCTAATTTTCCAGTTCACTTTAGCTGACTACTTTCATGGTTTCAAAATGGCCCTTTTTTAAGTTTAAAATACTAGTCTTAGATTCACTCTTCTCTCCCTCAAGCTGAATGTAGAATTCAATCATGTTATGATCACTGCTACCTCGGGCTGTCTTCACTATGAAGACATCAATTAATCCTATCTTGCTGCATAATACCAGTTCTAGTATAGCCTGCTCTCTGGATGGCTCTAGAATGTGCTGTTCTCAGAAATAACCCAGGCTTCAGCAACCTTTCCACAAAACTGAGGTCATTCATCCCTGTTACCATTCTAGAACCTTACCTGGAAAAGGCTTGTTATTACAGAAGTCAGTACTGCAGCAATGATATTCCACGTATTGTTCTATATAAGTGGTGCTGAAGGAATTCGATTCAATGCAAGGTGCATAGGCCTTGAAAATGCATTTGTTCACATTTCCACCTGAAAACATAGAGAATGTATTTCATTTCCTAATATTGTAGGATTGTTCAACACTTTTCACATTATTTACTGTGATCATGTTCCTTCTGAGGTATTGCAATTGAATCCATTTCTATTTGCCCCTCTCTCCCTCTCTCTCTATATATATTATATATATGCATATATACATTGATTTATTTTACCTATTTATTAATGTTTCTCTCTATGCATCCATCTATATATCACTATATATCATGATAGATCTACCATCTCCCTTTCGATTTCTTTCCCTCACTCTCTTTATCTAGCTATCTCTCTCATACCCACTTTCTATTCTGAGAGTTTTCTTTGTTCTCGCAGGGAACATACTTTAACAACAAGGAACAAGCAACTTCACCTTTTCTAAATCTACCACTTGCCAAGATTAATTTTTACCCCTAGGCTCTTAGTATCTCTGTGGCAATCCAGGAAGGATTTATTATGCTAGAAAGTAAATTCATTTGGAGGCAAAAGAAAAGAGGACAATTCACCTAATCTGTTTATGAATAGTGCTGTCACACAACTTTGGTCTTGTTCTGATTGGTAGGTTTCTTCCCTCTCTTCGACATTTCCAGGTGTACCAAGAGTAGAGATGCACTTCAGAGCTGAGCCTGCAACAAAGCAAACAAGGAAACCAGTCAGTCAGTCATTGTTCAATCACATTGAATGCATCAAATTTAACAAACATGAAATATCCGTAGAATGAGCTGCACAGAAACAGGCCATAGGGCACAATAAGGTCTATGCCAGTGTTTATGTTCCACACCGGCCTCCTGCTACTTCCTTCAACGAAATATATCAGTATATCCTCCCGTTTGCTTCTCTCTCATGTACTTAACTGGCTTCCCTGAAATGCATCTAAGCTATTCATCTCAGCCATTGTGGCAATCAGTTCCAAATTTTCAACCCTCTCTGATAAAGACATTTCTTTATTGGGCTCATTGGTGACTATCCTGTATTTAAAATAGTTTTGGAAGTCTCCACAAGTGGAAACATCTTCTTTAAGGTTATCCTATCAAACTCTTTCATAATCTTAAAGACCTTTAATAGGTCACCCTTTAGTCTTCCCTTTTCTGGAGAAAAGATTCCCAGCCTGTTCAGTCCCTCCTCATATTTATAGCTTTTCAATTTCCACAGCATATGTGTAAATTTATTTTACAACTTCTCCTGTGCCCCATTGTTCCATCTATAGTAAGGAGATCTGAACTGTTCACAGTGCTTGAAGTATTGTTAATCCATTGCTCAAGACAATTATACAATATATACAAACATTATATATAATACATTCCCCAATTTTCAGTAATGTTCCTCTCGAAATTAACCCTCTTGCTTTGTTTACACTGTTTATGACCTTTAGTTTTGTTGACCTGAGCACCCGTGCCCCCTACATGACTTTGCTTTTCATCTCCATTTAAATTCTTATTTTCTAAGGAGAGTGGGGCCTCCTTATTCCTCCAATCAAAATGCCCCTTTCGCACTGAATAGATCATTGCACGTTCTCAGGAATCCCAATGCTTTTCACAGACAAAAGAAATTAAAAAGGGAAAATTTCCATTTCAATAGCACCTTCCACAATTCCATGATGTCTCAATGAAAACTTTCCTTTCTCTCCATCATGTCCTCTCCAATCTTATCTTGTCCATGAGATTCATCTCCTGCTGCATTGGCCTGATTTCCACTAAACTGCTGACCATCCAACTTCACCTCCAGACCCCTATGTTACCTGATATTGTTAATGATTTTCCCATTTCAGGTATTATCCACCTTTCCTTCAAATCTGTAGTCATCGCTCCTTCCCTTAAAAATCACTCCACATTGGACCCAATTTGCAAATATCAAGTAAATCCCTGATGCTCAGCCACATGCCAAATACCCTGTTAAAATTTACAATCTCTGTTCCTGAGTTCCTAACAGTGAAGTTCCATTTGACATTCAGTGACATAACAATCACCAAATGTCCCCACCATCACCATCCTGGGGTTACAATTCAACAGAAACTCAATTGGGGTAACCAATCAAATACCGTGGCTATAAGAGCAGGCTGGGAATTCTGCAGTGAGCTACTCACCTCCTGATTCTCCAAAGCCTGTTCACTACCATCAAGGCACAAACCTGACCTGTGGTGGAAAAGTTTCCACTTGCTTGGATGACTGCAGCAACAATAAAAATCAAGAAGTCCAACTTTATCAAGATGAAGCAGCCCATTTGATTAGAACCAAATGAAAGTCTTAAATTTCTATTTCTTCCAACACCGGTACACAGTGTGTACTATCTACAAGATTCATTGCAACAACTCACCAAGTCTTCCCTGACAGCACCTTCTAAACCTAACTCTAACAACTGGATGGAAGGACTAGCTGACAGCAGGCACATGGGAACACCACCAGCTACAGGGTTCCCTTCAAGATTTCTAAGTTGGAGATATACCACAATTCCTTCATTAGATCAACATTCTGGAACTCCCTTCTGAGCAACACTGTGAGTGTACCTACCCGAGATGGACTGCAATGGCTCACCACATCCTTCTCATGGGCAGCTAAGTATGGGCAACAAATGCTGGCCTTATCGGTGATGCTCAGATCCCTGTGAGCGAATAAAAGAAAGAATCTGTGCGCAAGAGTGCTTTAGTGCCCACTGCAGCCTTACTAAAAACACAAGGCATCATTTTCCATGCCCGCTGGCAGTGGGCATGATTGGTGGCATCAGTGGACAATATGGCGTGATCGGTTTCATGATGGCAGGAAGGCAGGTCGCGATTGACCGCTCAGCCCACTAACAGCGGTCCCCGTTTCCTGCCATCAGTCGTCAGGAACCTCATCATAATACATCAGCATATCATTATCAGGCTATCCCGCCAGGTTCTTGCATTCCCGCTGGATCATCTGTCTACATCGGTGGGAAAGCACACCGACGTGTTTCACAACAGCACAGAGGCAACACGTACTTGACGGGTGAACTGCAGGTGAGTGCACAGCAACGTTCTGCAGAACTCGCCAGGGTCACCTGCTGGTTTGCAGGCTTCGGAGGCGACAGGGGAGTCGGGGTTAAGTGCCGCCCTGTCTAGGAGGCAACATTTGAGGGTAAGGGGGAACGGGGTGGGGGGAGCAAATACTGCCCTGCCTCGGAGGCGACTTTTGAAGGTGAGGAGGAACGTTGGGTGGAGGGGCAAGTGCAGACCTGCCTCTGAGATAACTGTTTGTGGGAGTGGGACAAGGGCAGCCTGCTGTTGAATACAGCGCACAAGCATTCGGGATGGGGGTGGTAGGGTGGACGAGGGAAGTGGCCACTCATTTGGGAAGCCTGTAGAAAGTGACCACTCCTCTGCAACTGAGACAGTTCAGGTGCAGCCACATAGATATGTTTGGGGTCAGGCTCCTAGCTTATCTGCCCACTCAAGCAGTGCAGAGGCATCAAAGTGCCACCAAGTTCTCCACAATTTCCCCTCCACCGCACCCCGCCCATCCCAGCACAGACTGAAAATTCATGAGCACTTCAGTGCACTGCAGAGCAGTTGGACTGCACACATTGTACAATCTCCTCGCTAAAGCTGGCCATGCAGTAGTCAATACTGGAGGCGGTCACATCCCTTGCACTGTCAGCATCCCGGTTTGAACCAGTCTCCCCGATGGTTCAAGCTAACAGGGGAGCCATGCAGCACACTAATCCCTGGCCATTCAAGTGGCAGCCAGCACGCTCCAGGAAGCATTAAAGGGCCATCACACTTAACCAGGACAGTTTCTTATTACACCCATGCTAACCACTTGTCTCTCTCTTTCATCCTGCAGGAGGAGTACATCAGAATCATGGAGCCTGATGAACTAGCTGTATGCCTGATGGCCTGCAAAGACCCTAGAAGACGGAGGAGAGAACGACTGAGACACCTGGCTGTGCAGAGGCAGGAGCAGGAACCTCAGGACGGAGAGGCGGCTGGGGCTCCTGCACAGTCTGCCCAAGGGCCACTGTGTTTCATCGCAGGTTGGCGCCTAGCGACACCCAGGCTCTATAGACACCTTTCTTACCTGCAGATGACCAAGAACTAATCAGAGACTACGAATGTCTAGGGAACTGGTCGCCCACATCTGCCTGTTACTGAAGGATTTGGTGCCACCGGGACATGGAGGGCATCCCATGACACTGGCTGTGAAAGTGAACGCGGCATTCAAATTCTATACCAGCAGCTCCTTTCAGGGCTCCACAGGTGACCTCTGTGGGATCTCTGAAGCCTCCACTCACAAATGCATCCATGAGGTTATGATGCCATCTTTGCGAGAGCACACAACATTGTGCAATTTTCCCAGGACAGGAGCAGCCAGATGCAGGAGTGATTGCCTTTGCCCAGATCTCGGGTTTCCCACAAGTTCAGGATGCGATATCACTGCACTCACGTGGTGCTAAGATCTCCGTGGACTACATCAACCACAAGGGTTTCCATTCACTGAATGTGCAGCTGGTGTGCAACCATCAGAAACACATCCTGCAGGTAAGCGCACAGTTTCCAGGGAATGTGCACAACGCATACATTCTCTGTCGGTCACAAATCTCTGGAGTCTTTCAGGGTCCACAGAAGCTGCAGGGTTGGCTCCTTGGGGGCAAGGACTACCAGCAGAGGCCGTGGCTGATGACACCTGTGCTGCACAGCGACGGTATAATGCAGCTCATGCTGCAGCTCGCAACTTGGTGGAGCAAACCATTGGGATGCTGAAAATGAGCTGCCTGGAGCAGCCTGGTGGAGCCCTGCAATGTAGTCTGCAGAAGGTGTCACGCATCATTGTTGTCTGAGTGACAAGAACAATGTTCATCAGAACAAGGAGCCATAGGCAGGGAAACATTCTTGGGAGTTTATTGACAATAGTGAACAGTATGTACAAGTGATTAACACCCATGTCCAGGCTGTGCAACTAATTCTTCTTAATTTTCCTAACCCTGCCTCTATGTCTTCGTGTTCCCCGAACATCCACAGTAGAGGTGGAGGCAGCCTGCTGACTGTGACACCCTGTCTGTGATCACTTTGGCAGGCGTCCAATGGAGGGCTGGGACTTGGAGGGACCTGGACTGCTTTTGCGGCCTTGCTGTATAGCAGTGTCATCCTTCTTGGCCTGTGAAGCTGGAGCTGCTGAAGTCACAAGATAGGCCAGTCACTCCTGGAGTAACCTGGGTAGATGGGCATCTGCTGATCCTCCTACCTATGGGTGCACAGGGGCCCTTGGCTGACTCCTTGAGGGGAAGGGGTAATTGGACTGAGACTGAGATGCCCTGCACCCCTCTTGTGTACACACTGTTGTAGGCCAACTATGGCGTCAGCAATGGAGTTGAGCCCATGCAGCAATGCAGGAGCGACATCCTGGACCAAGGTGTCCATGAAAGCCACCATTCTACCAATGTTGACCTTGGTGCATTGGTATGCTGAGGCTATTACCTCAGCCTGAAGATGGACAGACTCCTCCATCGTGCCTTGTAATCTGAGGAATGCAGCAGACATCCCTTCCTGGTGTTCCCAAGCTTGCCTTTGCAGCTCCAGCAACTGTGACATGATTGAGTCCAGAGGCTCATCATATGACTCACACTCACCAAATGTCTGGCCTGCAGCAGTCCTCAAAAGGCCAGGGACCAGGGAAATCACTGCCACCACCTGCTGTGGATCAGATAGTGTGAAGTGCTTACTAGATTGTGATCCCGGGGCTACTCTAAAGCTAGATCCCACCGAGGTGTGTGTCTCAGTGCTGGTGGAGGGTGTGGGTGAGTGTTATGATGGGGCTTCGAGGAGGGTGCCTTTAGGTTCCCCTTTGGAGGTTTCTTTGGGGCTTGATTGGAGGCCCCGGGTCATGGATTCTGTCAGCTGTTTGGCAGATGTGCCTGTAAATACAAGGAGTGATAATGAATGCATGGCAGCGGCCTGTGAAACAGGACACATCACTCATGGCATGGATGTCTGATGGATGTTGCACTGCTGGATCCTCACTTTATAAAGCAGCACTGGCCTCGCCATCAGCACAGGTCCAGTCCAGATCCTCACTGGCCAACTGGATGGCTCTGTTTTCAAAATCGGTGAGGACCTTGAAATCGGGTATTCTGCCACCGGTCTGCAACCTCTCTCTCTTGTCGTGTGTCAGCTTATCCTGCATGGATAGAGATGGAAAAAGTGCAAGCAGGATGCCTGCCGGGCCAGATGCTGAATGTGCCAGGCCTCTGTGGATGGTGAGTGGTCCCATGGATGGGATGAGGACAATGAGGGTGTGTGTGAGAGAGTGAATGGTGATATCCCTTGAACTGGCAGTGAGGGAAGGCCGTGGATATATACTAAAAATAGAAAATGCAGGTCCACCAACATCTGTGGAGAAAAAACCAGAGTTAACATTTCAAGCCCTTATGGCTCTTCTTCAGAGCTAAAAGCAAGTAAAATAATGATGAAATTTACACTGTTTAAAGGGGGCAGAGCAGGTGAAGCTGGATAGAAAGCCAGCGATAGCTGGAGGCAAAGGAGAGATTGACAAAGATGTCATGAACAAACAGACAAAGAAGTGTGAATGGTCATGATAATTATCACATTCTGCTTTCTTACCTTAATGCCACCATCAACACCTCCTTTAGCCAATACCACTATCATTAATATCCTTTGTCCGATTGTCCATGATACCTTTATCAATCTCTCCTTTGCCCCCACCTATCGCTGACCTTCTATCCAGCTTCACGTGCTCAACCCCCCTTAAACAGTATAAATTTCATCACATTTTACTCCTCTTTAGCTCTGAAGAAGAGTCATACGGATTTGAAATGTTAACTCAGTTTTTCTCTCCACAGATGCTGTTAGACCTGCTGAGTTTTTAAAGCATTTTCTGTTTTTGTTTCAGATTTCCAGCATCCGCAGTACTTTGCTTTTATCCTTGTGGATGTGTGCTGCATTTTTGAGTATGTGTGTTGAGGGTGATGAGAAGAGTGACTTACCCTGGCAGAATGGATGAAATCATTCATCCTCTTGTGGCACTGGGTGTTTGTCCCCTTCTGAAGAGCTTTGGCACTGACCACCACTGCCACCGCCTCCCAAGCTGGATTGGTCACGTTGCTGTCCATCCTGTGTCCAGAGCGGGGGTACAGGATATCCCGGCGGGCCTGCACAGCATCCAGCAGTCGCTTGAGGGACCCGTTATTAAACCAGGGGAGCTGCAGTCTCCTTGCCTTTGAGGGCCATGTCTCCCGGGCAGCAGTGAACAGCTGGAAGCAATGAGCACTGTGCTTGTGGCTGGCATTTAAACATGGTGCCCGGCCATCTAATGTCTCAAGGGCAACTATTGGATTGACAATAAATGTCAGCCTTGTCAACAAAACTGACATCTTGTGAATTAATTTTTAAAATGACCTGCATTTCAAAGCACATTGCCCCAAATGGAAAGCAAATACAATTTTTGGTCCCTGGAACCAATGGTTCTCGTGCATCTAACAGTTTGGAATAGATTAATAAATGACCCATTTGATAAAATGTCTCACCTTCAGTAACTAGAGCACAGATGATGAATATACCAGAGAAATACTTCATCTTTGCTTTGATCTTTTTTGTTCTTGCCACAAACTTCTTCTCACATATCTGCAGGTGGTGTTTATCAGAGAGCACATATATCCACGAACAGGAGAATGCACATTGTTGTTAACGCCCAGAATCTGCTACTTATTTGTTCTGTTGCCACTGTGATTTAGGATAATCATTAACAATCCACCTTCAAATCTGATAACAATTACTTTGGACTAAACAGATTACTCAGTTGGAAATTGGAATGAATATTGTACAAAAGATTATAGTCAGAGCAGTGCACTGGGACACTTGTCTTGGGAGATTGGGATCACTGGGTTGGAAGGTTTTGGACCCAGTTTATTCCTGACCTGAGGCTATCTGAATGGGACAGTATGTGTGAAGCAAAGAGTTCATCAGCATTGTACATGTGCTTTTCCCGACTTTGTCAGGAAATGAAATGGTCTGTTGCGGCATTCTAACTCTGGCCGTTCCTGTCTTGGAATTGTGTGAAGTTGACAGTGGGCAATGTTAAGTTGCTTATCCTTATCTCTCGGTCACTCCATGGCCTTGTGCCTTCCTGTCAGTTCAGGTGTTGGTCTGGCTAACCAATAATCTGATCATGTGGAGTCTGGGCAGAAAGACACCCTGACACTTCCTGTTCCTCCACCTCCTAACTTCCTCCTTCTTTTCCAACTATTCCTCCCCTTCCATTTGCTGCTCGTCCTCCTTACGTTCTTCTTCTCCATTTCCTCCTTCTCCAATTCCTCGTCCTCAAATTCCTCCACTTCTCCCTCCTCCAATTTCTCCACTTTCGTCTCCTCCTGTCCACTTCCTCTTCTTTCTTCACCACTTCATATTCCTCATCTCTCCTTTTCTCCTGCTCCATATTTTTCCTCTTCCTCCACCTCCAGCACTTTAGCCTCATCCTCTTCACACACTTCCTCCTCCTTTTCCATATGCCTGTTCCTCAGATTCTCACTTGATAGGTGATGACAAAGATTGTTCCTTCATGATGGCCAGATTATGAAGCATGCAACCTACTTACTTAAATCATGATAGCTAGTCAGCTGAGTATGTTAGGGCTCCTTCAGACTGCTCCAGGCTTGATCAGGTTGATAGTAATCTCTGTAATGTTCCTAGTAGCAGCATGGCTCTCATCATTGGTAGGTGGGTTCCAGTTGAGATTCATGAGCCATTTAATTCTTGTGCTCCTGGTAGCCACCATGCTGTGAAGCATCTCATAGCACATGAGCTTCACCCTGAGAGAGTAGAAACCTTCCCGGTTCAGGAAAATGGCAAAAAAGTTGACATGAAGTAACGTCATGCAGTCAATTGGATCCTGCACCATGGGACAATTCTGCAATCCAAGAATACACTCTTACATGCTCCCTCAGCTTGTTGCTGGCAAAAGGTAATCAGATGAATCATCCATTCTGAGTATAGAGGACCTCAGTATACTTCAAACTGTGAGATGATTCATGTGTCTCCAAAAACAGCCTGAAAGGTGCCAGAGGCAGAAAAGTTAAGAGCATGGTCACTTTGACAGCCAAAGGCAATGCAGTCCAAGCCCTATCTTGAGGTTGTGGCTGCAGCAGTAGTCATATTTCAATCAGCAGCACTTTAGTGGTTGATTTCAAGAGACTAGTGGAATGGGCAGACATCTGGCAGGTGAAACTTAATGTAGAGAAGTGTGAAGTGATTCATTTTGACCAATGGAAGAAGGAGAGGTAATGTAAAATAAAGCATATGATTGAAAAGGACGTGTGCAGGAACAGGAAGATCTGGGGCTATAGGTCCACAAATCATTGAAGGTGCAGGACAGGTCGAGAAAGCAGTTAACAAGGCATACAGGATCGTCAGCTTCATAAATAGAGGCACAAAGTACACAAACAAGGAGATTATGATGAACTTTTATAAAACTCTGCTTCAGCCTCAGCTGGAGCATTGTGTCCAATTCTGGGCACCACAATTGAGGAGGGACGTGAAAGAATTGCAGAGGATACGGAAAAGATTTACGAGTATCATCATGTGGTTGAGGGGCTTCAGTTACGATTGGAGAAGAGGATGTTGAGAGGAGTATTCAAAATCATGAGGGGTCTGGACAGAGTAGATAGAGAGATGGTTGTCATGGTGAAAGATCATCGACCTGAAATGTTAACTCTGTTTCTCTCTACAGATACAGCTTGACTTGTTGGGTACTGAAGAAAGGGAAGAAGGGTTGGGGGAGGGGGAAAGAGGGTGGCAGGTGGGTGAGTTGGGTAGGGTGGCATGTGGGTAGGGGGCAGGTTGGTGAGGTGGCTGGAGGGCAGGTTGGTGAGGTGGATGGAGGGCAAGTGGGTGAGGTGTGTAGGGTGGAAGTTGGGTAGATTGATTGGTGGCAGGTGGGTAAGTGAGCAGGGTGGCTGGTATATAAGATGGGTACGGTCGGGAGGGGTTGTCAGGTTGGAGGCTAGTCAGGTCAGATTGGGGAGAATCGAGGAGTCGGTGGGGTAGTCAGGGGTCAGGGGGTAGTTGGGTGGCGGGGTCTGGTCAGGTTGATTGGGTCTAATCAGTTCGGGTCAGTGGGATGGGTTGGGAGGGTCAATATGGCTGATTGAGTGTCAGCTATAGAGTTACCCAGGAGTTAGAAAAGGTTTCTTTCTAATATTTCTCGGATAACTATCCATGTAAGTAAGTCAGAACCATCCAAAATCTCCCACTCTGACTGGAGACTTTTTCAGAGAATCCCAGGGAACAGGGGAATTGGCTATAAGAAGTTCAAACTTCCTGGGAAATTCCCATGGAGTCCTTATGTTGGGACTTCAGAAGAGTCTTGAAGCACAGCTTCTGGGCTATGTTTTGTCTCTGACTATCCAGAGACCAGAAGATTTGGGCTATCAGGGATCTGAATGTGTGGCTGAGAGACTGGTGTGGGAAGGAGGGTTTCCATTTCATGGGGTGCTGACCCCAGTAGTAAGAGAAAATGGAGCTATAACACTGCAGTGGACTCCACTTGAATTGTAATGGGTACCAAACCCCAACTGAAATTATAATTAGGCATGTAGGAAAGAATGGAAACCACTAAAGGGAATGGAGTATCTGGATGGCAAATTAATAACTGAAAGATGTGAATCAAAGAAAAGCTCAAAGTACAGAAAGCAGTAAAACTTATATGAGTATTCCAAGAACACAAGAGATTATAGTAAATAATAAAATGCCTGCTAATACTGAAACTTTAGTGACTAGAAACTAAAAGTACATTAAATAGCTTGTACAACAATATAAATGTCATCAACGAATAAAAGATGTGCTTTGAAAAAAGGCTAAGATGAGTGAGGTCAGTTACCAAACTAAGAGTTTAGTTCACAATGACACATAGGGCAGGATTTTACGTCCCGTGGGTGGACACACGCCCGACATGATCGGGGGTAAAATAGTGCGTGATGATGTCGGGCGAGCATCCTGACATCATCGCGCACTCTCGCGATATTTCACTCGGCAGGCATGCGTGGGTGCCGGAGCCACACCCACCATTAATTAACAGGCCACTTAAGGCCATGATCAGACCAATTGAAGGCAATTTTTCGTTGCGTGTGCGACTTCGCGCTCATCTCACAGGCAAAATGGGCAGGCGGCTAGCCGGCATTTTCAAAAACCTTATCCAAGGGCAGGATAAAAAGGGTCAACAGCATTGCCAGTGTGAGTAGTGAGGAGTTTGGTAGATAGGTTGCTGCTGGTGATTTATTGGGACTTGGCAGCTTCATCTCTGTTCAGGGCTTCAGGCTTCATTTCAGGTCTCCCTGGTATCTGCAAGGCCCCCCAAGGATTTTGACCATGTGGACCCTTCCAGGTATCACAGAGTGTCCCATTACCCTGGTAATGGATTGTTATCTCCGCTGGTGGCACCTCCTCTGAGGAGGAAGAGAGGGGCAGAAGGGAGAGGAGGCCAAGTGTCCCAGTGCAGCTTCCAGGGGAGGGACCTGTGGGAGGAATGGTGCACAAGGGGCTTAGAGCCAGCAAGTAGTCCATGGCAGAAGAGACCACAGAAGATGCCACTATCCTGCTACCAGAGTTTACAGGCGGTGATGCAGCTACCTCAATATGTCTGAGGTGCAATGCTGAAGGAGGCTTTGCCTCTCAAGGGAGACCGGGCCTCCATTTGTCAGATGATTGAGCCTGAGGTCAGCTCCAACTGTGTGGGAGAACATCCTATGTCAGTGGCTCTGGAGGTCACAGTGGCCCTCAACTTCTATGCCTCTAGCTCTTTCCAGGGCTCAGTGGTGGATCTGTGTGGAGTCTCCCAACCAGCTGTCCACAGATGTGTCAAGCTGGTGACAGAAACTCTGCTCAGGCAGGTACTGACCTTTATTTTTTACCGTACGGACGAGGCCAGCCAGGCAGAGCAAGCCAGAGGTTTTGCGGCGATTGCTGGGTTCCCCCAGGATGCAATAGACTGCACACATGTGTCATCAAGGTGCCAGCAGTTCAGCAGGGTGTCTTTGTCAACAGGAGGGGATTCTACTCCATGAACGTGCAGATAATGTGTGACCTCAGGATGCAGATTCTGCAAGTCTGTGCACGGTACCCTTGCAGTTCCCATGATGCTTATATCCTCAGACACTACCAGGTGCCGAGGTTCTCCACTGCTCCAGCCCGGCTGGAAGTTGGGTTACTAGGGCAATCCATTGAAAAGGTGGCTCATGACAGCTCTCCGCCATCCAAGAACAGAGGCAAAGCAGCATTACAATAGGAGTCATGCTTCCACAATGCTAGTGGTAGAGAGGATCATAGGTCTTCTCAAGATGTGCTTCCAATGCCTGGACAGTTCAGGGGGTGCACTACAATACCCCCCAGAGCGGGTGTCACTGACAGTGGTTGCATGCTACGCTGTCCACAATCTGGCACTGGTAAGGAGGGACCCCATGGAGGAAGAGGATCTTGACACAGTTGCACAGGCCATGGATGATGAGTCTGGTAGTGAGTCAGAAGAGGATAATGGTGAGGAAAATGCTGAGGGCATGGAGACAGACCTTGGTAACCTCCAGGGAGGCAGGGACACCATGATCCAACGCTCCTCTAGCTAGTCTACCAAAGATCAGCTTCAACTCCATGCCAGGGCTGCTGCCTCCATCCCGGATGTCTGAAAGGACCCTTTCATTTGAACACAATGAAAACTCAGTACCTATGCAATAAAGTTCAGAGCCACTTACATCCAGCATTACACACTGGCGTTCCCTGTACCAATAAAACAAAAAGATGAAGCATACATAATGACAAATACAAAATTTATCTCAATTCCAAACTATTTACATAAACTTCTCTGGTCTTTATTACCAGGCCAATGTAGAGAAAGTAAACATTAATGAACATAAAATCACCTGTGACCTGTCCCTCTTGTGCTCATGGTGCCTTTAAATTACGCTTGCGAGTGCGTTGACTTGGTGACCCCACCTCGCTGGCACCAGCATTGGAGATAACCTGCTTACTCTGCTGTCTTGTTGGCCTTGATGACCTTGGCGGTCGTCCTCTGGCCAGTGGAGCCTGTGCTGGCTTTGTCAGGGAGGGAGCATCCAGTACCATGGCTAGCATCTCCCAGTCATTGCAGACTCATCAGATGGTCACTGGCAGAGGCGGGGAAGAGTTGCTGCCATCATCCAGAGCACCTTGAGAGAAGCCTGCAGAGATGACAAGCAGCTCGTGCACCAACGTGAGGTCACTCTGGTTCTCCCTGCTCACCAATGATGGATGGGCACCTAGCTGGGATACCGGGTGCCTCATCCATCTCACATACTGGCACTGACCACCTCTGGTCATTGCCTGTGTGAGGGCTTGCAGGTCCAATTGCAAAGCCAGGAACCCCTGATTCTGCTCCTGGAGCTGCGTCTCCATGAAAGTTGCCACTCTGTCAATGGTGGAGGCAGTGCGCTCGGCCATGAAGGTCAATGTAGTGCTGATGCTCCGCATAGACTCCTCCATAACGGAGACCACGGCTCTCATACCCTCATGGATCTCCACCAGATCCTCCCGCACATCTCGCTGGACATCCAGCATCTGCTGCCTAATGGATGACTCCAAAGGCTCATCATCAGCCTTTGACTGAGCATCATCCTGGTTTCCAGCAGTCCTCCCACTGCCGGCGGCCTGGCCACTGTCTGCCTCCACCTGCACCTCAAGCGACTGTGAAGTGTCCTCACCAATGTGCAGCAAGATACTAGCCGCCGTATGAATGCTCACCAAGTTGCTGGTATCTGCGTTGGTGTCTGCTTCAGAGAACAGGTGTGATGCAGGTGCAACAGAAGTTCGGTGGCTCTCCGGTGTCAGGGTGGCCCTTCGGGCCCTGCAGAGTGAATGCCTGCTGGTGAACCTAAAATGAAGAACAAGGACATGTCATTCGTTAAAGTCAAGGCACTCTAACTGTGCATGCCAGGTACCCTTGTGAGACAATGGAGATCTGCATCATGGAGCCATCATCTTCCAATGATCAATGGCGATTCCAGGCTCACATCAATGAAGGCACTACACTAAAATGGTTGTACAATCCAAAACTTCATCTGGCAACCCCATCTCTCCACGCGTGGCTGCACATGGAACTTACCAGCTCTCGAGCTCCAGGGCACCTTGCTTGAACATGCTGTCCTCCACCTGTATTCCCTCCCTGCCTGGCTATGGTTTGTCTTCTCTTGAATGAACAGAGGAGCATCGATTCGTCCACTTTCTACCTGCAGCGCCATTGCAGCCTGGCAAACCCCAGCTGAGGAGCACCTTCCAGGGCACACCTGATTTGTGGCCCTCGAGCCGCAAGGCACTTAGTACAAGCAGTCTGGGTTCACCCTCTTGCCAGCTCTGACATCATTGACAGTTGGCACTCAGACTCTAACACTCCTGAGCTCCATGGGATAATGGCCAGACCTTAACACTTCTGCACACTGACCCATGCCAACACAGTACTCACCTTTCCTGAACACAACAGGTCATTGAGGTGCTTGCAGTGCTGCACTACATCATGGCTGCTCACCGTTGCTGCCACCTCCTCCCGTGCCCTCTTGGTAAGATGCAGGGGCCTCCTCTTTCATCTCTGGGGACAAGGGTGTCCCTCCTAGCAGTCGCCTCTTCCAGGCAGATGGTGAGGCACTCATTGGAAAAGGGGGGCGCTGACAGGCCCCTGCCCCCGCCCACACCTTGCCGGCCATTGCAGAACCACATTCCACCAGTGGGCCGCCAGTGTGAAATCGAGGTCGAGGGCCAATCGCGGGCGGCGGGCCGTTTCCAGGTTGCTCCCGGGCCCGCCCACCGTGTCTGCCCGACAACCTCAAAATCCTGCCCATAATTTCAGAAATAAAAAGCAAATTAGAAACAACAATTCAGCTTTATGGGGAATTATATAGACGCCACTGCAGAAACGTGATACAATCTGAACACAATTAGAAGCCAAATGTTCCTGGCTGTAGGAGCTTCGGAAAGAATAGCAATATTAAGAAAAGGTACAATTACAGCAGCGAGGAGGAAGGATTTCAGTACGATACTTGTAGCAGTCTGGGTAGAACTAAAGAACAACAAAGGATATAAGGCTCTGAAGTAGATCTAAAGGTTGGAAAACAGAGAGTAATTGTGAACAGGTGTTTTCCCGCCTGATGAGAGGTTCACTTGCATTGCTGTAGCCTCCAGGGTGATGGGCCAAGCGTTGGAAAATGGGATTAGTGTAGTCAGATCTTTGTTAACAGGAATGGACACTATGGGCCCAAAGGCCTCCTTCTGTCCTGTAAACATCTATGACTCTATGTACACAGTGATGTTTCCAAGCAGTCACTGTAAAGTTCGCTGTATTTTTTCGATATACACGTTAATGGCCCAGCCTGGGAATATAGAGCATAATTCCAAAGTTTGCATATAATACAAAATAAGGGGAATGAGGTATTAAGTACAGTACAAGGAAAGTTAAGGGGAATTGATTACAAAAGTAGGGAGGTTATGCTTCAGTTATACAGGACACTGACGAGGCCACATCTAGAGTATTGTGTACAGTATTGGTCTCCTTATTTGAAGGAAGATGTAAGTGCATTAGAAGCAGTTCAAAGACGGTTTACTAGACTAAGACCAGGAATGGGCATGTTATCTTATGAGAAAAGGTTGGACAGGGTAGGCTTGATTCCACTGCAGTTTAGAAGAATAAGAGGCAACTTGACTGAAACCTTTAAGATCCTGCAGGGTCTTGACAGAGTGGATGTGGAAGAGGATGTTTCCTCTTGTGGGAGAATCTAGGACTAGGGGTCACTGTTTACAAATAAGTGGTCGCTCATTTAAGACAGAGATGAGGAGAATCTTTTTCTCTCACAGGGGCACGAGTCTTTGGAACTCTCTTCCTCAAAAGGTGGTGGAAGCAGAGTCTTTGAATATTTTTAAGGTAGAGCTAGATAGTTTCTTGATCAACGAGGTGAAACGTTATTGAGGTTAGGCAGGAATGTGGGATGGAGGTTACAATCAGGTCAGCCATGATCTTATTGAATGGTGAAGCAGGTGTGAGTGGCCAACTGGCCTATCCCTGCTCCTCATTCGCATGTACATTCATGTGTAAGATACACTAAAATTTTATAAGTCACTTATTAAGCTCCAAGTGGAGTATTGAGTTCTGTTCTGGCCACCACACTTTAAGAAGCAAGACTAGAGGTAAAGAGACTAGAGATGTTATCATTAGAACAGAGATGTTTGAAAGCAGAGTTGATTAAGGTGCTCAAATTAATTAACGGTTGAGATAAAGTGAACAAGGAGAAACTGTCTCCCATGTCAGAGGGGTCAGCAACCAGGTGATTAGAGTATAACCAGGGGTGACTTTTTTTATATTGCAACTGCGTTATAATTGCAAATGCAGTGTGCAATTAATGTGACTAAAAGCCTGCAAATCCCCTGGATCCAATGGGCTGCAAATTAGTTTTAAAAGAGATGGTTACAGAGATTGGTTTTGATCTTGCAGAATTCCCGGCATTCTACAGTGGTCCCCATGGATTTGAAAGTGGCAAATGTCACCTCGCTGTTCAAGAAAGGTCAGTGAGAGAAAACAAGGGGATGATAGACCAGTTAGCCAAACATCAGGAGCAGGGAACAAGTTATAATCTACTATAAACAAAGTTCTAACTTTTTTGAGAGTGCAAATAGCGGGATAGATATGGGAGAACCAGTGGGTATCGTACATTTGTATTTTTTGGAGGCATCTGACTAGGTTCCACACAAGAGGTTGTTACACAGGAGTAGGGCTCAAGTGTCTGAGAATGATATATTCCTACGAATTGAAGATTGATTCAATGGTAGAAGAAAGGGAGCAGAAAGAAACATGTCATTTTGGGGTGGCAGGTGCAACTACTGGAGTGCTATTCACAATCCATATCAATGACTTAATTAAGGGGACGAATGTAAAATATCCAAGTTTGTTGATGATAGAAAGCTGATTGAGAAAGTAAGCAGTGAGGAGAATGCAAAGCAGTGGCAAAGGGATATAGACTGTTTCAGAGTTTGGGCAGAATTGTGCCAGATATAATGAGGGAAATTGTGAAAGTTTCCATTTTGGCAGGAAGAGTTGAAAAGTAGCAGATAATTTAAAAGATGAAAGGTGGGTGAATATCAATATTTAAAGGGATTTGGGTGTCCTTGTGCAAGAATCATGAAAGTTAGCACACAGGCACAGAAAACAATTAGGGCAAATCATGTGTTTCTTTTAATTGCAAGAAGACTGGGTATAACAGGAAGGAAGTTTTGCATTGGGCTTTGATAAGACCACAGCTGGGGTACTCTATAGTTTTGAGTCCTGACCTAAGGAAGGGTGTACCTATCTTGCAGAGGAAACAAAGACTTACTGGATTGATTCCTGGGATGAGAGGGCTATTCTATGAGGAGAGATTGAGTAGAGCGTTCTGATATTCTCTGGAGTTTAGAAGGATGAGAGATGGCCTCACTGGCAGCTAACAAAATCTTTAGGGTTTGACAGAGTAGATTCCATGAGGCGTTTTCACTGACTGGAACTAAAGGTCATTCACTCAGGATAAGCAAGAGGCCATTTGTGATGAAGGAAAATTGTGTTTATCTGCAGTGACAATTAAAGATAGCCCAAACAAAGAATGGCAGAAGATTGAACCTCTCCTCTGGAAATGGCAGGTGATGCTAGGCCGATTGCTAATTTTTACTCTTAGATTCATAGATTTTTTTAACCAAAGGCATTAAGGGATATTACATCACAGTTCAACCATGGTCTCACTGAACGGTAGAGCAGGTTCATGCAATGGTGTCCCTCCCTGTTTCAATCTTCCTACTGAGCGGTATGAATTCGTCTGGTTTGGCATGACAAGTGGAGCAGTATGGCTTTGTCATGTCCCAAACAACATACAGTGTCATCGAAGTTGATACCAAATTACCTGTTTTGCTATAACCACCCAAAAATTATTTCTACCTTAATAGCTTTGGAGATTGTGCATCATACATTGTTCATGATTATATTAGGGATGGCGAGCGGTACATTGTGGAGATACTTAAGATACTGGGACTTGAGCAGGGACAGCTATGAGGAAATTTAATGGGAGTTTCAAATTGTGAGGGACTTTTGTTAGAATAAATGGTGAAAATTTATTTCCACTGGTTGGGAAGTTAGTGATGTGTGAAGAGAGAGGTTAGGAGAAATATCTTTACACACAGATGTTGCTTGAGCAGATAAAGGCAACACCTAATGGTTGAGACAGAAACCATGGTATCCTTCAAGAATGGTGAATGGAAAAACAATGAGACCAGCTCATTTCTGCTCAAATTCATAGCATTCAAGTACAGAAAAATCTATTCTCATAGAAACCACAGCAGCACTCCAGATTGCACAGAGAGCACACAACATGAGGTGATAGCAGAGTGAGGTGGTTACCGAGTGAAATGGAGTTAGCTGGGAATGGAGTGATCGAGGAGCAGAGTGAGCTGAGAATGGAGAGTCAACCAGGGCTCAGTTGGTAACACTATTGAACAGTTCTGTTGAAGGGTCATGAGGACTTGAAATGTCAACTCTTTTCTTCTCCGCCGATGCTGTCAGACCTGCTGAGTTTTTCCAGGTAATTCTGTTTTTGTTTTGGATTTCCAGCATCTGCAGTTTTTTGTTTTTATAAATTTCTGGCGTTGCATTCGTAATAATTTTCTGAAACACTGTGGGGCAGCATTTTCCCATCCATGCACTGTGCGTTGGTGGGTGGAAAAAGTGACGATTTACAGCCCCTTCCTGACCCTGTATTGCTGCCAATGCCCCATGAAATGGAATCTCTCTTTTCCACGCCAACCCTTCAGCCGCACATTCACTTCCCTGATCTGTCTAACCTTCTGTCAATGAACATGTGGCTTAGATACTCGTCGCGAGCTTGCAGCAATTGTGGTCCTGCTCTAAACTTTAGTTCCCAGCTCCTTCATTCTCCCAACAGCGGGGACTGCTCCCTGATCTTTGCTGTGTCATTGATTTTGCCATGGATGCCAACAAATTGACCTTTCCCCTCCTTAACCAAGTTATTTTCCTGCACCTTTGAGACATTCGGCACCTTGGTACCCAGGGGCAGCGCAACTTCCTGGACCTTGCACCATGACTACAGAGACACTTTATTGCACTAATTATTGAAGTTTAACTGTAAAGATTTTGTTCTGTCTCCCTCCCTATTTGAACAACTTCTTACTCCATTGCACCATAATCCTGGCCATCTTCTCCATGATCTCATGTCTGTGGAGGCTCAGTCATTGAATATGTTCAAGACTGAGATTGATAGATTTCTCCATATTAAAATTTCCAGGGATTCTTGGATAGTTCAGGAAAATGGCATAGAAGTAGAAGATCAGCCATGATTTCATTGAATGATGGAGTGAGCTTGAAGGGCTGAATGGCCTCCCCATGCTCCTATTTCTTTAGTTCTGATGTTCTTCTCCCTACATGTAGTAAGCACATTGCACCTGTGAAGAACATAAGAAATAGGATATAAAACAGAAAATGCTGGAAAAACTCAGCAGGTCCGATAGCATCTGTGGAGAGAGAAACAGTGTTGATGATTCGAGTCCGTATGACCCTTCTTCAGGGCTCTGAACACGTCAACATGTTTCACAGCTGCACATAAAAGGCGTGCACTTGGCAGCCAGCACTTTGAGGGCAACTCTGAGGTGAGTACACAGTAACATTGTACAGCACCTGCCAGGATTGCCTGTTGGACTTCAAGCTTGAGGGGCATTGGGGTGTCTGAGTTAAGGGCAGCCCACCATCGAGGTGGTTTGTGGTGATCGGGAGGAGGCACATGGGCAGTCCAGCCATTGAAGAGACTTGTGGGGGAGCAGGCCAAGGCCAGTCCAGCCGTTCAGGCGACTTGTGTGAGCGGGCCACAGCAAGGAGGGGGGAGCGGGTGGCAAGGGCAGCCCTACTGTTGAATATAGTGCACAAACAATTGGGGTGGTGGTGGGGGGTGGGGAGGGGGGGGCTGGTGGTAGGGTAGGCGAGGGAGGTGGCTACATAGTTCCTCGGTATACCCATGCTAACTTATGCGTCTCTCTCTTTCATCCTGCAGGAGGATCATGGAGCCTGGTGAACTAGCTGGATGCCTGGTGGTCTACAGAGCGGGAAGAAGACGGAGGAGAGATGATTGAGGCTCCTGGCTGTGCAGAGGCTGGAGCAGCAACCTCAGGAAAAAGGGGCTGCTGGGGCTCACACACACACCACCGAAGAGCCATAGTGAGTCATCGCTGGTCGGAGTCAAGCAACCCACAGGGTCTATAGATGTCATCTGTCATTCCTGCAATTGACCAGGAACCAGTGTGGCCAAAGAGTGCGAATCTCTAGGGAACTGGTCAGTCACATCTGCCAGTTACTGCAGGATTTGGCGCTACAGGGACATGGAGGGTATTCACTATCTGTGGCCGTGAAAGTGAACATGGTGCTCAATTTTAACGCCAGCAGCTCCTTTCAGAGCTCCACAGGTGACCTCTGTGGGATCTCTGAAGCCTCCGCCCACAAATGAATCCATGAGGTCACGATGCCATCTTCTCGAGGGCACACGGCTTTGTGCATTTTGTCCGGGGCCAGGACAGCCAGGATGGGTGGATGGCCCCAGAGTGTGCATTTGCTGATCCTCCTCCCTGTGGGTGCCTGAGGGCCCCAGGCTGACTCAATGAGGAGAAGGGGTAGCTGGAGTGAGATTGAGCTGCCTGGCGTACCTCTCTCATGTACACACTGTTGGAGGCCAACTATGGCATCATCAATGCAGTGGAGCCCACGCAGCAGTGCAGGTGTGATGTCCTGGATCAAGGTCTACATGGCAACCATCATCCTGCCAGTGTTGACTTCAGTGCTTTGGCATGCCGGTGCTATCACCTCAGCCTGAAGGTGGACGGACTCCTCCACCATAACTTTCAATCTCAGGAGTGCAGCGGACATCCTGACCCGATGTTCCCGAGCTTGCCTTTGCAGCTTCAACAACTGACATGACCAAGTGCAGAGGCTTGTCATCTGACTCATGCTCAGCAAATTTCTGGCCTCCAGCAGTCCTCCGAGTGCCAGACAACAGGGAAGTCCCTGCTGTTGCCTGCTGCAGATCATACAGTGCGACGTGCTCGCCAGATTGTGATCCCAAGGCTATTCTCAAGCCACGTCCCACTGAGGTGTGTGTCTCTGTGCTGATGGAGGGTGTGGGTGAGCGCTGTGATGGGACTGCACGGAAGGTGCGTTCAGATTCCTCTTTAGAGGTTTCTTTGGGGCTTGATTGAAGGCCCTGTGTCATGGACTCTATTGGCTGTTTCCCAGATATGCCCGCAGAAGCAAGGGGAGATAATTAGTGCATGGCAGTGGCCTGTGAAACAGGGCACATTACTCATAGCATGGTTGCCTGACGGACCCTCACTTGGTAGAGCACTGCTGACCTCACCATCAGCACAGGACCAGTCCAGATCATCGCCAGCTAGCTGGATGGCTCTGTTTTCGAAGTCGGTGAGAACTTTGATTTCAGGCATTCCTCCACTAGTCTGTGACCTCTCTCTGCTGTTGTGTGCCAGCTTGTCTTGCATGAGTAGAGATGGTGAAAGTGTAAGCAGGGCACCTGCCAGGCCAGATGTTAAGTATGCCTGGCCTGTGTGGGTGGTGAGTGGTCCCAGTGACAGGATGAGGACAATGATGGTTAGTGTGAGAGAGTGAATGGTGATGTCCCTTAAACGGGCAGTGAGTGAGGGCCCTGTTGGTGTGTGATGGGTTTGTGAGTGTGTGGGTTGAGTGATGAGAAGAGTGACTTACCCTGGTGGAACAGAGAAGACCACTCATCATCTTGCGGCAGTGGGTGGCTGTCTCTTTTGAAGGGCATTGGTGCTGACCACCGCTGCCATCGCCTCCCAAGCCAGACTCGTGAGGTTGCTGCCCATCCTGCAGGCAGAGCCGGGTTAGAGGACATTCCAGTGGGATTCCACAGCATCCAAAAGGCGTTAGAGTGTCGGGTCGCTGAACTGCGGGGCTGCAGTCTTTTTGCCTTTCAGGGCCATATCTTCTTTGCAGCAGTCATTGTCTGAAGGTACTGAGATGTGCGCACACAGCTGGACTTTAAATATGGCACCCGGTGTGATGAAATGGCGAGGTGATAATGGGCAGACGAATGAGCCCGCTTGCCCTGGAAGTGGCAAGTTTCTTAGGAGTACATGTGGCGGGTTTGAGATGATACAGCATGAAAACCCACCAACACGGCCGACGGGTAAAACATTGTTTTACCCACCTACTACCGCACTTAGTGCAAATCTGGGGTGATTCCGCCCCTTGTCTCAGTCCTAAATGGCCAACCCCTTATTCAGAGACTGGGACCTCTAGTTCTAGATTCTCCAGCCACTTCATTCTTCTCTCATTCAGGTTCTACTTGACTCCAATCCACCCAACTCCAATCCCAACTGACTCCAATCCTGCCCAAATCCATTTCTCCATCACTCCAATTCCCCTCTCCATTCCTGTTCAGTGTTTATAACCTCACTCTGTTCCTGCCTGACTCCATTCCCACCTCATTCCGATCCCCCTCATTGGCTGAATGCCCCTCACTTTGTGTCCCCTTAATCTATTTCCGCCTCATTCCATTCCTGCGTTCCAGGAGTATTTAGGCTAAACAAAGAATTTCACAATAAAATATACTTAATAGGTATATTTTAGCAGAAATAACTCCTCTGAGTTACCCATTCTCAGTGCATAGAATTCTCCATTTAGGAATTCTAGAGAGGCTAGGGTCCTGAGGTATTAAGGTTGTCCACAACTTTTATCATAATTACTTAATAATATTTTATAAGAATAGATCCTGAGTTATATAACAGTAATGGTTGTAATATTACAAAGTGTAAAGTGTAAATAAGTAAAATAATCAAATGCAGGATAACAACTCCACCTAGAAAGAAATGCAGGACATTCAAACAAATAGTTTTCTAAGTTAATGCTCACAAATATAAAACATGGTTTGTCTTGTCTTAGCTATAAGGAAATCTTACCTATAAGACCTCTTCTCGCTTGGTCAGTGATCGCGAGTTTGGACTTTGGTTCTTACCTAAAGGCCAAAACTAAAGAAAATCTTTTGATTTAAGAATAAAATAACCATTGATATCTGTTATCGGGTTTTCTTAGAGCCCTTTATTAATTTTTGATGGCCAGTCAATGTATAAGTGTGCAGATGTTTTCCAGCTTGCAGCAAGCAATCTCAAGGCTAGCTACATCTTTCTGTGCAAAGTTTTTTTTCCCCTCTCCCTTCTCTTAGCAACAATTCAAATTCTTCATTAGTTTGGTTAAATCCTTAACACCCACAGATAACATTCCATGAAAATTGTGGCTGATCAGCACTAAACCTGCTTGCCTCTAGTTAGCACCTCCAGGCAGGTTAAATTATGATAATCAGCAATTAGGGCCAAACATTTGAGCTAAATTTGGACTTTCAAATAGTCTAGTCTTAGTAGCATTAAATCCATTTAGAGGTTGGTTTCACCCTTTGCCAAAATGACCCCCTGTACATTTTATGGGTGGGATCTCTGGCAGGCAGGGGCAGAAGATATGTCAAGATGTGAAAAATCAATTTTCCAATGTTGGAAAATTAGGGCAGGATCTTGAGCTCCCAATTTTCATGGAGGGTTGGTGGCCGCTCAATGTTCCCACTGAGGCTCATAGGGAATCCTATTTGCGTCTCTTGCATGCTCAGGACCCAAACCCCAACAGACCAGAATTTTCTGTCCCTGTCAAATCGGCCGTCTGCCAGTGGGAATTTGTGCCATTTGGTCTTGCAACCTAACAAAGGTGGCATGCGCCTGGCGAGGGAGAATTTAAGAGCACTTACTGTACAGTCACGGTGCCCGCACCACTGGAGATGACCACAGGGCTGGTGCACTCAGAAGACACAAAGGGGTGAGGTGTGTAGAAGACACAAAGGGTGGGGGCATGGTCCGGAGGAAGATACAAGGGGGGTTGGTGGCTGGAGTGAGGAGGAAAGGAAGGCATGAAGGGGCAGGGGGGGAGAAAAGCATAAAGAGGAAGGGGGAGGGAGAAAGGCATGAAGGGGAAGGTGGGGAGTGAGCAGGGAAGGGGGGGTAGGGGCAGATTTTTTTCAGAGGGGTCCATTGATTCAATGAGGAGTCCTGGGGGGAGAACTGAGGGCACTGATGGTAGGAAGGGATGGTGACTGTGAAAGAGGAAGTGAGATGCAGTAGCATGGCAGGGTTTGTATATGGCAGATGCCGTTTTCATCCAGAGGGTCATTAAGGAGGACAAGGATAGTGGCACGAATTGAGGGAGTGCAGACGATCGGGGTGGGCTAGCAACAGTGGCTGGTTGGGCTCTGCTCAGTGGACTGGGAGAGAAGGCATGTCCAGATTAACAGTGATAGTCTTTAGGGTGATGGGGGGAAGCTCAAGGGGAGAATGAAGGTGATTTTCATTGGGGCAGTGGATTGCTAGTGATGGGGGAAGGCTGATGGGTGACAGGAGGGTAAAAGGCTGTAGAGACGTCTGATATGTGACATGTTCCATCCTGAGACAGAAGCAGCTCAACAGCAGCAGCCCTCGGTGTCCAACAGCAAAACATCAAGGTTGGGGGGGTGGGGTTGGGGGTGGGGGAGGGTCTTCTCGGGTGAGTGAAGGTCAGCACAACCAGACAACTGAAAGGAAATCCTAATAATCATGTGAAGTCTGTATGGGAGCTTTTTGCTTTGCAAATCCTAACTGGCTGGTGAAGGCAACATGGCAGCTGGTCTGGCCCAGTGGGCTCTCATTACAAAGAGATCCCAGCAAGGTGTAGAACTGCCATTCACTGTGAACCATTTGCCATCGGCTCCAGACAGAGTTAGGGAAGAAGCGGGAGTGGGGTGCCTACAAGGGACATGCAGATGAATAACAGCCAAGTCACAACTAAAAACATCTGCCCTCCTGGGGAATGGACCTGCCTGACAACTAACTGCAAGAATGAATCCAGGAGATTCCAATTAGTGCATGATAATATATATTTATAAGTGCCAAAATTATATACAATGATTGAACACCCATGCCACCAGTGTTAATTCAAACCTATTAATTTTCCTCACTCTACCACTTTTTCTGGGTGCATTCCTGACATCCACAGCAGATGTGGAAGCAGCCTGCTGACTACAATTCCTTCTTGTCTCTGGTGACTTTGGTGGGTGTCCTCTGGAAGGCCCCGGCCTACTTTGGGTCTCTTGCTCAAGGGCAGGCGCACCCTCTGAAGCCTCAGAACCTGGAGCTGTTGGGGTCATAGGCAGTGGGGATTGGGAATGCTTGGACATCCTTGGAGTGTCCTGGGTGGATGCTCCCGGAATGTCTGCCGAGCACTCCTTCTCCATTTGGGTGCCCAAGGGCGCTTTCCTGATTCCTTGAGGAAAAGGAGCACCCGGACGGACGTCAAGGTGCCCTGTCCATATCTTGCCTAGCTACTGCGAAAGCTCATCCATGGCAACAGTGATGGAATGCAGGTCTGAGCGCATCTCTGGTGGAAACTGTGTGTTCTGCTGGACCAGGGACTCCACAGCCTCCATCATGGAGACTTCCATGCATTCGCATGCCGGAGCCATGATCTCACAGAGCACACGGACTCATCCACCTCTCATGCCCCACGCTGTTGAGGACCTCTGACACTTCTGCCTGATGTTCTCCTGTGTCTCTTTGATACACCAATGTCTTTTCCAAGGCCACTTCCAGAGGCTCATTATCTGAGTCTGATTCAGTGGCGGCTGCTTCTCCAGCAGTCCTCCGAGTACCAGAGGCCTTTTCTGTCACTGCCTCCTCCTGCTGTGGACATGTGTCCATGTGGTGACCACCAGAGTGTGAGTCCAAGCCTAAATGAGATTTATGACCCATCGGGCTGTGTTTCTTTGGGCTGGTGGAGGATGCAGGTGAACCCCTTGTCAGTTCTACAGGTGCAAAGTCATCCTCATCCTCCTCCAAGATCTCCTGTGAGCTGGGGCTGTCTTCAGGTGTGGGCTGGCTTCACCCTCTTCCTGCTGGCACCTAGAATGGAGAGAAGAGAGAATGAGTGACTGACTAGACTGTCTCAAACATTGCGCTCATCAATCACCTTGATTTTCCAAGGTTCTCGGAATTGTGCATGTTTCCTCAACAGATGCTTGGGGGACTCCAACCTGGTCCTCGGCATAGGCATGGTCATGATCCTCCCCTGCAAGCGTGGCAACTGCTACTCGAATTGAGTCTGAGCTCAGGCATCCGCCCTGCCATCTTCTCTCTCCCTCCTATTGTGGGCTTCCTTCTCCTGCATAAAGTCACATGGACTGTGTGCACCTTTGATGAAAGAGCAGGTCGCAGACTGCTAATTCTGTGCTAGTAACTGACCAAAACCTGACTACCATGTGCAAGGCCACATGGAATACTCTCCACTTTAATGAGTGCAGCCCCAACAGCTAGACACCATCCGGAAGAAAGCGGCCGGCTTGATTGACACCCCATGCAGCACCCTTAACATTCACTCCCTCCCCCGCCGACACACAGTGGTAGCAGTGTACCATTTACAAGATGAACTGCAGGAAGTCACCAAGGCTCCTTGAACAGCACCCTCCAATCCCCCGAACTCTACCAGTCAGAAGACAAGGGTAGCAGATGCATGGGAACAGCACTACCTGCAAGTTGCCCTCTACTCCACACCCCATGGCTGTGCCCTCACTGTGCCTGGGTCAAAATCCTGCAGTTGCCTTGTTAACAGCACAGCACTTGGACTGCAGTGGTTCAATAGGCATCAGCCCGCCACCTTCTCAAGGGCATTTAGAGATGTGCAACAGAAATGCTGATCCAGCCAGTCACGCCCACATCCCATGATAGAAACACAGAATGAGTGGTGACGTGATTTTGGAGAGTAGGGGGTGAACTTACCCTAGCGGAGCAGATGTGATCATTCATCTACTTCCTGCACTGCAGAGTAGTCCTCTTCTGGACCCAAGCCTAGCGACTACCTTCCAGGCCATGGTCAGCAGAGTAGGCCACCTACTCTCCTTGGGAACAGGACATCCCACCTTTCTTCGACAGACTGGAGGAGACACTCCAGAGAGGCAACGCTAAACCAAGGGGCTGGAATTGCTGCCACCTGCTGCTCATCTTTATTCCAGGGTCCTGGTGCCATGCATGACTGGCCGTCTGGATGCCTTTTAAATCTGGCGCCAGGACATGACGGCGGGTGGCTGACTTCCTGCCCCTCTCCCGCCACAAGATGCAATGCAAACCATGCGCATGCATAAATAATGAAGCGTGGAGCCTCGTTTTGTGGCAGGAGTCACTCTGAATGTCAGGTCCTGCCACAGAACTTAGGTTGGGAGAGGTCGATTCCATGCTATGTATCTGTTTGTTGCAAATAATATCACACCCAGTTTGTTTGATTTCAAATTCATCTTAGACTTGCTATGCCTTTTCTTTTAGCTTAATACTTTCACTTATGCTGTAATTATTGACCATGGTTGTTTAATTATACGAGCAAAGCATTTGTTTTTTTAGGGACATAGACTGATTCTGCATTGTAATAAGAACACAGTTGATTATTTCCCAATGTTTACACACGGGCAGCATGTCCAGTCGATCAATTTATTCTTCATCCTTTTGAATTTAGCCCTCATTCAATTCAAAAGTTTGATTCGAGAATCTCCCTTCTCCCTCCCAAACCAAATATCAAACCCAGTCATATTTTCGTCACTGTTTGCCAGGTCTTGCATTGGTGTCAGATTGTTATGCCAATTTCACTACCCATCACTTTATTCCATGTCAGTTCCAAAACATATTGCTGCAGAACACCATTGCAATACATTGCAGAAATTCATCACCTTCACTACTTGAACTATTGTTTTTACCATTCTGGATAATAATTAAAATCACCCATTTTAACCATGCTGCTCCTGCGACAAGTTACTTTGATCTCAGTGCTTCATAAAATCTCTACTGTCAAATGTTGTTCCACATCTCTCCAGAGTCTTGCATTCTTTGCTTCAGCTCTACCCAGACTGTGTCCTCTGTCTTCACTCTCACTAAACCTTCCTTTTCACTGCTGTAATTGCGTCCTTTATCAATGTTGCGATTTCTCCCCTTTCCCAACTCCCCTGTGCTTTCTGAAGATACTCTAGAGTAGAATATTTAACTCCCAGCCATGCTCAGCTTGTAAACTGGTCCCTGGATTGTCTCCAACCTCAAATTTCTTATGCTCTCTGTAATTGTACGAGAATTCTAATTCTGGCAACTAAACACCCCACTGTCTATAGTCGAAGTGGTGCATTTCTCACACTTTTTCATTACCCTATTTCCTTGATAAATGTCCATTGTTATGCAGGCAATTTAATGTATTTATGGTTTCCTATCATTAGGGATTTATCGTTAATGTGTGTTTTATTATTTCCTATAATCTCTTCTGTTCCCAGAACACTTTATGTTAGTTTTATTGGTTTATGAGCTCTAACCTTGGCTCTGATTCATACTATTTATCATGTTAGCTTAAAAAGTTTCCACCCAAACATTCCCTGTCCTTTGTTGGTTTCAGTTACTTTGTACAGCCTTGGTTATCCTGTAATGCACTGGACCACCTAGGTAAAAGGGCTTGCATGTGCATCTAATGATTGCCAGCAGTGTGCACAGTAGTGAGATGTTAACATTATTATATTTTTATTATTCATTCATGGGATGTGAGCTTCACTGGCTTCTCTAAGATGTAGGGTGACACTGATGACATGAACATTGCTTTGAGTAATACTTATCCCAACTCTGTCACTTCCCTGAACTGGAATGGATTTCACCTTTCAATATGTAGCTAGTATGTGACCATAGGCAGCTTATCACACAGACCACTGGGTGACAATATTTTCCCCTCATGATATGGCTCATAATTCTGCCCTAGAACTTCTGCAGATGTGCTCAGCTGGCTAGAATGAGAGACATGCTGCCAAAAAGAACATGTTGCAGCTCACCATCTGGATCCTCAAGCAATGCTTCCACTGTCTGGATGACCCTGGAGCAGCCCTACAGTACTCAGCTGAACTGGTATCACAATTTGTAATGGTTTGTTTCAAGGCATACTATCTGGCCATTATCAGGGAAACAGCCTTTACGATAACCAATCAGGCCAGAAGGTGAGGAGCATGAGGATGTGGAGGAGGAGATGGAAGAGGAAGTAGTGAAGGAAGAAGAGGGAGTGGAGGAGAAAAGGGAGAAAGTAGGAGGGTTGAGAAGATAAATATGGAGCTGGAGGAAATGGGAGAGGAGAAGGAGCAGGAACTGGGAGGAGGAGGAATTGGAAGAGGAGGAGGAAGTGGAGGAGAATGAAGAGGAAGTGGAGGAGGGGGAGGAAGTGGAGGAGAAGGGAGAGGAAGTGGAAGAGGAGGAGGAAGTGGAGGGGAGGTGCAGGAAGTGGAGGAGAAGGAGGAGGAAGTGGAGGATGAGGAATAAGGAAAGGAAGGCAAAATTCAACAGGAAGTAAAGAAACAGGAAGAGGAAGAGAGGCTGCAATGTAGACAGTCCCTTTCTGCTCAGGCTCTGTGTGCTCATATTATCCATGAAATATACCAATCCCTAACTGAAGTAACCCAGATGGGGAGAAACAAGGCAGCGGAGTGATTTAAGCACACAGGCAACAATTTTAAAATCATACATTTTCAACTTCATACAATCACAAAATAGGAAAGAATTATATGCAGTTGGTACAGTCACTTCCAAGTTGGATGCGAAGGCAATTAAGTGGGGATTAGAATAGGCCATAATGTCAGTGAAATCTTTGCTTCAAACATGCACTGTTCCTTCAGGCAGAAATGGACTTGGTCCAAAAGTAACCCCAAACTCCAAAGACAAGAATCTCAATTATAGCAACGTGACTTTAACCACCTATGGGAGAAAGAATTAGATAATGTAGTGCCAATTGATTGCTACACATAAGAAGGGAGGTTACGTTAATGATTGTTGCCAGTTGTCAATGATTTCCATAAACCACCTTGGCAAAAATACAAAAAGCAGGAGGTTCTGGGCATTGGAGGCAGTGTACCTTCTCATGTATATTTATATTGACTTATGGACACAGTCTGCAGGGCTTTGAGAAGACGTTTATATCACTGACCTGTGGGAAGAAAACCAAAGAATTAAGTTAAGATGAAGTTGTTTTTTGGCATTTTTATCACTTGTGTTTTCGTTAATAAAGGTGAGAGTTTTTTATTAAATAGTTTACTTCTTACATCTTACATACTGACTGGCCTAATCATAATCTTCCAAAGCTCTTGATTGGAGACTGTTCCTGCAGATTGGAAAATTGTGCATGTCATTGAATTATTTGAGAAAGGTGACAAAGTGAAACCAAAGAATTCTAGACAAGTTAACCTAACATGTGTTTTCTAGAACAAAAACAGAATTACCTGGAAAAACTCAGCAGGTCTGGCAGCATCGGCGGAGAAGAAAAGAGTTGACGTTTCGAGTCCTCATGACCCTTCACTTGCCAGTCTACAATTAAGGATAGAGTATCCTGACACCTGGAAAATTTTCCATGATCAGTGTTGTCATGAAGCTATTAATGTATATAATATTATTGGAAAATAAAAGTGAGGAAACATGCATAATTCTGAGAACCTTGGAAAATTAAGGTGATTGAAATTTTGAAGATAGAGAAGGAGGAAAGGGAGAGAGACAGAGAATTCCAACTGAAAATGTTGGCAGTTAGAAAAGAGATGTCAGTAGGTGAGGAAGAGTTTATTTCTAGAGTAAATCCCATTGGGGATATGTTTAAATTTGTACAAGCTCTTCTGAAGTTTGAGGAAAAAGATATTGAAGCATTCTTTATTTCATTTGAGAAGCTAGCTAAACAGGTGAAATAGCCACAGGAAAACTGAATTATTATTACGGTCTAAGTTGTTAGGTATATGTTTCGCTTTCAGAAGAAATGTTGGTGAATTATGATGTGATGAAAAACACTATTTTGAGTGCATATAAGTTGGTTCCTGAAGCATACAGGCAGAAATTTAAGAATATGAGAAAACAGCCAGGGCAAACTTATATTGAGTTTGAAAGAGTAAAACAAAGTAATTTTGACCAGTGGATACGGGCATTAAAAATAGAGACAACCTATTCAGTCCTTAGGGAAGTCATTCTTTTGGAAGAATTTATAGATTCAATCCCTTCAGTAGTGAGAACTCATGTGGAGGTACAGAGGGTTGATTCTGTAAGACAAGCAGTAGAGATGGCTGATGATTATTGAGATAGTTCATAGCGCTAAAGCTTTTTTCCATCAGCCTTTCAAGCTGGAAAAGGATAAAAAGTGGGAAGGTGAAAGGAAGTCAGGTAGTCAGGGAAGAGAAGGAATAGCTGGAAGTTCCCAGAAAGTTTATTCTCAGAATAAAAAGGAAGTTGCTGAAGGTAGAAATGACATTCAAAAATTGAGGTGTTTTCACTATAATAAAGTGGGGCACATGAAGTCAGTGTGTAGGAGACTGCAGGAAAAATCTGTAGGAATTATTGGTGTACAGAAAAGCTCTGGAAGTAAAAGTACTGTGGGTTCAGAGGTTCAGGCACAGGAGAAATCAGTGATTTGTGTACAGGTGAAACAGGGAGAATCAGTGAAAGGTAAAGAAGTGGGAATGTGTTCACAGTTTATTCAAGAGAATTATGGGGAGCAGGTTGCGGAAACGTTTAAAGACTTTACATGTGAAGGGAAAGTCTTTCCAACTGTGCAGGGGGAGTAGGTAAAGATGTTAACATTTTAAGAAACACAGGGGCTAGCCAATCCTTAATGTGTGGGATAGTGATATTTGTTATTCAAAGGGAGTGTTGCAGGAGAAGGTAATAATAAGTGGGGTTCATGGAGATGCTAACTCTATTCCAATGTGGAAGGTAAATTTAAAGAATAGTGAAGTTATCGTTGGAGTGGTGGAAAAATTGCCCATTGCAGGGGTTCAATTTATTCTGGATACAGATGGATTGCAAATGTGGGTGATGCCTATGGTAGTTGAGCAGCCTATAGAAGTGTTTTCAGCAGAAGTGCTACAGACGGAACATCCTGGTTTGTTTCCTGATTGTGTTATAATGAGATCAAAGGCTCATTGGGAAGAACAAGATAAACAAGATGAGCGGACAAACCAAAGGCAAGAAGAAGTTCAGTTGAAGTGTTTAACTCAAAGAGGTTAGTGGAGTTACAGAACAAATGATTTGCAATGAAAACAGTTGTATCAGAAAGATTATTCAGAAACTGAAGCAAAATGTATTCCAATATGTTATTATCTTCGAGGGAATATTTTAATGAGAAAATGACAGTCGGATCACGTCTCAGCAAATGAAAGCTGGAGGGAGGTGCATCAGATTGTTATCCTATTAGGGTATAGAAATAAGGTTCTGAGGATTGCTCATGAAATTCCAATTGTGGGGGCAGGCGGGTAACATTTAGGAATTAGGGAAACACAGGAAAAGATATGGAAGTATTTGTTTTTGGCCAGGATTGCACAAGGATGTAGTCAAATTCTGTAGAACCTGTCATATACGTCAAGTAACAGGAAAACCACAAACACTGATTAAGCCGACGCCTTTAATCCCAACATCAGCATTTGAAGAACCTTTTACCAGGGTCATGACTGATTGTGTAAGACCTCTCCCTAAGACTAAAAGTGGAAATCAGTATTTATTAACAAAGATGAATGTGTCTACCAGATTTCCTGAAGCAATACCTTTAAGAAATATTACAACTAAGAAGATTGTGGAGGAGTTAATTAATATTTTTTACAAGATTTGGTTTATCCAAAGAAATACAAATCAGATCAGGGATAAAATTTTATGTCACAACTGTTTAAGGAAGTAATGAACAGCTTGGGGATAAAACAGTTTAAGTCAACAGCCTATCATCCGTAGACTCAAGGAGCTTTGGAAAGATGACATCAACCTTTAAAAACTATGATAAGAGCATACTGTCAGGGTTATCCACATGGTTGGGATATGGGAATTCCATTTTTGTTATTTGCTATTAGAGACGCTCCTAATACAACGACTGGTTTTAGCTCTTTTGAACTAGTTTATGAGCAGAATGTTCTGCTTGACGTGCAGTGTGTAAAATGATGCGCGGTGACGTCAGGCGAGCGTCCTGACGTCGCTGCGTGCCATCGCGATATTTCGCTGGGCGGGCGCATGATGAAGTTTGACACGTGCCTGTCATTAATTAATGGGGCAGTTAAGGCCCTTAAAACGTCAACTGACGGCGATTTTCAGCCGTCCGTGCGATCTTCGGGTTGGCGCATGGGCGGGGCAGGCAGGTAAGAGACTTTTTAATCAAACTCATCCACGGGTGGGATAAGAGGGCTCAGTGGGCTTGTCAATCTGGTCTGTGCGTATTTATTGCAGAAAGTTTGTTTAACTTGCCTGTGTGATCTGTAGCAGTTCAGAACAAATTCCAGCAGCTTTCTGTGCACGTTGAACCTTCAGGTCAGCACTCTGAAGTCAGTAATCTTTATCAGGCCTGCAGCTTTCCGGAGGCCTCCCATTAGCCTGGGTATGGGTTCTGACATGTCTACTGGAGGCAACTCCGCTGAGGAGAAAGGGAGGGCTAGGATAAGGAGGAGGCCACCAGTGCACAATCAGCCTCCAGTGGAGCCACCTTTGGGAGTACAGGCATGTGTACAAGGGGCGCAGGGCCAAGAGGTAGTCCAAGGTGGAAGGGGCTGCAGAAGATGCCACCATCATGCTACCAGGGTATACAGGCAGCAAAGCAGCTAACTCAATATATCTGCGGTGCAGTGCCAAAAGAGGCTCCATCTCTCAAGGGAGACAGAGAACTACATCTGTCAGATGATTAGCCCTGAGATCTCTCCTAACTGTGTGGGCAGACACTCCATGCCTGTGGCTCTGAAGCTCACAGCTGCCCTCAACTTCTATGCCTCTGGTTCCTTCCAGGGCTCGGTGGGTGATCTTTGTGGTGTCTCCCAATCAGCTGTCCACACTTGTGTCAAGCAGGTTACAGATGCTCTGTTCAGGCATGCACTGACCTTCATCCACTTCCATTAGGAGCAGGCAAGCCAGACAGAGCGAGCCAGAGGCTTCGCAGCGATTGCTGGGTTTCCCCACATCCAGGGTGCAATAGACTGCAAACATGTGGCCATCAAGGTGCCAGCAGGTGAGCCCAGTGCCTTCATCAACAGGAAGGGCTTCCACTCCATGAACGTGCAGATAGTGTGTGATCTGCAAGTCTGCGCCAGGTACCCAGGCAGCTCCCATGACGCCTACATCCTCAGACTTTCCCAGATGACAAGGCTCTTCAGTGCTCCAGACCGGCTGGATTGATGGCTGCTGGGTGACAAGGGCTATCCCCTCAGAAGGTGACTCATGACACCTCTCCACTATCCAAGAACAGAAGCTGAGCAGCGGTACAATAGGAGCCAGGGCACCACAAGGGCTGTGGTGGAGAGAGCCACCGGTCTTCTCAAGATGTGGTTCCGATGCCTGGACCGCTCAGGGGGCGCACACCAGTATTCCCCAGATCGTGTCTCGGTGATAGTGGTTGCATACTACACTCGCCACAATCTTGCGCTGGAAAGGGGGGACGCAGTGGACAATGAAGACGTCGATGCAGTGGCTGCGGCTGCACACACGATGAGTCCAGCACTGATTCTGAGGATGAGGAAGCACAGGGGAATGATGAGGGGCTAAACGCTGACCTGGAACTACACCAAGGAGGAGGGACACCCGTGAGACTTTAATCCAACGAACCTTCAGCTGGCTCCACACAAATGGATCAGCAGGACCAGCCTTGCCTAGCACTTTCATACTCACCACTTAAGTGCTAAATCTGCCAGGTCATCAGCTGCAACTAAGGTCTTTGGACATAAACTTCAATGTCCACTCAAACACTCATGACATGTATGTAAAACATACAAATGCAGAACAAAGGAGCCAGCCTCAATCAGGGTAACACATCTGGTTTTAATTTTCACCATCAGAAGTTCTCACAAAGTCAAAACAAAATGTTATTCCAGCAGAAACAAATAATAAGTCCCTAATCTAAAGCCAACACAAAAGCATCAGTGAGAAACCTGTGGTGTGTCTAAGGTGCCTTATGTTTATGTTTAGGGTGTTATAACTTGGTGCCGCCCTAACACTCGAAGTGGCATCTGAGACACTCTGCTGGCCTTGATGACCTTGGCGGTCATCCTCTGGCCCGTGGAGCCTGTGCTGAGCCCGCTGGGAGGGATCTGCCAGATCCACAGCTGGCATCTCTCCAGTTGTCACAGCCTCACCCGATGAAGTAGTCACTGGGAGAGGGGTGGAACAGCTGTTACCATCATCTGGAGCGCCGTGAGAGGAGCCTGCAGATACGACAGGCAGCTGCTCCGCCGATGTGAGATTACCCTGGACCTCCCTGCTCCCTGGATGGGCAACGAGCTGGGAAGCTTGAAGCCCACACCATCTCCCTCATTGGGACTGACCAGCTGTGGCTACTGGCGCTGAGAGGACTTGCAGGTCTGAGCGTAACCCCAGGAGAACCTGCTTGTTCTCCTGGAGGCCCCTCTCCATGAGAGTCGCCGCTCTCTCTATGGAGGAAGCATGACGCTCTGTCATGAGGCACATTGCATCAGTGATGCTCCGCTTGGACTGCTCCACCACAGACACCAAGCGAAGCATAGTCTCATGTAACACTCCCAGATGCTCCCGCATACCAGGCTGCATTTCCTGCAGCTGCTGTGTCACGGACGACTCCATGCACCGACTGAGCATGTGCCTGGTCCCCTGCAGTCCTCCGACTGCTAGTGCCATCGGCACTCTCTGTCTCTGCCAGCACCTCCGGCAATTGTGAAGTTCCATCTCCACTGTGCCCCGGGACACTAGCTGATGTTGCAATGCCCAATGATGGTGCCTGCCTCGCAGAAATGGTGTGATGCAGGTAACAGTTAAGGGCTCTCAGGTGTGAGAGGGGCCATCTGGAATTCCTCCTGGTGGACAGGCTCTGATGATGCTGAAATTAACAAGCACAGTGGATCAGTTAGTGTGCACACAGTGACACACTTCATCCCTTTCCCCCCATCTCAACCTTCCAGAACCTATGGACACGAATATTGGTGGGGCGGAAATTGTCAGGAGGATACCCTTACATTACAGGTGGAGACAGATAGGCTGGTCAGATGGTCTAAGAAATGCCAAATGGAATGTTATGTGGATAAGTGTGAGGTGCTGCACTTGGGCAGGAGAAACAAGGCACGGGAATACATGAGGAATGGTAGGACCGTGGAAAGTAAGGAGGATCAGAGCATGTCGTCAGGCCCGTTAAGGTAGCGGGACAAGTACATAAGGTATTTAAGAAGGTAAAAGCCATACTTGCCTTTATTAGCTGAGGAATAAAATATAGGAATAGGGAGGTCATATTCCAAGTGCAGAAAACGCTGCCTAGGCCACAGCTATAGTTCTGCATGTAGTTGTGAAATGCGCTTCACGGGAGGGATGTGATTGGAGTGGAGAGAGTGCAGAGGTCATTGACCAGGATGCTGGCTGGGCTGGAGAGTCCGGTTTTTGAGGTAACATAGCATAGACTGGGGTTATTTCCCCTGGAGTGGCAGGGATTGAGGAGTGACATTATTGAAGTTTATAACTTTATGAGGGGCATAGATAGGGTCGACAGAAAGGAACTTTTCCCCTTGGCGGAGGGATGAGTAACCAGGTGGCATTGATTTAAGGTAAGAGGCATGAGGTTGACAGGTGATGTGATGAACAACTTTTGCACACAGAGTGTGTTGGGAATGTGGAACGCACTGCCTGAAAGGGTGGTGGACGCAGAAACCCTTCAAATATGTAATAAGTATTCAGTTGTGCGGCTGCAATGCCATGGCATACAAGGCCAGGGGGATAGTGGTGGAAAATGGGATAAGGCGACTTTGGCAGGTGCTTGACATGCGCATCTTCGAAGGGTCGAGGGACCTTTGGCTATGACCCACACCTCTGACTCTGTCAGTCTGTGACTGAGCAATGTTGCAACATTAATAAATCAATCATCAGTGCTATGGGTGGTGGGAAGACATGGCGGATGTCACTGTTGGCCTCAAATACCTGGCTGTTCCACCCCAGCCTCATCAATACCAATTGACCCGGGCACATAGCTCCTCTGAAGCTCCAGGGCCTCTTGTTCGAAACGGCTTAAAATCATGAACTGAGCCTGGCTGCCTCCAGTCCTCGAACGCTCACATGCATTGTGAGCATTCTTCTCCTGAAAAACATAGAAGACCATTCATTGCGGCAATTCACAAATGGACTCTGCATGCGCACACCGCAGCCCAATCACACTGGCCCGTATCAGGCCTCCAGTGCCTCCTCTACCCGCTAGTGCTGATCAGTCACACAAAGATAATATGCCTGCTCCCAACCACCTCCCCCCCCAACACCCCACCCCCAACAGCCATCTTGGACATTCTACGTCCATCACTTTAGGAAACGTACGGTCTTAGCTCCAATAGCAAGGAGGCACAACTACGTGCAGCGTTGAGGGCAGCAGGTGGCTCTTGACCACGTGACCTTGAGGCTCCCCTTCCACAATCTCATCACCGTGAATAGGACATGTGTTGGACTTCTGAGGATCTCCTGCAGGTTGCCCCCAGGCTAGTCATGTGCGACTAATAGCAACACATGGTATGGGGGAGAACACATCTCATGAACCACTCAAGCTGATGTAAGCATGGGCACTATCTGCTTGCCCACCCAGCGTACAAGAAATGCCCAACATGGTTCAATGCAGTCAAGACAGTAAGACTTAGGTGGGTGGGCCCTCAAAGGCTAAGGCTACCTGCTGGGTTAAACGTCCAATGCCAACATGGTACTCACACTTCCAGAGTGCAACAAATCATTGAAGCGCTTATTGCACTGGATCCAAGTGCACCGCACCACGTTGCGGGAGCTCACCATTCCCGCCACCTCCTCCCGGGCACGTTTGGTCATGTGGGGGGTGGCCTCCTCCTCCCATCCTGGGGGACCAACACCTCCCGCCATGCTTCCTCCTCCTCGAGAAGGATAGCAAAGCAGTCATCAGAAAAGTGAGGGATGCATTGGCCCCCTCTAGCCTACCCTGCAGCCTGCCCTGTTCCTGTGGCAGACCCTGCAGCCTGCCCTGCTCCTCTGCCCTTCCCTCCAGCGTGCCCTCTCAGCCGACCCCCTGCGGTGTGACCTGGAAGTGGCCATTATGAGCAGCCTACAGGAGGTTGCCAGGCCTTCCTTTAAACATACTGCCATTGGACTTGGTGATCTGTGCACGCCCACCACAGCCCGCACATTCCCACAATGCACAGGAATCAGAAATGTGCTGGGTGGGCCTTAATTGGCCTGCCAGCGCAATTTGGTGGCGCAGCCCCGATCGCGGGCACCAATCAGGTCCGCAGCCGCTCCTGCTCCGCCCGCCCAACAGGCAGAAAATTCTGCCCTATATCATGAGGTAAGGGGGCCACTGAAATTGATTCATGAGAAATTGGAGGGTCAAAACTCAGAAACTATTCTCCTGGATTACATATCAAATTTCTGGGAAAGACTGAACAGAGCAAGTGAGCTGGCTAGGGACATTTAAAGATATCACAGCAAGTGATGAAAGTGAAAAGCAGATAAGAAGGCTAAAACTTGGAGATTTGTTCCGGAAGAGAAAGTACTCGTTTTGTTACCAGTTCTAGGTGATTCATTCAATGCCATATTTAGTGGGCTTTGCAGAATTGAAAGGAAATTGAGTGAAGTAAATTATTTAAGAAATACTCCAGATAGAAGAAAGTAGTAGAGGGTGTGTCATGTAAATACGCTTAAAAAGAGGTAATAGTGATGGTGGATGATGAGAAAGAGATAGAAGTTCAGGACTCTGAAATTGATTTTCAAAGAACAAAGAACAAAGAAAAGTACAGCACAGGAACAGGCCCTTCGGCCCTCCAAAACCTGGGCAGATCATATTGTCCGTCAACTAAAACATTTTGCACTTCCAGGGTCCGTATCCCTCTATTCCCATCCTATTCACGTATTTGTCAAACTGCCTCTTAAACACCTCTATCATACCTGCTTCCACCACTTCCACTGGCAGCAAATTCCAGACACTCACTACCCTCTGATTAAAAAAACTTGCCCTGCACATCTCCTCTATAGATTTCTCCTCTCACCTTAAATCTATGTCCCCTAGTAATTGACTCTTCCACCCTGGAAAAAAGCTTCTGACTATCTACTCTGTCCATGCCACTCATAATTTTGTAAACTTCTATCAAGTCGCCCCTCAATCTCCTTCGCTCTAGTGAGAACAATCCAAGTTTCTCCAGCCTCTCCTCATATCTAATAACCTCCAGACCAGGCAGCGTCCCGGTAAACCTCCTCTGCACCCTCTCCACGCCTCCATATCCTTCTGGTAATGTGGCGACCAGAATTGCACGCAAAATTCCAAGTGTGGCCTAACCAAGGTTCTATACAGCTGCAGCATGACTTCGCAGCTTTTATGCTCAATACCCCTGCCAATGAAGGCAAGCATGCCATATGCCTTGGTGACTACCTTATCCACCTGCGTTGCCACTTTCAGTGACCTGTGGATCTGTACATCCAAATCCCTCTGCCTGTCAATGCACTTAAGGGTTCTGCCATTTACTGTATAATTCCTGCCTGTATTAGACCTTCCAAAATGCATTACCTCGCATTTGTCTGGATTAAACTCCATCTGCCATTTCTCTGCCCAAGTCTCCAACCGATCTATATTCCGTTGTATCCTTTGACAATCCTCTTCACTATCTGCAACTCCTCCAACCTTAGTGTGGTATGCAAACCTACTAATTACAGAATTACCTGGAAAAACTCAGCAGGTCTGGCAGCATCGGCAGAGAAGAAAAGAGTTGACGTTTTGAGTCCTCATGACCATTCAATAGAACTGAGTGAATATAAAGAGAGGGGTGAAATATAAGCTGGTATAAGGTTGGGGGGAGGGTGGTGGGACAAGCAAGCAGTGATAGGAGCAGATAATCAAAAGATGTCACAGACAAAGAACAAAAGAACACAGACATGTTGAAGGTGGTGATATTATCTAAACGAATGTGCTAATTAAGAATGGATGGTAGGGCACTGAAGGTACAGCTCTAGTGAGGATGGGGTGTAAAGACTAGCTGGGCATAAAAAATTTAAAAATAATGGAAATAGGTGGGAAAAGAAAAATCTATATAAATTATTGGAATCCCCATCCACCACTACTCTCTTCCGTCTGGCTGAACTTGTTCTCACACTGAACAATTTCTCCTTTAACTCCTCTCACTTCCTCCAAATAAAAGGTGTGGCTATGGGTACCCGCATGGGCCCCAGCTATGCCTGTCTAACAGAGGCCCAAACAATCCCCATCCATCACTACTCTCCTCCGTCTGGCTGAACTTGTTCTCACACTGAACAATTTCTCCTTTAACTCCTCTCACTTCCTCCAACTAAAAGGTGTGGCTATGGGAACCCGAATGGGCCCCAGCTATGCCTGTCTCTTTATGGGGTATGTGGAACATACCTTGTTCCAGTCCTACTCTAGCCCCCTTCCACAACTCTTTCTCCGGTACATCGATGATTACTTCGGTGCTGCTTCATGCTCTCATCGGGACTTGGAAAAATTTATTAATTTTGCTTCCATTTTCACATGGTCCATCGCTGACACTTCCCTTCCCTTCCGTGACCTCTCTGTCTCAATCCCTGGTGATAGACTGTCCACCAATATCCATTACAATCCTACCGACTCCCACAGCTACCTCGACTACAGCTCCTCACACCCTGCTACCTGTAAGGACTCCATCCCATTCTCTCAGTTCCTTCGCCTTGGTCGCATCTGTTCTGATGATGCTACCTTCAAAAACAGTTCCTCTGACATGTCCTCCTTCTTCCTTAACTGAGATTTTCCACCCATGGTCGTTGACAGGGCCCTCAACCATCTCCGGCCCATCTCCCGCACATCCGCCCTCACGCCTCCTCCTCCCTCCCAGAAACATGATAGGGTCCCCCTTGTCCTCACTTATCACCCCATCAGCCTCCGCATTCAAAGGATCATCCTCCATCATTTCTGCCAATTCCAGCATGATGCCACCACCAAACACATCTTCCCTTCACCCACCCCGGCGGCATGCCGTAGGGATCGTTCCCTCTGGGACACCTTGGTCCACTCCTCCATCAATCCCTACTCCTCAACCCCCACCTATGGCACCTCCTCATGCCCACACAAAAGATGCAACACCTGCCCCTTCTCTTCCTCTCTCCTCACTACACCTGCCCCTTCACTTCCTCTCTCCTCACTGTCCAAGGGCCCAAACACTCCTTTCAAGTGAAGCAGCATTTCACTTGCATTTCCCCCAACTTAGTCTACTGCATTCATTGCTCCCAATGCGGTCTCCTCTACATTGAAGAGACCAAACGTAAACTGGGCGACCGCTTTGCAGAACACCTGCGGTCTGTCCGCAAGAATGACCTGCGGTCTGTCCGCAAGAATGACCCAAACCTCCCTGTCGCTTGCCATTTTAACACTCCACCCTGTTCTCTTACCCACATGTCTGTCCTTGGCTTGCTGCATTGTTCCAGTGAAGCCCAACATAAGCTGGAGGAACAGCACCTCATCTTCCGACTAGGCACTTTACAGCCTTCTGGACTGAATTTTGAATTCAACAACCTTAGATCTTGAACTCCTTCCCCCACCCCACCCCCTTTCTGTTTCTTCCCCCTTCCTTTTGTTTTTTCCAATAATTTATATAGATTTTTCTTTTCCCACCTCTTTCCATTATTTTTAAATCTTTTATGACCTGCTAGTCTTTCCACCCCACCCCCACTAGAGCTGTACCTTGAGTGCCCTACCATCCATTCTTAATTAGCACATTCATTTAGATAATATCACCACCTTCAACACCTCTGTGTTCTTTTGTTCTTTTGTCTGTGACATCTTTTGATTATCTGCACCTATTATTGCTTGCTTGTCCCTACAACCACACCACTTCCTGCACTTCTCTCCCCCCACCCTCCCCACCCTACCTTAAACCAGCTTATATTTCACCCCTCTCTTTATATTCACTCAGTTCTGTTGAAGGGTCATGAGGACTCAAACGTCAACTCTTTTCTTCTCTGCCGATGCTGCCAGACCTGCTGAGTTTTTCCAGGTAATTCTGTTTTTGTTTTGGATTTCCAGCTTCCACAGTTTTTTGTTTTTAACCTACTAATTAGCCCTGTTACATTTTCTGCCAAATCATTTATGTATACTACAAACAGCAAAGGTCCCAGCATTGATTCCTGTGGAACTCCACTAGTCACAGCTCTCCATTCAAAAAAGCACCCTTCCAATGCTACCCTCTGTCTTCTATGACCAAGCCAATTCTGTATCCATCTTGCCAGCTCACCTCTGATCCCATGTGACTTTATCTTCTGTACCAGTCCTCCATGAGGGACCTTGTCAAAGGCCTTACTGAAATCCATGTAAATAACATCCACTGCCTTTCATTGTCGATCATCTTTGTCACTTCCTCAAAACACTTGATCAAGTTAGTAAGACACAACCTCCCCTTCACAAAACCATGCTGCCTCTCACTAATACGCCCATTTGCTTCCAAATGGAAGTAAATCCTGTCATGAAGAATCTTCTCCAATAATTTCCTTACCACTAACGTAAGGCTCACCGACCTGTAATTTCCTGGATTATCCCTGCTACCCTTCTTAAACAACGGAACAACATTGGCCATTTTCCAGTCCTCTGGGACCTCACCCGTAGCCAGTGAGGACACAAAGATTTCTGTCAAGGCCCCAGCAATCTCCTCCCTTGCGTCCCTCAGTACTCTGGGGTAGATCCCATCTGGCCCTGGGGACTAATCCACCTTAATATTCTTCAAGACGCCTAACACCCTCTTGCTTTCCTCTAATCAAATTGGATAATGAGGGGGTGCTTGAAGATTTAAATGAAATATTGAGTTATCTTCCAAGCAAGTGGTTTGGAAAAGCTATTGCAGTCACACAAACCTATTTGTGGAAATAAGCTGGGAAAGGCACAATTAACTTTACATGATATATGTGTAGGAATATCATCTTCAAAAAGGCAACAACCTTACAGATTAAATCCAGCACAAGTACAAAAAGAAATTGATTTCATGCTTCAAAATGATATAATTGAGTCTAGTTGCAGTAAGTGGAGTTCACCTATTGTACTGGTACCGAAACCAGATGGAACACAAAGACTGTGTGTAGACTATCGAAAGGTGAATGTGGTGACAAAAGCGGATTCATATCCCATGCCATGGTTGGAAGATTGCATTGAGAAAGTGGGACAATCGAAATTTATCACAAAGATTGACTTGCTAAAGGGATATTGGCAGGTACCATTGTCAGAAAGAACAAAGGAGATATCAGCTTTCGTAATGCCAAGTGGACTATATCAGTTTAAAGTCATGCCGTTTGGTCTGAAGAATGCACCTGTGACATTTCAAAGACTAAGAAACAAAGTAATTGCAGGTCTAAGCAATTGTACGATTTATATTGATGCTCTAACTGTTTTTGGTCGAATGTGGGAGGAGCATTAAAGCATCTGGAAGAATTGTTTACTTGACTGTAAGTAGCTAATTTGGTGATGAACTTGGCTAAAAGTGAATTGTAAAAGCACAAGTTATGTATCTAGGCCATACCATTGGACATGGAAAGATGGGTCTGAGAGATGCATAAGTCAAGGCTATGGTGGATTTCTCAGTGCCTGCAATGAAATGAGAAGTTTTGAGATTTCTGGGCATGAGTGGGTTTTACCGGAAATTTGCACCAAATTTTAGCCAAGTGGTTGCTCCACTGACTGAACTATTGAAAAAGGACAAGACGTTTCAATGGACACTGGAGTGTCAGAAGTCATTCGATAGTTTGAAAACTGTATTAAGTATGACACCAGTGTTGGCAGTACCTAATTATGCCAAGCAAATTCATGTTGGCTGTTGACACAAGTGATATAGGCATTGGGGCCGTACTGTTACAAGAAGATGACACTAGAATTCAAAAACCGATAGGGTATTTTTCATGGAAGCTGAATGTGCAACAGAGAAGATATTCAACAATCAAAAAGAGACTTTGAGTTTGGTGTTAGCATTGCAGCATTTTGAAATTTATATTGCAAACAATTCATCAGAAACGATTGTTTATACAAACAATAATCCTTTGAAGTTTTTGGACAAATTTTGTGACAAAAGTTCATGGCTTTTCAGATGAAGTCTACTATTACAGCCATTAAATCTACATATCATATATATTGCTGGAAGAGAAAATCTGTTTTCAGATGCATTATCAAGAGTTTGAAGCTTAAAGGGAAATGGAACATTTAAAAAAATCCTGGACACTAAACTCGAGTGATTTCTGTTGACAACAAGGACTTGTGTATACATATATATATATATTGTTATGTTAATGCATGCATCTGGTAATGTAATAGTGTAATGAGTATATAGTGTGAGATGGGTTATTAAAATGAAGCCATCTTTTAGAATTATGATGGTTCATTTTTCAATAAGGAGGGGGATGTCATGAAGCTATTAATGTATATAATATTATTGGAAAATATTTTTCTTTTAAAATAGAGGTTTAGTCTGTGGGTGCATCTTAATTAGATTAAAGCCAACTAGTTTGGGTGCTTTGATGTGTACTAGTTTTGATATGTAAGAGAGATAGCGTGTATTTGCATTTTTTGAATAGGCATTCAAGAAATGGTGTGAAAATAGAATATTGCGAGCAATTTTGGGCCCCGTACCTGGAGAGGGTCCAGAGGAGGTTCACGAGAATGATCCCAGGAATGAAAGGCTTAACATATGAGGAACGTTTGAGGACTCTGGGTCTATACTCGATGGAGTTTAGAAGTTTAGAAGGATGAGGGGGGATTTGATTGAAACTTACAGAATATTAAAAGGCCTGGATAGAGTGGATGTGGGGAAGATGTTTCCATTAGTAGGAGAGACTAGGACCTGAGGGCACAGCCTCAGAGTAAAGGGAAGACCTTTTAAAACAGAGATGAGGAGAAACTTCTTTAGCCAGAGAGTGGTGAATCTATGGAATTCATTGCCACAGAACGCTGTGGAGGCCAGGTCAGTGAGTGTATTTAAGACCAAGATAGATAGGTACTTGATTGGTAAGGGGATCAAAGATTATGGGGTGAACTTGGGAAAATGGGGTTGAGAAACTTATCAGCCATGATTGAATGGCAGAGCAGACTCAAAGGGGCGAATGGCCTAATTTCTGCTCCTATGTCTTATGGTCTTATGAAAACTGATGCCTAACTAGCAACTACCAATTAATAAGTTTATATTACTAATGTAAAACCTCAAGAACTGGTGGTCTGATTCCTGTGACTGCCATTATGCAAGCAGCAAACTCCAACAAACAATAGGCACAGAACTTTACGCTTTCCCACTGGCGGCTTTGCAGGTGGTGGGGGCGGGGGCCTTAAAATTCCTCAGATGTCCTTCCCACCATCTTTCCACATGCCCCGACCTGTCCTGAATTTTACTGTGGGATGTGTAAGTCCTAGGCAGGCCCACCTGTCCTTGCCCAAATTGAGGCCCTTAAGTTGGCAATTAATAGCCCCTTAAGGGCCGTTTCCTGCCTCTCCTCAATTTGGAGGTTGGCAGGGGAGGAGTTCAGAAGCAGGGAGGAAGCTGGAAAATCACCCTGCCCCTGAGGATGCTCCCCCCAACCCACCCTCTACCCTCACACTTACCTGGTCCTGGACATAGACTCTTGGATTGATTGTAGCATCTAACTGTAATGTCCTTTAGGGAAGGAAATCTGCCATCCTTACTTGGTCTGGTCTACATGTGACTCCAGAACCATAGCAATGTGGTTGACTCTTAAATGCCCTATGAATAAGGGTAGTTAGGGATGGGTAATAAATACTGGCCTCGACAGCAACATCCACATCACATGAACGAAGAAAAAAAGTCCCAGTCCTGTCCACTGCAACCTTTGTGCTGCTGGGTTTGGAGCGTTGAGCTGGGACTTCCTTCTGAGTGAAGGGTGGGATATCGTCTCCACCAAATTAACGTCCATGCTGAGTGGCAACCAGCATTGACGAAGATATGTTCCCCGCCAACTCACTGCGTGGACAGGTAGGAAAGTCCGCCATGAAAAATCTTGCCCCAGGTAAAATGTTTTTGTGATATTGATTGAGGGGATAATTATTGGCCAGGGGACCAGGGATTACACCCTAGCTCTTCTTTAAAATAGTGTCATTAGATCGTTTACATCCACCCAAGCAGACATATGGACCTTCAGCTTAGCGTCTCAGCCAAAAAGCAACATCTCTGACAGTGTAGCATTCCCTCAGCACTGTACTGTCAGGTTTGATTTGTACACTCAGGCCCTGCAGTGGGGGTTGAACCCAGAACATTAGGACTCAGGAGCTAGAGTGCCACCCACTGAGCCACAGCTAACAAGCAAAAACATTGGCAGAATGTGACTGGTGGTGCTCTTCTATGATCTGTGTTGGGCCCTTAAATATTCACCACATTTATTAATGACTTAGGAGAGATAGCCATATATCCAAATATGCCAATGACACTGCATTTGGACATCGACTGCATCAGTATCAGCGGAATCATAAATGATAGTGAACATTCTGAAATCATCAGCAGAGATATGTACTTCTCATCTTATGATGGAGGGAAGGTCATTGATGAAGGAGCAGAAGTTGATTGGGCTTAGGACACTACGCTGAGGAACTCCTGCAGTGACGTCCTGGGACAGAAATGATTGACCTTCAACAACCACAACCGTCTTCTTTTGTTCTAGACATGACTCTAACCAGCGGAAAGTGTTCCCCCTGATTCCCATTGACTCCAGTTTTGCCAGGGCTCCTTCATGCCACACTCGGTCAAACGCAACCTTGATGTCAAGAACTGTCACTCTCATCTCACCTCTGGAGTTCAGTTCGTTAGTTCACGTTTGAACCAAGGTTGTAATGAGGTCAGGAGCCAAGTGACCTAGCGAATCCAAACTGAGCGTCAATGAGCAGGTTATGGCTGACTAAGTGCTACTTTATATCCATGTCAATGATACTTTCCGTCACTTTGCTGATGGTCAAGAGTAGACTGATGGGGCAGTAATTGGCCTTTGTCCTGTTTTGTGGCAACCTCCACTCTGATGTAGGGTCTATCTGGATCCCCTTACTAACAGAACATGCATAATCTCCATTGCTGGGAGGAGGAGGGTCAATTCAAAATTTCAAAACCAATATTGATCATTTTTTGTTAGTTTAAGCGTATTAGAGGATCATTGAATCTGAGTAGGTAGATGGAGTTTAGATAAAGATCAACCATGGTCTAACAGATTGGAAGAACAGGCTCAAAGGACTGAATGGCCTTGTCCTGTTGCTATGTTTATAAAGTGTGAACAATAAGTCAAGTACCAAACAGAAAAATTAATCTCTGGATTCAGCAACATTGAAAAGTACAGACATGAATCAATGATCCATACTGAATCAAGTCATGTGACATCTCCTGAGCCAGAATGAGTAACAGTTTGCAGACAAGGAAATTGCAAAGGCTGTGGATTGCCAAAAAAAAGTTTAATGATGGAATGGAATCCTTTATCAGGTGATCTCAGTGTGAGGGAAAACCCTGACAAGTGGAAAATGAAAGGATAATCTGTTTTCACTGATGTTGGCTGAGGGATAAATATTGACCCAGGAGACTGGGGACAACAACCACCACACCTCCCCACCCCCACCCCCGGCCTCCCAAGAGATGGCGTCTCTGTTTAACATCACATCCAAAAGACAGCAAATCCGACTGAACAGGACTAGCCCTCGTAATGTCAGCTTTGATTATGCGCTAAGCTCCCTGGCGTGGGAATCTGAACAAACAACACCAGCAGGAAGTCCCAGGATCACTGGCACCAGTAAATCTGCCAGCAGATCCTATTCTGAACTGTTAATTGAAGACCAGTTCTAAATTGGTACCCTAGGGAGAAGTGCCAATAAACTTGGCGATATTGCCAATATTATTGGTGATATTACCAGTATTATTAGTAATGCAGTATGAACTGCCAGTGATACTAGTAATATTAGAAGTAGTATTGTTCTAAACTGATTGTTTTCCCAGTTTATCCAGAGGTGTTTCAGGATCTAATTGTGAATTGTATTATTGCTGGAGCACTTAAAAGCTGCACACTCAAATGAGGATCACCAGGGTCAATAATCAACTGAAAATATGCAGTACCTTTCCAGTGTGTGTGTGTGTGTGAGAGAGAGAGAGAGCGACTGAATAAAGGTGCTTTATGCTGTGATATCACTTTAAGAGGGAATATGCTAATGAATAAGTAGCCAGGATGTAAACATGTGACCAGATGTTGTTCAGCAGAGCTTTCAGTTTAGCTTCCAGCATGTGGTGTGAAGGAATTGCAGCAGTACTTTCCTATCTTTATACTTCCTCTTCCACCATGCAATCCTGTACTATATCTTCAAATAAACTGAACCATAATTTAGTTTACCAATCCTGTGTGAGATTAGTAAGTATGTATTAAGCAAGCATATGTGATTCAAAAGAATTTGAGGCTACATCTTCATAGGTACAGATAACACTCAGAATAAAGTTTGAGTAAAAGCTGACCTGATAGAGGTTTTTAAAATTATGCAAGTGTTGAACGTGGTAGATGCAGTGAAAATGTTTCCACTTGTAAGGGAGTCCAAAAACTAAGTGACATAAATACAAGATAGGCACTCATTCATCCAATGTGGAATTCAGGAGAAACTTCTTTAACCAGGGAGCAGTGCGAGTGTGGAACTCACCATCTCTGTGAGTGGTTAAAGTGAATGACATTGGTGCATTTAAGGGGAAGATAGAAAAACACATGGGGGTGAAAGGAATATGACGGAGAAAGGAATAGAACAATATGGTGATGGGGTGAGATGAAGAGGGGGTGGAAGGAGGCTTCTGTGAAGCATAGACACCAGCATAGACTAGTTGGACCAACGACGCCTGTTTCTGTTGTACTGTCTAACATTGTGTGATCTTAAATTAGGGCTGGCCAATGTGATTGCCAGAAGTGAGCAATTCTTTCTCTTGTTTGTTTGTTGCTGCCTTGACTGAAATGTTACAAACATAGTAGCCAAGGTCCAAATCATGAAAGCACGGAAGAATGTCAAGAGCCGAACCAGAAATGTTCGTCAAGAATAGTCAAGCAAGGTGAATTTCTCCTCTTTTCTTTGCCCCCAAATAATTGTAATTTTTTAGTGAGATCATAAAGTGGCATTAATGTACAAAAAAATTACCTAAAATTCAGAAGGATTCTAGGAAAGCCAAAAGACATAAACACATGGTCTAGATGGTTCCAATGGATAAAAGGGGTTTCTTTTGAAGAGGTGAATTAAATATGAAAAGAAATCTGCATTCCAACTGCACTGCAATTTGAATTTGGGACAATCTTGAAATGTAAAATGCTGTGTAATTTAATAGGTTACTTTTGAATAACGAGGATGCTATCTAAAGATAAAAAATGTGTTGATAAACATATGGGACTTCTAATCTGGATACAAATCATTACTAATGAAAAAGAGGTTGTTTTAATTTTGACAGTGTAAATTACAGTTCTTACAAAGTTTAAAAATTTTAGGTTTGGTTCTTGATAAAGTTCTTAAAAGGGAATTTTCATTTTAAAAGGGTTTTTGACAACAATTGGCACTAATTAAAATGCTGCAAGCTTTTATATTTGTAAGTCTGTTCCCAAAATGTGAAGTTAAGCTCAAGACCTTGACAAGGTTTGGCAGAAATCCAATTTTTGGCCAAGTTAATGAATCTGGGATAATGCTAAAAAAGTCAGACATAATTTAATGGGTTACTTTTGAGACAATAAGATCTTGTTTGAGATGATGATAAGGAAGCAAAACATGTCAATGCCTGATTTCTGTTTTAAAACTGTTATGAGAGTACTTTATTGGCCTGTAAAGTCTCTCCAGACAACTTGAACGAGATAAGATGGTAGCTATTGCATGTGTAAAATAGTATGAGGAAAGTAGGAGAAAGAGTTAGGGAAAGAGGACATAATGTACAATCTGCTTTAAGGGATCTGAATTTGATAATCTGGCCATCTACTGAGACATTGGAACCGCACAGGGGAGATAAGCAAAGATCTAGAGACAGAGATCCCCATTGACATGGAATAGTTGATATGACATAAAGAGGAAGGAAACATTTTAAACGATCGAGACAATAGAGAAACTGACCTCAAGAGAATCTTAGGATGATCATGGTCAGGAAAAAAAAAACCTTAGAGGTAAAACTATTTGGAATCTGTAGTTGAGGTAATTGAAGAGTAAAGAGAAATAATTCTTCACAACAATTTACCACAAGATGGATACAGGTAAAGGGAAAGCTGGGAAAAGGCTAATTAGATGTATTACTGACTATATTAATGTGCCTGCAAGTTACAAAAAGTAAGACCGATACAAGATTTAATCAAGGGAGCGCAACCATCTAAGGAATGCATACAAGACCTTGACTGGACCCTGGAGTGACAGCATTTGCTGAGATTAAACAGCAGCTCACTACAGCACCAGCTTTAGGGCTCCCAGACCTGACCCACCCTTTTCATATTTACTGTAACAACAATTCAGGCTATTATACGGCGGTGGTGACGCAACAACACAGGGATCACAAACATCCCATGGCATACTATTCTAAGAAACAGTCCCCAGTGGCTGCAGGATTGACCAGGTGTGTTCAGGCACTCAATTGTATTGCCTGGGCAGTAAAAGTTAGTGAATCCATAACGATGCTAGGCGAGATAGTATTACATATAGCACACACTCTGGTTCAAATATTAAACACGGGAAGACTTAAAACTGTATCGGATGCTCGGACAGCCCAGTGAGAAAGTTTGTTACTCCCCAAGAATGGTAGAATAACCATAGAAAGGGACAATGGAAATAACCCCGCAGGATTTATGAATATCGATGTAAAGGAACATGTATGTGATATACAGGGTGGCGATGAGCAGGTAGACAGGGTAAGAGAACAGCCTTTGAGAGAGGCTGACATGACTATGCATATGGATCCCGAAGAATAGAGAATGGGAATCCACAAACTGGATGGGTTGTAATGGAGCAGGGAGAAGTGGTGAGAGCACAAGGACGTTTATCAGGAGACAGGAAACAGCTAGGCCACTGTATTGCCCAGCATTCTGATGAGCCTTAGGGCTACCCCAAATAAGCCTCTGGGTTCACCCCCATTGAATTGATGACAGGAAGGATAATACAATTACCTGAAGGCATTATAGTAAGAGGAGATGTAGGACCACTGAAAGGAAAAATACAGAACTGTGTATGGGAATTAAGTAAGCAATTACATGGATTGAGAAATGAAGTTAGGGACAGACAAATGATTAGGGACAAAGAAGCAGATAAGCGTGAAGAGCAGCAATGGACCCCCCCAAGTGGAGAATAAGGTAATGGTCAAGCTGTACCCAGAACAAACTAGGTTCGCACCCAGATGGCATGGGCCATAAGAGGTAATTATGACAGGTGATATGTGCGCACTTGTAGATATGAAAATGGGAAATAAATGGAGGCATTACACACAGTTAAAGATATATGATGAATCACTAAGCAGTAACCCGGACAATGGGAGCAAATGTTAATGTTTCCACAGGTCTGTGGTCCTGGCTATAGGCGTGTCAGCACTGGCATAGGAAGCCCCAATGGTCAAAGTCAATCATGACATCTGCCTTCACCCTGGGCAGTTCGTCCTACTTCCCCGAGGAAGAAGTGGGGAATGGATAAGAAAGCCCAACGCCTGGATTAGTCACTACACGGACACATCAAATGAACAGTTGAGAACAGGACCCCCACTTGTGATCACACAAAGAGTTGTAAGAGTTCTTTGCATTTAACAGCACCAGGGCAGCCAGCCCAGCTAACACCCCTCAAATGTCAACAAGGGAACTTCACAGGGTGGTGGTACATACCTGAGGGCAAGGACAATGATAAAATGACAAATGCCCTTTTGAGGATACACCAGCGGAAAATATACACCCAGTAACACCTCACTAAGCATAAGCAGAAGCATAGACATGAGTGGTGGGGTAATGATATTTGGGATTTATGACAATAGAACTGGACTGGGTTGGTGGTAAGGGGGATGTAGAATGTACGTGCCCTCTCCCAGTTTTTCATCAACAAGCATTTGGATGTATCAAGAGATTAATGTGACTGCTAGATGGACAGACCTACCACCCTTTGTTTGGGAACCAAGTCTTGAGGGACAATATTGTCAAGAAACATGTAAATATGTAATAAGCTTGGTTGTTATGATACATGATGTTTCGCTTTGACGATGTATGGATATCAAAGACCCACTCAATGTCCGGATGCAGTAAGTGCCCCCAGATGGGATAGACAGGATAGGAAAGTCAAAACCACTATTACATGAGGCTAGAGATAGAGAGATATGTAGATGGATATAGATAGGTGTATATATATATATATATATATATATAGAGAGAGAGAGAGAGAGAGAGAGAGAGAGAGTTAGATAGGTAGCAATAGAGGGAGGTAGAAAGAGAAAATGAGAAAATAACAGCTAGATGTCAATAGATGGTGTCAGGAAAATATAATAATTTTCATAATGTTATTGTAATTTATTGTAACATAGGAATAGTGGGGTCTGGATAGTGTGTGTCTTAATTGAATTAAAGGCAGCTGGTCTGAAGGCTTTTATGTATCAGAAGAGAAGCTAGGTTTGAAATGCTAAATAAGTAAACATGGTTGAAGTTTTAGAATGTGAGGTGTAAAGGAAAATTGGTATTTTTAGATAAACCAGAGTAGTTTGAATTTCAAAATGGTGAAATGTTACACCTAGCCAGAAGAAGCTAAACAGTGTTTATTTTTCCCAAAGATAACTGATAAAATTGGTACTATAAAAAGATTTTTATCATCAGAAAGGTAAAGTTCAAAAATATATTGAAACAATTGAATTTGCATTCAAAGGGGAAAATATGTATAAAGGAGAGAAGGCTCTGTGTAAGAGCAGGGAAAGACATTCTAAGATCTACCAAGTGTGAAAAGTCTCCAGGCTCTATGAATCAGGTTGCTGTATATAAGAACTGAAGTTAAGAAAACTCAGTTTGAATTCCCTATGTGTAACCCTGTCTCTGGTTTTCAATATAGAGATTGTATATTGTGTATTGTGTGCTTTGCCTGGGTCTGTTGAAATCTAGTTTGTTTTACTGTTGCCTTAATGGAGGTGTAAATGGGAGTCAGATTAATTAGGGGATTTAGAAGTTATTGTAGTAGTAATTTGTAGATCTATCTTTTTCTTCTTTCAGTAAATGTTTAATTAAGTTTTGTAAACACCTATAAGTCTCAGTAGACTTGTTATTACTGAATGCAAAGCACACCTCTTGAAATAAAATATAAATTGCAAAAATAGTTCTGGCAACTGTTTCAAGTTTCCCTTTTGATTTGAGCAGCTCAGCATTTACGATCTGCTGTGCCATAACAATGGAAGAATGATTGCAATGTGAAATCTCTCAGGAGAACTCGGCCACAATAAATAAGATATAAAATGTAGAATGAGCCTCAAATATTAGAAGGTGAAAGATGTTTTCTCTCTTTCAGGTATTCCTTCTTCCATTTCCTATTTCAAAGGCTGCGATGCTTCCGTTACATCTTCTTCCTTAGACTGTAGTGTTTACATGATGAGTGAGGTTATACATACTGTTCAAAACTTTTCAGGTAAGGTTCCAGACTCGTACCAGAGATAAGGTCCTTCAGTTATGTAGACGCTGTGCAGTTTTCCTTAAAGCAGGTTAAGACGAGATTTGATAGAGGTGTTCAAAATCGTGAATAGTTTTGACAGAGTAAAAAAGTGGAACTGGTTTTCACTGATTTATGACAGATTTAAGAGCCAGTGGCTGTTTGACTTAATGTTTTTTACAAGGTGAGTTGTTGTGATCTGGAATGTTCTACCCGAAAGAGCAGTGGAAGCAGAATCAAGGTAACTTACAAAAGGCAGTGGATGAAGGGGAAAACAGTTTATGAATATGGGGAAAGAACATGGTAATGGAATTAAAACAAAAAATGCTGGAAAAACTCAGGTCTGACAGCATCTGTGGAGAGAAAGACAGTATTAACATTTTGAGTCTATATGACTTCTTCAGAGCTCAGAGGATGGTAATGGGATTAATTGGATAGCTCTCACAATGAGCTAACACAGACACGATGGGCTGAATGGCATCTTTCTGTTTTGTATCATTCCAAGATCCTATGGCTGTAAGATTAGTTATGCAGCAAACTGATTGGGGTTCACAGGTGAATCTGATCAATGTATGTAGGTGTATATGTGATACAGTATACAGTATGTAGATCTAACAATTTTGCTTTGACATTCAAGAACACAAGAAGCAGGAGTGGACCATTTGGCCTGTCAAGCCTGCTCCACCAGACAATGCCCACGGTCTAGAGGTGGTGTAGTGGTAATTTCACTAGACTAGTAATCTTCAGGCCCAAGCTAATGCACTGGGGACATAGGTTCAAATCCTATCATGGCAGCTTGTAGAATTTAAATTCAATTAATAAATCTGGAATATAAAGCTAATCTCAGTAATGGTAACCATGGTAACAGTTCAAGGGAAGTTAGGGGTAGGCAACAAATGCTGGCCAAGCTACTGATGACCTCATCCCATGGAAGTATTAAAAAAGTGATCATGGCTGATCACTCCACTCCCCATATCCTTTAATTCCCTCAGAGAGCAAAAAACCTGTGTATCCCAGCCTTAAGTGTATTCAGCAATGGAGCATCCACAAACCTCTGGGATAGAGAATTCCAAAGATTCACAACCATTTGAGTGAAGACGTTTCTCCTTGCCTCAGTCCTAAATGATCAGCCCCTTATCCTGAGACTGTGTCCCCATGTTTTAGATTCTCCGACCAGCAGAAACAATTTGTGTCCGCCCTATCAAGCCCTTCAGAATCTTGTAGGTTTCAATGAGATTGCCTCTCATTCTTCTAAACTCCAAAGAAAAAGACCCGAATTACTTAGCCCCTCAGAGGACAACCCCCTCATCCCAGATACCAATTTAATGAACATTCACCGTACTACCTCTAATGCAAGTATATCCTCTCTTAAAATGTGGAGACCAAAACTGCACATAGTACTCTAGATGTGGTCTTGCAAAACCCTGTACAACTGTAGTAAAAAACTTATTTACTCCTGAATTCCAATCCCCTTGAAATAAAGGCCAACATGCCATTTGCCTTCCTAATTGGTTGCTGCACCTGCATGTTAACTTTCAGTTCTTTGTAGAAGCACACCCGAATATCTTTGGATACAAACATTTATAAGTTTCTCAACTTTTAAAAAATATTCTGCCTTTCTATTCTTAGGACCAAAGTGAATAAATTCACACTTTCCTGCATTATAACCCATCTGCCATCTTGTTGCCCACTCACTTAAACTGTCTATATCTCTTTGCGGACTCTGTCCTACCCACAGCTTACCTATCCACCCAGCTTTGTATCATCAGTAAACTTAGATACGTTATTCTGTCTCTTCATCTATGTCACTAATATAGATTGTAGAAAGCTGAAGCCCCAGCATTGATCCTTGCAGCACTTCACTATTCACTGCCTGCCATCTTGAAAATGCCCATTATCTGCTTCCTGTCAATTAATCAATCCTGTATCCAATCTAAAATGTTACCTGGCCCCCTCTCAACTACATGAGCCCATATCTTGCATATTAATTTTTTGTGGCACCTTATCGAAAACCTTCTGGAAATCCAGATATACTACATCTATCGGTTCCCCTTTGTCTACTCTATTAGTTATATCCTCAAAAAACTCTAATAAATTTGTCAAACAGGATTTCCCTTTAGTAAAACCATGTTGACTTGTTCTAATCATACTTTGCTATTCTAATCATTCTATTCTTTTAGTGCATTGTTAGGACTGTTGTGTTTATACACTGATATAAACACCAAAAGCTCATAGGGATTGTGTAAACACATTGTGGGTGGATTCATTTAGTTGTAATAGGCACATGAGAACATTTATATATAGATAGAAATCTTGTAGACATTAGCAGCAGAGCTGTGCGTGTATTCTGCTCAAAAGCAAAATTGGAACTAAGACTGAATCACATGATACAATACCCTTCTAGTGATGTCAAGCTGTTACCCCTTAAAGGCATATTACAACATCCCCTTTCTTTAAGGATAGTTCCCACCCATTCCAAAGAAGTATAACTATTTACAATGAATATTCATGTTCACTTACCAAGACATTAGTGTATAGAACTGGTGAATCTATGCGTTTCTAAAGCAAAAAAGTAATCTGCTGGTACACCGAGATGTTGTAATACTAACCTTGTCTGGAGGTTTCTTTAATTGCTCAGTGATCTGAGGAATTTTCATTCTTGCATGTTGTTCCTGGTTTCATTTGGGATTGTGTCCTTAATGCAATAAGACTTTACGGTGGTTGAGTAGCTGGAATGGATCTGATTTGTTGGTTACACCTCACTGTTGCACCTTTGTTCACAATGACTTCATAGGACCTTGGTTCCGACAAATCCTTGTCGCCTCAGCTGGTTGCCATGTACCTTCTGTGGGATCCTGGATGCGAACTTGTTGACCCAACTGTAAACTTGGCAATTCTGTATCTGCATTCTTATAATGCACATTGGTCATCTTTTTAGTTTTAAAAGTTGCTCTCTACTTTGAGTAGAATGGGTAAGAGTAGGTAAATTGATACATACTGGTTTGCCAAACATGAACTCTGCCAGTGATGGAATAGTTGCGCGTAAAAGTGTGGTTCTCAGATATGACATTGCAATGTGTAGACCTTGCTTGGTCTGTCTACATTTGAGAATTAGGGATTTCACCGTGCAAATCATTCATTCAGCTAGGCCGTTCTCACATATCATGAAATGGCTTACCAATAAATTAAGGTTGTTATCTGTAATGATCTCTCCAGGCGCACAAAATAAACTGAAAATAGCACTTAGAGCTTGCACGACATTTGTGCTTGACGTATTATGCAATTGTCAAATGATAGGGTAATTGGTAGAGTAGTCGATGAAGTCAGTGCCATGGACTTGAAAGAGGTTGGATGCGATTTTGGACCAAGAATGGGTAAGAACTTTGATTTGTGTTCTGACTTGACATAAGTTCTTGACATGCCTCACACTTCTTGACAATGCCTCCCGTGTCATTGTTCATACCTGGCCAATAGGCTGTCTCTCTTGAGTCTTTTTATCCGACCTATGGCCATGTGTAAGTGATAAAGTTGTTGAAGAATATTTGGTTGCAAATATTCCAGTACAATGACCTGCTTGTTTCTAAAAGTGACTCCCAGCAGATGCCTAGCTTATCCCGATAAGGCCAAAGGAATCTCATGTTGGTGGACAGGCTTAATTGAATCAGATCATCCTTCAACAATGGTTTTCCACAGTTCACGTCGTGTAGAATATATTGCCATTTTTTCTTGAAGTTGTTGGCAATTGCATTGCGCAAAATGTACCAGATCAACTGACAGACTTGCATTCTCTTGACTGAAACATCGCAGCTGACTTGAAACTGCCAACTTTGTCAGAACATTCTGGACATTTCAATGTTAGGTCGTGAAATGAACTGATAGGAGTAGATTCTGAGGTTGATCTTCTGCATGAGGTCTGACTGATTCCATGTCACCAGTGAGAGGTCACAGCATGTTGGTAGACCTGTGATTGCTAGGCCTTTTGTTTCCACAATGTGGAACACCTGTGACACCCAGGATTGTCCTTGCACTCCAGGACTATGGATCCTGCACATGGAATTAGTGAACTGCTGAATGGGGAGAGTTGCATGGTAGTAGGTACCACCATGGCCTTCTATGTCTGTGGATACATGTCTTTTAGAATTAGAATTTTGGCCCTTGTCCCTTGTGTCAATAATGAATAGTTACCAATTTTCTTAGGACAGGTGATTTGAATCTTGGCAGACACTTAGGATGGTGGGATGGTATCTATGTTTTCCACACAATTGACAGTGTGAAACATGTGTTCACTGCTTATTGTCTCAACATGCACATCATCGTCATTTTCTGGTTTGTAAATCACCTTATGCATATGATTCTGACTAGATACCAGACGGTCATTCTTACTGTTGAAGGTACCAGTTTGTGCATGGCCTGTTTGGATCAGTACACAGCTCTTTGTAGCTGCATCAGCCTTTGCTCTAGTGCACTGCCACTGCCAATGACTCTTTCTGCCACATGCCTGGAAAGCTAGGCTTTTCCTAGATGTATGGAGAAGGCTACACCTGCCATATGTCTTGCTAGGTTTGGGTGTTGTAGTGAGTGTGTTCACAACTGGGATTGTAAATAGCACCTGTAAGCTTTGTATTATGTCCATCCTTGAGTAGCTCTTCGACGCTATACATTTTGGGCTTGGACTGGCAAATTTTTCTGGAACACTTCCATGCTAGTGGATGCAATCACCAACTTAACAATTCTGTCTTCCACCTGTGTTTGAAAAATCTGCTGATGAAGTGGTCTATGGATTCTGTAGGTTGCTGTCAAAATGAAATGAATTCTAGTCGATGAATACGGAACTTTAACCTGATTCTGAAGCAGTCTACCAATGAAGTCCATATCTTTTGTTTTTCTGTGTGTTAATCCTGATGCATTTAGCCTGTGTAGACCTTCATTCCCAATTGCTAGGCAAGATTTTATGGCTTGCTTGTCTGGTTCTGACACACCTGAATCAAAAAATCATAGCTCTACAGTATTTAAACATTTTGAACTTGGATAGTCAGTTAGCCACATCCTAATTCAAACTGGGAAATTCTGTGGACATTCTGACAATATCCCTTTGACATTTCTTCTCCTGTAGTACTTGTGATGAGTGTCACAGTAGCCACTTCCCTGTGCTTTTCTGAAACTCCGCCCATTGTCAACACTACCTTCTCTAGCCTGGTTTTTATGAGTTTTATTTGTTTTTTTTTTAAACTGGACTCTCCCTTGGTCACCATCGATCTGGTCCACGCCCTGGTCACTCGCCTTTATGACTGAGTAAATCTGGGGCTTGTCCTCTCTATTTGTTTTCCCACTCAATGGAACTGACAGCCTACGAGGGATCGATCTACTTACCAGCTCTTTACTTGAGCACTATCGCTGCACTGTGCCTTCAAAGCTTTTCTGTGCAGTCAGCTGCTGCATTCTCAAAATTCTCTGATGCTGCAACTCTGTTGCAATCTGACAAAAACATCCAATGTCACCTCATGCCATGAATCACGATCTAAGGCTGGTCACCAAGTCATACCTGTACTTAATCTTGCTGCAGGCCGTTTGAACACTGCTAAGCACTATATTGTGTTGTTCTATTGATATAAATACGAGTCGTTCATAAGGGTTTGTGTAAGCACATTGTGTGTTCAATTATTTAGTATAAATGAGAACATTTATACAATGCAAAGTGAAACTAAGACTGGATTGCATGGGATACTTCCCTTCTAATGATATCATGCTGCTATCCCTTAAAGACATATTACAACAAAGACTTTCTTAATAATAGATTCCAGCATTTTCCCATCGACTAATGTTAGCCTAACATTCAATCTGATGAGGCGGTTCCAGGATCTAAAAAAAACTTTGGAAAATCAAAGCTAGCACTTCCACTTTCTCTGCAGCTCATTCCTTTGGAACCCTAGGTTGTAAGCCTTGGTCTTGGGATTTGTCAAATTTTAGTCCCTTAAGTTTTGCCAATACTTTTTCTCTGCAGATACAAATTTCTACAAACCTTTTAGCCCTTAGGTTTCTGTCTATTTCTGGTATGGAGTTTGGGACTTCTACTGTGAAGACAGACACAAAATATTTGTTCAATGTCTCTGTCATTTCCTCATTCCTTATGATAATTTATCCTGTCTCTACTTCTAAAAGACTAACCTTTACTTAGCTACAATCTTCCTTTTTATAAACTTATAAAAGTTCTTACAATCTCTTTGCATATTTCTAGCTACTTACTCTTATATCATATTTTTTCCCTTTTTTTATTCAACTTTTTGGTGGCCCTTCTCTAGGGCAGAATTTTACATTCAGCGTGCCTGAACGTAAAATGATGCGCAATGACGTTGGTTGTGTGTCTCGCACTGATAACTGAAAGGCCTATTAAGGTCACTAATGTAGTAATTAACTCCAAAGTTACATTGCCTGTCCAACCTAATGGTTGGCAGGCAGACGAAAAGGCCAAGCAGCCTTTACCTATTTTTAGGAACCACATCCATGAGCGGAATGAGATTTCTTAGAGCTAACACTGATTATATAAAAACTTTATTTTGAAAATAAAAACATGTCCCAATGTTTTTAACAATGTCTTTAAAAAGCGCTTCAATCTTCGAGGCAGCTCCATGCCTCAGGGAGATTGAAGTGCTCTTTCGCGTGCCAGACGCTCCCTCCTCCCCCAGCCCGCACCGGTAGCGCTCAGCATTACCACTCATGATCCACGCTGGGCGGGCCTTAATTGGGCCACCCGTGTGAAATCATGGTGCCAAACTGGTCACGTGGCGGACGGCTTCGCGTCCGCCTGCAACCACTCCCGCCAAGCCCACCCACAGATGAAAAATCCTGGCCCCGGTTTCTAAAACTCTCCCAATCCTCAGACTTGCTACTGTATTTATTTTTTGCAACATTGTAAGCCTCTTTTTTTAATCTAATACTATCCTTAACTTCCTGAGTGAGCCACGAGTCGGGCTTTCTTGCTTCGTTTTTGTTTATCAGTGGAATTTATTTTTTGAATTGTTTTGAATTGTTTTAAACATTTCCCACTGTTCGTTTCCTGCCATATCTTTTAGACTACATACCAAATTAACCTCAGCTATTTCTCCCTTCATGCCTATGTAATTGACTGTGGGTGTACCTACGCACATTGATAGCAGCAGGTTCAAGGCGGCAGCTCATCACCACCTTCTCAAGGGAAATTAGGGATGACTATAAATGCCTGCCTAGCTAGCAAAGCCCACATCCCTATAATGAATAAAAAATACAAAAGATTCTTGTTTGTGTTTGGAGCATGTCACTTTCAACTTAACATGAAATTCGATGGTATTAAGATCACTATTCCCCAGTGGATCTTTTACTATGATGTGACTAATTAACCCTGCTTCATGATACAATACTACATATATGACAGCTTTATCCCTAGTGGGTTTCACAACATATTGGTCCAAAAAACTGTCACCAAAAACATTCTGCAAACTCATCTTCTAGACCACTCTTACCAATTTGATTGTCCCAGTCGATACGAAGATTAAAGTCCCCCATAATTAACACATTGGACAGAATTTAGCCCTTGATGGGCAGGCGGGCCCCACTGGCTCGGTGGTGGGCGGGCAGTTGAAATCCGCCACCGAAACAGACCCCATCGCCATTTTGAGTGGGCAGGCTACCCGATGGGAAGCGCTATGCACATCCTGTGCGGCGGGGGGGTGGGGGGGGGTGGTGGCGTTGTGGGCTTCCCCAACTGTCAAAGTGTGCTCTTTCGCGCACGTGCATGAAAGAGCGCACATCTCCCTAACACTAAGTACTGTCTCAGGGAGATCACTGAAAGGTTTTTAAACATCAAGAAGAGACACATAAAAAATTTACTAACATGTCCCCCTGATGTGATGATGTCACACGAGATGGGACATGTTGATAAAAAGGACATAAAGTTTATTAAACATTTTTAAAACGGACATGAAACCTCATCCTGCCAGTGGATGAGGTTTTATGTTTTTTCTATTCCCTCCTGGGGCTCCTGGCCTGCCCGCCAGCCTTAAGGTTGGACGGGCAGGGCATTTATTGAGCTTAATTATCCTGTCAATGGCCTCAATTGGCCATTGATAGGTCGGCAGGCAGACAGCTGATTTCGCTGTCCATCCGCCTTCCTCAATATTTAGATGGACCAGGATGACATTGGAGGTTCCTCCCGACGTCATCCCGCATCATTTCCCGTCGGCGAGCGGGCCCCGCCCCCAAATCGCCGACAGGTAAAGTCTGGCCATTACAAGCTTCAGTAATGCCTTGTGTAATGCTCTGTCCGACAGTATATCTACTGTTAGTGGGCCTATAAACTACTCCCACCAGCGTTTTCTGACTCTTGCTATTTCTAAATTGCACCCATACTGATTCTACTTTATTAACTTCAAAGGGCAGATTCTCTCTCACTGATGTCCTTATACCATATTTTACTATTAGGGCTACCCCTAACTCCTTTGTCATTCTGTTCACCTTTCTGAAATATTGGCCAGGATCTTCCGATCCCACCGATGTCAATGGACCTTTGGCTGGCTCACTCCAACTGCAGCAGTGGGGTCAGAAAATCCCGACCATTGTGTATCTTAGAATATTTATTTTCCAATCTTGATCACCTTGAACCATGTCTCTGTAATGGTGATTAGATCTAAATCATTTAGCTCTACTTGTGCTAGTCATTCATCTACATTATTGCAGATACTTTGTGCATTCAGATAAAGAACATTTAATTTCATTTTTCGTTTTTTACTTCTATTCCCTGCAATGACCTTATTCGCTAAAGTACAATTTTTGTTAAACTCTCTACTCCTTCCTGCCCACTCTGCTCGTCTTTACCTACATTGCTATACTGCTGATGCCTTGACCTTTCGTTTTGGATTTCTAAATCTCCCTTCACCTGAACCCTACCCCTCCCTGCCACCTCACCACACCCCCCAGTTAGTTTAAAGCCCTTTGCACAGCTCTAGTAATACAATTGACCAGAACACTGGTCCCAGTCCAGTTTTAGTGCAGCCCATCCCAACAGAATTGCTCACTCTTCCCTGAGTACAGATGCCAGTGCTCCATGAATTGAAACCCCTTCTTCCCACACCACTCTTTGAGCCATGCACTTGGTTCTCTAATCTGCTTGACCCTATGCCAATTGGCATGTAGCTCAGGTAATAATCCAAAGATGATTACCTTTAATGTTCTGCATTTTAATTTGGACCCTATCTCCTCAAGTTCTCTTAGCACATCATTCTTGTCATTGGTTCCCACATGGGCTACAACAACTGAATCCTCCCCCTCAAAAGTTCCTCTCCAGCCATGAGGAGATAGCCTTAACCCTGGCATCAGGCAAGGAACACAACCCTCAAAGCTCCCTGTCACAGCTGCACAGAACAGTCTCTATCCCCCTGTCACTATCTCATTCCTCTTCACTATCTCCATTTGAATGGCATCGTTCACAATGGTGCCATGAACAGTCCACTCATCCACTCTGCAGTCTTTCTTCTCCTACACACAGGTAGTGAGCATCTTGTGCCTGTTGGACAAAGTCAGGGGCCAAGGCTACTCCATCACTTTGCACTGGTTTCCCTTACCTGCCTGACTTGCAGTCACACCCTCCTGTCCCTGACCACTGACCAACTCTAAAGTCTGGCTTAACTTAAGGGGTGTGAGTGCCTCCTGGAACAAAGTGTTCAGGTAACTCTCCCCCTCCTAGATGCCCCACAATGTCAACAACTCAGAATCTAACTCACTTGAAGGTTGAAAGCTCTTTGTCAGAGCCTGACTGTTGATCTAAATTTAATGTGGAGAAAAACGTACCAGAACTTACCCCGTGATCCAAATTCCCAACTGTACACTCTGGTTATGTCTCACTCTGGAGTAATCTCCTCTCCATACGGCATTATCATCACTGAATCCCCCGCCATCAACATCCATGGTCCATTGACCAGAAACTGGACTAGCCATATAAATACTGTGGCTACAAGAGCGGGTCAGAGGCTGGGAATCCTGTGGCGAGTAACTCACCTCCTGGCTCCCCAAAGCCTGTCCACCATCTACAAGGCATAAGTCAGAAATGATCGTTAGAACAGTAGGGAAGTTACGACACAGAAAGAAGCCATTCAGCCCATCATGCCTGTGCCAGCCAAAAGAAGAGGGGAAAAAAAGAAACTAGCCGTTCATTTTAATCTCACTTTCCAGCACCTGGTCCGGAGCCTAGCAGGTTATAGCACTTCAGATGCAGATCCAGGTACCTTTAAATTGAATTGAGCATTTCAGCCTCAACCACCAAATTAGGCAGTGAATTCCAGATGCCCACACCCCCCGGGTGAAAATGTTTTTCCACATGTCCCCTCTAATTCTTCTACCAATCACCTTAAATCTATGACCCCCCTCCCCCCTTTTCTTTTCCACCTTCCCCACCTGTCCTGCCACGTTCAGGGACCTGTGGACATGCACTCCAAGGTCTCTCACTCCCTCGATATCTTCCCATTTATTGTGTATTCCCTAGCTTTGTTTGCCCTCTCCAAATGCATTACCTCACACTTCTCCAGAATGAATTCCATTTACCACTTTCCTCCCACCGAACCAAACCATTGGCATCATTCTGGAGCCAACAGCTATCCTTTTCACTATCAACTACATGGCCAATTTTTGTCATCTGCAAACTTCCCAATCATGCCTCCCACACTGAAGTCCACATCATCAATATATACAACAAACAGCAAGGGCCCCAACACTGAGCCCTGTGAAACACCACTGGAAACCGCTTTCCATTCATAAAAACATCTATCGACCATTTCCTTTGTTTCCTGTAGCTGATCTAATTTTGGATCCAACCTACCACCTTCCCCTTTATCCCATGGAATCTCACTTCTTTGACCAGTCTGCCATGTGGAACCTTGTCAAATGACTTACTAAAATCCATGTAGACACATCTAGTGTACTGCTCTCATCAATCCTCCTTGTTACCTCAAAATTTTCATTTAAATTATTAATGATCTTCCCCTAACAAAACCATGCTGACTATCTCTGATCAATCTGGGCCTTTCTAAATGATAGTTTGTCCTGTCTCTTAGAATTGATTCCAATAATTTGCCCACCACCGAAGTCAGACTGACTGGCCTATAATCTTCTGGTCTATCCCTCGCACACATTTTAAATAATGGTACAATGTTGCAGTCATCCAGACCTTGCCTGTACCTAGTGAGGATTGGAAAATGATCCTCAGAGAATCTGCTATTTCCTCCCTGGCTTTCTTTAACAATCTGGGATACAATCAATCTGGCCCTGGTTATTTATCCACCTTTGAAGATGTCAGTCCCTCTAAGTACTTCCTCTCTCACTATGCTAGCTTATTGTATCTGAAATTTCACAATCCTCCTCTCTAAATGTATATATATATATATATATATATACATATATAGCGAAACAGACAATAAATGCTGTAAAATGAGGACATTTGACTGAAAAAAATCACAGAAAAATCAACAATTAGAAACTGCACACTTCCTTCAATTCAAAGAACAGTGACAATTAGGATAGTTGTCTTTCCCAGCCCTGTTTATACAATGAAGCATTTATTCACTTCACAGCACCGATATATCAAATATATAAAGCACATATCTAAAGCATACATGCCATAAGGCAGGATATGGTCAGTACACAGTAACTCATCCATTCACCAAATTTGGAGATTTCCTTTCTCTCCAATGCTTGCTTCAGATTCGCAATATCAATTCTTAATTTATTCATTTACAGACTTTGTGGAGTGCACATTATCCCAATGGGAACGATTGTCTATATGACATTCAATAAGTATGGTTTCTTCAGCGTCTCCTTGATATAGAATTTCTTCTGATATCTTTACTAAAAAGAATGCCATGTCAACTGCCTTGACAAATGCAAGAATTTCAGCAGCCAGAGTGCTTTTTACTATTCTCCTTATTTTCTTCGCTTCCCAAGGTAAAGGGCATTATTTCCCACTTTCTTCCATAATAAATGTTATAAAATCAGCTACACTTGAAAACCCATCATAAAAAGGTTTGCATGAGGGGCACAATTAAAAACAACCAATTTTATATTCTTAGGATTCAAGGATGGGAATTCCAGCACACATTTCTCCATTTTTAACTTTTTAAATATTTTGCTTACCAGTAAAGTGTCCTTGACCTTTCAATGTTTCATATCGTACTCAGTTCTAAAACCTCAAAACCTACATCTGGCATTGGTTTTTTGCCCAGCCAATTCAATTGTCCAATTAGACTTTACAGTTGCTTGTCTCAACTTTGGAAGCATCTACATAGTTCTGAAAGGACCTGGCACAATTGACTGTGATAGGATTAACAGTTTCTAAGTAAGTGATGTAAAGTAACACCAGACCTACACTGCCCTATTTCCAACACAATATATTTAAAGGTCCCAGAAGCCTGACTCTCAGCCTTAAATTCTGTTCTAATCCTGTCAATAACATTGTTTTGGAACTCGCTAGTACCATCCCATAGGAAGTCATCAACATGCATCATAAAGATGCCCAGGAGTTTCCCACCATGGTGCCAGTAAAACATAGTAGGATCAGCCTTCAGTTGGAGACAGCCCAACTTTTACAAAACAGATCTAACTGAAAAGTACCATACTCTAGAAGCATTGTTCAAACTACAGACACACTTACTTAACTTCCAGAGTTTACCTTCTACATCTCCTGCTTAGGGTGTTGGAGGAACACTTCCCTCTGAAGGGGATTCCCCTGCGGAAATGCAGCTTTTATGTCCATCAATTTATATTCCCATGTTGGATAATCACTGTTTTCCCCTCATATCCTATATGGTAGTTTCTTCTAGGGCAGGGGAGCATCAGACAGCACCGAAGGCAACTTCAAATTCCTTCCATGTACCAAATGGTACAGGCTATAACTCCCAACCATTTGCAAAGAACTTTTAGTTTGCAACTTGCGAGCTGGTTGGTCGGCCATTATCTTACGCAATATCACGTAACTTACTACATGATTCCTCTCACATTAACATTTGTTAAATGGGCTCTCAGCTGCAGTATTCATGACTATAATATTCAAATTCTCACATGGCCTGAGATTTTGCGAACTCTCCTCCATTATCTGCCAAAAATTTCATTGGTGTTCCTAGTCCAGAACCAACCCATTTTTCCATGACCATATCTATGGTGGTCTGTTTATCCTTGCCATTTCTCAACTTAGATGGCTGAATCTAGTAGCCATATGCACAAAGTGTGACAAAAATACCTCAATCCTTGTCCCATAGTGTCGCGGAAAAACGGAGTGAACATTCAGACCCTGGAGGCTTGTCTAGGAAGTCTTTATTAAAGTCGTGATATCACGGAGAGCCTAGTCGCATACAACGGAGCAAACCAGTCTCTGACTAACACCTCTTTACACACATAGATATAGCAAAAGGCTCGTGACAGAAACTTGGGCAATTACAATAGTTTCAAATGGTTTCAAAGGATAGTGATCAGTGTTAATGACTCAACGATTAGACAGGACAATGTCAATGGTTTCGCAAATAGACGGGACAATGTCAATGGTTTAGCAAATAGACAGGACATTGTCGATGGTTCAGCAGATAGATAATACATATCCTGGGCAATGCACACACAATAGTTTTTTTTAGGTTTTGCCACCGTATCTGACATTCGGAGCCCCTTAACCTGGGAAGGTAGCACTGGCCCTTTGATTTGCTAATTTATGTGCTGACTGTGTGACTGTTTGGGGACATTCTACAGTAATTTCATTATACATGTATTTTAATTTCCTTTCCCAATTATACGTCTAGTTTATTTCATTCACAATTATACGTGTATTTTATTTCATTCGCAATTATACACGTATTTTATTCCTCCATACATAGCTTTAGGTCAGTAACCACTACATCATTAAATTCTCAGGCCAACAGGGCTTGTTGTTGTCCTCCTGTATTTGATACAAATGTTACATTTAGACAACTTGCTCAATAAGAGTTTCATATTCTCTATCAATTACTCCAGCATCCTGCAGCAGAGCTTTTACTTTCTGTAAAGAAGGATGTGCAAATTGTCAATGTAATTTCCAAATAATTATTTTCCTGTCAGCTAAGCCTTTATCCCCTGAAGTCAACAATACTGTCTGAACTTCTCAATGACAAACATCTGGTTCCCTCAATGGTAATGCAATAACGCCCTGGTTGAGTGAAGTGTAAATCCACGGCTTTCCCGAGTACAAGTGCCTTGTCATTTGCCTTATTTAGTTTCATCAACCCCATGGATTTCTCTTAACTGCCACCAATCCCATTCTGGTTAAAACTAACTGAAACTTCAGTATAGGTGAACAGAGTAGAGCAATTGGGATTGTTCTCCTTTGAGCAGAGAGGGAAAAATTTAATGAAGATACTCAAAACTCTGAGATGATTTGATAAAGTAAATAAGGGGAGATTGTTCCATTGGCAAGAGGCTCAATAACCAGACAACACAGAATTAAGATAATTAACGAAAGATCCAGAGAGAAGATGGAGAGAAATATTCAAGTGGCAAATTTTTGATCTTGAATGCATTGCCTGATAGGAGGGTGGAAGCAGATTCACCAGTAACTCTCAAAAAGGAAATTGGATAATCCTTAAAGAGGAAAAAGAAATCAGTATTCTGACAAAAGTGCAAGATGATAACTGAATAACTTTAGATCTGACACAGGAACAAAGGGCCAAATGGGCTGCTCCTGTGCTGTATGATTTATGTAGCAACCCACCAATTGATTCATTATTCGTGAAATCTTAAATTCCGTGGATTTAGAAATTTATCATCGCTGAGTTAGTTCTTTCATAATTCTTAATACTCTTTGTTCATCTTTCTTCAGATAATAACATTCCAAATGGCCTGTGGTGCTTTGGGCAATATCCCATCATTGGAACTGATACCAGCTCTCTGAATATAATCGCGTGTTCAGGAAATCAGGATCATTGCTTTGACATTTCTGCCACAAAGCTCTTCAGTAAGTTTAAAGTGTAATATGTCACAGTGACAGTTTGAATTGTTTTTGATGTTAGGGGAGATTCCTCATCAGCTGAAAGGGATCACAAGGTAAGATGAATGTAAATGAAATTCAGGTGTGATTTCTTTGTTGGTTACAAAATGTTATTTCAGGTACAGTTATAAGGATGTAGAGAATGATGAAGACAAAGAACAAAGTTAATCTTGACCCGTTGAATTTTATTTAATTGAATTGGTGGGAGATTAACCATTCCCCATTTAAAGTTAATAAAATGTCTAAAATTTAGCTTGCCTCTGATCCATCTCTCATTTCCCAATCCAATTTACATTACCAAGCCCACAATCAAATCAGTCATAGCATGGGCAGTTCGATAATATGGCCCTGTTAAGGGTCATCAGAGATTGGCCAGAAGTATCCAGCGTATTGGCAGATGGGGGTGGTGGAGCTACAATATGGTGAGGAGACCAAAAATCAGTTTCACATCGGTGTTAAAGCACAGCGGCCCAGAACACCTCTGGATAAGCATGACGTGCAAATGTTGGGGCTTACCATTAGGGCCTTGCTCAGGTCGCAGACGTCCAAAGGGAAGATGCTGGAGCCCTGCAACTACTGGATCATGGAGGAACATGTACACCGCATGTTGGGTGATTCTCTTGGACATAGCTACATCGCAAAGCAGCTCAAAGAACATGGGAGGTCTCCGTTGATGTCTCAGGTCTGCTTCGGAACATCATGGTCCTGGCCATGGGCTGCTACAGATGATTGGCAAGTTGGATTGGAGAGGCAGGTCCAGCTGTGAGTGGAAGAGAAAGATGTACTGGTGGGGAATGGGAGAGGAAGCTCTAGTTGTAACTGGTAGAGGAAGGTCTCCCGGGGTAGGGGTTGTAACTGGGGAGAATGCAGTAAGTGGGAAGGAAGATGTTGGGCTGGAAGGAGTACTGGGGGGGGAAGGTATAATGGAGGAGAAAGGCAAGTGGGGAGGTAGGTGTAAGGAGGGAGGAAGGTGTAACAGACAAACTTCAGAGGAGGGAGGAGTTTGGAGGGCGAAGGAGTTGTAGGGGGGGTTGTGGTAGGGAAGGTGTCCGGAGGGGAGGAGGAAGTTCTGGTGGGGGGGGGGGGGGGGGGCGGTAGGGGGAAGATGGGAGTTTGGAGGGGGCAGGGCATCTGGGGGTAGGTACATATGTTTGGGGGAGGAGGGAGTTCAAGGGTGGCAGGGGGGGGGTGATAAGGTGTCCAAAGAGAGGAAGAAGTAAGGGTGGAGAAGGGAGTAAGGGGTGGGGGATGTCTACGTGAATGTGCAATGGAGGGGTCTGTGGAGTCAATGACTGCCGCCTGGAGAGCAAATTGAGGTTGGGTGTAGTCGGAGGGAATGGTAAGTATGAGGGGGCAGAGGGAGCCCGATGGGTGGGAGTGTGAGAGTGCAATGGTAGCGGTACAAAGGACAGCAAGGGTGGTTGGTGGGGACTTCGAGGCAGTCACGGATCCTGGGGGTGGGAAGGAGGTCGGGAGGTCAATGAGTTGGGGGTGGGATTCTCAGGAAGGTAGCGAATATGCACATTCACCTGGACATCCTAGAAAGACAATGGTTTGGGTTGGTAGGTGACAGTGGGGAGGTGAAAGGTGATGCCAAGGGAGTCAACAGTGAAGGGGGAAATGACGGGTGACTGGGCGAGAAGAAAGGATGGGGCAGCTGATCTAAAACTTAACTATGACCATGGTTTTCGAAATTGAAAGTGAGCAGAGCCTCATGTTGGACGAGCACAGGTGCTGCATGGGAGTGTGATCAGTGGGTGGGTGGAGATGCAGGTCAGCTCAGATGGACAACTGAAAGAGAGCTCCAGCAAGCAGCAATAAAATTGCTTGGGACAGTGAGATGAGTGTGATGGCTGAAGGCTCCACATGCATGGGAGAGTGTTTGCACAAGGCTCTGAAAGGTCTCGCCACACACACACACACACTTCTCCCTCCAGAATCACTCATGGTCTGGCTGTGTGCAGCCGAAATGCTCGTGTGGGGGTTGCAGTGGGTGGACCACGAAGCCTGTCAGTGAAACTGAAAGACACCATTACACGTTATTCAGTGAAAGTGAATATATTTTCAGATAATAAAGTGATAAAATGTGTTTAACTGTGCAACTAAATGTGATCAGAATTTCTTAACTTTTCTAGACCTGCCACTTTTTCTAGGTGCTGTCCTGACATTCGCAGTAGGGGTGGTTGGCCCTATTGCCTCTGATGACTTTGGTGTGTGTCCTTTAGAGAGCCGGGGCCTTGAGGGTCCCTGCTTGCTTTGGCTATCCTCCTGTGTGCCAGCAGCTCCCTCTGCAGTGATAAGAGGATGAGGTTGAGGGGGACATAGGCAAAGAGGACTCGGAGAGAGAGGACAGCCTCAGAATCCTGAGTGGGTGACCCAGGGGTATCCAGCTGCCTCTCTACCTCCCTTCGGGTGCCCAGGGGCTCCAGCATGACTCCTTGAAGGGAAGGAGCACCTGGAGGTACATCAAGGTGCCCCGTCTCCCTCTTGCATTGCTACTGCAGGAACTCACCCATGGCTACCGCGATGGACTGCAGGTCTGCACACATCTCTGCATTTTGATCAAGCTGGGTCACCATGGCATCTGTCATCCTTCCCATGGAGACGTCCATGCGCACACACGTGGGCACGATTTCATCAGAGAGCAGGCAGATGCACTCCTCTGACTCACATGCCACTCTGTTGAAGGCTTCTAACAGCTCTGCGTGACGTTCCCTCACCTTCTGCTGACTCTCCACAATGAGTTGGAAGTCTGAATCCAGAGGCTTGTCATCTGACTCAGACCTCACAGATGCCTTTTCCCCAGCAGTGTTCCGAGTACCAGGGACCTTGGCTGAACCTGCCCCCGCTGAGGGCATGCGTCTGTGCAGTGACCACCAGATTTTGAACCGAGCCTCCTCTAGATCTAGGTCCCACTGAGGTGTGTCTCTCTATGCTGGTGGAGAGTGTGGGTAAGCGCTGTGATGGGTCTTCCAGGGTGCTTATTTCCAGCTCTTCAATGGAGGAGATATATCCCCATTTATGCAACATCTCCTGCAATGCCTATCACTAGAGGAACCCTGCACTGCGGATCTTGCCGAATTCAACAAGGCGCAAAACTGTGTCCACTTCTGGCTGGTCCACGTACAGACTGACCGTGGACACGATAATAATAATGGAGGAGGTGTCCCCTTCACTGGAGATGAGGGCCTGAGGGACTGGCTGGCTCTTGGTGTCAGTCACTTGGCAGAACTCCATGAATCAAAGCAGAGATAATTAGTAACAAAAACAAAAATAGCTGGAAAAACTCAGCAGGACTGACAGCATCTGTGGAGAGAAAGACAGTTAACATTTTGAGTCCGTATGACTTCTTCAGAACTAAAGAGAAGTAGAAATGTAGTGAAATATATACTGTTTAAGGGGGATGGGACAGGTGAAGCTGGATAGAAGGCCAGTGATAGGAGGAGGCAAAGGAGAGATTGCAAAAGATGTCATGAACAAAAGATCAAAGGGGTGTTGATGATAATGATACTGGCTAAAGGAGGTGCTAATGGTGACATTAAGAGTAGAAAGCAGCATGAGCAAGTGACAGATGAACGTGGTGGGGGGAGGGAATGGTGTGGGACAAAAGATCAAAATAGGCTAAAAGGTGGGGATAAAACAATGAATGGAAATAAATTTTTAAAATAATGACAGACATAGGTGGGGGAAAAATATATATATATAAAAATAAATATTTGAAAAAAGGGGCTCAAAAAGGGGTGAGTATGGAGGACAGAGTTCATGATCTGAAGTTGTTGAACTCAATGTTAAGTCCGGAAGGCCATACAGTGCCTAATTGGAAGATGAGGTGCTGTTCCTCCAGTTTGCATTAAGCCTCACTGGAACATTGCAGCAGGCCAAGGATGGACATGTGGGCATGAGAGCAGGGTGGTGTGTTGAAATGGCAAGTGACAGGGAGGTCTGGGTCATGCTTGCGGACAGACCTAAAGTGTTCCGCAAAGCGGTCACCCAGTCTGCGTTTGGTCTCTCCAATGTAGAGGAGACACATTGGGAGCAGCGAATGCAGTAGACCAAATTGAGGTAAGTGGCACTGCTTCACTTGAAAGGAGTGTTTGGGCCCTTGGACGGTGAGGAGGGGGGGTGGGGGAGTAAAGAGGTAGGTATTGCATCTTCTACGATTGCATGGGAAGTGCTGTGGGAGGGGGCTGATGTATAGGGGGTGATGGAGGAGTGGACCATGGTGTCCCGGAGGAAGCGGTCCCTATGGAATGCCGATGTGGGGGGAGGAGGTGAAGGGAAGATGTGTTTGATAGTGGCATCATGCTGAAGTTGGTGGAAATGGCAGAATATTGTTCAGTGAAAGAACAAGTTCAGCCAGACGGAGGAGAGTAGTGGTGGATGGGGATTGTGCAGGCCTCTGTTCAAGGAAGAGGCAGGGAGTCCTCGGACTGTCCTGGTAGGGGATGGAGGTGTAGAGGGATTGGATGTCCATGGTGAAGAGGAGGCGGTTGGGGCCAGGGAGCTGGAAATTGTTGATATGATGTAGGGCGTCAGAGGAAATGCAGATGTAGGTGGGAACAGACTGGACAAGAGGAGAGAGAACGGAGTCAAGATAGGAAGAAATGAGTTCTGTGGGGCAGGAACAGGCTGACATGACTGGTCTACTGTGACAGTCCATTTGTGGATTTTGGGGAGGAGGTAGAAGCAGGCTGTCTGAGGCTGGGAGACTATGAAGTTGGAAACTGTGGAGGGAAGATCTCCAGGGGAGATGAGGTCAGTAACAGCCCTGGAAACAATGGCTTGATGTTCAGTGGTGGAGTCATGGTCTAGAAGGAGGTAGAAGGAAGTGTCTGCGAGTTGGTGCTCAGCCTCTGCGAGGCAGAGGTCAGTATGCCAGACAACAACAGCATCACCCTTGTCAGCAGGTTTGATAACAGTCAGGGTTGGACCTGAGTGAACGGAGTGCGGCAAGTTCGGAAAGAGACAGGTTAGAGTGGGCAAGAGGTACAGAGAAATTGAGATGGCCAATGTCACACCAACAGTTCTCAATGAAAAGATCAAGAACAGGTAAGAGGCCAGAGGGAAGGGTCTAGGTGGAGGGAGAATACTGGAGGCGGGTGAACGGATCCATTGAATGGGGGGAGAACTCCTGCCCAAAGAACTGAGCATGTAGACAAAGGCGGTGGATGAAGAGTTCAGCATCGTGCTGAGCCCAGAAGTCATTGTGGTGAGGGCATAAAGGTAATTAGTGCATGGCAGCAGAGTCAAAAGGAGGAGGGAGAGCACTCACAGTTGCACTGAGAGAGGGATGATGTGGTGCAGGATTTTCACATGGGTTTTCGCCACTGACCTCGTTGTCACCACAGGCATGGTCCACGTCCTCACCAGTCAGCACAGCAGTAGGGTCCTCAAAGTGAGTGAGGGGCCTAATATGGGCCACTCCACCCCTAGTCTGGGACCTCTCCCTACTTTTGTGAGCCAACTTCTCCTACATATAAACAGTTGGAGAGAGTGTGAGCAGGATGCATGGCACTGCGTGGAATGTTTGTGTGGTGAGCGGAGACATGGGCAGGATGAGGACACGAGCTCCACAGGATATGAGCCTGATGGAGATGTGAGGGCGTGTGTGAGAGTTCGTGGTGTTGTCCCTCGAGGTGTGTGATGGGTCTGTGAGTCTGAGAGTTGAGAGTGAAGAGGTGGTTAACTTACCCTGACGGAACAGATGAGAGCATTCATTCGCTTCCTGCACTGGAAGGCTGACCTTCTGTGCTCCGGTGGCGCTGACCGCCATGGCCTCGGCCTCCCAGACCGGATTGGTGACTCTGCTGGATGTCCTGCAGCTAGAGCAAGGGTAGAGGACAGAGTGGCCACCTTCCACTGAGCCCAGCCAGCATGTGAAAGAGGCATCACCAAATTTTGGGGGCTGCTGTCCTGTTTGCTATTGGGACCATCTGTTAACTGGAGCAGTCCTGGCCTGTAGACATGAAGTAGGCTGCGCTCTGGTGCGCTTTAAATATGATGCCCAGAGCAAGGAAGCACTGAGGTGATGGCGTGGTGGGCAAATCTGAGCCCACCCTCCAGTGATCCAGAGTGTTTCTCATGAATGCATTATTATTGACGCAGGATGCGCTGGGAATGGGATGATACAGCCCAAAAATCCACCATTGCATCCAGTGGGTACAAACATATGAACAAGGAGTAGGAATAGGCCATTCAGCCGCTCAAGCCTGCTCCGCCATTTAATAAGATCATGGCTGATCTGATCGTAACCTGAAATCTGCAGCCCACTCACCCCCAATAACCTATCACCCACTTGCTTACCAAGAATTTTTCCACCTCTGCCTTAATAATAGTCAAAGACTCTGCTTCCATCTCCTTTTCAGGAAGAGAGTTCCAAAGACCCATGACCCTTAGAAAAAATTTCGCCTAATCTTAAATGGGTGACTACTTATTTTTAAACAGTGATCCCTAGTTCTACACTCTTCCACAAGAGCAAACATCCTCTCCACATCCACCCTGTCAAGACCCCTCAGGATCTTATATGTTTCAATCAAGTTGCCTCTTAATCTTCTAAACTCCAGTGGATGGAAAACAAAAACAGAATTACCTGGAAAAACTCAGCAGGTCTGGCAGCATTGGTGGAGAAGAAAAGAGTTGATGTTTCGAGTCCTCATGACGCTTCAACAGAAATGAGTGAATATTAGGAGAGGGGTGAAATATAAGCTGGTTTAAGGTGAGGGGGTGGGGGGGTGGGGGAAGAGAAGTGGGGGTTTGGTGTGGTTGTAGGGACAAGCAGTGACAGGAGCAGATAATCAAAAGATGTCACAGACAAAAGAACAAAAGAACACAGAGGTGATGAAGTTTGTGATATTATCTAAACGAATGTGCTAATTAAGAATGGATGGTAAGGCACTCAAGGTACAGCTCTAGAGGGGTTGGGGTGGAAAGACTAGCAGGGCATAAGAGATTTAAAAATAATGGAAATAGGTGGGAAAAGAAAAATCTATATAAATTATTGGATAAAAACAAAAGGAAGGGGGAAGAAACAGAAAGGGGGTGGGGATGGAGGAGGGAGGTCAAGATCTAAGGTTGTTGAATTCAATATTCAGTCTGGAAGGCTATAAAGTGCCTAGTCGGAAGATGAGGTGCTGTTCCTCCAATTTGCGTTGGGCTTCACTGGAACAATGCAGCAAGCCAAGGACAGACATGTGGGCAAGAGAGCAGGGTGGAGTGTTAAAATGGCAAGCGACAGGGAGGTTTGGGTCATTCTTGCGGACAGACCGCAGATGTTCTGCAAAGCGGTCGCCAGTTTACGTTTGGTCTCTCCAATGAAGAGGAGACCGCATTGGGAGCAACGAATGCAGTAGACTAAGTTGGGGGAAATGCAAGTGAAATGCTGCTTCACTTGAAAGGAGTGTTTGGGCCCTTGGTGAGGAGAGAGGAAGTGAAGGGGCAGGTGTTACATCTTTTGTGTGGGCATGAGGAGGTGCCATAGGTGGGGGTTGAGGAGTAGGGGGTGATGGAGGAGTGGACCAGGGTGTCCCAGAGGGAACGCTTCCTACAGCATGCCACCAGGGGGGGTGAAGGGAAGATGTGTTTGGTGGTGGCATCATGCTGGAGTTGGCAGAAATGGCGGAGGATGATCCTTTGAATGCGGAGGCTGGTGGGGTGATAAGTGAGGACAAGGGGGACCCTATCATGTTTCTGGGAGGGAGGAGGAGGAGTGAGGGCGGATGCGCGGGAGATGGGCCAGACATGGTTGAGGGGCTTGTCAACGACAATAGGTGGAAAACCTCGGTTAAGGAAGAAAGAGGACATGTCAGAGGAACTGTTTTTGAAGGTAGCATCATCAGAACAGATGCGACCAAGGCAAAGGAACTGAGAGAATGGGATGGAGTCCTTACAGGAAGCGGGGTGTGAGGAGCTGTAGTCAAGGTAGCTGTGGGAGTCGGTAGGCCTGTAATGGATATTGGTGGACAGTCTATCACCAGAGATTGAGACAGAGAGGTCAAGGAAGGGAAGGGAAGTGTCAGAGATAGACCATGTGAAGATGATGGAGGGATGGAGATTGGAAGCAAAATTAATAAATTTTTCCAAGTCCCGACAAGAGCATGAAGCAGCACCAAAGTAATCATCGATGTACCGGAGAAAGAGTTGTGGAAGGGGTCCGGAGTAGGACTGGAACAAGGAATGTTCCACATACCCCATAAAGAGACAGGCATAGCTGGGGCCCATGCAGGTACCCATAGCCACACCTTTTATTTGGAGGAAGTGAGAGGAGTTAAAGGAGAAATTGTTCAGTGTGAGAACAAGTTCAGCCAGACGGAGGAGAGTAGTGGTGGATGGGGATTGTTCGGGCCTCTGTTCGAGGAAGAAGCTAAGGGCCCTCAGACCATCCTGGGGGGGATGGAGGTGTAGAGGGATTGGACATCCATGGTGAAGAGGAAGCGGTTGGGCCAGGGAACTGGAAATTGTTGATGTGACGTAAGGTGTCAGAGGAATCACGGATGTAGGTGGGAAGGGACTCGACAAGGGGAGAGAGAAGGGAGTCAAGATAATGAGAAATGAGTTCCATGGGGCAGGAACAGGCTGACATGATCGGTCTACCTGTTTGTGGATTTTGGGTAGGAGGTAGAAGCGGGCCGTCTGAGGTTGGGTGACTATCAGGTTGGAAGCTGTGGGAGGAAGATCTCTTGAGGAGATGAGGTCAGTGACAGTCCTGGAAACATCCAAGCCTAGTCTGTCCAACCTTTCCTCATAAGACAACTCATCCATTCCAGGAATTAATCTGGTAAACCTTCTCCAAATTGCTTCCAATGCATTTACATCCTTCCTTAAATAAGGTGACCTATACTATGCACAGTACTCCAAATGTGGTCTCACCAGTGCCCTGTACAACTGAAGTATAACCTCCCTACTTTTGTATTCAATTCCTCTCACAAATGATAACGTTCTATTGGCTTTCCTAATTGCATACTGGCCTTTTGTGATTCATGCACTAGGACACCCAGATCCCTCTGCACCTCAGAGCTTTGTAATCTCTCACTATTTAGATAATATGCTTCTCTTTTATTCTTCTTGCCAAAATGGGTAATTTCACATTTTCCCACATTATACTCCATTTGCAAAGTTTTTGCTCACTCACTTAACGATCCATATCTTTTTGTAGCCTCCTTATGTCCTCTTTACAAATTACTTTCATGCCTATGTTTGTGTCCTCAGCAAATTTGGCAACAACACATCCATCCCTTCATCCAAATCATTTACATAAATTGTAAACAGTTGAGGTCCCAGCACTGATTCCCATGGCACACCAATCATTACATCTTCTCAACCTGAAAAAGACACATTTACTGCTGTTTCCTGTTAGCCAGCCAATCTTCTATCCATGCCAATATGTTAGCTCCTATACAATGAACTTTTATTTTCTACAATAATTGTGATGTGGCACTTTATCAAATGCTTTCTGGAAATCTAAGTACAGTACATCCTACAGTTCCCCTTTATCGACAGCACATATTCCTTCCTCAAAAGAACTCCAATAAGTTGGTTAAATATGATTTTCCTTTCACAAAACCATGTTGATCTGCTCAATGATCTTGAGCTTATCCAAATGCCCTGCTACAACTTTTTTTATAATAGCTTCTAACGTTTTGCCGATGACAGATGTTAAGCTAACTAACCTGTAGCTTCCTGCTTTCCATCTCCCCCGCTTTTTGAATAATGGAGTTACATTTTCTATCTTCAAATCTAATGGGACTTTCCTGAGTCTATTCAGGTCCAATCCATGTCTTCCTGCAGCCACCTCTCCGTAATGGCTATCAAATTGTAATTATTTATTTCTATGCACACTCTCAGTTCATCTGTTTTGTTTTGAATGCTATGTGTATTCAGATACAGAGCTATTAATTTTATCCTTTTATTCTTTTTATCACTTCTAGTCCCATCTGTTGATTTACTGTTAAATTTGTACTCTCTATCAGTTCCTGTCACAGTCTGTTTTTCATTTCCCATAATAATACCTTTTTCTTTTGTCTTGTCTCTGCTCTTTGGCTTACTGCATCTTCCCAAATTTGATCCCTTGCCTCAACTATTTAGTTTAAAACCCCCTATTTCCCTCCCTAGTTATGCAGCTCGCAAGAACATTGGTCCCAGCACGGTTCAGGTGTAGACCATCCCAATGGTACAGATCCCACTTTCCCCAGTATTGGTGTCAGCACCCCATGACCCAGAACCCACTTCTCCCACAGCAGTCTTTGAGCCACACATTAATCTCCATAACCTGATTTGTCCTATGTCAATTTGCACGTGGCTCAGGTAATAATCCAGAAATTATGACCTTTGAGGTTCTGCTTCTTAATTTGGTGCGTAGGTCCTCATACTGACGATGCACAACCTCCTTCTTTGTCCTGCCTATGTCATTGGTACTTACATGGACCACGATGACTGGGACTTCCCCCACACTGAAAGTTCCTCTCCAACAGATGTCCCACACATTGGCACCAGACAGGCAACACAACCATCTGAACTCATGGTCTTTGTTTCTGGGAACAGTGTCAATCCTTCTGTCTGTACTGTTCCCTACTACCATGGCATTCCTTTTTGCTCCCTCCACTTGAATGGCTTCCTGCACCATGGTGCCATGACCAGTTAGCTCATCCACCTTGCAGCCCCCACTCTCATCCAAACAAGCTGAAGAAACCTCAAACCTGTTGGATAATTGTAAAGGCTGAGGTTCCTGCCCTCTGATTCCCCTTACCTGCCTCACTCACAGTCACACTTTCCTATCCCTGACCAAATCAGAAGACCCTGTCCTCAGGAGTGTGACTGCCTCCTGGTAAAAAGAATCCAGATAGCTTTCCCCCTCCCAGATGTGTTGCAGTGTCTGTAGTTCAGCCTCTAGCTCATAAACTGAGCTGAAGCTGCTCAAACTTCAAACACTTACTGCAGACATGTTTGCCCTGGATCAAACTGGCATCCAGGAGCTCCCACATGCTGCAACTGTGACATATCATCTGTTCTGACACCCTTAATGTGTTCTAATTAACTAATTATTTTATTCAATTATATATTTTACTTTTGTTTTTATATATTTTATTAACCTTATTGCCAGTTGCCAAACTAC